>JAJJWW010001215.1:0-608094 GCA_023531295.1 Papaver armeniacum | reverse complement strand
TATGGGTGAGATCATCTAAGGGAATCAAGTGCGTAGTATCCTGGCGGGATCGAGGCGTGAGGAGCAACTGTACCTTTAATCATCATGAGATTGATAAGGGTTCAACTACAGTCCAGACCGAAGTTAGTTTATAGTAGGCTAGTGTTTGTAGCGGCTTAATACAGTGTGGTGTTCAATCTAGACTAGGTCCCGGGGTTTTTCTGCATTTGCGGGTTCCTTGTTAACAAAACTTCTCCGGTGTCCGTGTTATTTCTATTCCGCATTATATTTTGTTATATAATTGAAATATCACGAGGTTGTGCGTTATATCGATCAATTGTGAAATCCAACCTTTGGTTGTTGATTGGAAATTGATTGATCCTTGGATATTGGTCTTTGGTACCATCAAGTTTATATCTCTTGTATTTGATAAAGACTCGTAGATTTCCATTTGCTTGAGTAAATATCAAACCGAGAGATAGAGATATTAACTCCTTGATATACTTTTTATTAAGATTAAGTCTGACTGTCTAGTTGATTCTCTTAAAAGTATATTAGAGTTGTCCATACAGATTGCTAATCGAAATATTGGGTGAGGTTGTTGTACCCCCACTTTTTCAATTAGTATCAGAGCAGGCAAACACGTTTAAGACCTTATCAGTCTGTGTTTATAGAGATCTAACTCTATAGACAGAGGTGATATCTCTATTAACGTACCACCAGTCTTCGATGGCTCTAATTGCTTATAGTAGAAAATTGTTATGCGAGATTTTCTTCAAGCACGTGATTTTCAATCATGGGTATATGTAGTTAATGGCTATGATGCACCCGTTGTGGAAGTAGGAAATGTAAACGTTCCCAAGAACATTGGTGAATACATCCCTGCCGAGATACTTGCTGCAAAGCAAAACTCCGACGGTTTGAATTCCATCATACATGACATTACCCAAAATCTTCAGCACCATGTGTCAAATTGCACTAGGTATAAAGATGCATGGGATGTCTTAGAAACCGTATTCGAAGGAAATACCAGTGTAAAGGAAGCTAGGGTTCAAAACCTTAATTGCGATTGGGAAAACCTTCGTTTGGCGGATGAAGATTCATTTGATGAGTTTAATCACAAAGTGTCTGAAATTGCTAATGCATTTTTTGCATTGGGTAAGACTATTCCTGAAAAGGACATTGTGATGAAAATTCTCAGATCGCTTCCATCTAGATACGACTCTAAGAAGCATGCCATCGTTGAGGGAATAACCTTGATACACTTTATAGAAGCTCTCTGATAGGAAAGTTAAGAATTCTTGATCTTGACACAGGCAGAACGTTTGCACTTAACACTATGACCAAAACAGGTGTACCCTCTCACTTGTCTTGGGCTGATGAATGTTGCTCCAATCATGTTGATCATGATGAAACACTAATAATCAGAAATATCAAGGATTTGTTAAAGAGGAAGAATAGATGTGATGAATATCCATCTTCAGTTAATGCTTCAGATGATTCAACAGAAGACAAAACTACTCTGATGTCTCAGATGAGTCCTAACAGAGCAAGGGACTTACTACCATTACTACAGATTCTCTCTCCTCTTCAACTTCTGATTCAGAACTTGAGTATGACATAAAGTTTCTTGATCTCTTGAATAAAGATATTCTTCATGAGAACCTTCATCTAAAGGCCTCCTTGAAGAAAGTTGAATCATCACTCCAGGTGAAAAAAATTGAGATAAAGCGTCTTAATGATAATTTCGTCAGAACCATGTCTCTAAAGGAAGAAGAGATTAACACTCTCAAGTATGACCTGCAAAGGTTATCCGGAAGCTCTGACGAAATTGCAGCAATTTTATTTGGTCAGAGATCCTTTGGAAACACTAATGGTTTAGGGTTCAAAAGCAAAACTCCAAGCTCAAAGTTGTCCGTTCCAACTAATCAAGGAACAATGATTGTTGATTGTTGTGTTAAAAAGAAAGAATCACATAAAGACGAAAAATCCTCATTGATTTGTTCCTTTTGTGGACATTCGAAGCATGATCAGAACGCTTGTTGGAGATTCAGAAGGAGCAATAAGAGAATCACCAAACTTCAAGAGAACATGCAGAAAATGAATCTGGGTCCGGATAACCAAGCTCTTTAAAAAAAATCCAGATCTAGACGAGGTAAGAAATCTGTTTACACAACAAACAGTGATAAGCCACGAAAAAATAAGGGATGTGAGCATATGGCTCACTCGGTCACCAACTAATGCTGGTGACGTCCGCATCCTCATTTTTAATTTGGGAAAAATGAGGTTTGCACTAAAAGTGGCTCAAGTCCTTGTATTTGTATATCTTTTTCTTATATTTGTTAAGAAAATATTCTTCTAAGAAGATGGAAGGCGGATAACAAATCCTGAAAAGACTCATCATGTCATTTTAGGGTTTTGAGTTCATAAATCCGTATATATATTTCTGTGTACTTCCTTTCTCATTCCTTATCATAAGATACAATCTCATGGCTCCTGTAACTAGAGGGATCACAAAACGAGATGCAGTTGAAGCAGTTAATGTGTATCTTTGTGAAGGAATATCTTCCTCAAGAGTAAAGAAAGTGAAGTCGACAATCAATGGAGAAGGTTCTTCCTCTAACTGTCTCTTGTCTGTTTGTCATTATGATAATAATTTTAGAGACATGGTGAAAGATTTCATCAACAAGAGAAATGAAATCATTTCCTCTTTGGAAAAGATAGCTCACTATGAACAAATGTTGTCTCTAACCAAGAACACCTTGTGTGAACTAAAAAGAGAACTTAGTGAGTTAACGGACATTTTACGAAAGAACTAGAGGAATTGAATGATATTATAATCAATAGTTTCTTCAATAATGAGAAGGAATTCTCGGTAGATGCTCACGAGAAAGCTTTATTATGTTTAGTAAAATTCTTAAAAGAATTTTATTCTTGTTTTTGTTTAAGAAGGATAACTAGGGTTTGGAATAGCCATTATTGTGAGTACACATAGCTATGTCCAACATTTTTCATCTTCATGTTTTTTTGCAGTATTAATTTTTAAATTCTAAAAGTTTATTTGGAAGATGATTTTTGCGGTATTAATCTTTATGAGTAACTTTATATGATTTTGCAATATATGTTATGGGATAAGTGTGTTTGCGTCCGTGAACTTTTATTGTCCCATACGATGTCAAAAGTTATCTCTTTCATATGTCGATATGCATGTATTGATACAAGATCGATGAACTTTTGATAAACAAAAGTTAAGCATAGTATGTCATTTATTGATGGAAGATAGGTTAAAATCTTTTGTTTACGAGGATTATGTCTATTGAATGTCATTGTGCAAATAGTGATGGAAAATAGAATGAATCCTTGTATATTCATGATATTGATCTTCCCTGATCCATATCTTATGTATATACTGTGCGGCTCCATAAGTATTCTTGTGTGAGCATTTCCAACTAGACTAATCATAGATTCGTTTGTGATTATTTTGGTTGTGTATTTCGATTAAATTAATCATGGGTTTTCTTGTGGTTAGTTTAATTGAGAATTTTGGATACAAAATCATTTTGTGGTTTTTGGTGTCCAAAGAAATCCTTCTTTTCTCGTAAAAGTAAGGTCGCTCTTGTTGTTCTTTCGGGAATGACATCAAATATGGGAGAGTTCTTTTGAACTTGCGCTTAATTGCCAAATCTTTGTGGGGAGTGCGGCTGTGGAATATTTGAGGAGTTATCTTGTATCTTTATAAACTCCGTTATGAATGCATTTAGCTTCGGCTTTATGATTGCATCTAAACAAAGTTGATATTTACTTTTCTTTGGTCTTGAAGTGTCTCCATGGAAATTTCATTAGGATCCCGTTTCGTACCTTTGCCAATTTTATTGACAAAAAGGGGGAGAATTAATATGTAGTTCACACTACAAATACATATGGTTTTCGGATCATTATGTAAGGGGGGGTGGTTTTCGTGTTGAGATGAAGATTGACTAAGGGGGAGTGATACATATCACCATAGTATTGTTGTCAAAGTTGTGATATGAGAACTTTGATGTTGTGTAATAATACTATGACACTGTATAACAATGATCGAGAGCTTTTGTTTTCTCATTGTTATGGCTACGGGACTTCAACAACTATGATGCTGAATTGAACATCTATGGAATCATAGGAGTACTTGGAAAAGACGAAGTTTTCGAATAACTTTGAAGCACCAAGGAGATCAAGCATGTGGACAAGAAGCTACAAAGTTTTATCTATTTTGTAATCCATATGTATTGATAGTTTTGTCACTAAAATTGACAAAGGGGGAGATTGTTAGAGCATTGCTCGGTCGAACTCGCATGCGTTGCTATCTCAAGCATGTTTGTCAATATTAGTGATCAAAACTATATGTCTTGATTTCTAGTTTACTTATGACTAAGTCTCGTTCTAGGATAGTTAAGTGTAGTTGAGCTCCAGGCTCCATGGCGATCACCTTACAAAGACGAAGAACTACTCGAGGAACAAGTGGAACTTCATCTGACCAAAAAGGTATGTGGAGACTTGAACTCATCTATCACTCAAAGTCTACTCTATCTCCTACTCTTGAGACAATAGTCGTATAAGTATGATAGTTTTCATACATACACATTTGTTATTTCGAGCCAAGTTTACTCGCCTATCTTTTTCTCCAAATATGTGTTGGTGAGCTTTCGCTTTAACCATTTTCATCTTTACCCGTGACTAAAGTCATGATGACGTTTCAATCTTGAAAATAGCTTTGATGATGGTAGTCGTGAATAACGAGTGTCATAACATTATAGAAGAATGTTTCAATGATTGAAATGTAGAGTTGAGATTACCAACTATGGATATAAGCATATATAGTGTGTTTGCACATTAGTGTATAAATCCATGTGCCGGAAACCAAGTGCGTGCATATGTATGCATGCGGTATTGGTGAAGGAGACAGGTTGAGTACGCGTACCCACGAAAGTTTTCATACCGAAATTTTTTGTTGAGTTTTAGTTTGCAAACTAGTAAAACCAGTCACCTTATGTACGCATACCAGTACGTGTACCCACGGAAGTTTTCGAACCGAAAATTTCTGTTGAGTTTGTAAACTCAAATTTGGTAGCTAAGGTATGCATACCCGTATGCGTACCCAAGCTGGTTATTTCTCAAATCGGTAGTTCATGAGCTTAAAACAATAAATTATAAGGAATGCAATCTTTGCAAACCGTGGCTATATTGTTCATGAATTGATTCAAGTGGATCAAAACCGATTTTTCTTCAATTGTGTCTATGAATAAAGACCTAAGCAATTGAATAACTCTTGAACTAGTTCTTATGAGTAATTTGAACTAGTTATGAGAAAGATGAATACGGTTAATATGAAAGTACTCATATGGCTAACCATTGGTTAACTATTTGTGAACCAACTAAGTGTATACATTTAGGTACGGTTACTCAAGCCTAAATGAATACATTTCATTTGTGTGTGACAAGCTAAGTTTTGATCTAACGGTTTGAAGATATTACCCTGGTTAAATCGGTTTTCATCTAACGGTGAATATTGAATGCTTTGTTACCAAGGTAACTTAGATTGCAAACCACGATTTGAAAAATATATAAGGGGAACTCTAGCAATGGAAAAACTAATCCCCACACCTCTGTGTGATACTATTTAGTTTTGCTAGAGTCGATTCTCCTTTAACCTTAGGTTTCTTCTCGATACCTTGTGAGTTAACGACTGAAAGACTTTATTGGGATTATGAAGCGAGGACGAAACTACTTCTCTTGTAGTTGAGCGATCTTATCTTGCCATTTTCTATCGTACGAGTTCAATTGAATAATTGACTTGAGATTATATCTCCGATAGGGCAAGATAAAAAGAAATCAGAAACATCTTCGTCTCGTCGTTTGTGATTCCACAATATCTAGTTTCGCTGCCATATGATTTAGATTATTGTGAGGTGATTGATAATACTAAAATTTTGTTCTTCGGGAATATAAGTCAGGATTATCAATTAGTTCTAATCACCTTGATTTATCAAAAGACGGAATAAAACTCATAGGTTTTATGTTTGGGAGGCAGATTTATCTATCACCTTGACTTTTACGTGTGATACGATTGGTTTATTAAAGTCTTGACTTTGGGTCGTAGCAACTCTTAGTTGTGGGTGATATCGAAGCTAAGGGAATCAAGTCGTAGTATCCTGTTGGGGATCAAAAGAGGCGTAAGAGTGCAAGCGTACCTTGAATCGGTGTGAGATTGATTAGGGTTCAACTACATTCTCAGGTAAAGTTAGTTTGTAGTAGGCTAGTGTCTGTGCGACTTAATACAATGTGGTGTTCAATCTAGACTAGGTCAGGGGTTTTTGCATTTGCGGTTTCCTCGTTAACAAAATTTTGATATACATGTTATTTATATTCCGCATTATATTTTGTTATATAATTGAAATATCACAGGTTGTGCGTTGTATCGATCAATTGTGAAATCCAACCTTTGGTTGTTGATTGGAAATTGATTGATCCTTGGATATTGGTCTTTGGTATCATCCAAGTTTATATCTCTTGTATTTGATAAAGACTCGCAAATTTCCATTTGCTTGAGTAAAGATCAAATCGAGAGATAGAGATATTAACTTCTTGATATAATTTTTATTAAGATTGAGTTCATTTGTCTAGTTGATTCTCTTAAAAGTATATTAGAGTTAGTCCATCTGATTGCTAATCGAAATATTGGGTGAGGTTGTTGTACCCCCGCTTTTTCAGCTTTCCATTCAACTAAGACCTCAAATTTTCTAGTTCATGGTAAAGAGTCTAAAGGAAAAATAGAAGTCCCTTTAGCAAGGACAAGAATGTGTCAGTCAAGAGTTCTAGGCATTGTCATCTTTAAATATTGTCTCTAAATCTGTCTAATAAAATCAACAAAGGATGGTCTATATATGAAGATCTCTTTAAATCCATTAAGAATACTCTTGAATTCTTGCAACGTCTTACTTCGATCAAGAATAAGGTTAAATCCTTGCAAAGTCCAGGACTATGATAAACGTGTTTTCGGTGTGGAAAAATTGGTCATGTTAGGAAATCATGCACCGTCCATAAAAGGAAGCTATTTGAGATGATAACTACTCCAATTGGTTATGAAACTCATTTAATCGATCACTTGATAACGGGAAGGGAAGCTGAACGAAGGATATTGATCTAATCAAGAATATTCACCTTTTGGTCATGCTCCATGCACTGAGAGACGAGGACTATCATTACGAGATGGCTCGTGAGCATTACCTTGCTCAATCAACTTCTTGGTAACAAGACTTTGGTGCCACCTCATCATGTACATAGCTTGAGATGGGGAAAGTGGAGGTGCAGGATAAGTAGGTTCTTTTCTATTGTGGTTATTTGGTTTATTGTGATCTTTCTGTTTTATGTCTTATCAGGTGACTCTAGTGGGATCTGAGTGTTCTCTTGATACTCTACATTGGATAATGAATAAATTAAAATTCTTTCTTGCACTGAAGAGTATCAAGAGAATACTATTAGGAAATCATGCACAGTCCATAATAGATTCATTATGCCATGTTGAGCCTCGCTCCATGTTTAAGATATGTATCGACGATTTAAAATCCGATATTGTGTCATGATTGTCTTCTACGCACCCAGATCTTTAAAAGTAAGTCAAGTTGACTTGGGTGTTACCACTTATATATAATAGTGAATCCAAAACATAATGACTCGATATGGCAATCAATGAATCATGTGCTCTTAACAACATTTTCTCCCTGCCTATCTGACTCCTAAGCAAGAGACGAGAACAAGATCCATGCAAATACTTTTTAACTAGCTGTGTTAAAGATGCTCTTGTATTTTTTTTAATCATCATGTTGATATTTAAACTTATGTTGTGTTTGAAAGAAAAGCAGGCCATCCTTTCGTTATCCGGGTAGTTTTGGAAATATTTGGTTAACACGGTTCATCTTGGTAAAATACATACTCTTGTCGGATTATGAATAAATACCAGTTACATTACTGTATTGATTGGGTTTTCTTATCAATTAGAACTTATCGGTAATAGCATCTAATATTCGTGTTAGATGATGTTGCTATTTTTTATTTTTTATTTTGAAAAATAGATAACCATCCCGGAACCAACAAGCACTGCCAATAACAGTTTGTTGATTTCTTTGATCCAACATATGACAAAAATAGTGCCTATACCATTTTTTTACTTCCATCTCTTCCTGAGGAACTGTTGAACTTCAAAATTAGAAAGTCCGATGATGGTGTTTGGAATAAAATCCCACCATTTGATAGATTTTGTTCTTAAGAAAGAGATGACCCTCGAAACAAGAGGGTGTGATGCTCATATTAATTTTGAAAACTTCTAAACCAAACGAAATTGTTAAATCTCTTTTGTTGAAAACAAGATTCGATTTTTACGGGAATGATTCGAAGAAGCTAGCTCTTCACCATAACATAACCAACATCATGAAGGCCACGAAGACCAAGAAAAAACGTTACAAGAAGGTATATAATATTGCTTTGAAAGCGAAGGAGAAATCCAAAACGGTAACAAAACATTAAAGAAAAGCGATAAAACTAAATTCTAATTCTACTAACCTACTTGAAAGCAAGAAATTTAGAAAAACCTGCTCAGATCCAACACCAATAGAGCTCGGTCTGAGGGCGAAGAAGGATGGCGGTTTTGGTTTTCTCTAGGGTTAGAGAGGGAAGAGAGAGGGTAAGACGCTTTTGTTTAATAAACCTAATTGGTTAAATATTTTAAAAAAGGGGGAAGTCCGGGAGGAGATTCCCTACAAACAATTGGGTGTTTTTGTTTGTGAAGAGATGTGTTATTCATGTTGGGTTCCCAATGCCTCAAAGTCAAACTTTAATAACAACGACCAAAAAATAATTGATAGAGAACTTCATTCTCCGTATACATACGTCCTAGTAGGTTAGTATGACTGGTCTGAATAGTGAAGCGCAAATATTGTACAATGTTGTAATCAGTTGCCTGTCTGATGGAGTTGCATAGTACGATGATATAGAGACAACATGGTTGAGACAAGAAAGGCTATTTAGCACATGCAATGCTATGCGATAGTGTTGCATATCCATGATTGAGTTGGCCCAGCTCAAGAAAGGAATGGAGGATGAAATGCAAGTCATGGGATGACTTAGGCATTGGCCCAAGCGTAGGCCAAGGCTTGTACAATGCATATGCAACAATGGCGTTGCCAAATGCGTCATTGATGATTATTGTTCGGCGAAAAGAATGCAATTGATGCACCTAAAGTATGAAGTTGAACTAAGCAGCAAGGCAAGTAGTGATTAGCATGAACTTGCTTGGATGTTGGCATCCACATGAGCTAAGTACAAGGCGAAGATAAATGTAGTGTTAAGTTTGTTGTACATTGGCTCAGGCCAAGTTGAAGTAGCGCGATGTTGGCTCAGACCAAGTTGAAGTAGTACGATGTTTACTGGATGTCGGTCAAAGCTGTCAGTTACGAGTTGTGTGTGTGATAGGTGTTTAAAAACACCTCTCTAAGTATCGATATGTTATGCTTTCTTAGCTAGTTTTCTTGCGAAATTGTATTATTAGCTTTCTTTTATATTTTATGGGAATTTTGGAGCTTATTCCCGAAAAGAACAAGAAATCGTCCAATTTTCCAAAAGCGAGGCGGAATTATCATTACATGGGACCATTACTGGCAGTCGCGTGGACGTTAAGAAGTAACCAGCTGAAATCCATTATAATTTACTGGTGGCGGCCAAAGAAGGCAGCCATTTGATTCTAATCGGGTTTATCTGGACTATAATTATTTATGCAGTCACTAAGATGTTGTCTTGTTCTTTTATTTCCTATGCCTTGAACATTCCATGCCAGAACTTTCATTTTGATATTGAAAAGAAAATACTTGAAATGAAGAAAGTATTGATATGAAAAGTTTGAGAGATGTTTGAAACTATGAGCAGGATGATAGTTTGGAATTAAAGAAGAAATATTATAAAACTGAAGAGAAAATTTGTTTTTAGTGAAGATTACATGGTCATTATGCCATCCCTGGTTCCTCAATTGTTGTGGAATAAGGTTGTCCCAATCTCCATTGGCTTGCATCATGTTGTGGATGTCATTTTGCTCATACTGCTGTGGATGATAATGACTCTCTTGCACATATTGATATTGTTGCTGCTGCATTGGCTCTTGATTTATGTTCTCAGCAAAACTGGAATTAGAAGAGCTACCATACTCTCTTGTTCTTTTGTTTCCTCTAGCTATTGAGATATCAGGAGCATTAGAAGTCCCCTCAGAATATAGAGTAGAAACATGATGGCCATCTTCAGGAATGACAAAAGCTCTTTTTGCACTATTCTTTCTTCTATTGTTCTTCTTAGGAGAAATATGAATCACCTCACCCACTGCAAATTGTGGATTATTCTCTCTGGGATCAATCACCTCTCCAAAGTCTTCTCCAAATTTGAAGATATATCCAACAATAGTTTGAACATGCCCTGCTTTCTCTTCACATTGATTTTCAACATGATTAGCAATAAGACAGGCCGGACACAATTTCCTTGGTTGCTTCTGAAAATATATAGGAATCCATTGGGTAAACTTGGCAGCATTCTCTGCTAAAATTCCTCTTATCATTGGATTATTAACATTAAATTCAATCAAAGCACTTACATAATTGGTATCCACTGGATTTCCATCTTCTGGCAGCAACTTTATGACTCTTCCCACAATGATGGCTATCTGATTTGCAAGTTCTGCATTCAAGAATTCTATTGGAAGCTTTTTGATATCTATCCAGTACTGTTGAATGTTGAAGTCGATGTTCCTTGCATCCATTGTGGGATTCCACTGCTTCAGCACAATGAGATAACCATCCAAATTCCACGGAGCTCCAACTAACACATCATTGTATTCCATCCAATCTCTAAAAGTGAAGGTGAATATGTTGGTTCCTCTCTTCCCTATCTGAAAATGATTGTGACCCCATACCATTATAGCTTCATATTCTACCTTTCCAACTAACATTGGAGTTTCATTCATTACTTTCCCAATAAGGCTTCTCTCACAGTCTTTGATACCTTACTCAACTTAATATGAGGATATCTTATTACCCTTCGAACATCATCCTCATCATTCAAATTAGTTGAATTAATTTTTCCGATGAGTTCAGAGACTTCACCATAAGAAGTGTAATCAGACATTTTGAAGAGAAATAAGAGGATGTAAGTCAGAATGATGATGAAGAATTGAATTAACCTTCCCCTTTTAATGGGTATCTTGCATGAATTTCCATTGAAACGTGTATTAGGTTTTAGAAATTTTTCTCCAAATTTCAATTTTTTCAGACGATGGAGAACTGGTGTCAATTGATTGAGTAAATCAAGATTTAAATTTCGGGTAACTAACAAGCATTTTTTGAAATCTTCATTACTTGATGACATCTTTCCACTACAAGCCATTAAAGCAACCTCTGGAGAATTGGGACCAACGTTTGAAGACAGAAACATGTATGATGGCAGAAGACCGATGAAAGCACTACCTGCTATTCATGGAAAGTGAATGGGGCAGATCAGTGTACATGTAAAGAAAATGCGTTTTTATTTCTCTTTTTTTTTTTTTTTTTGTTAGAAACTTATAATATCAAGATTTTGGTGTTTCATTTGCTTAGTTTACAAGCTAAATAAAATAGAAAGAAATCTTTCCACTTGTTCGGCTCGGTTTGATTCTACTAGAAGTAGCTGAACTATTTTGAACCCAACGTACACCGCTGCATAAAGTGTAAACGGGAATGAATTTGATTCACAACCTAAGCTCTAGCTAAACCTACTAAAAATGAGTTCCTTAGGTTCAGATTTGAATAAGAAGAAGTTGGTAAAAGAAACTAATGGAGCCCAATCACGAGGTAAGTAATTTTGGAACACATTGTAGATTTTTAGACACGGTGCAATTTTTTGGTGACATGGCAAATTCATTATATTGACATCCCGGATAGATGGGGGCGTCCATCAGATTTTTAGAGGTGACAGAGGTGACCTGCTAAAGATGGGTGTCCACCTGCCAAATTGGCAAATTGCGGATTGAGTCGGATGAAATCTGCTTATTTTGATGGTCGGCAAGAGATGAGAAATACGTTTGTCTGGCCCAAGAAATGTTCACTGGGCCTAATGTTCTTATTCTCGTAGTTTTGAGGTTCCACGTTCATTATTGGAAGTTTTTTTTTTTTATCGGTAAAGAATTGGTGTTGGCGAGTTTCGAACTCATATCACTGGTTTCATTACCCAGTAAGTTTATCATTGTACTACAATGACACCTAATGCTATGAAACCTGACAGAACCAACATCCAAAGATCTCAGGGTTTTTAATATCTACTGATATAAAACAAGAACAGTACCAGCATTACAAATGTGTTTTTGCTTTGTAGGGAATTTGCCATATTCGTGGGTTCTTTATGCCCCAAACTTTAACAACAATCGACCCCAAAAGCATTGATCACAGAACCCCATTCTCCGTACGTCTACGTACTACTATACAGTACTGCTGCTGCTCATATGAATTGGCTATCCGGACAGTGAGGGGTCACATACTACTAGTACAAGGTATGATTATTATTTTTTTTCTAACAACTTGCACTATCTCAGGATTTTGGTGTTTCCATGGCTTAGTTGACAAGCTAAAGAACAGAAAACAAGTCTTCCCACTTGCTGATTTGGTTCGGTTATACGATGGGCTGAAGTTTTATTGCAAACCCAACTAGAAAATGCTACATAAAGTAGTATCAATGTGAATGAATTTGATTGACTATAACCTGAACTATAAGCTAGCTAGAACTACACTAAGCTAAACTAAATGAGTTTCTAAGGTTCAAATTTGAATCAGAAGAATTTACTAAAGGCTAAACCAATAGAGGCAAACCCTTTTTGATATGAACAAAACATAAAATTCGTTGCGAGATTCAGCAACAAATATTATAGTTAGTGGGGGATGTAGACAAGGTAATTTAGTTGTGTTTCTTTTTGCATTGATGTTGATAGATATGATTTTCGTCCATTGGTAGTCAAATGACTGCACATGGTAGAAGCACCTAAAACTAATTAGCTAGATTTCCCAAAACCAAAAGTATCTAATCCGTCTAATCTAATAATTTAGTAACAAGGGATTCCCCTTTGCAAGGGAGTTTAGATGGTTCTCCTTTATTTAACAAAAATCTACCATAATAACAAACTTAAAAACCTACCGGGAATGAATCTGAAACTAAAAAAAGAAATACACAAAAATAAGCAAAGCAAAGCAGAAGTAGCTTACAAATCTTAACCACAAATAGGTATTCAAGAACAAAACTAGCAAAGTTTTAAGTCTTTGGATCACCTACTTACTTGGATAAAAGCAAGCAACAATTGGGTTTGGATTTAGAATTTTTGAGCATTCTTTTATAGCATTGTGTGCACCTTAAGAGGTTACTTATATGAGTTGGAAACCAATGAGCATTGGACCCATACTTCCAATA
This sequence comes from Papaver armeniacum, assembly GCA_023531295.1. NCBI lineage: Eukaryota > Viridiplantae > Streptophyta > Magnoliopsida > Ranunculales > Papaveraceae > Papaver > Papaver armeniacum. The sequence goes on along the minus strand of JAJJWW010001215.1, from coordinate 594,615 downwards.
CGTACGTGGGTATCTTTCCTTGTACTGAAGCTGGCTTTGCTTTATTGTAGGGGAAATAAACCTTGGTTGGCTGCCCTTCCTTGGTTGATCAAGTAATGCGCCCCTTCTATCCCAATGGAATTGACAGATGGTGAACCCTTGTGAACCACCGTGATAGAATCTTTATCGACTTGCATTGCTCCGGTAACCAAAGTGAAATTGCCATGGATTTCCTCCTTTGGTATACCTTGTACAAAACCGTGTTGTCGCATCACCTACATCACATATCCCGTAGGGTGCCACAACGGTCCAAAATAAAGTGCCAAATCGGACCGACCCGCGATATGTCCAAAGAGTCTTCCCTTGTATGGATCAAAGCATATCTAATCCTACCGAATATGCGTCTCTTTGTATCCGTAAACAAATCAAGTTGTTAGCCTAAACAATCGGAAAAATATTACGTCTAATCTAATAATTTAGTAAATCGTACGGAAGATAGGTTCCAAAACCTACCGATTATAGGTTGCCCCTAAATGAGTTTTTTCTAAAATCATTTCCACACCAGCTAAAATTGAGGGAAAATAAGTTAGCGTTCCACAAACTTACTCTACTCATTCGGTCCTTCGTTTGGCATAGCGTCCTTACGAGCTTTCAATTGCTTTCAAAGAAATTCATTGTATAAATATGCGTACCTTTCCCGCTATTTGCGGGAGCGTTTTTAAAAACCTTAAACACCCGTTTCCACCAAGCATTGGTGTTTTGATCATCCCTCAAAGGGAGTTTATTTTTGGTGATGGTTCTCCTTTTAAAAAAAAAAAAGGTTATTTAACACAAGTTCTTTTATTTTCATAAAATTTTTGGAAACCCATTTGATTTTTGCGTAGAGTTTTACACCAATTTTGGGAATTTATACTACTAGTAATTAGTGAGAAAACTTTAAGGGACAATTTCGTTGGTTCATCTTTTCTTTGTCACACAAATTTTAGAAAGAGGTGTTACATCTAATAGGACAAGAGGGGGTAAAAGGGATAGAATGTTGTTGCAAACGGTAAAATTAAACTTCTAGGTAATTCCCATTATGAAATCCATATTTTGCCAACTTACAGACTGTAAAAAAACGGGTAGAACTTACGCTACTGGATTGGTAAAACTTATCATTGCATGTACATTATACAATAAAAAACGGGTAGAACTTATGTTACTGGATTGGTAAGCTGATAAGTTGTACTACTTGTGCTAAGTAACTCAAAGAGAAAAGGCAAGAGATCAAATCATTAAAATTTTGCACACAAAGAACTGGCTAGTTTAAGAATCAAAATAAAGTTACAAAATTCTGCTGATTTGTTATTGTTATGTAGTATGTGTGTGCACAGCCTTGAAGTAGTCTAAATGAATCAACATCGGGCAGAAAGAAAATACAGCTGCTGATCTGTTGGCCAACACTCTACCTGCTGGTGAGTATGTGGAGATTGTCCCTAGTTATTTTGCTCAAAACATGAAGAAGATTGTTATGGAGATGCTATAGGTAGAGTGTATTTTAGAAAATAGCACGCCGGGGAGCTTGCTGTTGGTCTTGGGACGTTCTTTTCCATGTCTTATTTTTTTGTTATGCAGCTTTTCCTTTGTAAGACTGGTCGGGGTCTCGTTAACCCCTTCTCCTTTCAGAAAAGAAAAGAAAAAAAAGAAAGAAGATACAGAACCATCCACCAACAGAAGATATCTAATGAGTTAAGAATTGCAGCACCAGCTAGTAGTAAATAAAATCCGTACATTATCCTTTTCATTAATCAATGATTAACCATATATGTACAGACTAGATAATAGCTATTTATATCACACTTACAAGAAATCTAACAAATAAGAATACCATATTAGCTATAGTGGCACTGACACAGATCATAATAGAATGATACAAACTGCAATTCCTTAAACAGGTGCTACCGTTTGTCTCTCAGGATCCGAGACACGGCTTTCATAAAATCTAGCAATGAAGGCCGAAGCTTTTCTGTCGATATCGGGTTCAGCAACCCACCTCCCTTTGTCGTCGTCGCTTGGACGTACTTTCCTCACGTTCACTGCATCATCCCATCCCATATCATCCATGTAGTTTGAGCTCCTTGACGACTTGAAAATGCTGAATATAGAAGAGAAGAAGGATGATGACTTCTTTTGCCTCTTTCCTCCCATTTTGTAAGTGTTTTTATCAACTTAGATGAAGCAAGTTAAGTTTGAGTGATGAGTAGTGAACTGTGTTTTTAACTAGCAAGGAAGAGTATTATATGACTCTCTTGTGTGTGTTGAGATTAGCAGCATAAGTTGGGTTATATTTATAGTAGGAGAAGAAACCCTTGTGAAGTAAGTAACTGAATTATTATAGTGATACTTTTTGTGTAGAAGAATCTTTGAAGGGTTTCAAATCACTAATGAAATCCAACATTAGGCATTCTGGTTTGATTGTTGGTCTAGATTTTGACTGGTCTTAGGGGCTAAGAAGAGAAAGCAACACAACAACTAAGTAAGGCTGGTGAAACTTAGAGACAGCACAAATGTTATGGTCCTCTACTTTTTTACTTCATAATTGATCCCAATTACTTTCTCTCTACTTTTCATTGCTTATTTCCACCCCAATTCTTATTTTTATTTTTTGGTATTTTCCGCACTTACATGCCCTATACCATGTACAACTTTTTTTTTTTTTTTTTTTTTGCTGAAATACCATGTACAACTCAAAATACAACTTTCCTTCTCAAAATACCATGTACAACTCAAAACATGGTCTTGAATCTTGATCCTATGTGAGTATTGATGGATTAACTAATAAACTCCAAGGTCTTATGTGTAACCTGTGCCAACTTTTAATTGCTTAAGAGTATCTTTTTTTTTTTTTTTTGGCTCCTGCATTAAAGATTTAACACTAAAATTGACCATTTGAAAGTATGAAAAACACCCAGGCCAGCATTTTTTAACTATGGAAACTTTATATAATTGTTGGCTACAAATATGAAAAAGCTTCAATGATGTAGCAGTGTAAAAATAAACTATTCCCCGCTTTAGGTTATTATAAAATTGGACTTTTCAGTGGTGAAAGTTGATCATCTCTCTCCTTCTTCATCTCTCTCACAAGTGAATTCTGGCGACAAAAAAACCTCCTCTCCGGCAACCTCTAACTGCTCAGATCTGCTCCTTTTTGAGTGGATCTGAGCATGTACAACTCAAAACATGGTCTTGAATACAACTTTCCTTCTCAAAATACCATGTACAACTCAAAACATGGTCTTGAATCTTGATCATATGTGAGTATTGATGGATTAACTAATAAACTCCAAGGTCTTATGTGTAACCTGTGACAATTTTTAACTTCTTAAGATTATCTTTTTTTTTTGGCTCCTGCATTAAAGATTTAGCACTAAAATTGACCATTTGAAAGTATGAAAAACACCCAGGCCAGCATTTTTAACTATGGAAACTTTATATAATTGTTGGCTACAAATATGTAAAAGCTTCAATGATGTAGCAGTGTAAAAATAAACTATTCCCCGCTTTAGGTTATTATAAATTTGGACTCTTCAGTGGTGAAAGTTGATAATCTCTCTCTCCTTCTTCATCTCTCTCACAGGTGATTTCCGGAGACAAAAAAACCTCCTCTCCGGCAACCTCTAACTGCTCAGATCTGCTCCTTTTTGAGTGGATCTGAGCATGTACAACTCAAAACATGGTCTTGAATACAACTTTCCTTCTCAAAATACCATGTACAACTCAAAACATGGTCTTGAATCTTGATCATATGTGAGTATTGATGGATTAACTAATAAATTCCAAGGTCTTATGTGTAACCTGTGACAATTTTTAACTGCTTAAGATTATCTTTTTTTTTTGGCTCCTGCATTAAAGATTTAGCACTAAAATTGACCATTTGAAAGTATGAAAAACACCCAGGCCAGCATTTTTAACTATGGAAACTTTATATAATTGTTGGCTACAAATATGTAAAAGCTTCAATGATGTAGGAGTGTAAAAATAAACTATTCCTCGCTTTAGGTTATTATAAATTTGGACTCTTCAGTGGTGAAAGTTGATAATCTCTCTCTCCTTCTTCATCTCTCTCACAGGTGATTTCCGGCGACAAAAAAACCTCCTCTCCGGCAACCTCTAACTGCTCAGATCTGCTCCTTTTTGAGTGGATCTGAGCATGTACAACTCAAAACATGGTCTTGAATACAACTTTCCTTCTCAAAATACCATGTACAACTCAAAACATGGTCTTGAATCTTGATCCTATGTGAGTATTGATGGATTAACTAATAAACTCCAAGGTCTTATGTGTAACCTGTGACAATTTTTAACTACTTAAGATTATTTATTTATTTTTGGCTCCTGCATCACTACATCTATTATGTCATTAAAGATTTAACACTAAAATTGACCATTGAAAGTATGAAAAACACCCAGGCCAGCATTTTTAACTATGGAAACTTTATATAATTGTTGGCTACAAATATGTAAAGGGAAAAATATCGTTTGGTCCTTTTTTAGGTGGGCCCATGTCTGTTTGGTCCTTCAGTCAAACGCCTTTACTGTTTGGTCCATAATTATTTAAAAATATTAAAACTGACAAAAATACCCTTCCGTGTTAATTTTTACTTATTTTCTTGTAGCACTTCATTCAAGAAATGAAGTCCATATAAAAACCTAAAAAAGCAGACTTCATTCCAGAAATGAAGTCCATATAAAAACCTAAAAAAACAGACTTCATTCCAGAAATGAAGTCCATGTAAAAACCTAAAAAACAGGACTTCATTCCGTAAATGAAGTCCAAATAAAAACCTAAAAAAAAAGACTTCATTCCGTAAATGAAGTCCATATAAAAACCTAAAAAAGTCAGACTTCATTCCGAAATGAAGTCCATATAAAAACCTAAAAAAGCAGACTTCATTCCGTAAATGAAGTCCATATAAAAACCTAAAAAAAAGACTTCATTCCAAATGAAGTCCATATAAAAACCATAAAAAAAAAACATTTTATTCCGTAAATGAAGTCCATATAAAAACCTAAAAAAAAGACTTCATTCCAAATGAAGTCCATATAAAAACCTAAAAAAAGCAGACTTCATTCCAGAAATGAACTCCATATAAAAACCTAAAAAAAACAGACTTCATTCCAGAAATGAACTCCATATAAAAACCTAAAAAAACAGACTTCATTCTAGAAATGAACTCCATATAAAAACCCTAAAAAAATATCTAAATCGATTAACACCATCGTCTTCATCGTCAACAGCGGCAGCAACAACATATCTTCATTTTGTTCATCATCTTCCTCGTCAACAACAGCAGAAAAAAGAAAAAAAAAACCCTGAAAAAATCGTATTCAACAGTACCAACATCATTGTATTCATCGTCTACAACTACCGATCTAAATATCTAAATCGATTTTCACCTTCATCGCCATCGTTTACAGCAGCAGGAAGAAAAAGAGAAGAAAAAAATGGAGACGCCATTAACAGGAGGAAAAAGAAGAAGAAAGAAAAAGAGAGAGAGATTAGATCTGGAAAGATGAGAGAGAAAGTAAATCTGAGAATGATTTATTTTCTCTTACTTTTTGACTATATATATGGTCCTTATCCAAAAGGGTATTTCTGCCACTACAAGGTGACATTTACATTATTCATGACATCAGCCTAGGTACAAACAATAATTTTTAGGACCAAACTATAATTTGTATTACCAAATAGGACCAAACAGACATTTGACTTGGTCAAATGGACTAGACTCTCTCTAATATATTATACCTAGGATCTAATGGTATTTCCTGCATATGTAAAAGCTTCAATGATGTAGTAGTGTAAAAATAAACTATTCCCCGCTTTAGGTTATTATAAATTTGGACTCTTCAGTGGTGAAAGTTGAAAATGAAAGGCATTCAACTGATAGAGTGCACAATCGATTGAAAGATAGTAATTCAAAAAATTGTAACTTGATATAGCAGATGATGTGAGGGGTTACAGGAATTATTGCGGATCACTTTTTTTAATCACAAGTTATTCTTAATCTCTGTGTAATTTAGTAACCCCTTACGGTCTTGGCTTCGATGTCCAAGCCTTTCTTGACATATTTTGATTTTCTAAGCCACAAATGTGACATGTATGTAAACCACAGTGTAAACCATCAGACAAATGTTCCAAGGGGATACAACATACAAGGCGCTTATATTTTATATTTACATTTACATTTTACTTCTTTTCTTTTTGGGCTATAAAATTCTACTTAGTAACTGTGTTTTTTATTTAAAAGTTGTAAAGAGGAAAAAAAAACAATGGTGTTACTTTGTTTTCACTTTACTGTTTACTTAGCTACAAATACCAATGTTGGATTCCAACCCATGTTATTGTTAGCTAGATTTATTGCTGCATGTCTTAAGAGTTAAGCCTTAGCCCTTAACACAGCAGGCTCCTGCTAATTAAGCATAATCCCATCTTTTATCTTTCTCTTCTTTTTGTAAACAAAGTTAGTAGCTGACAACTGTAAGTAATTTCTTTGATTAAGCAAAAATTAGTGGTGATACTTAGAGGTGAAGGCAAACATGGTTTAATTTGGAATCCCACTTGAGTAAGTATATTGCATACCTGTTACGGTTTAAGAGTATTATATACTACCTACCGAAAATCATAAAGATAGATAAGAATTAAGGTTTATATTATTATTTTATACTAAACCACATTAAGGAACATACATATTATTCATTATTGTTAGGTTTCCTTTATATTCCCTTTAGTTCTAAAGTCTAAGTCAAATTCTAGCAATACTTGTAGGCTTATAGCAGTATTTTTGTATAAAGAATGACTTATTGACTTGTGCCAAATTACTGACCATAGTTGGCATACGTCGTTATTGTTGCCATACAAATCTCAGACACGTTAAGCTATCTTTATCGACCGGTTTTCGAAAACTGTAGAATCATGTAAAATTTTATTGATTATTATTAAGAAAGCACGCATTGTGCTTATGCTGAGATTAATTATTGCTGTGTACTTAACACAATAGACTATTGGAAAATTGTTGATCAATATCCATGAAATTCAACTAAAGAACAAAAGGAAGAAAAGTTGTGAGAAAGAAAGAAAACCGCTTTAACTTGTTTGCTAATTGTCAATCTGTTTTTTGATTCAGTGTCCAAATAATCGATCTTTTTTTTCTGTGAGTTAGTGCGCCAATTATAAGCATTGGTCTGGTGGGTAGTACGGTCTTACAAGGAAAGTTCCATGCATTGTACCAACAAAGTTTGCAACCTGCTGTCTACCTTTTGAACATCTTAAATCTAACCCAAAATTTCACTTTTATTCTTTCTTTTATTTTTCTAAACTTATTGTGCGACATTAGTTTAATGCCGAAAATCTTAGTGAATGAATTTAGACTTTGGAGCCAAAGTTTGGGATGTAAGGAAGATCGATGATATCAAACAAAGATCTACATGTATTCTGAAGTGGTTCATGGATATTTTGATGTGGTCCGGACAACCTTTTCTCTTTCAATTTATAGTTATTTTTCTTTTTCTTTTTGAATCATGATATATTCATTTAAATTAAACCGAATAAAATCAGCCATTACAATAAAATTTATACAAGGAGCAATCACATGGTCTCAGATTATTGTTGTGAAATTTTCTAATACACTGTTATCCGCTGTCCGATTCACCAGGTCATCTGCCGCAAAATTTCTTTGCCTATAGATGTGTCTAACGGTGCATTGTGGTATTTGGGCCAGTGTTATCTTGATTTCGGCAATCATTTTGGTTAAGTACTCGGCATTTGATGTTCGAAATCGTAGTAGAATTTTTGAGTCTGTTTCGAATTTTACTTTTGGCAATCCTCGTTTTGTCATCATTTTTTATGTGAAGAGCAGGTCCCAAGTTTCAGTCATGAAAGCAGTGATGACAACCAACGGTTGCGCAATCACCAAAATTGTAATGACCTCTTCGTTTCTGCATATAATACCTTCCCTTGCTATTCCAAGGTATTCTCGAGATGCTCCCTCCGTGTCGATTTTTATCCAACTCAAGTGAGGTTTGAGCCATCCCACCAAGATAGTTGTTGTTGATGCTTTCATCCTATGTGTGGGTCTGTAGATGGTCGCATCCCAGGTAATATTGTGTGTGTATTGGGGTGGGGGAAGGTTATCCTAGGCCCATGAATATTCATGTTGGAGTTTGATGGCCATTTTCATTACGCTTGTCGGACCTGGGTATGCTTTAATGGGTGTTTTAGGGATAGGGTAAGCGGGAAAGTAGGAGGTTTCATGAAGCCATAGCCATCGGACAATAAAGGAGGATGTTAGCGGCATTTTCAGGATTTGAATTGCATAGTGGGAATGCTTTGGAATTCGTTAGGTGGATACGGTTTAGAATATTGAGGGTTATCAAACCATTGTTAAGTGATTTCTATAAGAAAATATATACTTTTCGCGGACATGGTAGTGAACAAGGAAAGGGGAAGGCGGTGGTGTTACGTCCGTGAGGCAGTTATATTCGGATGTTGTCGTGTATTTCCAGATTTGGTAAAAAGCCGTATGAGTTAATCTAGTTGGTTGTCATGGGGAATGTGAAGGTTGAGGATTCGTTGAACTATGGATATGGAGGAAGTTCAGCTTTTCATGAAACCAATTCTGGGTTGACAAGTTAATGATATCAGCAGTCGATTGTATGGGGTAGCATTATGCTGGATCAAGGTTATTATTGAATTGGGGGATCTAGTTTTCTTGGATATGGTTTCCAATTTGATGGAAGAGACGTTGCTTCCAAAACTGGTACGAGGGAAGCTAGTTTCCTCCATTGTGGGCTGGGTGAGGAAGGGATGTGTGGGATGTTTTCAAAAATGGATTGTTGTTTAAGGTATTTTTTGTTGTATAAGGTGGCCAACACAAATTTTTAGGTTTCTCATGAATGTTTCAAATTCTCTTCATAATAAGTGCCTTGTTATGTTCATTGTTGCTTCAGATTCCCATCCCACCTTGTGTTTTGGGTTTGATGAGCTTGTCCCATACTAGTAGATGACGCTTCTTAACAGATCAGTCGTTCCCCGGAAGAAATTCCTAGTGGTACGATCCATTTGTTTGATGGATGTGTATAGGAAAAATTTGTATTTGCATAAGATGGTTGGAAGTTGGGGTAAGGGAAGATTTTACGAGTCATAATCTTCTTGTCGGGGTTAAGCAATCCGTCAGCCGTTGTATGAGGGGACCGAGATGAGTCGATATGATACCCTTGTTTAAAATTGAACTTCTAGATAGATAGGGGATTGATGTTATTGGCATGTCGACCGCTTGTTGAAGTTCATCCAATTGTTGTTGGTCAAGCCCCGGGTGATGGATTATTGTGGATTTTGAAGTGTTAATTTGTTGACATGTTAAGGCGTTATATTCTTGAAGCCTCTAGAATTACTTTGTAGGATATCAATAGGTCATTCGTTTACATGAGATGTAAGATTGGTGGGCATTTATGGGAAATACTGGATCCTTCCACCTTTTTCTGGGTTTCAAAATTTCTCAAGTTTGTAGATAGTATTTCCGCACAAATATATACATCGGATGAAAGAGGATCATCATGTTAAGGCGTTATATTCTTGAAGCCTCTAGAATTACTTTGTAGGATATCAATAGGTCATTCGTTTACATGAGATGTAAGATTGGTGGGCATTTATGGGAAATACTGGATCCTTCCACCTTTTTCTGGGTTTCAAAATTTCTCAAGTTTGTAGATAGTATTTCAGCACAAATATATACATCGGATGAAAGAGGATCATCTTGTAAAATTCCCCTAGTTGGGGTGATGTATGCATGTGGTGTGCCGTTGATATTGATTGAGTAGGTTACTGTTGGTATACAAAGATTGTTGGGAAACCCAATTTGGTGAAAGCATGTTTGATGAATCCCCAATCCAAGGAACCGTAAGCATTTTGTATGTCCAATTTAAGGGTTATTTTTGGGTCTTTGGTGCGGTTTAAAATTTTGATATGGTGAAAAAGCTCGCCAGAGAATGTTTTGTTATCATTAATATATATTTGGACAATGGCACTTTAATATAGGCTTATCAAGAAGGGGAGAAGAGGTCGTATGCGATTGACTAAGATTTTTGAGATGATTTTATAAGTGACATCGCATATCTCCATAGGTCGACATTGTGATAGTTTAGAACAATGGTTAACTTTTAGGAATAAAGTGAGGTCAGTATGGTTCATCGGGGTGTGGATGTTAAGGGAATTAAAAAACTTGCACAGCATATCCATCAGTTGCAATTGGGTTGTTTCCAAGAATACTTTGAAAAACTTACTGGTGAATCCATATTAAGACCTGGGGCACGCTCCGAGCTGATAGAAAAAACGTGCACGTTTGATCTCCCCAGGAGTCACTTCGGCGGTGATCATAACAGATTGTTGGGGTGTTAGCCTTGGCTTTATTGCCTCAAATAGGTTTTTCATCAATCATTTTATTTGGTGTTGCATATTAATCTGCAAAGTGATCAAGCATGAGATTAGTGAAAAACACAAGGGGTACCAAAATACACCTCCAACTTTTTCGTAGGAAATCTGTATGGACAAACTCAACACAACTCCAAGAGTTAAAACTCAATTAAGGAAAGTGTCTAGAGTTATCTCTCTTTCTCTCTCTTGTTGTTAGAAAGTTTACATAACTGAATCCGTGAACCTAACTACAACAAGAGTTCTTGGACGGTATCAAAGACCAATGTCCAAGGATCAATCAAGTCTTATCCAACAAACTAGGTCGGACGTATCTACTTTGATTGATCAACGCACAACCTGTGATATTTCAATTATAAAGATAAACAATATAATGCTGAAAAATAAATAACACGGACACCAGAAATTTTGTTAACGAGGAAACGCAAATGTAAAAAAACCCCGGGACCTAGTCCAGATTGAACACCAAAGTGTATTAAGCCGCTACAGACACTATCCTACTACCAATTAACTTCGGTTTGGAAGGTAGTTGAGCCCGAACTCAGTCTCCCACTAATTCAGGTACATTCGCGCTCCATACGCCTCTTGAATCTCAGCAGGACTCCGCGCAATTCATTCCCTTAGAATGAGTCCCACCAACTAAGAGTTACTTCAACTCAATTGAAGACTTAATTTAAACCAAATCTGCCTCCCACAGATTAAGCCTATAATTGATTTCCAGATTTACGATCTAAACGGATGATCAGATTAAATGAAAGTTCCAGATGATATAAATCGATAGCAACTTGATAGAAGTATGGCTATCCTCAAAATCTAGACTTATGCAACCCAAAGTGCAGCCTAAATTATTATTCACCTCAAAAGTATAAAACATGTGGAATCAATAAAGTCTGAGACGAAGAGAACTTTGATGATTACTATCTATCTTGATCGTTGGAGCAATCTCCACAAACAATCAAGATCAGGATACTCGAGTTATCAAGGAAAGATAACTGGACCTGGCTTCATGAATCCCAGTGAAGTCTTTGATAGTCGCTAAACCCTAAAAAAGGGTTTCTAGAGAGGACGACTCTAGATATATCTTGGACACACCAAAAAGTAGTGCCAGGATTCAAAAATCCCAGTTGTCAAGAGTTCCCCTTATATAGACTTCAAAGCCAAGGTTTCTTTAGGTTTAAGCTAAGATAGCTTTGGAACCAAGCAAACAATATCCATCGTTAGATGAAAGCTTTGAATCTTATTCATATAAACAAGATATACACTCTGGTTAGGTAAACCGTAACCGAACCGTGTATAAAGACTATGTCCAATATGGTTAGTCGAAACTAGCCGATTTGAACTTTAAAAGCTTAACACTCATTTTCATGTTCACTAAGACATTAATATTGAGTCACAATCATGTGATCAAATGCGTTTAGTGTTTAATAGAGAATTTATCAAATGAAAATCATCTCATAGAAATAATTTAATCGCAATTAAATCATAATCGACATAGTTACACTTACTTGAGTCGTTCGTGAGTCGGCCGAGTCACAGTACGCGGACCGATTTGCAAACTTATAAGCATAACCGAGTTCCGGAGTTGACAAAACTTTTTCAGTTCACGTACCGGTTTGCAAACTTAGGTGCAACTCTAATTTCCATACTTGACATAACTTTTTCAATTCACGTACCGGTTCCGGAGTTCACAGAACGTTTTCAGTTTGTGTACCGGTTTTGGTACTAAACTGGTTTTAGAACATAGAACTGTATTTGCTCTCTGTCATGTACCTAGCTAAAAGGAGTGTGTCCCTTATCGTGTCTTCTGTCAATATTTAGTATTGGTTAATATTATTAGTAGTAGAATGAATTAATTAGCTTAATTATGTAATTAATAGGTTAATTTCAGTTATAACGTTGGGCTGGGATGTAACCACCTGGACTCTTGTGAGCCGTTGAGGCTAGGTTAGGAAGAGAGGCTTAATAAGCTGATTGAGTCTGTAAATGAAAGGATCATGAATGAAAATAGTTAAGAAAAGGAAGCTGCCCTCTCAGGAATGAGGCAGTGAGCTGTTCTCGCAGGGGTGAGACAGTGTTATTTTGATTTATTGTTAGAGTTCTTATACCTATTTTTTTAATCAACATAAGTCTCGATCCAAGCTTGTTATTGTACACCCAAGTACATAACAATTTGTATCAGAGCAGCCACGATCCATGGAGGGTTCGGTGGATTGGAAACTATTTTATGCATATGAGGAATTAAGTAATCTTCGATTGAAGTACAATATTGAAGAACTTGGTAGTTCTCCATATCGGGACCAATATCTCCTGAAGTGGTTGGTTCTCATCAATGAAGAACAAAAGAAGCTGGAGTCTGCTTATCACTTCAATTTCAGAGTTGCTGAGGTTATAGAAACAACGGAGATGGAGGAGGAAATGAACAGCGAAGAATTGGTGGAAGAAGACTCAACTAACTCAGAGTAGGTCACTGATTTCAGTTGTAATCCATCACTACCATTGGAAGAAGAAGGGGATAATTCTCCTAACTTAGAGTTGATTTCGTCGTTTTTCTTTGATGAAAATGAGAATTCAGTAGAAGTAGACTTAGAAGAATGAAAACCCATCCCTTATTTCAGTCAATTGATTGATAATATGGGTTCCCAAATTGAAATTGTTGCCAGCAAGAGGGTAAGGAGCTTCGAAAACCAGAAGTAGGAAATACCATATAGTCCTAGGAATAATATATTAGAGAGAGTCTAGTCCTGTTGACCTAGTCATGTGTCTGTTTGGTCCTTTTTGGGAAAATATATTATAGTTCGGTCCTAGTCTTTATGGTTTGGTCCTAGGGTGACGTCATGGATGATGTAATTGTCATCCTGTAGTGGCAGAAATACCCTTTTAGATTAGGACCATATATATAGTCAAAAAGTAAGAGAGAAGAAATCATTCTCAGATTTACTTTCTCTCTCCTATATTTTCAGATCCAGAATTTCTCTCTCTTTTTTTCTTTTTATTTTCTTCCTGCTACTGTTTGAAGATGTAAACAATTTTTTAGAAGATTTGATCTGTTGCTGCATCTTTTAAATATGTTGAAGATGAACTCGTCATTGTTGAAGATGAAGACGACGAAGACGACGTTTGTTTTAAGATTTTTTAGATCTGAACTCGTGTTTGTTTGCAGTTGAAGATGAAGACGACGTTTGAAGATGATGAACTCAAATCTGCTGATGAAAGATGATGATGAAATTGTGTGCTGTTGAAGATGAACTCGTCAAATATAATTCTCTACTCGTGTTTTTTGTTGAAGATGAACCCTAGAAATATGTTGATGTTGAAGATGAACTCGTCAAACCCTAGAAATCTGTTTTTGCTATTTTAAGATGAAGATTTATGTGTTTTGTTGTTGCTGCTGCTTAATGATATCGTTTTGAAGTTGTTTGTAAAGTGGTAGTAAAAGTTCGTTCAACTCGGGCTTGTAAAGGTTTGATTTAAGAAAATACTAAAAAAAAAAGAAAATATATTCACAAGTTTGTCACGGTATCGAGAGATACTGAGACTCGGGATTCCACCATAAACTCATTCATGCGATTCATATATTTATTCCAAACAATTATAGCTCAAATAAAATATTGACTATGTTTCTTTGCCAAGGTAGATTTTTGAAAAGCAACGAATGTACATCTAAATCATGGGATATCAAAAGACTTAACCTAAGTATAACCCATCAATTGAAGTCACAACCATTCAATAAAAACCATAAAACAATTAACAATCCATGCAAAAAGTCATGAAAGAATTAAATATAATTACCACACGCATGAAATGTGGCTTCCTCCGTCATCCCAGTGTTGGGGTTTAGCTCCTCATATTATTCACGTGCTCAAAATAATTGTTCATAGCTCAAATAGTGTGAAAAACAAGAGAAAGCTAATAACTCGGGCGGTTTGCAACGCCGAAAGGCGTTACAAACAGTATTACAGAAGAAATAAGACTGCCCTTTAAACGATACTTTAGTTCTGCTGTTGAATAGCGATAGTTATCTGCGACAGTTCTTTGCGCGTCTTATGTTCTTCGTGTTCTAGGGTTCTTGAGAACGACACTTCTATAGTGTCGTCGTCTGCAACTCCTTCTCTTCTTCTTCTTCCTGCTGTTGCTACAACTCCTCTGCAGCCTTTCCTCCTTCCCAGAAGCGTACCCAAAACTCTCGACCCTCTTCTCTGAGTCAGACCCTCTCTATTTATACACCACAGGCACTTCCAATATCTCAAGTTCATCTTTTCTTTCCCCGCAGGTCATGGGATTTCTTTCTCTCTTGATACGAGTCTTCTGCTAGAATACAACATCTATTCAAAGTATAAAATCGATCCTAGACAAGTATATCTTCTCCCGTTCTTCACACAACTCCCTTAGTTAACAAAAAATTCCGAAAATAACATGTCTTCCCCTGTTTTGAAACAACCACCGAATACCACGAGATTTGTTCCTCCTTTTAGTTCTAAAACACGTAACCAATACGTATATATGGTAGTAAGATAAATCATGTCTGAATCCTCGAGAATATCCTCAACAGAATCTTCCAAAAGAAATCCAAAACCAACCCCGTGAAATATCTCTCCCTGTCTTGTCGAGATTCAGTGCTTATCTTCCCCTATTTTCGCATCCAAACCCATTGACTAGCATGTATAACTCTAACAGGCTCATTTAAGTCCAGTCCAACTAGCCAATCCGATTAAAACTCCAACAAATCCAGTCCAGGTTATTCTTCATACGAGAGAAACATTTCCCGCCAAAATCGTGTGTTTAAACCATGAAGATGGTGTCCCCTTAACTGGCCAGAGGGTGTAAATAGCAAATGGCTTACCCCTTATTGATGGGGTGCAAATAGCAGGAGGGTACCCCTTAGTAATTGAGGTGCCCCTTATCCAAATGAGGGGTCCGAATAGTAGTTTTCTCCCACGAGCGCAAATACCACTTTTCGAGCCAATTTTCCCGCAAAAGCTTATTTCTCCAAAAACACCTACAAAGACATAAAATACCAAAATAAGCACAAAATCGAGTACTAACATTACAGAGAATTGAGACTAAAATAGACACATAAATGCGTCTATCACTTAAGATGAAATCGATGAAGATGATGAAGAAGATGAATATTTGTGTGTTTAGGTTTTTAAATGGAGTTCATTTCTGGAATGTGTTAGAGCATGGCTCGGTTGAACCCACCAAGCGTTGGTATGTCAAGTTTGGTTGTCATATTTTAGTGAATCAAAACTCATGTTAAGAGTCACTTGATTATGTAATAGAGTTAAACTTCGTATAGGTTAGCTTGAAAGTATTAGGATATGAGACATTACAAGTATTGCGAAGACTTGAAGATGTGAAGAAGCAAGGTGCTACAACGACAACAATCATCCTTCCACTTGAGGTTAGTGATATTTGACTTGAACTGTTTCATTCCCTAACGTATCTTTCAAGTCGTGCATATTGAAAACATAAATGCGAAGCATATTTGAACTCTAGATAGACATAGTATTAAGGAATACAATACGAGGTTTATTGCTTAACCATTAAACTTTGTAGATAAGACATCGTCATAATCATTTGAATGTTATTGTGATTATGTATGGGTATGAGGTGAGGATTTCATCCTAGGGAACAATGTTTACATGTGTTCTAAGGAAGTAAGTTCATAAACTTGTTTGTGGATCGAAAAGGAAATTGTCAGGTGTTATTGGTTTTGTTATTCATTGAATATCTTATGAACAACCAATATGTGTGATAGAGTATAACCGCTCACAACTTGTTGTGTTCTTGGTAGAACTATTCACAAAGGCCTGACTTATGTATTGGTATAACTTTTATTAGTAAAACCGATCTTAAGTAATCACCTGTGGTATGATCGTATTTTGTATGTCTGACCTTGTAAGTTAAAGGGAACCGATCCTAGTAAGGGGAGCAGTACATCAAAGGGAACTGATCGTTGTATGGGGTGCAGTAAGGTTTATAGGAGAAAGGGGAACTGATCCTATGGACTTGTGCAACACGTATAATTTAGATACCATATATATGTGAGGAACCGATCCTAGTACCTAGTCAACCGAATTTTTGGGAAGCTAGTGTGACTATGCACAGTACTCACATGGAGGTAGAACCAAAACTTGTTTTGGTAGAACCGTAAACCCTTGATTGTGATTGAATGTTGGTTTGATCAATCACATAGTTCTTGAAACTCAGATGAACCAATTCTAAACTTGTTTGGAAGTGTGGCAAATCGGTTTCAAGGTTGTAAGTGTGAAAGAGAACTTACAAAGTTAAGATGTCGACAAACTTTGAACACGTGATGTGAATGTTTATTTCTATAATTGTTCAAGGATATTCCTTAACGGCTAAAGGAAGAGAATCCCAGGATCGAAACATAAGTAAGTTAATAATCTTTTAATTAATTTCATTTTGTAGGGAAATTACAGAATTAGTAATGTGCATTTACTAATTAGATTTTTCGAGAGATTTCGATCGTTATTTTTGGACAGAGCATTTCCAGGAATTATGAAAACCGAATCCGTGCTTTTATGAATATCTTGAGAATATTTTTGGTTTTGGAAATTCCTTGGTGTCCAAACTTCCTTGTCTATAAATACACGAAGTTTGCCTTTCTAGCAAACTAATCCTTCGTAACAACATATTTACTCTTTTGTTGTTGTTACTGGTGTAGCCGCCTATTCGGAGAGGAGAGTAACCTAATTAGGCAAAATCTCTTACGGCCGTTCAATTTAAATTCTTCTTTGGGATTGAGAAGCTCTAGCGCGACCCGTTGGTGGGAAACTAGATAATTGCGGTTTATCTTTATTTTCGATTGATTTGATTGACTAACGGTGGTTGAAATCTGATTGCACCTACTTTGTTTATTCTTGAGAATCTTCTCTTCTGATATAAGATTCACTCAAACTAGTTCAGAGTTTCGACAGGATCTTTAGACTCATTGTTAGTTCTAAAGACAATCTTATGATAATCCATTGTTAATGCACTCGTTACGTGCTTGATTGATCACAAGAGATTCAAGTGATTGTGTGCAGATTTTTATTGAAGATTTAAGAAGATTTGAAGACAAAAAAGATATTGAAAATCTGACTTGGGTTTTATAATCTTTGGTGTGCACAATACTTGTTTCGGTAAAAGAGGATCCAATTAATAATCGGTTTATCCTTGTGGTAGATTGGATTTATTAATTGAGTAGATCGACATCAATACGTTTCCTTGTGATTAAAGGTATTGATTGGCTTAATATTAAACGATTACATTTGGGTGATTGAACATAAGATAGATCTAAGGACCCGATGAAGGAGTTTATGTTAAGATAAACAGAAGAGCCTTTGTCCGACTCATATCACTTGGTTGAATAGAGTTGATACCAAACAGATTTGTTGTTCCTTTACTGTATGGAATATGAACCAAAGTAATTGTTCCAAGTACGTGACTTATTCACTAGTCGGAGGCGTGGGAATACAGACGGAACTAAGTGAACTATATGGTTATTTACTTGGTCTCAACTATACGAAGTTAGGTGTAATTTTGTGTAGAGGCTTAATCCTGAGAGTATTCAATTCTGGACAAGGTCCCGGGGTTTTTATGCATTTGCGGTTTCCTCGTTAACAAAATCTTGTGGTGTCATTTACTTTTATTTTACGCATTATAATTGTTTTATTATAATTAAAGTAAATCACACAAACGTTAATTCCTATTTACTTGATAAGCAATCCTATTGTGTTTGGTTAAGTCCGAACCATTGTATCAAGTAAACATACTTCGTTGTTGTATTGTCTCGATCTCGTATCCATAGACGATCACACGAAGTGTGAACCGATTAGTTGTATTGTCTCGACTCAGTACATAGACAATCACATTCGGAGAAAGGACTTATAGGTAGGAAAAGTTTTAGCTTGAGTTATATTTGGGTACCCTCGCCTTTTCAGAATGAACTCTGTTTTTTTAGGTTTTTACATGGAGTTCATTTCTGGAATGAACTCTGTTTTTTTAGGTTTTTATATGGAGTTCATTTCTGTAATGAACTCTATTTTTTTTAGGTTTTTATATGGAGTTCATTTCTGGAATGAACTCTGTTTTTTCTTAGGTTTTTTAAAAATGTAAAACAGACAAAATTACCATTCCGTGTTAATTTTTACTTATTTTCTTGTAGCAGTTCATTCATCAAAATGAACTCTGGTTTTTTTCGGTTTTTATATGGAGTTCATTTCTAGAATGAACTCTGGTTTATATGTTTTTGAAAAAATAAGTAAAAATTAACAGGAGTTCATTTTGACGAATGAACTACTACAAGAAAATAAGTAAAAATTAACACGAAAGGGTAATTTTATCTGTTTTATATTTTTAAATTATTATGGACCAAACAGTAAAGGCAGTTTCCCAAAGGACTAAACAGACATGGGACCACCTAAAAAAGGACCAGACGATATTTTTCCCAAACCAGAATTCTAATACATCTGATGAGAGGTATTACGAGCACTCGAAGGATGTGATTACTCACCTTAAACTGAATTGTAAGAACAATCTTCATCTTGATTTTACTCGTTCCATATTTGATCGTGGAAAATGGTTTGATGGGTCTGTTTAATTTGAATAACGATTACAAAGGGGATTTTGTTTATGAGTTAGGTTTTAAACATGGGTTTGGATTCGAATTGATGTTTATGAATTCAATCGCATTTTTATTGGTTCAAAATGGTGATATTGCTGATGTGGGTAAACTATTGGGTACAATGTCTAAAAGAGAGAGAATTTTGTTTGAGTTTCTTCAAAATAACGGGTACCAATTTGGATATATTGCTTGCAATTTTACCTACCAAGGAGGGTGAAGACCGTGACTCTTGCAGGTTGTTTGATCCTGGTAGACATAACTCTCATGGTAAGGAATGTTTTACTCTTCCTTGTGATTATACTCGGCTATGGTTTGATCGTGGAAAAGGTTTTGGACTTATTGAGAGGTGTTCTTATGGTGTTATTAGAGGTTTTAAGTTCTGCTGCGATCTATTTGATTATTGTTTGATTGTTTATAGCTGATTCCAATAGGTAAATCTGATGAGGAGGTTATTTATGGGGGTGTTTTAGAATTTGGGCACCATTTGGAATGGTCATCTGAAGATCTCTTGCATCATATGTTGTTGCCTTATGCAGATTGTGTTGTGTTCATGGTGCTTCGAATTCTAAATAAGTTGATGTTGCTTGACTACTTGAAGTGGAAACTTAAAGTGTTTTCAGTTGACTTAAAAAGTATGGGAGAGGAAGTTGGTTCAAAATGGTTTATCATTATGCTACTCGGATTACCTAGCTTGACTGCCTGTAGAAGTAGTGAACTGTTCTTGGAGTGGGAAGGAAAGAGTGATCAATGGGTGTGTTCCTACTATTATGAAGTTTTCATTGAGAGGTCTAAACGTATACAACAACCTCCATTTGATACTTCGACTATCTTCTCTCATGGGTTCTGTCAAGTAAATCTTAGTAATTTGGGTCGTCACCTGTTGCAGCCAGGGGGTGTTCATTTTGATCAACTTCTTACAGCTTATATGCTAGCAAAGCAGTTGCCTTACCAACTGATTGTGGTCTTGACTTCAACTGGTAATTTTATCTTATTTCATTGCCATTATATGCTTCTTTCATTAGTCAGAAGTGATTTCAGACTTTTAAGAAGGGGGTTATGTTTGCATTATCAAATACCTGCACCTGTTCTCTATAGGGTTCATATTATTCTAGAGGAAGGTAACTGGTTGCAGAATGAGTTAAAAATTCTTCTAATGTATATAACTTCAGCTCCCATAACTTCTATAACTCCATTTTATCTTTCAACAATTGGGTTCTTCTTGCACCTTCCTTTACTCACACATGACATCTGTGAGACTTTTACAATTCATGAGAAAGTTTCAATGGCAGATTGGTACTTTAAACTGATGGGTGTGTTGGAATGTCAGTATTTTTATCTGTGTTACAGTCATATATGGGGTTTGGCGTCTCAAAATTATGAAAATTATGGTTGTCTTTATTATGGCCTTGTAAGGAGGGTGGGAGTACGCATCATGATTGTTACATCCCACTTTCAAAGTGCATTGAGAGTGGTAGATCACTTGAGGTGGAAGTTCAAATTTTGCTTAATATGTTTATGGAATATGGGAAATGCTTGTTGGATTGATTCAAGTTATATCTCAGTTGAGTGGCTTGACACAACAGGGTACTATGGAACCAGTGTGTTAGGCGAAACCGAATTCGATGGGTCTCTTTGGAGCATAGGAAAAATTAGTAGTAATATGTGGCATTACAGTAAGCTTCCTGGAGTTCTTGGCTATAAGGGTAGTTGTCGTGTGTTGTTTGATAGAGGGAAAATGCATGACATTATATCAGGAGATTCTCACTCTAAGAGTCTTTGAGGTGCAGATGTTGGAGAACGTAGACAGGGTGGTACGAAGGGTCATTTGTATCTCTTGGAAATTTGGCTTTTGCACTCTTTGCGACCTTCATCTAAGGTTTATGAGAGTCATTCGGTTCGCGAGAGAATTGTATGGGTATATTCTGACCCCACTTAGAGCTGTTTGCACTCGCTTTATTGTGCTGAACATCCTAGTTCTTGTTGCAACCAAGCTGTAGGTATGTTCAGTTTTGATTATATTTGTTATTTTAGATCGACAAGACCCCCTAAAAGGATAGCGGGAATTGTTTTTGTGATTGTTACGGCCCACTTCTCAGTTGCATTGAGGTTTATCTATTACTCGAGGTAGAAGTACAGATAGGTTTCAACCAGTTTGTGGAGTGTGAGAATCGTTGGTTGGGATGGTAACATTTTTATCTCACTGATGTACCTCGGCATTAACTGGAATTATAAGAGAAAATTGTTCTGCGAAGTTGTGGCCTATAATCAAGTTGCAGCAATTCTTGACATGCTGATGTGGATGGATTATCTGCAACGGAAGTTCAAATTTTTTTTTAAATGTATTTTGGAGTTTGGAAAGTGCCAGCGGGATTTATGACGTTCAGGGTGTAAGGCAACTGGTGATACACGAAAGGAGGCCAACCAAGCTCCAGCAAAACTCTAAGTGGCAATTACAAGGTGTGACATTTCAAAGTGGCACTTCAACAAAAGCCAAAGGAGTTGGTTTTAAAGTAATACAGGCAGACTTGATGAAAACTCCCAAAAGGATCAATGCGGCGTACGCAGAGCTTGGTTATGCAACATTTGTTGTAACCAATATGGCAGTGCGGTTCTGTTTGGGAAACGTCAGAATGCAAGCAACTACAGTTTCCCTTAGTTAAGGAAGAGTACGTAGTGCCATAGTAGTGATACCAAGGAGAGAAGCTGCCAAAGACAGAAGTTTTCAAGCTGAGTTCTATTGAAGAGGGATGATATCAGTTTTTACTGGAGTTACGGCAAGGCCTTGCATCTCAATCCTTCATCCTTGAGGACAAGGATGTTTTGGAGGGAAAGGTATTGTCATGTACCTAGCTAAAAGGAGGGTGTCCCTTATCTTGTCTTCTGTCAATATTTAGTATTAGTTAATATTATTAGTAGTAGAATAAATTAATTAGCTTAATTATGTAATATTAGGTTAATTTCAGTTATAACGGTGGACTGGAATGTAACCACCTGGACTCTTATGAGTCGTTGAGGCTAGGTTAGGAAGAGAGGATTTATAAGTTGATTGAGTCTGTAAATGAAAGGATCATGAATGAAAATAGTTAAGAAAAGGAAGTTGTCCTCTCAGGAATGAGGCAGTGAGTTGTTCTCGCAGTGGTGAGACAGTGTTATTTTGATTTATTTTTAGGGTTCTTATACCAATTTGTTCAATCAGCGTAAGTCTCGATCCAATCTTGTTATTGTACACCCCAGTACATAACACTCTCATACCGATTTGAATACTTTAACCCGGTTCCCTTACCACATGTTAGAGCATTGCTCGGTAGAACTCGCATGCGTTGCTATCTAAAGCATGTTTTTCAATGTTAGTGATCAAATCTATAAGTCTTTATTTCTATCCTATTATAGCTAAAGATCTCGGACTAGGATAGAAAGTGTAGTTGAGCTCAAGACTCCATGGCAATCATCATACAAGACGAAGGACTACTCAAGGAACTGGTGAAAATTCATCGACTAAAAGGTATGTGGAGACTTGAACTTATGTGTCACTCAAAAGTCTATTTATTCTATCTCCTATTCTTGAGACAAAAGTCGTTTTGATATATAGACTTTCATTATACACATTTGCTATTTCGAGCCGAGTTTATCTCACCTATCTATTTCTAGAAATATGTGTTGGTAAGCTTTCGCTTTAGCCAAATTCATCTTTACCTAGTGACGAATGTCATGTTATGTTTCAATCACTTTGAAAATTGCTCTGACGAAAAATGGTCTATGAATAACGGCTATATAACGTCCTATGAGAATGTTTCAATGATTGAAATGAGAGTTTAGATTACATAACCATTGGTATGATACAAGCATTGTTGTGGAAACACATATATGTATAAGTTTTTATTCCTTGAACCAAAGTTTGCGAACTTTGTTGATCAAGAGAAACGGAATGTGGCGTGAGCCAAGTCCGCGAACTCAGTCCGTGAACTGGCGGAAG
Organism: Papaver armeniacum; assembly: GCA_023531295.1. Taxonomy (NCBI): domain Eukaryota; kingdom Viridiplantae; phylum Streptophyta; class Magnoliopsida; order Ranunculales; family Papaveraceae; genus Papaver; species Papaver armeniacum. The sequence goes on along the minus strand of JAJJWW010001215.1, from coordinate 571,566 downwards.
TTCTCGACCCGAGAATTTCTGCTGGAGTTTGTGAACTCCTTCCGTGAGCTTAAGTCCGCGAACTTGAGTAGGTTATATCTAAAATCGGTTGTTCTTGAACTCATGTTTATATAAACTAAGGAATGCTTTTGCAAACCGTGGCTATAAAGTTCATGAACCGATTCGAGTGAATCAAACCGTTTTTGCTTCGATTGTGTCTTGTGTAGTTACATAAGATCTAAGCAATTGAACAACTCTCTAACTAGTTCATTTGAGTCATTTGAACTAGTTATGGTGAAGAAGAATATGGTTGATATGAAATTGCTCATATGGATAACCATTTGGTTAACTATTGTTGAACCAACAAATGTCAATGTTTGGGAACGGTTACATAAACCCAAAATTGGACATTTCATTTGTGTGTAACAAGCTAAGGTTTCGATCCAACGGTTGAGAAAAAATTAGCTTGAATCGTATCAGGTTTTCATCTAACGGTGAATATTGAATGCTATGTTACCAAGCTAATATTGATTGCAAACCCTGATTTGAAAGACTATATAAGGGAGAACTCTAGCAACTGGGAAACCTAATCCCCACACCTTACGTGTGATACTAGTTGCATAAGCTAGAGTCGATTCTCCTTTAACCTTGGGTTTTCTTCTCTAAACCAGGTTAACGACTTAAAGACTTCATTGGGATTGTGAAGCCAGACTGATACTACTTTTCTTGTAGTTGTGTGATCTAATCTTGCTGTTTTTATCGTATGAGTACAATTGGAATAATTGGCTTGAGATTTATATCTCCGATAGTCAAGATAGAAAAGAAATCACAAACACTTCATCTCATCGTTTGTGATTCCGCAATATCTTTTTTCGCTGCGTCGATTAAGACTATTGTGAGGTGATTGATAATACTAGGTTGTTCTTCAGGAATATAAGTCCGGGCTATCAATTGGTTAATGTTCACCTTGATTTATCAAAAGACGAAACACAAACTCGTAGGTATATTCGTGGGAGACGGATTTATCTATTACCGTCGACTTTTCTGTGTGATACAGATTTGTTTATTAAATTCTTCGACTTTGGGTCGTAGCAACTCTTAATTGTGGGTGAGATCAGCTAAGGGAATCAAGTACGTAGCATCCTGCTGGGATCAGAGGCGTAGGAGCATAATTGTACCTTGGATCAGTGTGAGATTGATTGGGGTTCAACTACAGTCCAGACCGAAGTTAGTATGGAGTAGGCTAGTGTCTGTAGCGACTTAATACAGTGTATGCTCAATTTGGACTAGGTCCCGGGGTTTTTCTGTATTTGTGGTTTCCTCGTTAACAAAATTCCGGTGTCTGTGTTATTTCTATTTCCGCATTATATTTGTTTATATAATTGAAATCTCACAGGTTGTGCGTTGTTCAATCAATTAGAATATCCTACCTTTTGGTTGTTGATTTAAATTGATTGAGACTTGGATATTGGTCTTTGGTACCATCCAAGTTATATCTCTAGTATTTGATAAAGACTCGCAGATTTCTATTTGCTTGAGTATATATCAAATCGAGAGATTGAGATATAAACTTTTTGATATAATTTTTGTCTAGATTGAGTCTGACTATCTAGTTGATTCTATAGAAAGTATATTGGAGTTTGTCCATACAAATTGCTAATCAAAATATTGGGTGTGGTTGTTGTACCCCCGTTTTTTCACTACAGTTCCAAAATGGTTTGCATGAGAATATGCATACCTATCCGGATCACGAAACAAACATATTTTCCCATGTTGTGCACACGAGTATGCGTATCACACAAATCTGAAATTCGATATATAGCTACTTCGCTACGTGTACAAGTACATGTGAAAAGACGAGGGTACCCGTAATTCCCGTGTTCTTTTTCATAAAATATTGGGGTGCGAGCCCAATCCATTTGGAAGACTAGAAGTAGCGCAATAAGGTGCGTGAAATCTAGTTGTGTTTCAGTTGAGAAACACTTGGTTTTTGTTTGAGAAAATTATATTTCTCTTTGCGTGAGCCTTCCCGTAGCGGGCACGAACGTTAATAGAGTTTTTTAAACTCGAAAATGTGACAAATTGACACCTGCATTAGGTGTGTGTCAAGTTTAAATCAAAAGAAGGGTATTTCAGACTTTTTACCTTCTTTTATAAGTTTTTCTCCTAATTTTTATTAAAAAATCATGTCTTTCTTTTTACTCTTGATTTATCTTTCTCCTACAACAAATAAAAGAGAAATCTCTCACAAAACTTGAATTTAAAGCTTGATTTAACAATCGTTTGGTGGTTTAATTCGAATTGGTTGCTTTGGAGTTTCTATTGCACAAAAGGTAGCGGGAAAATCTTTCTTTGAAACTGTTTTTAATTGATTTTCATTACTTTGATTCTCTGATTTCATATTTATATGAATTCAAGCTTAATCATACTCGTATGAAACTCTATACGATAAATTTGTGATTTTAAAACAAATTCATACTTGTTCTTGTTGAATATGTTTTTTTTAGGGTTCATGAAAAGTTTGGGTTTTCTTAGAATTTGATATTTAAACTTCATTCTTCCTAAAAATTATCCATGGGTACTTGTGATTTATTGGAATCGATCTCTACATCTTCTTGAAACTCAGTTTAAAGCAATTTGGGGGATTTATCATGAAATATTGTATTTCAATTCTTATAATTTGGTCTTGTTGATGATTAAATCCGGCTTGATACCTTTGGATTTGGGGTTTGATATACACAGGGTGATGTTTTTTTTGTATGTATTTTAGTTGAAAATAACTTTCTCTAAGTTATTTCAAAATCAATGATCTGGTGTAGTTTTTATGAATGGATTTGTAAGATTTTAAAACATAAGAAGATACTTATTTTATTCTTGAAGATTAGGGATGATTTTATTTATTTAAGTTATGATTTTCACAAAAATTCAAGTCTCCAATTGAGTCTCAAAGATAGCTCATCACATGTTTGTGAAAACAACCTTTAATTTCTGAAAACGTGAATTTGGTCCTGTTCTATTGGGACTTTCGGCACAACTATGTATCTTATTAGTTACTTTTATCATTTTTAAGTTATAGATGCTTTTATCAGATTTTCAAAGAGACAAAGTTTGCTGAAATCCATCACTTAATGAATTTTATATGAATTTTCCATTATAGGGTACCAAAACTGAATTTTCTGAAGGACAGCACCTCTGTCCTGTTTTGTTGAGAGATTTAAACATAGTTATGTACCTCATTACCTATTTTTATCATTTTTATGTCAAAGTTGGGTTGCTTGCTTTCAAACGGTACCAAATTCACTGAATTTCGATTTGTAATGAATTTTGCACGAATTTTTGAATATAGATTGCTGAAACTGCAATTCCTGTAGAATGTGAGTTCTGTCCAGCTTCGTTGAACTATTTTGAAAAAGCTAAAGCTCTTACTAAATTTTCGTATCATTTTTATATGAAAGCTTATGCTTTATTCTTCAAAATGAGCCAAGAAACACTCATTTCGTTGTGTAACGAAGTCTACACAATTCTTTGAAAACAGGCTCTCTAATCTGAAATTTCTGAAAAATTGTATTGTTGTTTTATACTTACATCTTTAGTTCTTTGAGCTATTGAATGTATTCTTTTGGTGGTAGTTTTTACATGGATACATGCCTTTTATATTTTCTAAAATGAGAAGATTGGTTGAGTTTGTCTTTCATCAAACCCCATGGATATTTATGAGTTTAAATGGTTTAAAAGAGATTTGGTTTAGAACGGATTATGTTGCAAAAATTCATTGATTTGATGCATTTATCGATTTTGAGGTTTGCCTAGCTCTATGAGTTGACACTTACCTGCATTTATGATCTTTTTTTTATGCGGAAAAGCTAAGGTAAGTTGCTTTCAAGGTTTGTGAATCAATATTTTGTTGATGGTTGTTCGATACTCGTATTTAACGATGTTTGCGAACTATTTATGAATTGCGTTGAGAATCCTTTTGGTGACGAACCCTACTGATGAGTTTTTCGGGCCCACAAGGGGCAATCCATATTAATGGTGACCTGTGGAAGATCGTCCGGGACGATAGGTTAGTTTTCTGACAAACTACGACAATTGGTTATTCGGACCCTCATAGTAGATTATTGCGAACTCGCTGGTTTTAGATGATTTCGATTGTGTATTGGCTTTGTAAGGCCTTTGATACTTCGATTTGGATGTGCTCAACAACTTAATGCATTGTTTATGCTTTATTCGATTCGATATTTTATCGTTATTTGTATTTGAGCATTCTTTATACTCGTGTTATCGTATCGTTAACTCTCTACTGGGCTGTGGCTTTCCCTTTTGTTTTGTTTTGTTTTGTTTTGTTTTCCACAGAGTTTGGGGTCGGCTTGAGGTAGTAAGCTTTCTTAATCTTGGTGTATTGAGCTTTCGGGGTCAAAGTGAGTACATCACTTTGTGTTCATATATATTCATATGTATCTGGGTTGGCTTATGAAAAAGGATATTGTATTTTCCTATTGTTTTAGTTTGTGAAAAGTGATACTGTTGTTTCTTATTGAATTTGTTGTTTGTAAAAAGAGTATTTTAATTAGTAAGTGTGGGTCATGTTTAAATGGTTTTATGTCTCATATCTTGTATTCCACACTTTTTGGTTAACTGGTTTATGTAAATGAAACTTCTTTTGTTATGTTTAATAATAGCATGACTTTTACTCTTGTTTACAAACTGGTTTTCAATCCGTGCATCTCAAATGGCTGCTCGGAGAATTTGGAACTTGTCAGTTGACCGAACTCCACGACCGACTGGAAGGGAAAATTTTCCGGGCCGTCACAGTACCCAAATACACCACAATCTTTTATTTATCAACCTATAAGTCCTCTACCGAATGCGATCGTCTATGGACAGAGTCGAGACAATACGACAATTCGGTTCACACCTTGTGTGATTTTCTATGGATATGAGATCGATACAATACAACAACAAGATACCTTATGTGATTGACTATGGATACAAGATCGAGACAATTCAACAACAAAGTGTGTTACTTGATAATAGGTTCGGTAATAACCAAACTCTATAGGATCACTATCAAGTATTACAGAGTTAACGTAAACTGCAATTTACTTTAATTATAATAAAACAATTATAATGTGGAAAAGTAAAGTAAATGGCACAACAAGATTTTGTTAACGAGGAAACCGCAAATGCAGGAAAAACCCCGAGACCTAGTCCAGTTTTGAATACTCTCAGAATTAAGCTGTTATACAAAACCTAATGCCAACTTCGTATAGTTGAGACCAAGCAGACTACCCATAGCTACTTAGTTCCCTCAGTATCCCTGCGCCTTCGACTTCTAGAGTCACACACGTGAATATCAAGTCCTTTGGATCATATTCCAAACAGCAAAGGAAGAATCTGTTTGGTAACCACTCTAATCAATCTTGCTACAAGATATAGATGATTTGTTGACAAAGGCTCTTATGTTTAATCTAATAAACTCCTTTGTATGGTTAGATCAATCTAACTATAACTACTAAAATAGTCAAGTATAGATTCATGCTCAATCAATGTAGATCTCAAAGAGAAATATAGAGACTGCCGATCTCACACAACTAATCAATCAGATCTATCAATGATAAATTGATTCTAGTTGGATCCCAGCCGATCAAGGTTTATGCACTAAATCCACAAGATACGAAAACTAATAAGAAATATTCTTCGTCTTCAAATCTTCTTTTATCTTCAAAACCTGCACAACACCACTTGAATCACTTGTGATCAATCACGCACAGAACAGGGTCTGTTAACAATGGATTATCATAAGATGTCGTTAGATCTAGCAACAATTCTAAAGATCTCGTCGATACTTTGATGTAGTCTGAGTGAATCTTATATCAGAAGAGAAGACTCGCAAGAATAAACAAACTAGGTGCAATCAAAGTTTCAACAACCGTTAGTCAATCAAATCAAATCGAAAACTAATAACACTACAATTATCTAGTTTCCCACCAACGGTACTCGTAGAGCTTCTTGATCCTACAGAAGTCTTTAAACGAGCGGTCGTAAGAGATTTCACCTAATTAGGATACTTTCCTCTCCGAATAGACGGCTCCTCCAGTAAAAACACAACAAGGCAGTTTTGCTGGCTCTTAGGATAGTTTGCTCGAAATGCAAACTTGGGTATTTATAGACCAAGGAAGTTTGGACACCAAGGAATTTTCAAAACCGAAATATTCTTAACATATGCAATAAATGCCCAAATCGGTTTTCATAATTCATGGAAATGCTCTGTCCAATATTAACCGAAATCTCACTAGAAAATCTCCAATTAGTAAATGCACATTACCAATTTTTATTTCCAGAGATATGCATTTTAATTGCTGGTAATTAAAAGCATATAAAATTAATAACCTTAATTAAAAGATTCTCAATTTATTTCGGTCCGGAATCTCCTTGAGTTATTAAGGAATATCTTTGAACAGTAAAAGATAAGAGTTACTGAACATGTTCAAAGTATGTCGACGTCTTTTTCTTTGTAAATACTTTTTCATATTTACAATCTTGGAACCGATTATACCACACTTCCAAACAAGTTTAGAATTGGTTATCTGACTTCCAAGAACTATATGATTGATCAAATATCAATACACTGATCATGGGTTTACGGTTCTACCAAACACAAGGATCGGTTCTACCTTAATATGGTTACTGGGACCAGTTACATCAGTTACCAGGATCGGTTATGTCAATTACCAGGACCGGTTACCATATTCTCATGGTATTACTTGTGATCGGTTACACTAGTCACTAGGATCGGTTACACCAATTACCAGGACCGATTACGCCAATTACAAGGATCGATTACAACTCTTTTGTGATCATTCATACCAATTACCAGGATCGGTTACACTAATTACAAATATCGATCATACCATCTAAGGTGATTACTTAGGATCGGTTACACTAATAAAAGTCATACCAATACATAAGTCAGGCATTGTGACTAGTTTTACCAAGATACATAACAAGTTATGATCGGTTCTATTAACTCACACATATTGGTAATCCAAAGATATGCAATGAATAACAATACCAATAAGCCTAGTGATTTCCCTTTCGATTCATAAAACAAGTTCATGAATGTACTTCCTTTAAACAAATGTAAACATTGTTTCCTAGGATGAAATCTTCACCTTCACCTTTACCCATACACATAATCACAATAGCATTCACACGATTATGTCGATGTCTTATATACGAAGTTCAAAAGATAAGCGTTATACTTCGTATTCTAATTCCTTAACACTATTTCTACTAGAGTATAATCATTCACAACTTCACAGTTATGTTTTCAATATAGCACGACTTGAAAGATACGTTAGGAATGAAACAGTTCAAGTTACAATATCACTAACCTCAAGAGGAAGGATGATGTCGTCGATGTAGCTTGTTACTTCTTCACATTCTTCAAGTCTTCAAGTAATACTTGTATGTCTCGTAATCCTAATCTTTCTAGCCTAACCTATATGAAGTTGTCTGTAGTATTTAATCAAGCGACTCTTTAATTGAGTTTTGATTCACTAAAATATGACAGCCAAACTTTACATACCAACGCTTGGTGGGTTCAACCGAGCTATGCTCTAACACCTTCCATGTTAATTTCTGTAATATTAATCATATTTTTTTTTATTATTATTTATTTAAACAATATATGAAAGGGATCCAGCAAGGACTTTATTAATAAAAACAAATGTATATTTACAATGATTTGGCTGGAAGTCGCGCAACAAGTTGCGCCCCAATGCCTTTCTGAATAATAATGCCTAGCCTATGAAAAAGAGAACTGCCTAAATTATTATTAACATCATGAGTCGCCATGTAGTTCTTCAATCTCTTCAAAAGGAAATAGTGTCATCCCCCAAGTCTCCCATAGTAGTAAATGCCAAAACTCCAAAACTATATCCATGAGATGAACATAAATCAGCATATTTGTTTCGCTTACGGGTGACCGCAGCATAAATAGCATGGCCAGGCGTGAAACTACAGTTTCCTCCTTTAGAAAATGGTGAAACGCCTGTGACATCAAAGCATATGTCACGACCGTTCTCCTAGTTATAAACCATAATGTCAGCCGGTTTAGGAGGAGTGCGTCTATCTGAGGTGAAGCCAAGTGAAACTTCCTTCCTTACTGCTACACTGGATTTATAACACAACTCCACGAGAAGGTGTCTTACCATATCATGCCGGTATTTCAGTCCAACTTCACTTGCGCAGTGGATGGCGTGATCTCCAAAAGGATCCATAATCTTGTTACAGCAAGAACAAAAACTATCGTCTTCGAAAAGAGGTATGCCCAGTCGGCGTGGTCCAATTGATTGATTGAGGCCTTGAATAGGGACAACTTTAAGATAGTCTTGGGCATGAACTTTCTTGTTGCACTGCCATAATATTGAGTCACGTTCTGATACAGTGAAAGTAGTTGGAATACTCTTCGTGACGGTATCAAAGTAACGCTTCGCCAGGTGATGCATGGGCTGTGGAGCGATGTCACTTATGTTGAACGAAGAAGAGGATATTCCACACACTTGCAGGTACTGATTCAACGCGTTCTGAAAGTGGGGACTGATTTTTGTTGTACCTTGTACGATAGTATTTTGGAGGTACTTGGTTTGAGCGCAGGAAGCTACATAGCAATATTGAATGGTGTCGGCCATAGTGTATACACCTAGGCCACCTTCTGAGATCAGCAGAGTAGCAAAACACTGTTGTAATGGTCCAAAACCGGCACCGTCCGCAGTAAACAGGTAACGCAGGAACTGTAAAAGGTGTTGATCGAAACGAAGTTGAGCAACTTGCATGACCTGGGGTCGAGTGGTACGCATTGTAAAATATAACTTGGAGACGTCAACACAATTACGGAGAAGTAGAAGCTCACTTTGGGGATCTCTTAGCTTTTTAACACAGTCCATCAGGTGAGTGGTTTTGTCGACCCTGGATAAGATAGTATTACTGTAGTACTGGTCATCTAAACTAACAGGCCCTCCTAGCAGTCGTGCACCACCAGATGGTCATCCTACTTCAGGTGGGAAGACACCTGGTTTACTGCCTCTTGGGTCTGTATTAGGCCAAAAAACTTTAGTTTTCCGAATATTCAAACACAAACCTCTGGATGGACCATCTTCTTGTATAATCTGCAGAGCCTTAGCGACCTCCAAAGTATCTCTAACTAATGTACCATCATCTAAGTACCAGGAGTGGAGATCTAATATACATTGTGAAGCTATCTTGCAGACAATCGGATGTAATGCCAACAAGAAGATTAAGGGTCCAAGAGGGTCCCCTTGTTGAACTCCTTGTGCTGAAGACAAATTGAATTCGTTGTAGTACAATTTAGATGGTCTTGCATAGCAAAACTCAACCCATTTCGATATACTTGGACACTTGGCTCTTAATCGTTAATCAGGACAGTCCTGTTAACTATGTTAAATGCATTGGTGAAATCAATGAGTAACATAGTCATGTTATCTTGTGTACCTTTCAACTCCAGCAATCGATTGGCGGAATGCAAAATACATTCGCCTCCACAAGGAATTCCCACTCCAAACTGATGATTACCAAGGTACGATGTCATATCTTTAAGCACACCTGATGCTGCTAGTTTGGAACATAGCCTGCGCCATATTGTTCCCACCACAATCGGTCGTATGCCACCTCCAGGCTTAAGTAATGGAGTAAGAGGCGCACTGGCAATATATTCGCCTAGAGCAGGTGGGCAATTACCTGAGAGCCATATATTAACTACACCTGTGATGGAATTGAGAAGGTCATCTGAGACAGCAACATCACCTCCACTAGTTGCATCCAATAAATGTTGGGCACGGAGGCCATCTCGACCACAATACATACCTTTCGGAAAGCTTTTCAAAGATTTTGTAATAGCTTGGACGTCGAAATATATAGCAGCAACGTTTGGGTTATCAGATGGTATAGTAGGAGGCCTGGCATGAGGGTGTTTCTGTTTTAGTTCATGAAGTGTCTCTGCATTTGATGGGGCAACTCCGTTGGAAGATAGAATGCGTATAGCAGCAGTATAATGACCATAACTTAGTTTCTTGTGGCATGCTTCAACGTTAGTCTTGTGTTGTTTCTTCCCCAGGGGTTGTTTGCACTGTTGTTGGCGTAGTTGGCCCTGTCGAACCACTTCAAGTAAGCGATGAATGATAATAACACATCCATTAGGCTACCCCCATTCGATCAGAGATGATTGATTGCTGCAATTTGGAGTTTATTCCTTGTGCTGGACCTCTCCTCGCTGGCATTGTTAGGCACAAACAAATTCAATGTACAAATAGGTAGCAGTAACAATTGCATCCATGGGGGATAGCTCTTTAGGTTTGGCAAGCACTCTGTCAAGAGCAATTTTCAAAGCTCTTGAGAAATTCAGTCTGCATGGAGGTGGAATACTGGAAGTTGTTGTGATTTGTTTCTGATAAACTAAATCAAGCAATTTCAGGGTAAGCCCATTAGTTTCATCAGAAACTTCCGTATCCTACAGATTGAGAATTTTGTGCCTGTGGTTTATCAATTCAATGAATCAAAAAATCAACGTACCTGCCGTTAAAGGGACTTGTTAAGATATTACCATTATGGGGACGACATGGACGCTTCCATGACTGCACCTTCATACAATCACCACACAACCACATCTGCAGTTGATTTAATAATCTTTCCAGGCCTGATAAACAACAGGGTTAGTGCATATCCTATCTTTGCATACAAGAATGGTTTCCTTAGACGGCCAGTGTTGATCACGTATATGGCATAGAATTGAAGTTTTAACATATCCCATGATATTGACTCTGTTCTGGCAGTCGTCGAAATTTTTGAAAGGACAATGCACCAAAGCCCCATTTGATGATTCTGCATAAGGTTCATCAATCTCTTCAGTGTCTGAAATATTTGGATCCTGGAAAGAAGATGAACGGATTTTTCTCAGCATTGCAGAAAATTCCAGTAACTGCAATAACCGTCTGGAGAGGTTGGATATAATCGGAGATGCAGCACAATAGTAGTATCAATCGGTAGGGGAAAAGATGGGGAATCGAGTGAGATATAGATTGAAGGGATTTAAGGGTGCTAGATTATGTTGGGTGATAGGTGTATTAAACACCTTGATTATATCTATAACTGATGCTTTCTTTGTTATGTTTTCTGGCAAATTATGTATTATTACGTTTGTTTTGAGCCTTACAGGTGTTTTGGAGTCATTCGGAGTGAAAGAAGAAGAAAACTTCCATTTGGAGCATAAAGGCATAAAGGTCAATTCACAGGCGAGTGATACTTGGAGCCAGCTGATGTTATGCAGCAAAAGAGGTGAAGAATGAGATGCCAGTTCCGCGTAACTAACAGTTGAGCTAGAAAACAGAATAGGCAGTTAGTTCCTTGAAACCGACAGGCCAAATATCACTTTGGTGTCCCTTATCCTTTTAATGGGTGCCTATATCAATATTCATTCCTACACTTGCCCCAAATCGTGCCTCCTTTCGATCATTATTTTCCCTGAACCAGAAATTGAGAGAGAGAGAACAGAATGGTTGCGATTCTTTGAAATTGAGAGAATCAGTGGGATGAGTTGATGACAGAGATCAATTGAGAGAAGAAATGAGATGAATCCATTGCTACTGGTAAATTAGGTTAAGGAAATGGAGGAAGTAATGAAGAGGAAAGGGTTTATTCTAATGTTGAGATGGGTTTGTAACAATCTCTGATTTAGTGGTGAATCTGGGCGGAGAAGAACATAGAGAAGTTGTTGCTTCTGTGTTGCTGTTAGGGCTTAAAGAAGATGAAAGAAAACGGGTCTATGGTGGATGGATCAGATGAGGTTTGAACAATCAGATTCGATGCCGAGATAAGGAGAATTGAAGGGTTTGGCTACATTTGAAGTCAAGAAGGAAAAACATATGGGGTTGTTTATGGAATTGACATTTGATTCAGGTAGTAGTGAATGGAAGTAGGCTGAATAAGGTTTTCATGGATACTGTGTAGCTAAAACTGCAGTGGATTATGCTGTGGATTGTTTGTTGTTGCATCTGGAAGTGTTGATAGATTCTAGTGTCATGACAGGTTGCAACTGCAGTGAATGGAGCAGATATTATGGAGCTATTGAGTTACAGGGAGGAAGAGACGAAATTCAGAAGAATGCAGTGATGCTATATAGAGGGGTTAGAGCTCATTCTTTAGTTGAGGCATTGCAGGTTATCTGGGATTGGAGCTAGTATAGTTGGGAGTTGGAACTGTTGATTGTGATAGTGGTAAAGAAGCTGCAGCTGAACTGAAGTGCAGAGATATGATGCGGTTGTTGGTGGAATCTGGTGGTTGAGATAGAGAAATAAGCAAAGAAGAACAACAAGTACAGTTGTTGTTTCAGGGTGCATCTGATGGTAGCAGGAGAGAGTTGCAGTTGGTGGAGTTCTAGCTGATGGCATCGAAGGGCCGTTGCAGGTGAACTAGTGAAGATGCAGTTGTAATTGGACTGAAATGGAAGAAGCTGTTGAGTGGTGTTGCTACAAGGAATGTTGGTATGGAAGTGGGGGGAATCTAGTGAATGCAGCTTGAGAAGATACGAGTATTACAGGGTTAGAAGTGGCATGAGCAGATGGAGTGTTATAGTATTGCAGTGAATGGCTTGAGTTTCTAGTAAGCTGGTTATGTGCAGTTGCAGGTTGAATCTGTGTTGCAGTTGCGCCATACATGGGAGTTCCAGTATTGTTTGTGCAGCTGAGCTAAGGGGTTGAGTGCTGATACAATGAATGGCTGAGTGAGATAATGGTTGCAGGTGTGTGTGCTGGAATACATGAACTGCAGGAACTGGAATTGGTGGTTCATTGTTAGCTCGGTGTTGAATAGATGAATTCTAGGAATCAATGCAGAGAAGGAGAGTGAATTGTGCCGTTTACTGGTGAAGGTAGAAAGGTTGAACTAGCTTGTCGGTTACACGAAACTGACAGGCTTAGTAAACTGAGTAGGCTGTGATTGTTATTGGGCTTGGACTGAATTTCAAGAGGGAGTAGTTAAGGAGGTCGGCTGTTTGGGTTTTGGTAGGCTACGACCTAATTTTGGGAGAAACATATTAAAAGAGAATTTTTTCTCTAGATCTATGATCTCTTCTTCTATTTTGTTTTTTAGGGTTTAGAACATGATGCTTTCTTTTATGCTTTTGTTATGAACTCTATTAACACAAGTAGTTGATTCTCTTATTGGTTAAAGATGTAGTTGGATTTTGCAACCAAGTTATGATTTTTATGAATTAGTTTTCTCTCAATATTATCGTTTGATTTCTACCGCTTATAACAATTGCATGATTGACGTATTGAAATATGATTGAATGTTTGTTTGGTTGAGTCTAGAATTGATTGAACATACATCCATATCTATAGCTAATTTAGGGTTCATTATCGAGCGATAACCTTGAATACGAGTAGTATGATATGTTTATGGTTTGTAGTGATACATCCTTGTAATCATATGTAGAAATTGACCTTTGTTCGAATTGTGTGCGCAATGTATTATAATTGCATTGATTAGCCTATTTATGAAACTTAATGCTCCTAGGAATTGAACTTAATTAGCGCAAGGCGTTAGGTTATTCTTTAGGTAGAATCACATGCGCATCTCTAATGTGTGTGTTGATGACTTAGGAAATTTACGGAGTATTCTTGCAATAAGGTATTCTAGGGCTTTTGATGATAGCGAGATTAAAAACGAATTCTATTCATATATTCAAAAACTTGTTTACAATTGAAGATGAAACCTTTATCCAATATTTTCACATCCTTGATTTGCGTGTTTATTTTATTATTTTCTTTTATTTTATTTTAGTATATAAAAATCAGAAAAACCCCCTTGCTTTACATAAGAAACCGAAACATATTGACAACCTAAGTCCTCTCTGTGGGAACGATCCTTTCTTGCCCTTGCTATATTTTTATATTTTGAGTAGTGAGAAAGTAATTTATTTTTGACGCATACGACAACGATCAAATTTTTGCGCCGTTGCCGGGAAGGCAGCGGATTGTTATTTGTTTTTGGTTTCTTATGTTTGTTTTTGTTTACTTTTCTTATTTTCTGTTTTTTGACATAGTTTTGAGAACTATTGTTTCAGGTACAAATTTCTATGGACGAAGCATATTGGAGCAATGGATACGGTTTTCAACCTCCTCAACACTATGACAATTGCCCACCATCTATGGGATACCATCAAAATCAATTTATGGGCTATGATGCATATCCTAGACAACCTTATGGTGATTTTCATACATACCAACAACAACCTTGTAGTGGGTATGTAACTCAAGCACCAAGGTGGGATAATGCTACTTCTAATTGGCTTCATTCGAGTTGTATGCATATTATGAATGGATTGAAAGACATGCGACAAAGACTAGACCAACATGACCGTGATAGAGAAAACGTAGCACAAACCGATTTCTGCAACACTTTTTCTTACCCGACTCAGGATCGTAGTTATGATAATTCACCCATTCAAAGGGAAGAGTCATGGGAAAGAGAACCTATTGTAGTAAACGGTGGTAAGCGTGTGAACGTCAGGAAACTTGCACAGAAATTATACAAGTTGGAAGATGATGGAGACTCGGAAGAGCTTGTTCCGAGAAATTAGTAGGACCATTCATGTGGAACTTAAACGACGTCGGGATAAAGGTTATTAAACCGATGAAGATTATTACTATGGTGAGTCTGAAAATGAAGATGATTATGTTGAAAAGGAGCAACCTTTGGAAATATTTGATGACACTAGTGTAGTTGACTCAACTCTTGATCTTTATAATGATCAAGCACTTATTCAAAAGGTACATGAGTATGATGAAACTAGTGTTTTACATAATTTCCTTGCAACAAGGTTTGAGTCTAATGAAGAGGAGTGTGTTGAGAATGAAACCGGTATGACCAATATTTTGGAAGACCCAATTGAGCTTGCATATGATTGTAATGATGATGTTAATGTCGAGACTTTGGTTAAGGCAGAAAAGGACGAAGAATGGTTGCAAGGTTTGATAGAGGACCATGATATAAAAGAGGTGAGTAATTCACTTGAGTTTTTCAAGGATGAAGAGGATTCCGTGATACAAGAGATTTTGCAAGGTTTGTCTAACCCTTTGCCTATTAATCCTTCTCCTTTACCTCTTATTGGTTTGAATGTATGTGCTTCGAGAATATTGTTGAATGACTTTGTTTCTCGATTTCCGCCATTAGAGATACTTGATTCTCATACTATGCAGGTTTTGGAACAAGAAACCGTGGAAGTACCTGACTTTTATATTATTTATACACTTCCAAGTGTGGACAAGAATAAGTGTGGGGGAAACTTTTATCGGTTAATAGCTTCATTTCTGTTTTATATTACTAATATTTGTGTGAAGCTAGTGCTTCCAAAACAGGTTCTATGGGTGGATCCTCAACTTTTCAGATTATTGGTGTATGGGGAATTCACCTTGCAAGTCGGGCTGACGACTTTAAACCAAGCGATGCATGGGAGGCAACCCAAAGGATGTGTATTTCTTGTCTTGTTTTTAGTTTTTTCTTGTCTTGTTTTTATTTATTTTTTATTTTCTTGTCACATTTCATATTAGGATTTCCCACCTTGACTTCTTTGGACGATTCAATTTACATTGAGGACAATGTAAAGTTTAAGTGTGGGGGAGTGGTTAAGCATTTGCATTGTAAATTTTTCAAAATTTTCAACTTTTGTGTAAATTAGTGAATAAAAAACTCCATTTTTTTAGCTGTCTAGGCGAGTCACCTTATTCTAGGGTCGAGCGAAGGGATTGAGTTACTTCGCTTCCCCTGAAAATGGGTCTGGTACCGTGAGTGGACACGGCTTTCATCTTTAGATCTGAATCTTAGGCTTCTGAGGAGCGGGAGAAATTGTTGGAATTCCATGAAAGAGTCCCGGGAGCGAGGATGCATGCCAGTTTCATACGACACATGGTTGTACTGGTCAGCTTTGGGCTGGAGATTGACGATTGACTGACTGAACTTAGAGATGACAGAGAACGTGATCGGGTTTCTTAATTATATGAGAGTTAAAGTTGGATTTAACCATGCCAGTGGAAAATGAGGTGCAGACTGAATTCGATATTAGAGTTGTGGTTCCTTATAGTGGAGACTACCCATGTTACATCATGAGAGGCACCAACCGTCACTTCTTTGTACCTGTCTAAATTTGTGCTTTTAGAGTGTGTGTCACCGTACGTAAACTCCGGGTAGAATGGTGAGCTACCCAACTTCCCACCAATAGAAGCACTATTTTGATCTCTTGAGTGCTATTTTATCAATCATGATGGTGACATCGAATTGCTAACTTACATACCACTTGTAATGTTGTTCGCAGTTAGCACCATCCACTTTATCTCTCTCTACACCAATAGATCCATAGAAACACCATCATCATCAACAAGAGGAGCATCACAAATTCCAAGGAAAGTTGAAGACGTTCAAGTTTTACAAGCAACGGTACAGAAATGAGCAGATTTCATATTCAAGTAAAGCAACAAGACAAGGAGCAGAATTTTTACAAGTTGAAGACTATTGTACAAGAGCGGATATTATCAAGGATGAGAGTTCGAGAAGTTTATGATATCGAGACATACAAGTTCTGAAGAATCAAGCGGTAAAGTACTTACACCATGGCATTTGTACTTGCATTTTTATATGGTTATTTCTCTCTCAACTTTTAAGGATGAGAATGTGTTCATATATATATATATATATATATGTCTAACTTCTTATGACTAGTGTGCAGAATTTCTATGTCTTTTTAGCGCGTTGGATGCTATCATTTCGGAGAACTAGTAAGTTGGAAAAATAGGTTTTGTGGGTATATCTCTAGTAAGCCCTCACGAGACTATAACTCGTCTACTAGGGACACCTAGGGGTTTAAAGGCTTGTTACACATGCTAAGTGTGACCGTAGCCTCGATGACACGGAGTTGTATGTATGTTTTAGAATCTATTTTGTTTGATTTGCTCGAGGACTAGCAAATTCTAAGTGTGGGGAAATTTGATAGGTGTATTAAACACCTTGATTATATCTATAATTGATGCTTTCTTTGTTATGTTTTCTGGAGAATTATGTATTATTACGTTTATTTTGAGCCTTATAGGTGTTTTGGAGTCATTCGGAGTGAAAGAAGAAGAAAACGTCCATTTGGAGCATAAAGGCATAAAGGTCAATTCACAGGCGAGTGATACTTGGAGCCAGCTGAGGTTATGCAGCAAAAGAGGTGAAGAATGAGCTGTCAGTTCCGCGTAACTGACAGTTGAGCTAGAAAACAGAATAGGCAGTCAGTTCCTTGAAACCGACAGGCCAAATATCACTTTGGTGTCCCTTATCCTTTTAATGGGTGCCTATATCAATATTCATTCCTACACTTGCCCCAAATCGTGCCTCCTCTCGATCATTATTTTCCCTGAACCAGAAATTGAGAGAGAGAGAATAGAAAAATGGTTGCAGTTGCTGAAATTGAGAGAATCAGTGGGATGAGTTGATGACAGAGATCAATTGAGAGAAGAAATGAGATGAATCCATTGCTACTGGTAAATTAGGTTAAGGAAATGGAGGAAGTAATGAAGAGGAAATGGTTTATTCTAATGTTGAGATGGGTTTGTAACAATCTCTGATTTAGTGGTGAATCTGGGCGGAGAAGAACAGAGAGAAGTTGTTGCTTCTTTGTTGCTGTTAGGGCTTAAAGAAGATGAAAGAAAACGGGTCTATGGTGGATGGATCATATGAGGTTTGAACAATCAGATTTGATGCCGAGAGAAGGAGAATTGAAGGGTTTAGCTACATTTGAAGTCAATAAGGAAAAACAGATGGGGTTGTTTATGGAATTGACATTTGATTCAGGTAGCAGTGAATAGCAGTAGGCTGAATGAGGTTTTCATGGGTACTGTGTAGCACAACCTGCAGTGGATTATGCTGTGGATTGTTTGTTGTTGCATCAGGAAGTGCTGATAGATTCTAGTGCCATGACAGGTTGAAACTACAGTGAATGGAGCAGAGATTATAGAGCTATTGAGTTACAGGGAGGAAGAGACGAAATTCAGAAGAAGGAAGTGATGCTATATAGAGGGGTTAGATCTCATTCTTTAGTTGAGGCATTGCAGGTTGTATGGGATTGGAGCTAGTGCAGTTGGGAGTTGGAACTGTTGATTGTGATAGTGATAAAGAAGCTGCAGCTGAACTGAAGTGCAGAGATATGATGCTGCTGTTGGTGGAATATGGTGGTTGAGATAGAGAAATAAGCAAAGAAGAATAACAAGTACAGTTGCTGTTTTAGGGTGCATCTGATGGTAGCAGGAGAGAGTTGCAGTTGGTGGAGTTCTAGATGATGGTATCGAAGGGTCGTTGTAGGTGAACTAGTGAAGATACAGTTGTAATTGGACTGAAATGGAAGAAGATGTTTAGTGGTGTTGCTACAAGGAATGTTGGTATGGCAGTGGAGGGAATCTAGTGAATCCATCTTGAGAAGATACGAGTATTACAGGGTTAGAACTGGCCTGAGCAGATGGAGTGTTATAGTATTGCAGTGAATGGCTTGAGTTTCTAGTAAGCTGGTTATGTGCAGTTGCAGGTTGAATCTGTGTTGCAGTTGCGCCATACGACAGCGAAACATATTGACAACCTAAGTCCTCTCTGTGGGAACGATCCTTTCTTGCCCTTGCTATATTTTTATATTTTGAGTAGTGAGAAAGTAATTTATTTTTGACGCATACGACAGCGATCATTGGGTGCCGTCATTAGCTCTTTCTTCTCCCCCGAAATTTGCTAAGATCCTCCAAGCCAGACACCCACCAATACTACTACTACAAAAGATGGCTGATTTATAACTACTTTTAGCAGCTCTTAACCGAATAATAGGACATCCATGATGTGACATGGGCATTGTTGTAGCAGTGATATTTCTCCTTGACTTAGTTCCCAATGTGTATACAACAAAGTTAAGTTGCACGTTAGAGGTACACAAAATACTTAATACCTTGTACTCTTTTGCTAAGGTTTCAAATCCGAATCCGTGATAGATGATGTGGGCATCAGAGATATATTTCCCAAGGGAGACTGGACATAATATACAGAGATAACCACCCCTATATGGATTCATGATTGTGTAAGAAGTTCTAGTATTACCCACAAGGGAAACCATTACAGTAACCAACTAGTTCCCATTTATTACTAGGATGAGTTAGATCCGACGTTAACTGCTCAAAGTCTCGAAGAAAGCGGTGGCCATCACCGTAAACTCGAGTAGAAAAATTGAAAGACCTAATGTTATATCTAGCATCACCAGTATCAGGAGTCCCAAGCTTAGCATTTAAAACACTAAGTATAAAATTAGGCTTTTTTTGCGATTGACGAAAGTGGGAATAAGTTAAGCGTTTATCATTATGAACCGAGTTATACCAGAGTTTAGAGACTGCAGCACAACTAAGTAGTGTATTTACTGGAACCTTGGTTAGTATTTCCTCCATAATTAAATCATGATGAAGTCCCTTCTTTCTTCTGTATACTCTTTTATTCTTGACTATTGTCATTCTTTGCAAAGTACTGGTGGTGGACATGGTTTTACTTTTGTGATCACCGCAACCAGTTAGATATTTTCCGCTCATCCTGATAACTTGATAAAGAAAACAATTGATGCTGCTGCTGATGCCAACTGCTGATAACTGGTATATATTACTATTATTTGTATAAAAAGATGAGATTGGCCCTAGCCATCTTAACAACTGTTTCCTAATGTGAATCAGATTCTTAAGTTAGCCTACCAACTTGATTTCCTAATCTAAACCATATTTCCTATTGGCGTCCCTCACAATAATTTGCCTCTAAGAGATTCTTGATCGCAAGAAGGATTGTATGCCAATCACACTAAAAGGTAGAGCTTTAAGACCAAAAGCAAGAGCTAGCTTCTCACCGTGGTACCTCAAGAGTTCCTCCTTCCGCTCCTCTTCCACGTCATGGAGATCACTTTGATTCTCAACACTATAATTCAGATTCTTTATCTTTGCTGCTAAATCATCCAACTTTTTCATAAATCTCCATAATTACCGCGACAAATGCGTAAACTCATCCCTAATCTCAATCCAACTCTTTCCCATTTCCTTCTTCACCCCGCTATCCCTGAGAAGTTTCCTTAATCCTGAAAATGTATCCCATTTTCCATTAGCTGCATATATATGTTTGATGGCAGAACATGATTTCCCGCATTATCGGGTTCAATCTCGAAAAGATTTTTCGCTGCAACTTTAGCCAACTCGAGGTTCCCGTAAATCCTGCAAGAACACAGCAGTGAACCCCATAAAGAAGCAGTTGCACTAAATGGCATACACTCAATCAGCAACTTAGCTTCACGGAACAACCCAGCTCGACATGCATAGTGCTGAGGGAAAAATACGGTTTAGTCCAAAATCTCATCCAAATATACTAGTTAGTCCTAACCCATTCAACTAGGTACAAATTAGTCCATTTTTATGGAAAGTACACAAATAACCTTGCTGATTTACAATTTAGTCCAAATATTTGTAGTTTAGTCCAAAGTGACTCATGATGATGTCAGCAGTTTTTTTTAAATAATATAAAAAAAAATTAAAATCAATTTATCTTTCGAACCGTTTGTCCAAAATTCGCAAACTTTATATATTCGGAAAGCTCTTTCCGAGAGCTACAAAAAGAGTACCCATATGACTATATAATTCTCATTTTTTTTAAAAACTTAGTTTACATTGGTGTACAAACATGTATACATCTACAAAAATACAACCTGTTTACAACCCAAACTCATTACAAACACCAGCTCCAACGCTCAAGCACTCTTAACCCTGCTGTTGCAAACAACTACAGCGCCTCAACCATTCAACTCAAATTTTTTATCCGTTTCTATAGCTTTCCAATATTAGCTGCACTTTTCCAGTAGCAACACTACCCATCCAACAACAACATAAATTCCTGCTCATCTGTGCCACCAACATCACACATTTCAAATTTCATCTTTGCAATTCAATCGGCATTTCATATTAATTCACCAGATAACCACTTAAGAGTTCTACCATCAGTTACTCAGCTGCACCATTCCTTAACTGCAACATAGAAGCAAACACATTCTTCCAAATTTCCCATAGCATCACCTGCAATTACTTCATAGCCAGCTGCAGCTCATCCATACTATGTAATTGCTCAGCCAGCAACAATACACGACGCTTCTTCATTTTGTTATCAGCTTACTCACTGCAGATTCTAAATCACACAAAGTAACAGTATTGTCTCCATCTCATATTCATCAAATCAACAGTTCTAATACCCTTGAAATCTTAGTAACACCATCTTCTTTCAGACTCGAGTAGGCATAAACTCTAATCAAACCAAACACATCTTTCTTTCACTACAGAAAACCACATCTTCTAATTCATGTACAATCATAAACTGCATCATGTTTCTAACGACAGATTCAACCCCAGGACAAACAGAAACAAGCATGAGACCTGCCATCAAATCGCATGTATTAGCTCCATCAGATATAATGCCACCATTTTCAGTCATAGTTGTATCATGTGAACTTGAAGCCTATCCACCTCGTTTTTCTTCTACGGCCCTTGAAGAAGCATCCTTTCTTGCCATCTCTTCCTTCATTGAAGCTCTAAGAGCAAGAGCAAGGTGTACAAGCATATACACATGTAACAAGCACAAAAAAAAGGTGCACTTTTAAATGCACCCAAATAACTGGTGTACAAGAAAATACACCGGTTAATTCTTAGGTACTTTTAAGCATACATGCTTACAAATATTTTTGTTGAATGATCTTTTCTGTTGTATATATGACCAGATTCGAGAGGTTGTTGCCAATTTGGGTTGCATCCGTTGATGGAAGTACTACTAAGTAAAGGTGGGGAAACCAAAAGCGAACAAAATATAAGCGAACACAAAACATCTAATAGTAGAAAGTAAAATATCTTAGTAAGAAGTGATAATAGAGAAGATTGATGGAAGAATGCAAACCAGACAATATCTCCCATGATAGAATAAAATTTAGTCAAGGAAACTTATGGGGAGAGAGAGAATACAAAGGCGGGAAATGAAATTTGAAGCTAACCTTACAGAAGGTAAGAGCAGAACTCTCTTGCTCTTCAAGGATGTCTAGGCAAATACTTCCATTTCTGTTTATATTCGGGTGAAACAATTTCGTCCTAAATGCAACCTGAAATACAAAATAAGGAAACATGACCTTAAGATGTAAAACCAGAGAACATACAAGTTACTACAACTATGCAATGTAATGACAACCATACAATCATATCAAGAGAATTATCACATGAGGTGAAGTTACCGAGAGTGCCAAGAAAAATAAAAGAGTACAGCTTTGGGCTAAATCTCATTTTTATTTGGGAAGAATTACATGATCAACATAGCTTATGCGATATATGTCCACATATTGTGATTTTTGTCGCATCTGGACAACAATGTACACGTCTACTAAAAGTGCACAACAATGTACACTTGGATTACATGTGTGCCATTATGTACACATGTAACTTCTGTCACATGTGTACATATTATAGGTGTACCAATATGTACACATGTAATTTCTGTTATAACCAAAAGTCACTAGCTCATATCATCATTGATTCGACATCCAAGAAATGAAAAAAGATTGTTTACTAAAATTTGATTAAGAGTCCTAGAGTGGCTATTATGTACACATGTAATTTATGTCACATGTGTACCACAATATATACTCATAGTATAGGTGTACCAATATTTGCACATGTAATTTCTGTCATAACCAACATTTAGTGACTCTACAATCACTGATTCGACGTCCAATAAATAAAAAAAGATTATTCACTAAAATTTGATTAAGAATCCTAGACTGGGCTTGAGCTGATTTTGGAAACTCATGTAACTAGCTATTGCCAAATTAAGGCTTCAAGTTTTGTCATATTCAGAAGAATGCCAATCGCTATCTATCGCCTAATTTAGGCTTTGGATATTTTCCAATATAGACTTATCTACAGCATTAGCACAGTCTTGTTATTTGGGAAAGCTAGCTTACTATTTTACTCAAACTCTAGATAACTCTCTGAACCGTGTCTTATGATTATTTCTTTCCTATATGGTCTCAAATCATTACCAGTAGACGACCACTTTTGGAAGTACTTTAAGTTACTTACTTTCATTAATCTACTCTTAGGAATTTTTTTTGAGTTTAAATACCATGACTAAGAGCAATACTGGACAGTCGACCATAGTTATAGGTTGGTTATGCAACTTAAGATAAAACTTCCACTCCTTGGTCAATTTTAGTAAATTATTAAACCTTTATACAATACTCAAAAATCTATGGCATGAACAAAAAGATAAGACTTCATTCAAATCTTTGAGGAGACCGACGTCTGGTTGGTTCAAATTCAACAACACATCAATATAAACATGTAAAATGTCACATATCTGCACATAAATGAAAAATTGTTTAATGAGGATGTTTTTACCTAATTTCCCCATAAGTCACTACCCCAGGAATCTTTACAAAGATTTGATTGTACTCTGACCTTGATGGCTGCATTCAAATCAATACAACAACACACATAAGAAGCTGAATGATTCACATGTATATGCGATACAAATGCATATTCAGGAATGTAATGGCATCCAACTTCCATACAGTAGCGCGTACCCTTTACATTCTTGGGTTATATAACTAACCAATGAAGCTTCAAAAGGCTGCATCATGAGATGTACAACTATGTGCACAATGGAAATCAACATGTGTACAACTATGTACACATTAATAAAATAAGTGTACAACTATGTACACACCAAAAATCAACATGTGTACAATTATGTACAATCACACAACAGTGATTACCATGACTTTAGAGGTAAAGTTGGACTCAAACTAAGGTCTAACTATACCACTGCTCCTATAAGCTTACTTTCCCTTCTTCCTGGTCGCATAATTCTCTTTCATGTGAAGTTTTAAAACGTAAGAGAAGGTGAATTAAAAGAAAGCATAAAAAATCAAGTTTAGTCCACTCACCTCTCCTACGTTCCATACTGAACCGGAACCATAAAATAATCACAGCTCAACCACAATGTTATTCTGTGGACATGCATGTGAGGCATTGATGCAGGGATCGCATTGCAACTGAAGTTCATTTTTGTCTTTACCTTAGTTTTCACTATGACATTACTCAATTAAAAACGCTAAATATAATAAATGATAAATTAACATACACAGAAAAATTAATCTTTAACTATATATCGTTAGGTAGATGTGAATCCCTTATAAAAATTGAACCCAAATTTGCACCCTAACTTTGTCATCTTATAACAGAACTCAAATTCCACTAAATCAAATGGACTGTGAACCAACAAAGTAATATTATCTTATCGAACTAAGATGCAAAAATGTAAACTTGGAATACGTACGGGTGCACAAATATGTACACTTGCACTACGTACAGGTGCACCAATATGTACACTTGCATTACGCACATGTGCACCAATACGTACAATCACTACCATCTCTAGTTCATTGTTACCAAACAAAGCAACTAGAATCATGTATAGAATAATAAAAAATCAAATTTGTAAACATTTATCATGTACTCAAATATATATGTACTCAAAACAAAACCACTATTCAAAATATTTTTAGACTCTCATGGCCATCACATGTCCAAGTTTCTACTGAATAAATGAAGAATTAGCACCAGGCACTATCCATAAACTCATCAAATTAAAAAAATTGAAATAAGTATTGTGCTCATTATTTTTCCGACCTAAGTAAGATTTAGAACTTAGAAAGTTTTTGTCTTATTAACACTACCAGAAGAATACAAGGAAAGCTGTAAGCATAGTCAGTGGAGCACATGGTTTTCAAACGGCAAAATGAAAATTGATATCCCAACTAGTGACCAACAAGGATACTTAAGTATAGTTGAAAATTGAAATGTATCTTCTTATTAGATAGTAGGAAACATTTAGTATATCTGTAAATGGTGTGTTTTCACTTCCTTTTGGAACATAATCTGAAAGAGAAAAAAAATGTCAAAAGTAGAAGCAATAACCTAGGTATGTTGGCTTTGGGAGCAGTAAGGTTCATGTTCTTTTTAGATGGTGGAGACTCAGAGTAAGGTACGCATACACACATAACTTCCAAGTAAAAAATGAAAGGTTAAATAAGACTTGTCTTACTATAATTATTATAAAGCCTATTAGGCTCTGATATCAAGTGCAACAAACTATGAACATAACAGTATTTGAATCATAAGGTTGATAGGAAACAGAACACATTCAACAAGAATAATACAGGGAGCTACGAATTCAAGCGTCAATAGACTTGAGATAGAGAAGACTTTCAAAATTAAACACTATCCTCACTAACGTAAACAAGTTTTCTCTATTGAGAATTCAAAACTATTATCATCACTAGGCTTATTTAACCAAAGGTCTATTGAGCACCAAAATATGTACGCATGGGAACTATCATCAAACACTAACGACATTTATAAATGAAATAAATCTTACCTAAATATTTGTAATTGTAAACAAGTTCCGGAAAAGGAATTTCTCTAAATAACTGAAAATAATACGGCACTCGAAGCTGCCGAAAATTCAGATTGAAATGAAAAGCAAAATATATTTTCAAGTAATTAACTATCTCTTTCATTTCCCAGGGTACCCAAAAAAAATAGCACAAGTAGTTCCATTTACCGAATGCTCGGAACCTTTTAAAGAGCTTACAGTGCTTGATCAATCATAGTAGCAGGCCAATCAGGATAATTTCCTGATTTATTGCAAAATACAGTGTCTGCAACAAAATCTTTCCGTTTAGAACTTAAAAAATCAAGATATTAAAGGAATTATCGATGCCAAAAGAATATAGATCCATGAAATAAATCCTAAATTAAGATCTAGAAAACAAAATCTAACAAATCCTAAAATTAAGATCTAGAAAAACAAAATGTAACAAAGATTTAACATACCAAAATTGTAAGATTTAATCTGCTCGATTACATTAAATTATTTCAATGATTGATTCGAGAAGATGTCATTCTCAGTTTTAACTCCGTTCATTGAGTTTAACAGCACAAATGCATGCATCACATCCCTTTGATAAAACAAAACCAAAATCAAAATTACTGTAAAACAAAATCAAAAGCATAATACGAGAAGTGGAATTTGTGGAAATCCATTTCATTATTACCATTATGAAACAATCGTGGAACGGTGGAAGGGTAATCGAACAAAAGCAAGAGCAAAAATAAACTGATTCCTATACATAGAGATGGGGAATCGTAGATCTTATCATTTTATTCTGCCGCTAGTGGAGCTAAATCGAGATTAACAACTAAAACCTAGAAACTCTCCTTCTTCGTTTCAGAAATGTGTCGCTAGAAGAAAATTAAGAAATGAAGTGGGAATAGATTAGAATTTCACGTTTATATCTTAAGGTCATTTTTGTCATCACAAATAACCATTTTGGACTAAATCGTCCAGGTTAGGATTAACCCGTTCTAAATTTTGTGAAATTGGACCTCCTAGTACTAGGCTTTGAGACGCTGGACTAAATAGTCTAAAGCCCAACAAAAATAGGATTAAACGTCAATTTCTACTAGTGCTGAACGTTGGGGTGTACTTTGTGATCTTACATCGTCAGCTCAAAATATATTTTCCCTAGATCAACCAAACCCATATGACACATGCAGATAAAACAGAAACATAAGTAATTTCATCAGGATGGATAGTCATCTGCTGCAAGGTGTGGGCAGGCCGGCATAAAAACTATGTCTAACTTTCGGGAGTTAAGTCTCCTACCCGACCCGGTACTTGCTATTGGAAAAGGGTTTTGGTCTTTGGTCTTTGGATAGTCATCTGCTGCATTTTTCAAACAAAATCATGCCCTCTAAGGACGGCGCATGTCTAGAGAACCCTGATGTAGGAAATGCCAATTGGTCCTAGGAATAATATATTAGAGAGAGTTTAGTCCAATTGACCCAGTCAATTGTCTGTTTGGTCCTATTTGGTAATATAAATTATCATTTGGTCCTAAAAATTATCATTTGGTCCTAAAAATTATCATTTGGTCCTACGCTGATGTCATGGATGATGTAAATGTCACCCTGTAGTGGCAGAAATACCCTTTTGGATAAAGACCATATATATAGTCAAAAAGTAGGAGAGAATAAATCATTCTCAGATTTACTTTCTCTCTCTAATGTTTTCAGATCTAGTTTCTTCTCTTCTCTCCATTTCTTTTTTTCTATTTCTTTCTGAAACTGTTTTTTTTTATTTTGCCGACGAAGAAGATGATGCTTTATGATGAAGAAGAAGAAGAAGAAGAAGAAGAAATCGATGACGACGATGTCCTGCTGCCGTTTTTGATGTTGTCGTTGAAGATGGTGATGAAGAAGAAGAAGAAAACGATGGCGGCGATTTTCTGTTGCTGCTGTTTTTGATTTTGTTTTTGATGTTGGCGATGAAGACGACGAACAAAAAACTGCTGCTGCTGTTCGTTAAAGATGGTGAAGAAGATGAAGAAGATAAAGATCTATTGATGTTGTTAAAGATGTAATCAAGAACTGATGCTTGTGTTTTGAAGATGAAGATGAAGATGAAGTTCATCAAACAAAATGAACTGCTGCTGCTGTTTTGAAGATGAAGACGAAGATGAGTTCATCTGCTGCTGTTTTGAAGATGAAGACGAAGATGAGTTCATCTGCTGCTGTCTCTTGTATTCTTTTTCCTTTTTTTATGGACTTCATTCCTGGGAATGAAGTCTGTTTTTTAGCTTTTTGTATGGACTTCATTCCTGGGAATGAAGTCTGTTTTTTTAGCTTTTTGTATGGACTTCATTCATTCTGGAATGAAGTCTTTTTTTAGCTTTTTGTATGGACTTCATTCCCGGGAATGAAGTTTGTTTTTTAGCTTTTTGTATGGACTTCATTCCTGGAATGAAGTCTTTTAGCTTTTTTTTTTTTAGCTTTTTTTTTGTATGGACTTCATTCCTGAATGAAGTCTTTCAGCTTTTTTAGCACGGAAGAACTACTACAAAAATAAAAATTTAATACGGAAGGGTATTTTTGTCTATTTAAATATTTTTAAATAATTATGGACCAAACAGTAAAGGCGTTTGACCAAAGGACTAAACAGACATGGGCCCACCTAAAAAAGGACCAAACGATATTTTCCCCAACCCTGATATCATTGTATTCCACAGGACAACATTCTTATCTTCAACACCTGAAAACACGGAGTAGGCTAAATTGCTACTACCAAAACCAGTTTTTACTAGCACCACATGAATGTGGTTTTCTTCTATCAAAGCTGCTAGACTTACGCAAGCATTTGTAACAGCTGAAAGCGTAAACTGGGTGTGTCCCAATTCCATTGTATGAATTCTATAAACAACAATAGGGCTTTCTCGGAAACATTGTTCTTAACACATCCTGCTACAGTTGAACTCCATGTTACAGCACTTATCCAGCGTGCAACGAAAAACCTTAAGAGCATCTTTGATCATACTGCATTTGGCATAAACTTCAAGAAGTGTGGTACCTACAAACACATTGGAACCCGTCGCAGTCTTTAAAGCAAATGCTCGCAACTGCTTGCTCTCACAGGCTGCTGATTTTGAAGCACACGTGCACAGGATACTTGACAGAGTGAATTCGCTTGGTAAGGTTCCTTGTGTTGACATCATTTTGAAAAGCGCCAAGGCTTCTTCTTCTAGTCCATGTTGCATAAGCAGACTAATCACAGTGTTCCGTGAAACTATGCTTCCTGAGGCATTCTATTAAAAACTAGCCTTGCAGAGTTAATAAGCCCACATTTAGAGTACATATTGATGATGATGTTACACGTTCTAGTTCTTACTGCAAACCTGCTTGAATCACTTGCCCATGGTAAATCTTCACACCTGCAAAATCCAATGCCTCTGTACCTCTTTGCAACCTATATTGCAAACCCACCAATGCCTCTCTACCACCTGCAAAATCCACTGAAGCTCTTTGTGACAATTGTTCCTCTGGATAGGATTTAGTAATGGATGATAGGCCTTTGAGTAAAGCAAAAACAAGTGGAATGTTCTCTGAATTTCCTAAGTGAAGTTAATTTGATCAAAGAAAAAAAAAGTATTATATACATCGCTTGTAGAAATCAAAAAAAGTTTATTTGAAAAATAACTAAATATAGTCCTTTTGTAAAGGATCAATCAGATCTCTTAGGGGGGGTCTTCCGGCTGTTGCAATTTAGGATCATCCTTCCCCGACATGACTTGCTGTACGCCTTCTTGATACCCTTGTATGAAGCTCTTGAGAGCATCTCTATAAGAAGATGCCCTTGTCATGTAGACACGTTGTAAAGCAGGCCTTAAAGTTTCCATTCCCCCTCTGGCAGCAACCGCTGTTTGTTTAACACGATAAGAACTGACATAAGAGACAGGCTCGTAAAAACATAAACCAAAAAACTGGGCACACAGCATTAAATAATAAACGCTATCAGATAATTAAAAAACCAGTAAATTGTTAGTAAAGATCTGAACAAAGTCTATAAGAGAAGCCCACCAAGATCCTCCAATGTGGAAGGTTCTTTATCTTTTGTTGTTGTGTTTACCCCATCACCTTTATCTGTGCCCTCATCATCCTTTTTGTAGTCATTTGGCCGAAGATCAGGACCAATATCCCTTACCCAGCTTGCTGCATAGAGCCTAGATGCTTGCTTCAAAACCTATTGCACAATAAACAATCTATAATAACCTCCGAATTCCTACACATTTCTATCAATCCAAAATGAGGCACGCCCAATAAGATTATACTTGTCATCGCCCATATCTATAACAGCTAAAAACACCCAAAATCAAGCTAACATTAACTGAGAAATCTTTAAAAGTGACTTTCATGGGCGGGACTAAACAGAAAGAAGCAACCTCGCACAACATAACAACGGTTACAACTATTACAAAGACTTTAAAGAGAAACGGGATACTTACATAATATCGTTCCTTCCAAGTTAATTTTCTTCGCTTTTTGATGTGAGGAGGATCAGACAACGATGAAGGGAAGGCAATTTGTTTCAAATCATATCGAACATAATTATATGCTTTCCAGCACACGACCTTCAACTTCATTTTGCTGTGTGATAACCCTGGACGAGAACCCGTGAAAAAAAAATGATCAAATAGGTATCCTTTCTTTTTTGCATCATGACAAACTTAGCTAGCATCAAAACATACCAACACTACGTAAGTTCAAGAAGAAAAAAAACCCGCATCTTTTTGGGTTTCAATTCCTTCTACTTCCAAGAATTTAATATAATCATACACCCCTATTCAAACAACTAGGGAAAGGAGCTATTAACTTTCAATAATCAGTGGTAAGCAATTTGGAATAATAAGAGGAGAAAAAGTCTTGAGTTAGCGATTATGTTGTTATGTTCTTGCATGAGCTGCGACGCAAAGGATACACAACATCTTATGTTATGGATTTTAATTTTCCTATGCTACATTTTCCAGTCATTTCGTATAAGTGCCATATCCTAGCTTCTAAATCTTTCTCTTTTATGTTGTTGTCATGTAACGGGCTAGCCCCAGGAAATAATGAGGGGTGTACTCATCTGCATGGTTAGGGCTACGTATTAATTAGGGAGTAAGTAGTTTAATTAATGTTTAATTAGCCGTTTAATTGAGTAAGAAGCTTTAGTGACGAATGGCCAGGGTCTGTGCATCTTGTCGGCCAGATTAGGGTTTGTGTTTGTCACTACTTAAGCATAAGTTGTACGCTTTGTTGGTAGCTAATGAGAAGATAAGAATAGACTGAACTCTCAGGAATGAGTCAGTGAGTTTTTGGTTAGGTTTTGTTACTTCCGGTGTTCAATCTCAGCCTGTTTTCTATACCAACTTGTTGAATCATAACATTTGGTATCAGAGCCAACCACCACGAACTGTGCCCGCTCCACGGAAGGGGTGACCTATAGGCTAGATTTAAATACTGGTAGGCGAGTGGAGCCGCCATAAGAGAAAAGCCTACCGTAGGCGAGTGGAGCCGCCATTAGAGAAAGGGCTACCGTAGGCGAGTGGAGCCGCCATAAGAGAAAGGGCTACCGTCGAGCCAGTGTCAATAGAGTGGGCCAATGGGAACGTTGGATCTGGAAGCGTGGTGGGATGTTGGGACCTTAGTCCCACATTGGTTAGATGGGGCTTAATTGGGTAGTTCATAAGTCAATGGGATCCCTCATCTAGTCAACCAGTTTTCGAGTTGAGTTCTACCCATGAGCTTATGACGAGTTTAGGGTCGGTACCCTAACATTTGGTTTAAGCGCAGGTTGGATCTATCATGACAGGTCCAACGATCAAAGAATTAGAGAAACAATTTGATACTAACACAAGAGAGATGAAGACTTTCCTTACACAGATGACGGCAGACTTAAAGAATTAGACTTGAAGCAGCTCGCAGGAAGGACACTCAGGATAAGACTGATTTGTTGTTATCAAAGTTAATAGAGCAGTTAGGTGTTCAGATGATTACTGAGGAAGAGTCACAAAGGAGTACTGTTGGTGCTATGAATCATCATGAGTCCGCTGAATCGTCACATCTCAATAATAGCCACAACTATCTCTCTCATCGACCTCCAAAACTGGATTTCCCAAGATTTGATGGTGACAACCCAAGAAGATGGTTACGCAAGTGTGAGAGATTCTTCTCTGTCAACAACACTATTGAAGAAAAGGACTATGTGGGTACAACATCTCTTTACATGGAGGGTAAAGCAGATTCTTGGTTCTTTGATTATCAAATCGGTAAGGGTCCTATCTCTTGGTCTCATTTCAGTCTTGCAGTTTGTACTAGATTTGAGGACACAGCAAATGATAACTATGTGGGTTTATTTAATAAACTTATACAAATACCAACTGTAGAAGAGTATTTTGAAAGGTTTGAAACTCTTAAGGCCATTATGTTAAGTAAAAACCCTCATATGACTGAGTCTTACTTCATTATGAGTTTCATTAGTGGGTTAGGGAAGAGCTGAAGAGTACAGTTCAAATATTTAAACCGGCCACTCTGTCTGAAACATACCAGTTAGCTAGATTACAAGAACTGACTTTGGATGGACAGCAAAAGAAATTCAAAAACACTTACAGATCACAACCAACTACCTCTTACTTTCCTTCCACCTCTACCACTACTTCAAGAAACACCTTCATTCCACCTCAGTCAAAGGTCACCCATACAACAGCACCCTCCCAACCTAGAGTTTTTAATTCAAAACCCAACTACCCACCCATAAAAAGGTTGACTTATGAGCAACTTAAAGACAAGAAGGAAAGAGGGTTATGTTACAATTGTGATGAGAAGTTCACTTTTGGCCATAAGTGCAAACAACAACAGCTATTTATGCTAGCTTTGGATGAAATGGAGGGAGAAGAAGAGGATGAAGAACCACGGGTGGAGGCAGAGGACAATAGTGAATCTCCAATTGAGTCAGACATGGAGATATCTCTTCATGCTCTCACAGGGTGCTCTAGTAGTGACACCATCAGAATTCCAGGATATATTAAGAAAAGATTCATCTCCATTCTCATTGATACAGGGAGCACTCACAGTTTTATTGATAAAGATTTAGCTCAACAGCTAGAATGTGCAGTGGAGCAAACAGCTCAACTACTGGTCACAGTGGCAAATGGTGATAGGACTATCAGCTCTGGAGTGTGTAAGCAGCTACATTGGTCAATGCAGGGCAGTAAATTCAGCTGTGACTTGAGGATACTTCCCTTGGGAGGTTGTGATATGGTTCTTGGTGCTGATTGGCTTAGAACCTTGGGGGATGTAGTCTTCAACTTCAAAAAGCTTTGTATCAGTTTTGTCCATCAAGGTAAGAAGATCACTTTGTCTGGTGCTAAGGAAAACTCTTCTCTTCTCTAAGGATGATGAGTTCCAGTGTTGTCTCAAAACTGTTTAAGAAAGGCTCTTATGACATCATGGGGCAATTATTTTCTATTTCAACTTCTACACCTAAACAAGAAATACCAAAACCAATTCAGCTACTACTCCAAGAGTATGCTGATGTGTTTGAAGAACCCAAGTCATTACCACCCTCAAGGTCATTGGACCATAAAATTCCTCTCAAACCAAATTCAATACCCACCAGTCAAAGGCCTTACAGATATCCTTATGCCCAGAAATCAGTCATTGAATCCTTAGTCAAGGAAATGCTTCAATCTGGAATCATTCAAACTAGTCACAGCCCCTTTGCAGCTCCCATTCTCCTTGTGAAGAAAAAAGACAATTCTTGGAGGTTTTGTGTTGATTACAGGCAGCTCAATGACATCACCATAAAGGACAAGTTTCCAATATCAGTCATAGATGAACTCAATGGATCAGTGGTGTTTACTAAGTTGGATCTCAGGTCAGGCTATCACCAGATCCTCATGGATATAGCTGATATTTACAAAACAGCTTTCAGAACTCATGAAGGGCACTATGAATTCAAGGTAATGCCTTTTGGGCTAACCAATGCTCCAGCTACCTTCCAAGCCCTCATGAATGAAGTAGTCAAACCTTATCTGAGAAAATTGTGTTGGTGTTCTTTGATGACATTCTGATTTACAGTCCTTCTCATGCTGATCACATTAAACATTTAAAAATAGTGTTGGAGCTCTTGAGACAACACAAACTCTATGCCAAGCAGTCCAAATGTTGTTTTCCACAAGAAGAATTAGAATACTTGGGTCATATTATCACTTCTGAAGGAGTTGCGGCTGATCCTTCTAAAATCTCAAGCATGGTTTCATGGCCTACTCCTACTTGCCTAAGGAATTAAGAGGGTTCTTGGGCTTGACAGGGTATTACAGGAAATTTGTTAAAGGTTATGGCACAATTTGCAAACCACGGACTGATCTTCTTAAAAAGAATGCTTTTAATTGGTCTGAAGAAGCTGAAGCAACCTTCAAGGAGCTCAAGAAGATCATGTGTAGCACTCCAGTCCTGGCATTACCAGATTTTTCTAAAACATTTATCCTAGAAACTGATGCATGTGCAAGGGGGTTGGAGCAGTATTGATGCAAGAAGGTAGGCCAATAGCTTATCAAAGCAAGCCATTAGGCCCAAAGTCCCTAGGACTTTCAACTTATGAGGAGTTACTGGCAATAGTAATGGCAGTCACTAAGTGGAGAAATTATTTATTGGGAAACCATTTTATCATCCACACTGACCAGCTAAGTATAAAGTACTTCATGGAACAAAGGATGTCCACTATGTTGCAACAAAGATGGCTCATGAACTTACTTGGTTATGACTATGAGATCAAGTATAAAAGAGGAGTGGAGAATAAGGTTGTTGATGCCTTATCTAGATTACCTACTTCTACTTGTAGTTCTATCAACACTTATCAACCTGCTTGGGCCACAGAAATTATCAAGAGTTATGAAGATGATGAAGCTGCAAATTCAATGATTTCTAAAACTACTAATCTCTGCTGATGCTGTGAGTCATTACACCTACATTAATGGGATCCTTAGATGTAAAGATAGGATTTATGTAGGGGCTGGTCATGGGGTTAGATATTCCATCCTTACTGCCTTACATGCATCAGCCATTGGAGGACATTCTGGAATTCAGGGAAGCTACATGAGGGCCAAAGCTTATTTTCAGTGGCCTGGAATGAAGAGTGACATCATAGAATATGTGGCAGCTTGTGACATTTGTCAAAGGAATAAAAGTGATCACACCTACCCAGCTGGATTACTTCAACCATTGCCAATCCTTGATCATGCTTGGAAACATATTACCATGGATTTTGTAGAAGGCCTACCAAAATCTGGAGGTAAGGATGTTGTTATGGTGGTAGTAGACAGGCATACTAAGTATGCACACTTCATAGCCCTCAGCCACCCCTTCACTGCCTCAACAATAGCTCAACATTTCCTCAACAATGTGTTCAAGCTACATGGGCTACCAGTCTCCATCATCTCAGACAGAGACAAGATTTTTACAAGTAACTTCTGGCAAGACCTCTTCACATCTATTGGTACCAGCTTGAAACTCAGCACAGCTTACCATCCACAAACTGATGGTCAAACTGAGAGGGTTAATGCCTGTCTAGAGAATTACTTAAGGTGCATGACAGGGCACAAACCTAAAGCTTGGAGTAAATGGCTTCCTTTGGGTGAGTGGTGGTATAACTCTAACTACCATTCTAGCTTGAACATGTCACCATTCAAGGCCTTGTATGGCTACCAACCCCCTCATCTAGCCTTCCCACTCTCTGTTACTACATCAGTGGCTGATGTTGAAATTTATATAAAGGAAAGGACCAGATGCTCAGCTTGCTCAAGGAGACTCTCCACAAGGCTCAAGACATAATGAAATTTTTTGCTGATAAGAACAGGGAGGAGAGAGCGTTCCAGGTAGGAGATGAAGTTTACTTGAAGTTACAGCCCTATAGACAAACTACAGTATCATTGAGGAGAAACCTCAAGCTGTCAGCCAAATACTATGGGCCTTTTACAGTAGTAGAGAAGATTGGTGCAATGGCTTATCGACTTCAGCTGCCACCAGACTCCAAGGTACACCCTGTCTTTCATGTATCGCAACTTAAGAAGAAGATAGGTTCCACAGTGGTTTCTTCTCCTAAGCAACTGGTTTCATGTAGAGCCAGCAGCCATATTGGGGGAAAGAGTTACACTGATCAACAACGTCTCAGTCCCACAGCTTTTAATACAATGGGTTAACTCAAATCCGGAAGATGCTACTTGGGAAGATACAGCCAACATCAGAGCAAGCTTTCCAAAGTTCTATCCTTGAGGACAAGGATCTTTTGAGGAGGAGGTATTGTCATGTAACGGGCTAGCCCCAGGAAATAATGAGGGGTGTACTCATCTGCATGGTTAGGGCTACGTATTAATTAGGGAGCAAGTAGTTTAATTAATGTTTAATTAGCCGTTTAATTGAGTAAGAAGCTTTAGTGACGAACGGCCAGAATCTGTGCATCTTGTCGGCCAGATTAGGGTTTGTGTTTGTCACTACTTAAGCATAAGTTGTAAGCTTTGTTGGTAGCTAATGAGAAGATAAGAATAGACTGAACTCTCAGGAATGAGTAAGTGAGTTTTTGGTTAGGGTTTTGTTACTTCCAATGTTCAATCTCAGCCTGTTTTCTATACCAACTTGCTGAATCATAATAGTTGTATAAGCTACGCCATGTCCTATTGCAAAACCTTACAATATATTGTACAAATACTAATGTTGTTGTCTGTGAGGCAGGTCTATAGGAAAGATGTATACCTATCGTGAATGTATAATCCTTGGGACAGCAACAACCACAATCTACAAAGTTAACCGGATCCTGAGAGAAACTTAGCGGACAGTGGCCTGGAACTGCAATCACTTCTATGACGAGTTCTACGAAAGGCTAGATGTGCCTTAGAAAGTTTCTAGTAGTTTAAACTAGTATTTTGTTTACTCTTCTAAACCCTAAATCACAAGACAGTGAGGGTTTAAGAGTAACAACTAACAACAGTATAAGCTGATACCTCGTGAATTTTCTGATGAGAGAGTGAGTGATGAGTCCCATCCAGGGACCTAATTGTATGTGCGCTAAACAATTAAGCTAATAACAACCATCGAGCACAAATTCAATAAACCTAACTGGTACATATGCACCGTACTTCAATTTAACAGCATGTTTCGTTCAGATTTTAAAAATGGTTTTCTCGGTTTTCAAGCATTTTCAGAAACAACCTTTTTTTCTTGTTTTCATTTTCTATTTAAAAACATGTTTGGTATACACTGTTTTTAAAACTTACCTCGGTCTGCTTATCTGACAGCATAAAGAATTCCACAATTTCCGTAACATGCTCTGATATTAATGGAATTCCTGAGCTCCTACTGATTCTTTTAGACAATGGTTGGATTGACCAGAATCTCAGGTCCCAGAATGTTAAACGGACATTGAATTAACTTGTTCAAGGTGCCAACCTCTTATTTGACAGTGTCATACTTAGTATTTGTAAACTTGTTGAGGTCACCAAAAAGATCCTTATTCCACGAGTGGATATGCTTACAAGCCTTATGGTTTTCCCTTATTTCCAATTCATAGATTTCAGCCCCTTATAAAAAAAGGTCAGCATCAAAATTTGAGGTGAGTAACCTTAGATTTAACCAGGTCAGTGCCTACAATCACTTATAAGTCATCTGATAAAGCTATATATATGTTATCCTACAAGATATACAATCATTGAATTCCAAAAAAAGAAATGCCAATACAAGCTGGTAGTTAAATGGGCTATATCTGGAAGAAAAGGCCATTAGCATTAAGGGCTGGTTTTAAAACTCACAGTCATATTCTTGGTTAAGTAAGTCTAAAATGCTTTTCTTCCCAGTTAGGTACAATTTCCTGGTTCACCTGTAATCCAAATTCCAATAGCTACAAAAAGATCCGTAATTTCCAGCTATAATAAGATTCTAAAACAATTAAGTAGGTGATGTAGGTTGCATTGAAGTTCGACAACAATCAACAATGGTGACACCTTTATACCTTAGTGAAGAGCTAAGCTGTGAACAATGAGTTAGATCAGTTCATCTGATCCTGGAGGAGATCCAATGTTTGATAGGTTAACTTTAGATGGACAAATATGTAAAAACATGTAAAGTATGACAAATTAAACTCAAAAGTTCTTATCTCTGCCAATGGATGATACTAGTACTACGACGACTGCCACATAACTAAGAACAACTGTTGAAATTACCATGTAAAATTTGAGAGATGCCTTTTTAAGCTGCTTTGGCCATAAGCTCAAAACTTCACTGTGTTTGCCACGACTACAGCGGCTCTGTGAATACAAATATATATCATGTTTAAGTACGTCGGTGGCATTTCTAAGTGTATAATGAGTAAGATATCATTCATCTTATCTGTAATAGTGTTTAAGAAAATCACACTAAAAATCATGTCCTCAAGGACCACAACAATAAAATCGATTCACTAAAACAATTATTCAAATTTCCTAACCACCCCAGATATCATATAATCTTGGAAGAAACCATATCTAGATGAGCAATTTTATCAAACAGTATGTGTGCATCCAAAACTCATTTGTCCGTGACTCTAAAGGACATGAATGCTATTTATTCCAACAGAAGAGACAGACCAATTTGTAGGCGCCGGATTTAGGGAATCTTGAGCATTATATCTAATGTCGAAGGAAAAGTTCCCTTGTTGACCAACTGGTAGCAGGGATTTGAAAAATGTAAATGTGAATGTATGTTGAGGATCAAATCAAGTAATACCAGAAACCCATTTTCAGGGAAATCATGTTGTAAAGATGAAAGAGACGGTCATGGAAGAGAAATAGACGGAACAGGAAAAAATTAGATGCATAGAGTTAGAAGATTACCTGAACTCTGAAAATCCTATATGATAAGCCCAAAAATTTAATCACATATCTTCCATCTATAAATAAAGTTCATTGGAATTCCAAATTTGTATCGAAATTATGAAAATGGGAAACTCAGCGAGTGTAATCACAGTTAAAAACCCAGGAAACGCATGATTTTAGCTTAGGGTTTGTCTCAGCTGTCTTTGTTTTTAGTATGTGAAAACCTAAAACCCTAGAAATTCAACTGTGCCCGGAGCAGGAAAATGAAAAGTGGCCTTTTTACATAAACAACCTCATCGGCGCACCCACGGTCATGGAGTTAATAAGGCAAATATAACATTCGGTGCAAGCAAGCCGGCAATAGATATGGCACAAAACTATTTATGCCATCATATATATTTTTTTGAAGCAATCATGCCATCATATGGGCTGAATTTTATCGTATAAGGCTAAAATGAAATTGCATTATATTCCATATTCCATTTGAATTTAGAATTTCAAAAATACTTGTTAATAGGAGGGAAATAATGGATTTAAGGACGGAAAGATTATAAGGAGGGGTCAATTTTTTCCCAATTTATCTCAAATCCCCGAGGAGATACCAATTTAGAGATTCAGCGTCAAGATTATTTTGTTTTATATGGAATTGTATCCCCTGCAGAGATTGGGTATCCCCTTTATAAATCATGTAAAATATATGGGGAGGGATCGACTCTTCGAAAAATGGTAATGTCTAAACTCCTCAAACTTTTTTTTTAATCGAAAAAATGTTATGTTAAAAGGAAAGGATATTTACAACCTATGAACTATTCAGCCACACTAAATATGCAAAATAAAATGAAAAAAAAGTTGGGCTTATAGAAACGCCATTAAAAACATCAGTATCACAAAATCATATAATAATTGTTTGTTTTATTATTAGAAACAGCTCCTCTTCTTCTTTAGCTCCACCTTCATATACCATTTTGTTTCTCTCCTTCCAAAAATGCCAAGGAATAGCATATAAAATCTTCCACCGGATCATTTTATTTCTCTCGGTAAGAACATTATATCTCCGTGACTCCATGCATTAAAATGACTTAACACAATTGAAAGCCCAATCAAAGAAATTTTAAAAGCCTGAATAAAGTGAGACCATATTTTAAAGGCATAAGGACAGTATAAAAATATGATTAGCTCATTCTTCTTTCTCTTGATACAAAGCACATTTCTCATCTTGAAGATTACCCCCTATGATTTAACATCCGGTAGGCAAAGAATTATGAAAAATTATCCTTAACATGAAACTTACTTTAGAAGGAATAAAATTCTTCCACAAAAATCTATTAGAATTCACTTCTTCAGAGTTGTCTGCCTGCAATTTATAACAATTATGAACTGAAAATCCACCATCCAAAGTAGCAGTATCATCCTTATTTATAAAACCTGCATAATAACCTAGTTCATAATAAGTCCCACTGCAATTATTCAGCTGCATTTAACCTCCTTTTGAAAGCATATTTCAATCTTCCATCCTCCACAATATTTGCAACTGAAGCATATTTTTGTGAGCAAGCCTTGTAACTACAGGAAACCTTTAAGCAAAGGACCATGAGTTGTCCACTTATCATGCCAGAATCGCGCTTCATTTCCCTTGTTTACCTGAAACTTGAGATGATTATGTAAAAAAGTCAGAGTTTTTAAGATATTCTTCCACAAACCAGTACCTTGAGCTTTAAATTCATCAATAGGAACCATATGCATGCTCACTATTATTCTTAAATTTTTCTTGAACAATTCTTCTCCAAACTGCTTTTTTCTCAACATCAAACCTCCAGATTTACTTTTGTTTCAAAGCATTGCTAGTAAGTCTTATATTTTTAACCCCTAAATCTCCAACTTCTTAGGTTTACTAATCTTTGTCCAACCTACCCATCACATATTCTTTTTCACATCATTTGAATCCCATAAAAAGTTCCTCATCAATCTAATAATTATTAACTCCATACTTACAAGCATATGAATAAGTGACAGAATATAAATAGGAAAACTAGAGAGACAATGCTTTATAAGAACTAACCTTCTAGCCTTATTTAGTGTAAGGACCCGTAAAGCACGTCAACGCTATTAGACTGGTCAAGAGACGATTTAGTCGTTAATGACTCGATTAATTAAAATATGAACAATAATTAATAAAAATAAACTAATAATAATTTGGAAATAAAACTATTACCATTGGATAGATTTACGCGAAATGGACTACAAGAACGCGCAAATCGGACACCGGACGAAGAAGAAACGAGCCTCGGAAGTTAGAGCAGAAATTTTGACTCCATTGACCGTCACTGTTGACCGCCGTTGACTTTGGATTTGACTATGTTGACCGGACCTCTAGGTTGACTGGACCTTTACTTAGTAAAAGGTTATCTCTTATTAAATAATCAGTAGTGGTGTAAGTTGAGTGTCAACTTTACAAATAAAAATTAATTGAATTAATTTGAGTTTACCCTTTTTGCATGTTCGTGAAAGAGGAAGTGCCCCTCTTAGTTTTGTTGCACGCAGCAACTTTGGTTTGGGGTTTGGTTGGTGACCGAGCATGGGTTTTAGAAGAGTAAGTATAGAGTTTATCTTTTGTAAGAATAGAAAGGAAAGAAGAAGAGAGTTTGGAGTAGGATTTTAAGAGGAGTTGGAGAGAAAAATAGTTAATGGAAGGACATGGTACGTATAGTTGAGGGAGAAAGAACTTGAGAGAAGAGACAGTTGAACTTGTAGTTATAGTGAGAGCCATATTAACAATGATTAGTTGGTATGGAATGTTGATAAGGTTGTTGGTAATATTATTAACCATGGATGAGGAATATGAGCTTGATTTTGATGATGTATATATGGAGATGATGAAAGATGCTAAGAACATCAAGGTAATTATCTAGAATGATTCTAGTGTGTTTATAATGATATGGGTATGTGTTAGAAACAAGGATAGATCCAAATCAATTCAAGTTCTTAAATTTATGAATATTATGAAAACCATGATTCTATGTGGTATTGGTGTCTCTGCCCTGTTTTCTTGTATGATTATGATCAATTAAAATTATTCTTTGGACTTAGATAAAACATGAGACTTTTAGATGAGTCTCTCATCCTTTCACACAGCCATAGTTTGCTTGATTTGGATTAATAGAGAATTTTTTATGATTTTTCAAAGTTTGATCGTTGTGACTGAAA
Organism: Papaver armeniacum; assembly: GCA_023531295.1. Taxonomy (NCBI): domain Eukaryota; kingdom Viridiplantae; phylum Streptophyta; class Magnoliopsida; order Ranunculales; family Papaveraceae; genus Papaver; species Papaver armeniacum. The sequence continues at coordinate 529,967 of JAJJWW010001215.1, read as the reverse complement.
AAACTGGTACCTGCGGTGAGTGAGTGACTAAATCGATTCTTCTAGGTATGTTGGGTACAAAATTAGCTTCAGATCCAAAGACCAAAGTTTTAGAGGAGATTGTCATCTCCGAAATGAACCATTAGTAGATTCGTTTGGATCAATATTGAGTAATATAGGAAACCCCAAAGTTACGTACTTGTGCTGTGTACAAGTTATAAAAATGCTTATCAAGTGTTAGTGAAAATGACTAATTCATTTCAGTGAGTCAGCCGGGTTGCACCGATTCAGTGAGTCAGACCAAGTTAAGAAGGCATAGGTCTGAACCCGTTTAGTGGTCTGGTTTGATGGGCCGGACCAGATTGGCACGTCGGTTAGGGCTTAAGGCCAGCTTTGCTTAATTTGATGTTTTGGACCCCTTACGGTCCGAATTAGCTTTCAGTTACTTCTGCAAAGTTGTATAGTTTTTTGAGGGCTTTCCAATGACACCCAATTTGACCCCATTTGGATAAGTAGATATTGATTGATTCCTAGAACACTAAATACCAGGTTATAAAACCATTGATAAAACTAGAACCATTAATTATTTCACTTAGCCTATAATTAGAGAATTGTATGAGATTGTGTTATGAGTCTTGTGGGAGCCTTTTTGCTAATCTCTTAGAATGCACGTGCGTTTAACAGTTACTCTTTATTAACAACGATCAATTCAAAGATTGAACCAGTGGATTGTGGATCTCCAGGTAGGTGAGGCTTGTCGTCAAAAGAGGTGGGAACTCTGTAACCTTCTTGTAATCATTAAATTCCTTTTCATATGCGAGCATGATGAGTCGTTACTTCTTATGAGCATATTTGTGGGTAAATAATGGGTATGTTGTGTAATATGCGTTGTGTGGATTCTCCAAATGTTATATCTATTTTTATGCTTATTATAGCCCAGGTGAGGCAATATCGTTATATAGGGGAATATACCTTTTACAATTTCTTAAGAGAATCCATTTGTTTGCATATTATGCTTGATTGTAAAACCTTCGGGACTTATGATGGTAGTTCTTGAATCATGGTTTGTATGGGCACTCTGTGTGGATGGCGCTATCATTCGAGTCTGGAGTTATTCTGCTTTCGCTTTCTCCAATGAGTTTGGCGAGGTCTGAATGACATATCTTAGTTGTTCTAGTTTCACTTTTGTGGATTCATCCGGTGGTGGTCTTTCACGGATATTGTTATTATGGTACGTAATACCTGAGGAAGTGGAATTAGAATAACATTCTTTCATGAATGATATATTACGATGCTTGCGATTCTTTGAGTGAATAATTTGATGTGTGTTTGAGTGAAATCCCCGCGAGGAGTGACTGTGATATCCCCACAGCTCCTTGCTAAGTCTTATAGCCAAGATGAGGCAGTACATAGTACGGGAAGTGCATATAATAGCTATCTAGCGCGTAAAGCGAAATACTATTACTTTTTATTGTATAACCTAATTTATGTCATTAAGACCCAGATGAGAAAATATTATATCGAGGTATTTGGGGAAATCATTCTTATGCATATTATGCACGATGACATGTTTGGTTACCATTCTTTAGAACTATGAAGCATATTAGTGATTACTTGAAAGTTATATGTTTCCATTGGGCACCCCTTTGGGATTATGTGCTCACTTGTTCCCACTTCAGTTCCGGTGATCAGAAGAAATGGTGCATGTGAAGATATCCGTTTTCGTAGCTTAAGGTTTTAGCGAACGGAAGATGTTGTTTATCTTTTATGTATGTATTGTTTTGTTAATCTGTAAAACAACACATTAATATATTCATATCATTCGAGAGATTTTCGCTTATATAATATCGGGGTATATGGAATCATTTTGGGAATCGTTTTATGTAATTATGATTCATAGAATCAGTTAACTAGGTTTGATGCTTCAATTAGGTTGTAATTCTATCAACTAAGCATGTTTAGTATTTGGGGCGTCTAAAGTTGGTATCAGAGCTCACTATTAGATTTTACATGGGCGATAATAGAAATAGCTAGTGCTTGTTAGTGAACTAGATTACTTTATAACTGGGTTGGGTTGTGAGATAAATCTTAATCACTAAAAGCTATCAATAACTAAAAGATTTATTTGGTTGATTGATTTGTTTGTTGGGCTATGTGTACGTTTTGTGAAGTAAAAATTGTACGGTAAACCAATTACTTTATGTTTTGCAAAGCTAGTATAGTTTAGAGAATATTTAGTCTAGAAATTTCGGATAAGTAGACAAACCAATACTAGAAAAATAGTGAGATTAATATATTTGATATATCCCGAAAGTCATACGGAAACCTATTGAGTACCTTGATTTATACGTAGAGCCACCAAATTATTGAAATAGAAAAATTAGTGTGAAGAACATAGATTTACTTATCTGTTAGTGCTTAAATCAATATAGTTGAGGATGATAGTATTGATTGATAGATTATAGATTCATATAGAAGATTTATTATAGAGTATCATCTAATATACTTAGAACAAGTAATCTATTGAAATAGAGACTAGTCTATTAAACCTAGAGCTACAAATTATAGATTTCAGTTATAGAAAGCCATATAGGTTTTTATTTCATTTCATATTGCTTCGAACTCATTTGAAATGAGATAAATTTCCGCGCGTTTGTAAGTATGAGCAGTACTTGCATTTAGTTGAAAGATACTGTTTCTTTATAAGGTGGGGAGTTTTCCAAATCAGGAGGATGGATCGATTTTCGAGGACGAAAATGATATAAGGTGGGGAAAATGTAAGGACCCGTAAAGCACGTCAACGCTATTAGACTGGTCAAGAGACGATTTAGTCGTTAATGACTCGATTAATTATAATATGAACAATAACTAATAAAAATAATCTAATAATAATTTAGAAATAAAACTAGTACCATTGGATAGATCTCGAAAATTTACGCGAAATGGACTACAAGAACGCGCAAATCGGACACCGGACGAAGAAGAAACGAGCCTCGGAAGTTAGAGCAGAAATTTTGACTCCGTTGACCGTCACTGTTGACCGACATTGACTTTGCATTTGACTATGTTGACCGGACCTCTAGGTTGACTGTACCTTTACTTAGTAAAAGGTTATCCCTTATTAAATAATCAGTAGTGGTGTAAGTTGAGTGTCAACTTTACAAATAAAAATTAATTGAATTAATTTGAGTTTACCCTTTTTGCATGTCCGTGAAATAGGAAGTGCCCCTTTTAGTTTTGTTGCACGCAGAAACTTTGGTTTGGGGTTTGGTTGGTGACCGAGCATGGGTTTTAGAAGAGTAAGTATAGAGTTTATCTTTTGTGAGAATAGAAAGGAAAGAAGAAGAGAGTTTGGAGTAGGATTTTAAGAGGAGTTGGAGAGAAAAATAGTTAATGGAAGGACATGGTAAGCATAGTTGAGGGAGAAAGAACTTGAGAGAAGAGATAGTTGAACTTGTAGTTATAGTGAGAGTCATATTAACAAAAAGAAAGGATGATTAGTTGATATGGAATGTTGATAAGGTTGTTGGTAATATTATTAACCATGGATGAGGAATATGAGCTTGATTTTGATGATGTATATATGGAGATGATGAAAGATGCTAAGAACATCAAGGTAATTATCTAGAATGATTCTAGTGTGTTTATAATGATATGGGTATGTGTTAGAAACAAGGATAGATCCAAATCAATTCAAGTTCTTAAATTTATGAATATTATGAAAACCATGATTCTATGTGGTATTGGTGTCTCTGCCTTGTTTTCTTGTATGATTATGATCAATTGAAATTATTCTTTGGACTTAGATAAAACATGAGACTTTTAGATGAGTCTCTCATCCTTTCACATAGCCATAGTTTGCTTGATTTGGATTAATAGAGAATTTGTTATGATTTTTCAAAGTTTGACCGTTGTGACTGAAAAAACTGGTACCTGCGGCGAGTGACTAAATCGATTCTTCTAGGTATGTTGGGGACAAAATTAGCTTCAGATCCAAAGACCGAAGTTTTAGAGGAGATTGTCATCTCCGAAATGAACTATTAGTAGATTCGTTTGGATCAATATTGAGTAATATTGAGAACCCCAAAGTTACGTACTTGTGTTGTGTACAAGTTATAAAAATGCTTATCAAGTGTTTGTGAAAATGACTAATTCATTTCAGTGAGTCAGCCGGGTTGCACCGATTCAGTGAGTCAGACCAAGTTAAGAAGGCATAGGTCTGAACCCGTTTAGTGGGCTGGTTTGATGGGCCGGATCATAATTGGCACGTCGGTTAGGGCTTAAGGCCATCTTTGCTTAATTTGATGTTTTGGACCCCTTACGGTCCGAATTAGCTTACAGTTACTTCTGCAAAGTTGTTTAGTTTTTCGAGGGCTTTCCAATGAAACCCAATTTGACCCCATTTGGATAAGTAAATATTGATTGATTCCTAGAACACTAAATACCAGGTTATAAAACCATTGATAAAACTAGAACCATTAATTATTTCACTTAGACTATAATTAGAGAATTGAATGAGATTGTGTTATGAGTCTTGTGGGAACCTTTTGGCTAATCTCTTAGAATGCACGTGTGTTTAACAGTTACTCTTTATTAACAACGATCAATTCAAAGATTGAACCAGTGGATTGTGGATCTCCAGGTACGCGAGGCTTGTCGTCAAAAGAGGTGGGAACTCTGTAACCTTCTTGTAATCATTCAGTTCCTTTTCATATGCGAGCATGATGAGTCATTACTTCTTATGAGCATATCTGTGGGTAAATGATTGGGTATGTTGTGTAATATGCGTTGTGTGGATTCTCCAAATGTTATATCTATTTTTATGCTTATTATAGCCCAGATGAGGCAATATCGTTATATAGGAGAATATTACCTTTTACAATTTCTTGTGAGAATCCATTTGTTTTCATATTATGCTTGATTGTAAAACCTTCGGGACTTATGATGGTAGTTCTTGAATCATGGTTTGTATGGGCACTCTGTATGGATGGCGCTATCATTCGAGTCTGGAGTTATTCTGCTTTCGCTTTCGCCAATGAGTTTGGCGAGGTCTGAATGACATATCTTAGTTGTTCTAGTTTCACTTTTGTGGATTCATCCGGTGGTGATCTTTCACGGATATTGTTATTATGGTATGCAATACCTGAGGAAGTGGAATTAGAATAACATTCTTTCATGAATGATATATTACGATGCTTGCTGATTGTTGAGTGAATAATTTGATGTGTGTTTGAGTGAAATCCCCGCGAGGAGTGACTGTGATATCCCCACAGCTCCTTGCTAAGTCTTATATCCAAGATGAGGCATTACATAGTACGGGAAGTGCATATAATAGCTATCTAGCGCGTAAAGCGAAATACTATTACTTTTTATTTTATAACCTAATTTATGTCGTTAAGACCCAGATGAGGAAATATTATATCGAGGTATTTGGGGAAATCATTCTTATGCATATTATGCACGATGACATGTTTGGTTACCATTCTTTAGAACTGTGAAGCATATTAGTGATTACTTGAAAGTTATATGTTTCCATTGGGCACCCCTTTGGGATGATGTGCTCACTTGTTCCCACTTCAGTTCCAGTGATCAGAAGAAATGGTGCATGTGAAGATATCCATTTTCGTAGCTTAAGGTTTTAGCGAACGGAAGATGTTGTTTATCTTTTATGTATGTATGTATTGTTTTGTTAATCTGTAAAACAACACATTAATATATTCATATCATTCGAGAGATTTTCGCTTATATAATATCGTGGTATATGGAATCGTTTTGGGAATCGTTTTATGTAATTATGATTCATAGAATCAGTTAACTAGGTTTGATGCTTCAATTAGGTTGTAATTCTATCAACTAAGCATGTTTAGTATTTGGGGCGTCTCAAGTTGGTATCATAGCTCACTATTAGATCTTACATGGGCGATAATATAAATAGTTAGTGCTTGTTAGTGAACTAGATTAGTTTAGAACTGGGTTGGGTTGTGAGATAAATCTTAATCACTAAAAGCTATCAATAACTAAAAGATTTATTTGGTTGATTGATTTGTTTGTTGGGCTATGTGTACGTTTTGTGAAGTAAAAATTGTAGGGTAAACCAATTACTTTATGTTTTGCAAAGCTAGTATAGTTTAGAGAATATTTAGTCTAGAAATTTCGGATAAGTAGACAAACCAATACTAGAAAAATAGTGAGATTAATATATTTGGTATATCCTGAAAGTCATACGGAAACCTATTGAGTACCTTGATTTATACGTAGAGCCATCAAATTATTGAGATAGAAAAATTAGTTTGAAGAACATAGATTTAATTATCTGTTAGTGCTTAAATCAATATAGTTGAGGTTGATAGTATTGATTGATAGATTATAGATTCATATAGAAGATTTATTATAGAGTATCATCTAATATACTTAGAATAAGTAATCTATTGAAATAGAGACTAGTCTATTGAACCTAGAGCTATAAATTATAGATTTCAGTTATAGAAAGCCATATAGGTTTTTATTTCATTTCATATTGCTTCGAACTCATTTGAAATGAGATAAATTTCCGCGCGTTTGTAAGTATGAGCAGTACTTGCATTTAGTTGAGAGAAAAGTAGTTAATATCGCGTATCGGTATCGTATCGGGCGGGTCCTTTACACCTATACAAAAGATATTATCGGTTTTTATCGGCTATACATTATTAAAATTATAATTTCAAATATCTATAAATATCATAGTAAAAAAAATAAATAATCATAAACATTTCTCAAACTTCCAAAATAAGAGGTAGTTAACATACATTCTCATTAACTCCCTTTCCTCGAAAATGCCTATGCACAATCAAAACTTAATGCTGACAAACAAGTGAAGGATTGCAGAAAAATTCTCAAACAAAGAAGGCAATCAGTTTGCCGCACCATTATCGATTTATGGATCAATCTGTTTTCCGAAACAAAGAAAATGCCCTAACTCGTTCGTGTTTAGTTTACTAGATCTTTACCACAGATGATACTGAAATGCCTAATTTTCCTTTCATAGATTTCATCTTTATTAAAAATGATATTGGATCAGATAATATCAGTGTATAGGTAAAACCAATATATCAGTCGGTACTGGCCGGTATGAACGTTTTTATCGTTTCGTCTTCGTATCGGCGATATTTTCGTTATCGTATAGGTATTTTCCGATATCCGATAAAAACCTGTAATATCGTCCTGTACAACCGATATTGACTACCTTGGTTGAGAGATAGTATTTCTTTATAAGGTGGGGAGTTTTCCAGACCAGGAGGATGGATCGATTTTCGAGGACGAAAATGATATAATGTGGGGAAAATGTAAGGACCCGTAAAGCACGTCAACGCTATTAGACTGGTCAAGAGACGATTTAGTCGTTAATGACTCGATTAATTAAAATATGAACAATAATTAATAAAAATAATCTAATAATAATTTAGAAATAAAACTAGTACCATTGGATAGATCTCGAAAATTTACGTGAAATGGACTACAAGAACGCGCAAATCGGACACCGGGCGAAGAAGAAACGAGCCTCGGAAGTTAGAGCAGAAATTTTGACTCCGTTGACCGTCACTGTTGACCGACGTTGACTTTGCATTTGACTATGTTGACCGGACCTCTAGGTTGACTGGACCTTTACTTAGTAAAAGGTTATCCCTTATTAAATAATCAGTAGTGGTGTAAGTTGAGTGTCAACTTTACAAATAAAAATTAATTGAATTAATTTGAGTTTACCCTTTTTGCATGTCCGTGAAAGAGGAAGTGCCCCTCTTAGTTTTGTTGCACGCAACAACTTTGGTTTGGGGTTTGGTTGGTGACCGAGCATGGGTTTTAGAAGAGTAAGTATAAAGTTTATCTTTTGTGAGAATAGAAAGGAAAGAAGAAGAGAGTTTGGAGTAGGATTTTAAGAGGAGTTGGAGAGAAAAATAGTTAATGGAAGGACATGGTAAGTATAGTTGAGGGAGAAAGAACTTGAGAGAAGAGACAGTTGAACTTGTAATTATAGTGAGAGTCATATTAACAAAAAGAAAGGATGATTAGTTGATATGGAATGTTGATAAGGTTGTTGGTAATATTATTAACCATGGATGAGGAATATGAGCTTGATTTTGATGATGTATATATGGAGATGATGAAAGATGCTAAGAACATCAAGGTAATTATCTATAATGATTCTAGTATGTTTATAATGATATGGGTGTGTGTTAGAAACAAGGATAGATCCAAATCAATTCAAGTTCTTAAATTTATGAATATTATGAAAACCATGATTCTATGTGGTATTGGTGTCTCTGCCCTGTTTTCTTGTATGATTATGATCAATTGAAATTATTCTTTGGACTTAGATAAAACATGAGACTTTTAGATGAGTCTCTCATCCTTTCACACAGCCATAGTTTGCTTGATTTGGATTAATAGAGAATTTGTTATGATTTTTCAAAGTTTGACCGTTGTGACTGAAAAAACTGGTACCTGCGGCGAGTGAGTGACTAAATCGATTCTTCTAGGTATGTTGGGGACAAAATTAGCTTCAGATCCAAAGACTAAAGTTTTAGAGGAGATTGTCATCTCCTAAATGAACCATTAGTAGGTTTGTTTGGATCAATATTGAGTAATATAGAGAACCCCAAAGTTACGTACTTGTGTTGTGTACAAGTTATAAAAATACTTATCAAGTGTTTGTGAAAATGACTCATTCATTTCAGTGAGTCAGCCGGGTTGCACCGATTCAGTGAGTCAGACCAAGTTAAGAAGGCATAGGTCTGAACCCGTTTAGTGGGCTGGTTTGATGGGCCGGACCAGATTGGCATGTCGGTTAGGGCTTAAGGCCAGCTTTGATTAATTTGATGTTTTGGACCCCTTACGGTCCGAATTAGCTTTCAGTTACTTCTGCAAAGTTGTATAGTTTTTCGAGGGCTTTCCAATGACACCCAATTTGACCCCATTTGGATAAGTAGATATTGATTGATTCCTAGAACACTAAATACCAGGTTATAAAACCATTGATAAAACTAGAACCATTAATTATTTCACTTAGCCTATAATTAGAGAATTGTATGAGATTGTGTTATGAGTCTTGTGGGAGCCTTTTGGCTAATCTCTTAGAATGCACGTGTGTTTAACAGTTACTCTTTATTAACAACGATCAATTCAAAGATTGAACCAGTGGATTGTGGATCTCCAAGTAGGCGAGGCTTGTCGTCAAAAGAGGTGGGAACTCTGTAACCTTCTTGTAATCATTAAGTTCCTTTTCATATGCGAGCATGATGAGTCATTACTTCTTATGAGCATATTTGTGGGTAAATGATTGGGTATGTTGTGTAATATGCGTTGTGTGGATTCTCCAAATGTTATATCTATTTTTATGCTTATTATAGCCCAGATGAGGCAATATCGTTATATAGGGGAATATTACCTTTTACAATTTCTTGTGAGAATCCATTTGTTTGCATATTATGCTTGAAAGGTAAAACCTTCGGGACTTATGATGGTAGTTCTTGAATCATGGTTTGTATGGGCACTCTGTGTGGATGGCGCTATCATTCGAGTCTGGAGTTATTCTGCTTTCGCTTTCTCCAATGAGTTTGGCGAGGTCTGAATGACATATCTTAGTTGTTCTAGTTTCACTTTTGTGGATTCATCCGGTGGTGGTCTTTCACGGATATTGTTATTATGGTACGCAATACCTGAGGAAGTGGAATTAGAATAACATTCTTTCATGAATGATATATTACGATGCTTGCTGATTGCTGAGTGGATAATTTGATGTGTGTTTGAGTGAAATCCCCGCGAGGAGTGACTGTGATATCCCCACAGCTCCTTGCTAAGTCTTATAGCCAAGATGAGGCAGTACATAGTACGGGAAGTGCATATAATAGCTATCTAGCGCGTAAAGCGAAATACTATTACTTTTTATTTACAACCTAATTTATGTCGTTAAGACCCATATGGGGAAATATTATATCGAGGTATTTGGGGAAATCATTCTTATGCATATTATGCACGATGACATGTTTGGTTACCATTCTTTAGAACTGTGAAGCATATTAGTGATTACTTGAAAGTTATATGTTTCCATTGGGCACCCCTTTGGGATGATGTGCTCACTTGTTCCCACTTCAGTTCCAGTGATCAGAAGAAATGGTGCATGTGAAGATATCCGTTTTCGTAGCTTAAGGTTTTAGCGAACGGAAGATGTTGTTTATCTTTTATGTATGTATCGTTTTGTTAATCTGTAAAACAACACATTAATATATTCATATCATTCGAGAGATTTTCGCTTATATAATATCGGGGTATATGGAATGGTTTTGGGAATCGTTTTATGTAATTATGATTCATAGAATCAGTTAACTAGGTTTGATGCTTCAATTAGGTTGTAATTCTATCAACTAAGCATATTTAGTATTTAGGGCGTCTCATTTAGAAACCTCTTGTTCCAAGTAGCCGCCACCTCCATCCCCTGAATCACTTCATCCCATGCAATAACATTCCTTGAAGTAGCACCCAAAGGCATGCTAAGGTACTTAATTGGCAATTTCTCAACCTTACAACCCAATTTCATTGTCAGGGGACTAATCTCTTCATCAACATCAACACTTATCATTGGACTCTTCTTAACATTCAGCTGCATACCTGTGAACACCTCAAAATTACTGATAAGTGCATATTTCACATATATTTGGTGTCAATTCCATGCTAGTATTTGTTGATTTTCTTGCAAATTATTGTATATTACGCTTGTTTTCTCTTATTTGTGTTTTATTAGGTGAATCATCCAAAAGAAGTGAATTAGGCACTTAATTGTGCAATAAAAGAAGCTAGCTACAAGTGGTGAAGGGACAAAAACCATGTGGATCTCGTTCAAGTACATGATTTCTAGTTTTCATCTTGAAGAGGACGAAAAGACAAAGACAATGGCGAAAGAATGGAGTCATTCCGACATCGTATGAAGAAGTTACGAGCAAAACAAGAACTTGGAAGGCCAAAAGGATAAAATGGTCAATTCAGTGGAAATTGTTATTGGGAGTTCAGGAAATGATAAGGGGGGCTCGTTATTATTACCACCCCTGGATCCGCTAAGGGAGATCACATTTCTCTCTTGAAATACACATACAGGAAGTGAAGATTCTAAATGGTTTTAAGGGCGGATGCTATAGGCACTCTAACTTCTGTTAAGGGGAGATCAGTTTCTTTTCAAATTTCATGACCAGAACTTCTTACGGGCGGTGTTCTTGGGAGGCAAAATAGGGGAAAATGAGATAAAATTGTTGCCGCGAATGTAGAGGATTAAGAGGTGCTATATCATTTCGAGATAATCAAGGAACATATGGGTATGAATTGAGGGAGTTTGGTTTGTTTCAGGATTTAAAACTTGAATGAAAATTCAATGGAAGAAGGATTAGGTTGCTGCCATTGGTTGGATGACGAATTGGGGAGATCAGGTGGTGTTTTTGAGAGTCTAAGACCGTTAGGGAACTTGGGTTTGTGTTGAATTCGAAGACTTGAACGAGAATTTAGAGAATTGATGAGATTTACTTGGAATTGGATTGATATTTTCAGCTGAAAAACAGCCACCAAGTACCCTTCTTGCCGTCGATTTTGGAGATGAATGGTGAAGATTTAAGCGTGTTTGAGTGTTTATGGCGGTTTAGGATTGTTGTGTAGTTATCAGATTCGAATTTGCAGGGTTAAATTGCTATAAATATAGGTCCAAATCGCAACCAAAACATACCTTCTCACCCTAGTTTTTACGCACACCACATGTTCAACGAAATTCCTCGGAGAAAAACAGATGCTTAAGGAGTTTAATCGATGCGTGATGGCTGAAAGTTTATTGCAATGAAGCGAAGGTGGATAAAGATCTTATGCGACTGTAGTTTGTGTTCTATATTCCCTCTCCTTTGATTTTCATAAACTCCATTATGATGAACTAAACTTTTCTATTTGGTTAAGGATGTAAACCTAAGTCATAAGCATGTTATTTAATTGATGCACTAATCTCGTTATTCACTCTCAAATATCGTTCATGTTTTACTGCGCATAATAATTGAATGATTGTGTTCATTTAATATGGTTAGTTGTTTCGTATATTTAAGTTGCAAATTGAATATCTTAATAACTTGTCTACAACTAATTAGGAAACTTATATATCTGTCAAGAATCCTAATAATAAGTAGTGATTTGTGATTACTAGCGGTGTGAATTGTTAAGGAAGTCATAAGTAAAACTTGGCCTAGGTTGAATATGACACGATTGTGTATGTATTGCCTATGAGTAACTCGTCTCACAGACCTTAATGATTTTCTCAAGTTGAATCTATTAGCAATGAGTATTAGGTTATTTGATGAAAAATAATTCATGTGTTAGTGATTGCAATATGTGTTGATATTAAGAGACGTAACGAAGTATTACACCGATTGGGGATATTTTAGAGTTATTGGTATTGTAAGAGAGTGATGATGATATTGATTGCTTAATTGAGTAGCATGTTTAATGATGGATGGCTAATTTCATAACCAAGATTTTCTCTTATGATATTTTCTCAACTATTTATAACTTTTAGTTAAATTTACTTTGAACAACCAAAATCCCCCTAGTTTACTTAAGTTTTCAAATACGAATAACAACCCATATCGCCCTGTGGAACGAATCTGTTCTTATAACTATACTACTGTAGATGGTGGATTTTCGACAAGGGCTAAAATCGTAAAAACCATAATTACATATGCTCCTGATCCAGCAATCAAATGAGTATTGAGGCTCATGTCTCTCACCGAAGCATGAAAGCTCATGCCACAAGATTCTCTGACTGAGAATATTGTCTCTCAGAGTATATGTATATGTGTAGTCTCTCAAATGAGGCAACGGCATATCTCATGAATACTGAGCAATTTCAATAATTACTTTTATATAGAATCGCCCGATTGGACGGCTCCTAGACAGCTTGCCTGCTAGTATAGAGAAATAACGTCTTCAGGATGTAACAATGTTTTCCCTGACTATATAAAAGACATGTGTATATAATCATTATGATTGTACGGCTCCTAGACAGCTTGCCTGCTAGTATAGAGCGATAACGTCTTCAGGATGCAACAACGTGTTTTCCCTGACTATACTATATAAAAGAAATATGACGCTTCAACAAGCTCATATCACGCAATTATCGAATAATTAATGCTCCTAGACAGCATGCCTGCTAGTATAGAGCCATCAATTAATTATTTCTAATCGTTAAATTCATTAACTGAATATTCAGAAGTATTCTACGTTCTTCATAATATTTCATCACTTCAATTCATGGTTCTTCCCAATAAATGTGTAAGAAGAACTCTTGTGTGGCTAAGAAATGAAATAGACTTGTTCTCTTCTTCCTCTTCTCGCTGGTTAGAATCCCATAGGTTAGTGATAAATACTTAACATACGGGCATCTGAGCTACTATCGAGTAAGCCCAATAATGTCTATAGAATGCCAAAATGGTGCAAGTGTACTCAACAATAATGCACTAACGAACACCTGAATGCACGAATGAGTATTTCAAAATACGACGGGACGATGAACCTATGCAAAATAGGAAATAAAATAATAAATAATAAAATATCTTGACCAATGCGGCTTTCTTAACAAACAACAAATTTCTATCCTCATTGAGGACCCAGGCCCTTTGGGGTGTCTTTGTATTCTTCCAACTCCTCGGGAAATGGTGACCATACGACGAGCTCGGTATTTGTAAATCCTTACCTTGGTCAATGCGTGACCTTGGAGCCGATTGTCCCCACGCCCAATTTTATATTTTATCATATTTTATTATTTTCCTTGATCTCGTGAAAATTCCCTCATTTGAACAAAATTCCTTCGTTTCAAGGAAACTCCTCAATTTCATGGTGTTTCCTTCACATCAAGGAAACAATAAATAATTAGGAAAGGTATGCGGGACCAAGCCTACTAGCCTTGGGACTCACAGGGATATTACAGTCATGCCCTAGTTGTGGCCTCCGGTGTTAGCCCTTCCAGATTTTTCTCAGTCCCACACCTTACATTCCTTATTATTTTATTATTCTTTCCTTCATCCCATGAAATTCCTTGATCTCATGGTATTTCCCTAATTTCATGATATTTCCTTCAAGTCATGAAAAATAATATAAAATTAGGTAAACTCGCCGGTCATGCCCTAGCCGGTCCCACACGCCTCTTATTTTATTATTATTATTTTCTATGTTTCCTTCACCTCATGGAAACTCCTTCATTTCATGATATTTTCATAAAGTTATGAAAAATAATATAAAATTAGGTAAACTCGTGGGACCGGGCCCTAGCCGTCCGGTCATGCTCTAGCCGGTCCCACACGCCTCTTATTTTATTATTATTATTTTCTATGTTTCCTTCACCTCATGGAAACTCCTTCACTTCACGGAAACTCCTTGATTTCATGATATTTTCATAAAGTTATGAAAAATAATATAAAATTAGGTAAACTCGTGGGACCAGGCCTAGCCGTCCGGTCATGCCCTAGCCGGTCCCACAAGCCTCTTATTTTATGATTATTATTTTTTATGTTTCCTTCACCTCATGGAAACTCCTTCACTTCAAGGAAACTCCTTGATTTCAACAAACTCCTTGATTTCATGGTATTTTCATAAAATCATGAAAAATATAATAAAATTAGGAAAAATGCTATGGGATCGGGCTCATTGGCCGGCCGGCCATGCCTTGGCCATAGCCGGTCCCACACTTCATGATTCCTTAATTTTATAATTATTTTCCTTCATCTCATAAAGTTTCCTCAGTTTCAGCAAAATCCCTGATTTCTTCATATTTTCTCAAATGATTGCTCAAATGCACATCAGAAAATATCAAAATTCTCAGGACTGAGACGCGAACACTTTGGTGACGCGAGCATATTACGTTGACCGACCAGGGTTGTCTCTTTGGCTTGCAAGAGGCTGGTCCCTCATATTTCCATCATTTGACCTAATTTGCACAATTGCACGTAGCAGGTCCAGAACTCTTCCAAACAACTTGGAATTTCATGGAATGATCGTTAGTCGATCCCGTGACCAACCAGGACGGTTTCATGACCCCTTGGATGGTCCCTCATCTCTTCACAATTAATTAGGTTTTATCACCTAAGGCTCAAACGAGCGTTGTTTTAATAAATGATTAAACCAGCATTTGATCATCCTTTCACCAACTCTTCAAGAGTCCTTGGTATTTGCTCATTTGATCATCTGGGCGCTACATGGTCGACCCATGATCCCATGTAGTCGATCCCTCTTGGTGGTTAATTTTCAATAAACCATCAATTGATCGAATTGGAGTTTCGAGTCCAAGGTTCATAATTCCAGATTCGAACGCTAATAATTTTACGACGATCTCATGATCAACATTTTTATTAATTATACTTGGTTCAGTTTCCAGTATTTAAATTAATATTTTATTTGGTCATACTACCAATAATTCATCAAATGAGCAACACTTGCTCAGATGAGCAATATTTGCTCAGACTAAGGAATAATGGTCCAACTGCCAATGTTCAACAATTCATCGAATGAGCCATATTTGCTCACCTTAACTATCAACATTCACTCGTACATTATACCTCTGTCTCAACAGACACGTTCGATTCATGAGTATCAGAACATTTTCAAATCACGTTCACTCATCGATACAAGAACTCATCGTCCCATGAAGTCAGAAACTGACTAACTAAATACACGTCTGCCTTGCAGACTCCACAACCACGAGACATCAATCGTGTTAGATGGGGGGATATTAACTAGGGTTTTGGTCTGGCGGTCTACGACACGTGTGTTCATACACACGATGAGAATGTGAGCAAGTCGTGCAATCAGTTGAAGGAGTTAGCAAAATAGTGCATGGAAAATCGACCAAGTCTCCGCACATGGAGTAACTGGTTTTAACACGATTTCCACTTCTCCAGTCTTTGATTCCATCAACTGTCACACTTCATGGGATCATGATGTTTATAATTCTGGCAATATAAATAAGCCTTTGAATCATGATTGAAAACAAGACAATCTTTCGTCAAACAGACAACAAGAGATTAACAACTCAACGTCTGAGCAATTACTCTCAACAGAGCAAATTCAGTCAATCAGAGCTTATATTATTTCTTCACGCAGAATACACAACATACCTACAATCTTCGATCACCATTGATCTCACACATTTCTCAGCTTCCCTCCTACAGATCGTCCCATCCTCTCTTGTGACCGAATTGACTTTGGAACAACCATTGTCTTGGTTTAGGCCGGAGTCCTACAGATTGATCTCTCCTTGGAGTGAGGTTGAGCGGTTTGCTCGGTTTAAGGAACTTCCTCCGTACGGTCGTCTCCTCAATTCCGTAAAAACCAGCAAATTGTTTTGCCCCATCTACAGATTGGCGACCACAGTGGGAGATCATTCTCTCGGTTGCAATCTCAATTCTCACAAAGATGGTCGATCTTAGGTCTGTTTCAGTTACCAATCTGGGTTCAACACCCAACTCTCACATCGCAATTTCTAGTGATAATGCCACCGCAAGTACTACTCGTCTCAACGTTGCAGGCTCCAGTGGTAACACTAATACCACTCCTCCGGCCAGCAATGTCACGCCACATGTTACTACTACTCCTCCAGGTGCTGGCGCTCCAGTGATCACTCCTGTCAATGAAGCAAGCAATGCTACTGGCGCTATCAACAATTCACCTCCTAGCGAATCTCCTGAAGAAACCATAGGAAATCAGCCTACCATAGTTGATCTCATGAAGGTTCAAACTGATGTGGCTGCAACACAGAAAGAGTTACGTGCTTATCTTAAAACTCTCACGGACAAGCTTGCGTCTGAAAAAACTCATCCTCAGCGCGAGAAAGGAAAATCTAAAGATACATCTTCAACTCACTGATCCTGAAATCTCTCCAATCCATGTTGTAGATGATGAAGAAGTCCGCAAAGCTGCAGACGATCCACCAACAAATGAACCTGCAAGTTTCATCACTCGAGAGGACCTGAAGTGCTTTTTAGAAAATCGAGGAAAAGACAAGACATCATATGTCCACAGTCACCAACCTCCATATCCTTCTGTTACACAAAGGATTCTTCTTCCGAAGGGCTACACTTCTCCAACGTTCACACTTTACAATGGAACGGACAATGCTCGAGAACATATTTCTCGATTCTTAGAATCATTGGGCGAGCATGAAAATAATGATGTCGTCCGTCTGAAGGAATTTTCAAAGTCTCTGACAGGCAGAGCATATACCTGGTACAACAACATCGGACCGGGAAGTATCGCCAGTTGGGGAGAGATGATTAATTCTTTCTACAGAAAATATTTCTTCGTTTCAGAGCAAGTCACTCTCTCTAATCTAACATCCCAATGACTATGTGAAAAATTTCAGAGTTCAAGCCTTGGATTGCCACGATCCAAACGTCATAGAGCAACAACTCGTGGACTTGTGCATCAATGGAATGATTCTATTCTACAGGTCTTTATTGGAAAATCTCAGGTTCCAGACTTTCTCAAAACTTCATGAAGTGGCTAAGAGATCTGCAACTACTGCACCTTCTTTATTGGAGAGAGCTAAAACTACAAAAGCTGAAGAACCATGAGAAACTAGAGGTAGCAGACGTTTAATCAACAAACAGTAGAACCTCCAACCTTCCACAAATGTTGTTGCAGAAGGAAGCAAATGAAAAGTCGAGCCACAACACAAGCATACTTCTCCGACCCCTTCGAAAGCACAAATGAAGGATAATCAAACTCGAGATGCACAAGCTCCCACCCAACACGCAGGAGCTGGTCAAGAAGCACCTGATTTCCCTTTTCCCATTGAAGAGGTGATTGAATTATTATATGTTTGGGTTCAAGACGGTGCAATCAAGTTACCAAATGTCAAGAAAGAACCAACTGAAGAAGACATGGAAAATACTCGTTACTGCCGCTTTCATAGATTCGTCAATCATCCCACAAAGGACTGCAGAATCTTGAAGCATATATTCCAAGAAAAAGTCGAATCAGGAGAACTTAACTTGGGTACTGAAGGAGTGCACAGAGACCATCTCCCGGTCAGAACCTTCACTTTCTCTGAACCACCCGTCAAGGAAGCAGTTCAGTCCTTAATCGAGCATGTCTGCGAATTACTGTACTTATCAAAGGCTAAAAGGAAAGACATGTTTGTTGCATTGAATCACATCGCGTCAGGGAAGCGTTTATTGATCCAGGAGACATTTCCCGAGCCTTCAGCAACAGATAAAGAAATGTACGATTGGGGACTTCTCACCACAGTCCATCTCAGAGGAAATGAATTCGGAAGAACGTTGATCAATGTTGACACCTCCATCAACATCATTCCACTGAAAACCCTCAGAGCCGCAGGGACAAGAAGCTACTCGTGATCCCATCTTAATCAAAGACCTTGAAGGAACGCTCGGAAATACTTACGGCTACATTGCCCTCAGAGTGAACATAAGTTCAACCTGGATAGAAACCAAGTTTCACATAATCAGGAAGATCCAGGATATGAAATGTTCTTCAGACGAGCGTGGATCCACGCTGAAAAGATGACTACTGACAAAGCGCCTTAGGTTGCACATCTCTCCAACGAAGAAAGTTCTGATCCAGAAGATTTGGCTGACATTCCATCATCAGAGCACTTGGAAGAATTTCGAACTTTGACAAGGTTGAAGCAAGAACCTGCAAAAGATGCATAGACATTCATCAAGAGGTTCCGCACTCAGGGAAGTCTCATTCCTTTCATGACTATGTCATTTATTTCCTCACATGTTATCCTAGCATAGGGACTCAATTCTGCTAGCAACTCTGCAAGACATTATGAGTGGGTAGATTCACCACATTAATATTTTACCAAGTGGTTAAATCTGACACCTCTCTTAATCGAGTATTTCATTGAGACGTAATTGATGTCCAAGCATGGCAAAGAACATTTTGGGCGATTCTCCATATCCTTACAGGAGTGTCCATGTGTGCCACAAAATCAAAATGCTCTGATGTCGAATCCCACAACCGCAATGAACGAAATGCTGAATCAACAGAAGATACTCAGGGCCGAGACGATCAAACCTAAGACATTCGATGCTTAAGTAATATACGCTTCAACGCTCAAGCATCTAAGAAGTATTCAAATTTTACTTCCAATCAAAGAGTACACCTTTGATAATGGCGCATCTGGCTTCAACACCAATATCTCGACGATGACACACTGATTCAACAACAACACAATCAAAGTGTAACTGAACTACAATCGATAAGTCTTCATTATCCCATAATAAGACTTATGAAGAAGCAGATGCAATATCATTCATCCAGGGATGGCACAAACTCCTTCAACATACACTGGGGACTTAATCTTATGGGAAAGATCGATTCAAATCTATTTATTACAACCTGATGTGATTCCATGAAACTTCATCGACGAGACACCTCTGCATCACAAACCTTGCACGACCAAGGAACTTTTCTCCTCACATCCAAAATGGAGAATGCCGGTGCTTTCTTCCACAACGTCGATTCACTGACGGAGCCAGTTCACGGTAAGTCATATTGTTCAAGAGAATTCGGGTTTATCAGTGCACCTTCATCTTGGTAATGCTCAACCCACCAACTAGTTCGTAAATATAAAGGCTCACCTGATGGAAGAGCAAAGGCTATGTCAATAATCATGGTTCTAGACTTTTCGGTATCTGGAGCAACTCCAACTATAGTATCGGCATCAACAAGGATATCTGGAGGAACTCCGTCCATGGTATCAGCATTCTCAGGAGCAACATCCTAGGGCTTCATCATCTAACCATTATCTGAAGTGTTACACATGAATCGGACTTGTCCAAGAACTAATGATTCATCTCAAGGTGTGTAGACATGATAACATGTTCACGTGAAAGTATTCCCAAATCTTGCACGACTGGCGGGCATAATCCAAAGTCTTCTACAAGATGTTCTCATCGCCTCTACAAATGAGATACAACATAATTCAGACCATGGGTTTACAAAAATGTACCAATGAGTGAGTAATGGGACAATACTTCCTCAATGATGTTCGCCTATGTATCTTCTACAACATACCAAAATGGCGCATCAATCGGACATATGAGCTGAAAGATATGGCCTTTACCGCCAGGTCTACGAGATCTGAACAATTTGTACGGAATTACAAATTAAAAATGTGCACGCTTTGTTGGCTGACCTATACAACTCCAAATTGAGTGATTATTTTCTTATGTGATAACTCAGTCTCTTATCTTCAAAATTTGGGGTCAAGCATCGAATTACGACATCGTATGAGGTTCTTACGGCTTCCGGGGCATACAACATACAAGCAGCAGTTCTTAGACGGGATTCATAACTTCTACATTCGATCGGTATCCACCAGGTCTAACCACTAAATATTTCATCAAGGTACCTACAACTTCGACCACCTAGGTCTTTACATCAATTTTTCTACCTGGGTCCTTGATGTGTTTCTATGTTGTTGTAGAAAGTGGGCGGACAATGTACCAATGAGTGAGTAATGGGACAATACTTCCTCAATGAGGTTCGCCTATGTATCTTCTACAACATACCAAAAGGGCGCATCAATCGGACATATGAGCTGAAAGATATGGCCTTTACCGCCAGGTCTACGAGATCTGAACAATTTGTACGGAATTACAAATTAAAAATGTGCACGCTTTGTTGGCTGACCTATACAACTCCAAATTGAGTGATTATTTTCTTATGTGATAACTCAGTCTCTTATCTTCAAAATTTGGGGTCAATCATCGAATTACGACATCGTATGAGGTTCTTACGGCTTCCGGGGCATACAACATACAAGCGGCCCAGGTTCTTAGGCACGGGATTCATAACTTCTACATTCGATCGGTATCCACCAGTCTAACCACTAAATATTTCATCAAGGTACCTACAACTTCGACCACCTAGGTCTTTACATCAATTTTTCTACCTGGGTCCTTGATGTGTTTCTATGTTGTTGTAGAAAGTGGGTGTAAAGATTCGTTCAACTCAGACTTGTGAAGGATTTTTTTTAGATTCAAATTAAACTAGAAAACTCAAAGAAGGTTGTATCAAGATTTTAGAAAGCACTGAGACTCGGGATTCCACCACACTCCAATTTTTATGTGATTTAATCTAATCAATATTCGTGCAACTCTTTACGTTTAAAGTGATTCTAATATTTTGCAAAGGTAGATTTTTAGAATAACAAGTGTATTTCGAAAGCATAGAATATCAAAAACCTAGGTCTAAGCATAATCTATCAAGAGAAATCACAATTGCTTAGGAAAAATCATTCAATCAATTCTAAATCAAGGCAAATAATCATAAAAGAGATATTGCAAAAATTAATATGAATAGAAATTACCACACAAATCTTGGAAAATTGGCTTCCTCCGTCGCCTCAGCAAAGGGGTTTAGTTCCTCATGTTATTCACATGCTCAAAGTAGGTGTTCATAGCTCAAAAGGGTGAAAAAAAAGAGAAAACTAATGACTCAGACAGCTTGCAACGTTGTATAAGCGTTACAAACAGCTGTTACAACGCTGTTACAGAAACGATATATGAAAACTGTTGTGGAATATAAGATCTGCGATGCGATTGATTGATTCTCGACAAAGTTTTGCGGCCCGACCTGCAAGGTCCAATGTTCTTCGTGTTCTTGATTCTGCACCAGCATAATACTTTTCCTGCACTCCTCCGATTCTTCTCTGCAGCTTCTCCCGTACCTCTGTAATGTCCCCCAAACTATCGACAACCTTTTTGAGACTCCCAGCACCTTATATCTCCTCTACAGGTCGGTTAAATCTCCCGTTATATTTTTTTTTACTTCCTCCAAAAGTCACGGGATTTGGCTATTTGTTCTCTGCCAAGCTCCGATATTTCTTCTCCCTAACTCCTTCACGCGTATGCAGCCGTCGATACACTCCTAAACTGGCTAGAATCGAATATACAGCCAAGAAACTCCCTTGCTCTCCACGTTCTTTCCTTATTTCATTCAAACAAAACCCGGTAAATATCCACTTCCCATGTTTAGAGTAATTGCGATAAATCTCTATTTATTACGTGAGTAATCCAAGTATCGACCCTGTTTTATCTAGACAAGCCCAATCCAATCAATCCCAACCGAAAACAGCTATTAAATCTCATTAAGTCTCTTCCATAATTCGGGCAGAAAATACGCAGGTGACTGGTTAAGTTTTCCCGCCAAAACTGAACTTTTGAACTGGTGAAGAAATGTCGCCCCTTATCCTGCTACTGGGTGCGAATAGTACATGCCCTGGGGGTTACCCCTTATCAACTGGGTATCCCTTATCCAAAATGAGAGTCCGAATAGTAATTTTCTCCCATGAGCGCAAATACCACTTTTCGAGCCAATTTTCCCGCAAAAGCTTATTTATCCAAAAACACCTACAAAAACATAAAATAATCAAATAAGTATAAAATCGAGCACTAACAATACACATTATTGAGAACAAAATAGACACATAAATGCGTCTATCAGTCCTCTATCCAAGTCTTTCCAGAAGAAGAGAAAACGAAAAGGAGAGATTTAACAAAATACTGGGGACTGACGGTCCACTGATCATGACAATCAGTTTCACAGTCCAAGACCCGTGTCACCAGACTCTCATGTGCTAATCATTCATCATAAGAGGAATGCTATCATCGGGACATGAAACCATGGTTATTACACCACCCCCTCTTGAGAGCATCCTCAGTTATGGTCCCGTGACCAGGGTTTCAGAAGTGATGTTTCTACGACTGACAGAAACAAGATGGTTGCAAGCACCATGCTCATGTATCAATCGAGGGGTCCTGATCTCAAATGAATCAATGACATTGAAATCCTTCACCAACCGTTCAAGACACAAGCGAATGGTCCAAAGACACAACAAGAGTGTTTTACAGTAAGCTCATCTGAGATGATTTTATACTGTCCAGCACGAAGAAGCGATATGGGAGAAATTGGTGAATAATCTAGGGATGTGTCATATACCATTCTCTTTGAATGGATGTCCTCTATAACATATCCAAAATTCACAGCAATTGGAGAAACGAGCAAAGAGTTGTGGCCAAAACATTAGACCACATGCCAGCAGAAAATTTTCTGAAGGTCTCCTGGAAGTTTACTATTTCGCCGATTTCGGCACTTAAACGTGCTCAAAAGACGAAAATCTTCTTAGCTAAATCTTGAAAATTTCCTGGGCATGAGGATACATGGGTATATAGCGAAAATACGACATCGGACGAAGATTCTACAACATTCTTGCTAGAAAACCTAACTTTTGAATTTTCCGATGACGAATTATGACGAAATTATTCATTCATCCACATCTGAATCAGGAGCTACACCATCAACTCAAAGCCGAACTTCATATTCAGCCGATAATCTCACTTGCTGAAATCGGCGGTGCTTCTGCTGATGAGATATGATCTTTTCATCTTCAACTCTTTTCTTCTGAGATATTTCATCACGTCCCTGCTTTCCCTCCGCATATGCTAATACCAATAAAGCATATACCTTAGCACGGAAGACTCCCAGATGATCGAGAGACGTACAATGTGTCGGATTTCCAGCGTCTCTGAAAGGTTGATTCACCTCGGCATGATCATCTGCAGAAGTCTTCATCTTTGACTTCATAGAGTGTTCCCCGGAAGAGCCAGAAGAGTGGTTGTAACCAGAAGTCACCACTATCTGAGGCGAAAGACATGGAGTCATGGATATACCAATAACAAACGCGTAACAAAAATGGTAACAATCCAACTCTTACCTATTTATAATTTCACTAGCTGTAGTGATTATAACGTCAGAATTTCGAAAACATGCAAAGACGAGCAAAATTCATTATTCAAAATCATAACTTGATTTTCATAAAACCGTGAACAACCCACGTGAATGTTAACATCCACTGGTTTTTCAAAAATTGGACAGACGTCCATTCTACAATTGTGAAAACTCACATACAAACATTATTTCACCATGTATAATTGTCTACTTTCAACAGTTGTTCAAAATCAAAACATTGATTTTACAAAAATATGTTTTAACGTGAAACTCACGTCTATATATATTTTTGCTCCCTCGAGAGTATATTTTCAAAAATTTCTGAAAGCCTACGTATCGAAAATAATTTTTTTTATTAAAGCTCATAGACAAATTTTTTAACAGACGCACGTCTATTAAAAAAAAATAAAAAAATCTCTCGTACATTAGGGATTATTGCTAGTTTCTTAAACTAACGATCGAACGAACGTCCGTTCCTAAAACAAGGGTTTTTACAAAACTCACGTCTATACATGCATATGTATATATAATTTTAACATGAACGACTCATGAACAAGCTATCAACTTCTGGAAAAGAAATAAAAAAAAGCGGTGCTACATCAATTTACGCTCGTCAGACGATGCTCTATCATGCTACTGGGATCTTCGTTCAAGCCATGGTTCGCTCGTACAATCAAAATTCCGGTAACACTCTATCTTACGACTAAGTTCAATTACTTATTTCGTCTATAACTAGAAAATCACCATCCAGTGCTGACTAAGGAACATGATTGTTCCTTACTAAGCAGGGGACTTAATGTAGATGGTGGATTTTCGACAAGGGCTAAAATCGTAAAACCATAATTACACATGCTCCTGATCCAGTAATCAGATGAGTATTGAGGCTCATGTCTCTCATCGAAGCATGAAAGCTAATGCCACAAGAACCTCTGACTGAGAATACTGTCTCTCATAGTATATGTAGATGTGTAGTCTCTCAAATGAGGCAACGGCATATCTCATGAATACTGAGCAATTTCAGTAATTACTTTTATATAGAATCGCCCGATTGGACGGCTCCTAGACAGCTTGCTTGCTAGTATAGAGCAATAACGTCTTCAGGATGTAACAATGTTTTCCCTGACTATATAAAAGACATGTGTATAGAATCATTATTATTGGATGGCTCCTAGACAGCTTGCATGCTAGTATAGAGCGATAACGTCTTCAGGATGCAACAACATGTTTTCCCTGACTATACTATATAAAAGAAATATGACGCTTCAACAAGCTCATATCACGCAATTCTCGAATAATTAATGCTCCTAGACAGCATGCCTGCTAGTATAGAGCCATCAATTAATTATTTCTAATCGTTAAATTCATTAACTGAATATTCAGAAGTATTCTACGTTCTTCATAATATTTCATCACTTCAATTCATGGTTCTTCCCAGCAGAATTCCATGGGTTAGTGATAAATACTCAACATACGGGCATCTGAGCTACTATCGAGTAAGCCCCGACCAAAATGGTGCAAGTGTATTCAACAATAATGCACTAACGAACACCTGAATGCACGAATGAGTATTTCAAAATACGACGGGACGATGAACCTATGCAAAATAGGAAAGAAAATAATAAATAATAAAATACTGACCAAGGCGCTGGTGACTGGGCCCACCGGCCGGCCGGCCATGCCATGACCAGTCCCAGTCCCACGCCCAATTTTATATTTTATCATATTTTATTAATTTCCTTGATCTCATGAAAATTCCCTCATTTGAACAAAATTCCTTCGTTTCAAGGAAACTCCTCAATTTCATGGTGTTTCCTTCACATCAAGGAAATAATAAATAATTAGGAAAGGTATGCGGGACCAAGCCTACTAGTCGGCCGGTCATGCCCTAGTTGTGGCCGGTCCCACACCTTACATTCCTTATTATTTTATTATTCTTTCCTTCATCCCATGAAATTCCTTGATCTCATGGTATTTCCCTAATTTCAAGATATTTCCTTCAAGTCATGAAAAATAATATAAAATTAAGTAAACTCGTGGGACCGGGCCCTAGCCGTCCGGTCATGCCCTAGCCGGTCCCACACACCTCTTATTTTATTATTATTATTTTCTATGTTTCCTTCACCTCATGGAAACTCCTTCATTTCATGATATTTTCATAAAGTTATGTAAAATAATATAAAATTAGGTAAACTCGTGGGACTGGGCCCTAGCCGTCCGGTCATGCTCTAGCCGGTCCCACATGCCTCTTATTTTATTATTATTATTTTCTATGTTTCCTTCACCTCATGGAAACTCCTTCACTTCAAGGAAACTCCTTGATTTCATGATATTTTCATAAAGTTATGAAAAATAATATAAAATTAGGTAAACTCATGGGACCGGGCCTAGCCGTCCGGTCATGCCCTAGCCGGTCCCACAAGCCTCTTATTTTATGATTATTATTTTTTATGTTTCCTTCACCTCATGGAAACTCCTTCACTTCAAGGAAACTCCTTGATTTCAACAAACTCCTTGATTTCATGGTATTTTCATAAAATCATGAAAAATATAATAAAATTAAGAAAAATGCTATGGGGCCGGGCTCATTGGCCGGCCGGCCATGCCTTGGCCATAGCCGGTCCCACACTTCATGATTCCTTCATTTTATAATTATTTTCCTTCATCTCATGAAATTTCCCCAGTTTCAGCAAAATCCCTGATTTCTTCATATTTTCTCAAATGATTGCTCAAATGCACATCAGAAAATATCAAAATTCTCAGGACTGAGGCGCGAACACTTTGGTGACACGAGCATATTACCTTGACCGACCAGGGTTGGCTCTTTGGCTTGCAAGAGGCCGGTCCCTCATATTTTCATCATTTGACCTAATTTGCACAATTGCACGTATCAGGTCCAGAACTCTTCCAAACAACTTGGAATTTCATGGAATGATCGTCAGTCGATCCCGTGACCAACCAGGGCCGGTTTCATGACCCCTTGGACGGTCCCTCATCTCTTCACAATTAATTAGGTTTTATCACCTAAGGCTCAAACGAGCGTTATTTTAATAAATGATTAAACCAGCATTTGATCATCCTTTCACCAACTCTTCAAGAGACCTTGGTATTTGCTCATTTGAGCATATGGGCGCTACATGGTCGACCCATGATCCCTGTAGCCGGTCCCTCTTGGTGGTTAATTTTAAATAAACCATCAATTGATCGAATTGGAGTTTCGAGTCCAAGGTTCATAATTCCAGATTCGAACGCTAATAATTTTACGACGATCTCATGATCAACATTTTTATTAATTATACTTGGTTCAGTTGCCAGTATTTAAATTAATATTTTATTTGGTTATACTACCAATAATTCATCAGATGAGCAATATTTGCTCAGATGAGCAATATTTGCTCAGACTAAGGAATAATGGTTCAACTGCCAATGTTCAACAATTCATCGAATGAGCAATATTTGCTCACCTTAACTATCAACATTCACTCGTACATTATACATCTGTCTTAACAGACACGTTCGATTCATGAGTCTCAGAACATTTGCAAATAACGTTCACTCATCAATACAAGGACTCATCGTCCCATGAAGTCAGCAACTGACTAACTAAATACACGTCTGCCTTGCAGACTCCACAACCATGAGACATCAATCATGTTACATGGGGGATATTAGCTAGGGTTTTGGTCTGGCGGTCTACGGCACGTGTGTTCATACACACGATGAGAATGTGAGCAAGTCGTGCAATCAGTTGAAGGAGTTAGCAAAATAGTGGATGAAAAATCGACCAAGTTTCCGCACGTTGAGTAACTAGTTTTAACACGATTTCCACTTCTCCACTCTTTGATTCCATCAACTGTCACACTTCATGGGATCATGGTGTTTACAATTCTGGAAATATAAATAAGCCTTTGAATCATGATTGAAAACAAGACAATCTTTCGTCAAACAGACAACAAGAGATTAACAACTCAACGTCTGAGCAATTACTCTCAACAGAGCAATTTCAATCAATCAGAGCTTATCTTATTTCTTCACGCAGAATACACAACACACCTAGAATCTTCGATCACCATTTATCTCACACATTTCTCAGCTTCCCTCCTACAGATCGACCCATCCTCTCTTATGACCGAATTGACTCTGGAAAGGCCATTGTCTTGGTTTAGGCCGGAGTCCTACAGATTGATCTCTCCTCGAACTTAAAGCACTCCCTTCTTGCAGTGTATCTGTGTGAGGTTGAGCAGTTTGCTCGGTTCAAGGAACTTCCTCCGTACGATCGTCTCCTCAATTTCCTAAAAACCAGCAAATCGTTTTTCCCCATCTACAACTACTATTTATTATTGTGAAGTGAAAGAACTTAAATTATTTTTGCTTGGCTGACAACCGACCAAATTTTGGCGTCGCTGCCGGGGAGGCATAGCGGATTGTTATTTTGTTTTTGATTTCTTATTATTAGTTTTTAATTTTGTTTTTTGAGAATCTTCTTTTAGGTACTTGATCTCTGGCATCCAAACGTTGGGATTTCCAAAGGTGCGGAATTTCAACTCGTAGAGGAACAATACTACAAGAACCTCGAAAATCACAATAAGAAGAGATGGTTGGCGGAACGAACAACAATAACACTAGTAACCAGGGAAACCATGGAAATGACGCCACTCTACCACCTCCACCTCCCAAGAGGACACTCAAAGATCTGACATCCCCATCGTTTGATCAACATAAGTTTTGTGTTAACTTGGAAGATTCAATTGAGCTCAAATCTCAGTTGATTCATTGGTTACCGAAGTTCAAAGGGCTTCCTGAAGACGATCCAAATCGTCATTTTACTACTATTTCAACATAGGTTGACAAGTTTGAAGCCAACTGGAACTGATCAAGGAAGAGCTTTACTGACAGCTTTCCCATTCTCTTTGATTGATTCTGCAGAAGAATGGTTTTATGGTCTTCCACCTGGAAGTATCACAACATGGAACGAAATGCAGAGAGTATTTTTAGAAAAGTACTTCCCCGCCTCTAAAGCAGCAACTATTCGTAAAGCAATTAGTGGGATTGAACAAATTACTGGTGAGACTCTTTACGACTACTGGGAACGGTACAAGAAGTTGTTAGCAAGTTGCCCACATCATCAAATCTCTGAGAAACTCATAGTGCAGTATTTTTACGATGGTTTGCTCCAATCCGAGAGAAATCTTATTGATGCAGCTAGTGGTGGTGCCTTGACAAACAAAACCATTGACGAAGCGACAGAATTGATCGAGAATATGGCTGCAAACACGAAGCAATTCAATACAAGAGGTGTGTCAATGAGTCGAAAGGTTAATGAGGTTACTTCTTCACCGCACTTAGAACATAGGATTGGTAAAATGGAGACGATGATGCAACAAGTGGCCGCAGTAATCATTCCCTCTTATGAGGAAGAAGCTGAACAAGTAAATGCAGTATTCCCGAATCAGCAGAGACAACGGTATGATCCCTATTCCAACACTTACAATCCAGGATGGAGAGATCACCCCAATTTTATCAATGCGAATACGCAAGCAGCAGCTTCATGGCCGGTTTTTAATCGCCCTAGTGGTTTCCAACAACAACCACAACCAGCGCAGAACTCATAATCATCAAAGATGCTTGCTATGATGAAGAATCTAACCACAATGGTGCAAAAAAATCAGCAAATGACTGATGGTGTAATCAAGGAGTAGCATACACAAATGAGCACCATGGCAGGTAGATTAAACCTTTTGGAAACGCAGAATAATAGGATACTCCCTTCTCAACCTACTAATCCTAGAGAAACTGTTAATGATGTGATATTGAGAAGTGGTACATGAACTGTGCAACCAGAAGATATTGAGAAAAGCAAAGACCCCAAGGGGCTGGTTTTGGAGAAAGAGATTACTAACTCTTCCCAAACCGATGAGGTACCTAAAACAAACTCTAAACCTCTAGTTTCAACTTATGTTCCTCCTTTACCTTTTCCTCGCAGGTTCGATAATGCTAAAAAGGTGGAACAAGACAAGGAGATTTGAGATATATTCAAAAAGATTCATGTGAATATCCCGTTGATAGATGCAATTAGGCAGGTTCCTAAGTACGCAAGAGTTTTGAAAGACCTATGCACCAAGAAGAAACGATTAACCGGTAATGAGGTGATGAGTGTAGGGGAAAATGTTTCTGCTATCCTCTAAAAGAAACTTCCACCTAAATGCAAGGATCCCGGTAATTTCGATATACCTGTTGTGATTGGTAATAAACGGTTTGGAAAATCCATGCTTGATTTAGGAGCATCGGTTAATGTTATGCCCGCATCTATTTATGAGTCTTTGAATTTGGGTCCTTTGAAAGAAACCCGTATTGTTCTTGAACTAGTTGATCGTACTAATGTTTACCCTAGAGGTATTATTGAAGATGTGCTTGTGCAGGTGAATCAACTCGTATTTCCAGCTGATTTTGATGTACTGGAAATGGATAGCGGGTCTGAGGCATCTATACCGCTGTTATTGGGGAGGCCTTTCATGAAAACGACCAAAACCGTTATTGATGTTGACAAAGGAACACTCACTATGGAATTTGATGATGAAAAGATTCGCTTCAATATTTTTGGAGCAATGCAGTATCCTAGCGATGTTCATTCGGATGTTCATGCTAATATCGTAGACGCAGGCTAAGGAGTAGCGAAAGAGTCTACAGTCGGGATGACGACGTTAAACCAAGCGCTAATGGGAGGCAACCCATAGGTTTTGTATCTTAATCCCTTTTATTCTCAGTTTTTATTATTTTCATATCATATTTGCATCCCCATGTTTAATTTCTCAGAGTCCAGAATCTATTTTAGAAGAAAATTATGATGAATCCCTTTTCGTCAAAAAAATTCAGATTGCACGTAGTTCAGTCCAGAGACCATAACTGTCATAACTATTGTCGAAACACTGTTCCCTTTTGACACTTTGTATAAAAGACGTAGGCGAACAACTTTTTTGAAGCAGAGTTTTCCAAATTCCTTACCAATTTGTACAGTTTTCGTGTTTTATCTGCTCCTACGTCAGAATTCAGAATTTTCAGTTTTGCACATTGAGGACAATGTGAAGTTTAAGTGTGGGGGAGTATTTTGCATATAGAGTTTTTAGCTTTTTGCCTAGATTTTTCAAAATTTTGTATATTTTTGCATAAAACCTCCAACTTGTAGAGATTTTAGAGTCATTAGCATACTTCTAGGTATGTTTACATAGAGAATTCTGACCGACATGACTGAACTTGGAAGTGTTAGGGAACTACGTTCATATTTCTTGCTTATTAGAGTGTTAAATAATGGATTTAATCATGCCAGTGATGCAAATGAGGAGCAGGGAGAAATGCATTATTAGAGTTGCTGATCAATTATTAGTGGAGACTACCTATTTTCAAATCAACAGAGGCACCATACCAAAATTTCTTGGTAGCTGACTAAAGAGCTTTCTTTTGAGTGTGTGTCACCATACGTTAATTCCGGGTAGAATGGTGAGCTACCCAACCTCCCACCAATAGAAGCACTACTCTTTGATCTCTTGAGTGCTAATTTTGTCAATCATGAGGGTGACGTCTATAGATGAAAATCACCTTCTTGTAGTTTGATTTGCAGTTAACACCATTCTATCTGTCTCGCCAACAACAGATCCATAGAAACACAACCATCATCAACAAGGGAGCGACATCAAAATCTATAAGGAAAGTTGAAGACGTTTGAGGTTTACAAGCAACAATACATGGAAGAGCAAAGTTCATATCCAAGTAAAGCAACATACAATGAGCATATTTTTATATACATGTTGAAGACTTACACATAAGGAGCGGAATTCTGTATTCATGTTGAAGACTTATTTATAAGAGCGAAGAAAATCAAAAGATGAGAACTATATTGAAGTTTATGATACGAAGACAATACAAGTTGTGAAGAATCAAGCGGTAAAGTACTTATCCATGGCCATAACAATTTCATTGTTTATTTTATATTTAGTTTGTAGTTATTTCTCTTGTTAAAAAAAATTTGAAAAAATGAAAAGAAATATATATATAAAACGAGAAATTCTTTGTATTATTTTGGTTTGTATTTCTTTTTTGTATTCATTTAATAAAGCCATAGGGAAGAAGAAAAATCTATAAAGAAGTTTCAAGCAACAAGGAATTGAAGAGAAAGAGTTACAAATTGTCGAAGTTTTACGAAGTTCAAGAGTTTATCATCAACAGTTGAAGACCGAAGACGAAGACCAAGACCAAGAAGATGATGAAGACGAGCTGAAGACTGCGTTTCTATTGGATGCTGTGAGAGTGGTGCTTTTCTCACTGCCGATCGGATGTGAAGGTGGTGAGTACTCTCATCCTTGCTATAGTGGTTGATTTCCTTTCTTAGAGATCATTAGAAAAAATATTTTTATTTTCCACGGTTTTGTGGAGTCTCTAGAAATAATTCGGAAGGTTTCCTTCCCACTATTCAACGTGTGTAGGATATCTCTCTTCATTCCTACCTACATACGTGTGAGACCCATAAAAAATCCGTCTTATTGAGTGCAATTATCATAAAATCTTTTTAAGTGAGGCAGAAGTCGAGGCGAAATGTTTATTGATCGCTCTCAAACACGCGTTCTCTCATTATGGTGTGGTTATTTCTCACTCAACATTTAGGAATGAGAATATGTTCTTTGGTATTTCTAACTTCTTATTACTAGCATGCAGAAACTATATGTCCTCATAGCTCTTTGGATGCTTAGGAAGCTGGAACGATTTGAAGTTGGAGTAGGTTTTGTGGGTATACCTCTCGTAAGCCCTCACGAGACTATAACTTGTCCACTAGGGACACCTAGGGGTTTAAAGGCCTGTTGCACATGCTAAGTGCAACCGTGTCCTCAACGACAAGGAGTTGTTGTAGTTTAGTTTAGTTTGCTCGAGGACTAGCAAAAGGCAAGTGTGGGGGAATTTGATAAGTGCATATTTCACATATATTTGGTGTCAATTCCATGCTAGTATTTGTTGATTTTCTTGCAAATTATTGTATATTACGCTTGTTTTCTCTTATTTGTGTTTTATTAGGTGATTCATCCAAATTAAAGAAGTGAATTAGCCACTTAATTGTGCAACAAAAGAAGCTAGCTACATGTAGGAGTAGAATATCGCGACATCAATACTTCGCGAGAGTAATAAACGACTACATTGCGAAGGCGTCGCAGGGAAGTAATATAAATGACGCAATGGATGACGACAGTCAAAACATGAGAAAAGTGTGAAGACTTGGCGAAATTTAGGAGTGTCGCAAAGAAGAGTGTTTATAACACTCGCGACACTTCGCGAGTCATCCCCGAAAATAAAGGACAAAACTTAGTTTGTCATCCACTTTGTGGATTACCCTATATAAAGGGTTGAGTTAGTCTGTTGAGGGGGGTTCTTTTTGAATTGTTAAGCAAGTCATTAGGAGAGAGAAAATCTAGAGTGATTGTAATTTCTTTAGCTATGTTCTATCTATCTTGGTAAACATTTCAAGAAGATAATCAATAAAAATATATAGTTATTCATCTTCAAATGGATTAGTAAAGTAAATTCTTGTGAGGGGTGTATTGTGGGATTTCCTGCAATTACATATGCGCTAGAAACAGGGATGAGTAGAAGATCAACCTTGTGAATTGAAAGAATCAGGAGTAATAAGAAAGAAATTTCGGATAATTCTCAATAATTTACTAAAATTGAGAAATGGCTAGAAGAAGGAATGCATCAGAACAACCAACAATTGTGAGGAGAAGTGGGAGATTAGCTGGAGAAAGGAGAAATGAAGTAGGTGAACCATCAAGAATAAACGCAAGAGATAGAGAAGAAGGTCAAATTCAACCACCAATTCAACCACCAATTCAACCAGTACCGAATAGAGTAGTAGATTATGATAGGGTGAGCGTGCATACATGGAGATCAGATTCTGTGGAAGAAAGAGAAGAAGTGCAACAATTGATAAATAATGAACAAGTGGAGAGAAATCGAGAAGAAATGGGAGAAACAAACTCATAGAAATGAAGAAATCGTAGCATTAGAAACGTTGAGACAAACAATACATGAAGAAAGACGATTAGAAGCGGAAGAACGCGCAAATTTAACAAGGCAAAACCATGAATTAAGAATGGAAAATATGAGGTTGCAAAATGGGAGGTCGGGAAATAATACCAGGTCAAGGTCAGTATCGGTTAGAGATGATAGAAGGAAAATGTTACCTGTAGAAAATGTTAATGAAGAAAATTTAGAAAGAGAGCTAAATCTCGGTGAAGGATACTGCGAAAGAAGGGAAATGGTGTGTATTCCGCGTCCAGAGATTATACAGGGTGACCAAAATAATGGAAATCAAGGAAATAGGCAGCAAAATAATCCAATTGATGAAGAAAATCCGGAAGAAGGAAGAAGAATACTGCATGGAAGAGAAACACAGAGAAAACAAAAGGAGATTGAAGATGATATCGAAAAGCATTATATTGAATAGGCGCGTCTAGCTCGCGAAAGAGAAAGATTAAGAGTAGAAATGGAAGAACGGGAATTGGAGGAAGCAATTCGGCAGAATAATCATGACAATCGAGAAAGAAGGCGCGAGCAAAATCGCAACAATGGAAATATCAATGAAGAGTATGAAAGAATACAAAGGAGAGCTGATAGACAACCAAGAAGAGAAAACGATGGATATAATGGTATGCGAATTCGAGAACGAGATGGAGGAGAAAATCGCAGAGAAAGAAGAGAATAAAATGCTGAACAAGAAAATCAAGATAGACATGAACGCAGAAGGAGAGAAACGGAACTAAAAAGACCAATAAATTCGAACCCTGATGTAAATGAACAAATCTTAAGAGAGTTGGCAGAGATGAGAGGAATGTTGAACAATAGAAGAGGAGGAGGAAGGAGACAATTGGATGAGGCAATTGAAGAAGCTGCAAAAACCCCCTTTACACTAGAGGTGCAGTTGGGGGAATACCTCCAAAGTGCAATTTATCCGCATTAACCAGCATTTTTGATGGAACAACTTGCGCAATACAACACATCAAAGCGTATGTAAGATGTATGTTACAGTGGGAAAATCATGACGCTATATTGTGCAAATATTTCGCATCAAGTTTAACAGGAGAAGCACTGAAGTGGTTTGACGGTTTACCAAGAAACACCATCACGTCATTCAAACATCTACAAGCTATATTTTTAGGGGCATACATAAGT
Organism: Papaver armeniacum; assembly: GCA_023531295.1. NCBI lineage: Eukaryota > Viridiplantae > Streptophyta > Magnoliopsida > Ranunculales > Papaveraceae > Papaver > Papaver armeniacum. The sequence continues at coordinate 494,972 of JAJJWW010001215.1, read as the reverse complement.
AACAACTCCTCGCGACCAGGAATTGAAGATGTATTTGGGCTGAAACAAAGGGTTGGCGAAAGCTTAAGACACCTAACTGTGAGATGGAATACGATGTGTAGCGAGATGGCTGGAAGAGTGGATGAAAGATATCTCATTCTATCATTTATAAACGCTATGTTCGCAACCAATTTGCTATATATTCAAATTTTTAGAGTCAAGAATACAATCAAAATGACGGAGCTGCGAGAACTGCAAGAGGAATATATTGCTTTGGAAGAAAGGCAAAATGAGGTGGAGTCGTACCCGGTTGCAAATACAAGTTCAAATGATGCGAATAAAAGTTTGTTACCTAAATTAATACACACAGTGGCGAGTACCTCGCAAGGGCAGCAAGAAAGAGTGATAAATGATGAACAACCAAAGTTAGTAGCCATGGGAAGCCGAGATCAAGAAGAGTTTGAAAGAGAAAGAGACTACTATAACCGTGGCGGCAATAACAAAATTCAGAGACTTGATCACTCGTAAGAAACCTATGGAAGTCAAAAACAGAATTATCATGGAGGGCAGCGACGTCATAGAGTAGTATGGGAAGAAATCAAGATGCCACCATTGAATACTAGTGTGGAAAAGATATGGGAAGCTATACTCTTGATGGAAAACATACCTGCGCCATGGAACATGGGGAATGAGCCACCACCAAGTGATAGAAGTCACGAGTTCTGTTCTTACCACCGTTTTCATGGACATCTGACAAATGACTGCAGAAACATAAAAAGAATCATCCTTAGAATGATTGAACAAGGAAAGCTGAATCACTTTCTAAAAAGTGAAGAGAAAGTTCAACCATTGCCGCCACCACCATCAAAAGGGAAAGAAACGTTCGTAATAGAAGTTGGAGCAAAGGCTAAAAATTTATTTTGCAACTCCATTGTTCACTCATATCGTACAATTGAAGATTTTCATGATAACATACTCAGTAGAGTTTTTGCGAGGGATGTTGATGATAAGGAAGTGTTGAACATTGCGAGGACATCGCAATTAAAAGAATGGCAAATGTAGATTATTTCTTTCACCGCAGAAGAGATTCCCGAAGGCAGAGAAACGCATGATAGCCCATTGGTTGTAAAATTGGAAATTAATCCAAAACCTGTTGATGGCGAAGATGATGAAGCGAGAAAATTGTTTGGCAATCAATAGAATATTAATTGATACTTTGGAAGCTCAAGAAAACATCCTCTTTTACCATACTTACAAGACTATGGGGGGAAAGGATGCATAATTGATACCTTCAACATACAAAATATATGGTTTCAATGGCACAACAAACAAGCCTAAAGGTGAAGTTCATATGAGAATACCTTTGCAAGGGTTATCTACTGATATTTTGTTCTGTGTGGTCGATGTGGAATCCCCTTATAATGCATTGATCGGAAGACCATGGTTGCATGAAATTCTGGGTGTAGCGTCAACCTATCATCAGTGTATAAAATTTCCTCATCCTAGTGGTGTTGGAATTATAAAAGGAGATTGGACGGAAGGACAAAAATGCTATGAGATCGATGTGGAGATCTGCGAAGAGAGAGCTAAGAAAAGAAAGGTTTGGAAGCAACATGCAAAAGATGAGAAAAGAAGAGAAAGATTAATGGTGGATGCCATTGATGTAAGAGGAGAAGATACATTGCGAAACAAGTGCATGGAAACAGTTGGAAATTATGATGGAAAGGAATCATTAAGAAATTTGAATGGTGTAGAGGCGGAGAGTAGCAAGAGCAAAAAGTGTAAGAAGTGAATAATCATCAAAAAGCAACAACAAAAGCTTGTTCAGAGTAAGAGGAAGAAACAATAATTGAAGAAGAAATATGCGAGGATCTCTCCATCAAGAATGTATGACAATTTGATTGAAGAATTGAAAAACAAAAATGATTAAACAAATTAAGATTGTGCGATAGTTTCGCAAACAAAATGAATTAACAAAAATGAAAGAGTGAGTGAATGGGACGAACCTTTATGGCGTACACCTTAGTTCGCGAATGACATTTCGCAAGAGGCAAATGTAAGACCTAAAGTGCGTCATATAAGGGGGTATCTCTTGACATGGCTCAGTGAAAAGGTTACACCGGTCCCGGAACTCCGAGTCATGAAGATTTGGGGCCCATGAAAGCCTATCCGGGGGAGATACCTTGGATTTCCAACTATATATATAAGGTTATACCCTGGTTGGACGCCCGAGGATCTCTTCCTAGGAGTCAGTGTATGCTCAAGGCGTCGGGGTACACGGTTGATCCAAGAGTGCCTGGGTCATTTGAAGTGTCTCGGCCATTCTTGGCAAGTCTTGGTATATGCTGCACTCGGCCCGAAGAAAACTCCACTTAGGGTGCAGTCTCGTAACCATAAACCATATAGGTATAAGGGATAAGAGGCTGCGAAAACAACTGGTTGTTGTTAAGACCGGATGGGAGGAGCTAGTCTTGTATGGCCGATGTACGCCTCCTTGAAGGGGCAACCAGGGATAAGATAAGGGCGGCACCCTCCATTAGGGAGCTGATAAGTGTCAAAAGACGCAAATGTCATGAGGCTTTATTTTCGCAAGAAAATTTAGGCTTGTCATATTTGTGCGATGATCCTGTAGAGGCAATAATACTGACGCAAGGATAAGGCGAGATCAATGGGTTTTTGCATGAAAATACAAAGACGTCCTGCAATTTCGTCGCGAAGACGGCAATGTCATGGGATTTTACACTCGCAAGAGTATTTAAGCCTGTCATATTGTCGCAGATAAAATATCCTGCAGAGGCAAAAATACTTAACAAATGATAAGACAAGGTCAATGGGTCATTACATGAAAATGTAGTGACGTCCTGTGATTTTGTCGCAACGAGGGGTAGCGAAATAAGACCTTTAATTAGGAAGGAAAAATAAGACCACACAAGAATGATAAGACAAGATCAATGGATTTCTTCATTCGTAAAGACATCCTGCGATCTTGTCGCAATAATGAACTTCAACATAACTACAAATACAGACATATATAAAATTGAGGAAGCGAGTAAGCTTGCGAAAACGATTATGTTCCACCATAGAGTTACAAATAATAAAGGATGAAGTCAGAGATTTCATTACTCAGATATAATTGGTCAAATTACTCATTTGAAAATGAATAACAGAGGCAAGTATGGGAATGAATAAGATAAAATCTTGTTATTCATTTCCACATGATGGATTTATGTATTCATAATGATGGTCAGTTGAATTATAAAGAAGAATTGCTTGACGAATACGCACAAGTAAAGAAAACGAAGATTGAATTCATATTTGACAATCCAAGAAGATTGAAAGAATATATATATTACAAGAAGCGAAAGAAGAAAAAGAAGTTATTTCTTGGAGGATTCTTCTTCTTGGTCAGATTCTTCAGTTCCATCATTCTTTTCGCCAGATTCTTCTTCTTCGCTAGCTTCACTATCAGAGACATCCGAGAAAGGTGTATCTTCAGGAATATCATCGCGAAGACAAGGATATGAACTAAGAGGAATGCGGTGATAATTGAAAACCATTTCAATAGTTTGATTGCGAAAACGAACAACAGTATTGTTGAAATTCGCCACTTGTAGCTTGCGCTTGTTTCTTCAACTTAGAATACTTATTATTGCGAAGAGAAAGGTCTTCCATGAGTTCCCCTTTTCGTACTCAAGTTCTTCAATCCTTGTTTGAAATCTCTTCTCGGATTCTCGCAAAACATACGATAATGAATTAACAACACAATAACAAGTACTACGAGATAAAGAGCAAGTAAAGTATAATAAACAACCTTCTCTGTCAGATATCATGTCTTTAACCAAGGCAGTATGCTCGGCATGAAGGCTAACATCAACACCTAAATTATTCCTGGCATTATCTAGAACCTTCGCAGCCCAAGCGAATTCATCATTATTTATAACAAGAAGTGAACGAATTTGATCTTCTCGCTCATTAAGTATAGCATTCTGACGAAGAGATTCATCTCGTTCAATTTGTACTTCGAGAAGAGATTTTTGAAATGTTGCTAATGCATGTGCACCTTTATTAGCAATGCGATCTTTGTCATCTATAAGGTCACTAATTTTCTTCCTTAAAAGTTCGGTTTTTCTATAGGAATCAAGATACATTTGTTTAAATCGGTTGGCTAAACCTAAACTAGATCTATACTCAATCTCTAAGAGACGATATTTGGTTTGAAGTTCATTTAATGAAAGGGAATCAACTTTGTTTGACGAATTACTTAAAGACTCGTTGAGATGGATGAGAAGAACATCATTATCCATAGACTCGGGAAATGAATGGAGAAGAATGGCTTCTTCAGAGAGATTATATATGTCTGCGAAAATAGTAAATCAGGCAAAGAATAGTAGATGACAAAGTAAAGACGATTTGAAGAGCAAAAATTTTTGTACCATAAAGTTGTTGATTTGCGCTTTGAAGAGTAGATATTTTAGTCTCCTGAGAAGTGAATTTAGTTTCCAATTGTTGAATTCTTTCATCTTTCTTGCAAGACATCGCAACCTCAGTTTCTAGTTCTCGGATCTTCTCTTTAAGTTGGAGATTTTTCTTTTCAAGGTTGTCGCGTCTTTGCTCGAGATCTGAGGCAACAACAAAGGAAGCTCTCCCAGACTATAAAGGAAAATAAAGAAATTGTTAAGATAAAGCTTAAAATCGAAATTACATAGAAGCAAAGGAATATGAACATACCAAAGCATTGAGAGCATTCAAGTGGATGGAAGTCAATGTTCGGGAAACTCCGCGAAAAGATTCATTATCCTCTAATAGCGGGGCATCGCAGATTTTCGCGAGAGCTACGCAAGTTGCAGATAAGTGATCATCTCCCATTCCTTGCATGGAATCGGAGAAAACACTAGACAGTTGCGCCATAGCAGAAGTAGTAGAGTGATTCTCTTTCGCGGAGGAAGTACCAACTTCATTTTCATCTTCATCAGAACTCTCACTGGTTTGAGAGCTACGATGAGAAGAGGGATGGGTTTTCCGTTTTTTAGAAAGCGGAGTAGAAGACTTGTCCTTGCGAAAAGTGATTTTATCTTTGCCTTTAACCTTCGCAGCTTCAGTTTCTTCAACGTCAACCTTCGCATATGCATGAAGATAAGAAACAGAGGCAACAATATTGTTTAAAATAACAAAAGAAAATGTTTCTTACTTCATCCGTGAGCGATCGGAGTATCGCCAGGGTACTTGCCTTTGGATCTTCTTTATACTTCTTTCTCATTCTGGCAATCTAAATATTTTGAAAGATTAATAAGCAAAGGAGGAAGAAAATGTCGCAAAGTAAAATTGAAAAAAGGAAATATACCTCTTTTGCCTTCTCAGGCCACTTAAACTCCCAAGGATGATAATTCGCAAGGGTTGCAGGGAGAACATGTGAACCTGCGATGTAAGGTCCATTCAAAAATAAAGGAACAACCCACCATTTCTCATCTTTGGAATGACGAGGAGTACTATTGTTGCCCGAATGCCAGTCAATATCTTGCATGAGCAGTTTATCAGCATCAACATTATCTTTTTTCTTCAGTCGAGCACCCCAGCGAGATTTATCATTTCTCATATTTATAACTGCATAATTCGCAAAGAAGTTCTCTACAGTATACTTCTCAGCGGCTATCTCTAAATTTACAAATCTAGGATCTTTGACATTATCAGGATATAAAGATCCTTTACCAGCGCCACGGTTTGCGAATTCAAGCATTAAACGGATGCAGTCGCCACTCAACTGATAAACAGCTCGCGAGAATTTTTCATGAGCAAGGATTTCATAGAATAATGGTATCTCGGGATTGTATAGAGGAATGGGGAGTCCGGAGAGGAGTTGACCTAGCGAGACTATGATTTTATGATCATCACATTGATGATCAGAAAACAATTTTGCAGAAAGTATAGATGAAGATTCTTGATCAGGAATGGTTGATAAGGTGAAACCCTTTTCTTGTAACTTCTTTTGAACATCATTGAAAAGGGGTGCGTATGTACGACCAAGTGAAGCCATTATTAGAGTATGAGAATGAAGGGAGAATAGAAAATCAAGAGAAGGAAAAAAGGATTTACAGTAGCAGAAACGCAAATTACGGAGGAAGGAAGCTGAAGGAAAGTTGCAGAAAGAAAATAAAAGAGAAAAAGAGAAGGGTGAGAAAACTATATATAGAGAAGAGAATCCCCGAGAAAACAAATGCATTTAATGCGAGATGGGACGTGAATGGTCAAGAATAAGCGGTTGAAAGAGACGTGTCAAGAAAAGAGTGGAAGAAGAAACACCTGTAATAAATTCCGTACATGAATAAAACGAGTAAAAATGAACAATCGCGAGATAAAGATGAGTAGTTGCGGCATTTTAAAATATTGGTTCTCATGACATTCTCTTCTTCGCAGAGAAGACATGAGAAGAGGCAAGATGTAGGAGCAGAATATCGCGACATCAATACTTCGCGAGAGTAATAAACGACTACATTGCGAAGGCGTCGCGGGAAGTAATATAAATGACGCAATGGATGACGACAAGTCAAAACATGAGAAAAGTGTGAAGACTTGGCGAAATTTAGGAGTGTCGCAAAGAAGAGTGTTTATAACACTCGCGACACTTCGCGAGTCATCCCCGAAAATAAAGGACAGCTTAGCTGTCATCCACTGTGTATTACCCTATATAAAGGGTTGAGTTAGTCTGTTGAGGGGGTTCTTTTTGAATTGTTAAGCAAGTCATTAGGAGAGAGAAAATCTAGAGTGATTGTAATTTCTTTAGCTCTGTTCTATCTATCTTGGTAAACATTTCAAGAAGATAATCAATAAAAATATATAGTTATTCATCTTCAAATGGATTAGTAAAGTAAATTCTTGTGAGGGGTGTATTGTGGGATTTCCTGCAATTACACTACAAGTGGAAAAGGGATAAAGACCATGTGGATCTCGTTCAAGTACATGATTTCTAGTTTTCATCTTGAAGAGGACAAAAAGTCAAAGACAATGGCGAAAGAATGGAGTCATTCCGACAACGTATGAAGAACTTACGAGCAAAACAAGAACTTGGAAGGCCAAAAGGGTAAAATGGCCAATTCACTAGAAATTGTTATTGGGAGTTCAGGAAATGATAAAGGGTGCTCGTTATTATTACCACCCCTCGATCTGCTAAGGGGAGATCATATTTCTCTCTTGAAATACACGTACAAGAAGTGAAGATTCTAAGTGGTTTTAAGGGTGGATGCTATAGGCACTCTAACTTCTGTTAAAGGGAGATCAGTTTCTTTTCAAATTTCATGACCAGAACTTCTTACGGGCAGTGTTCTTGGGAGACAAAACAGGGGAAAATGAGATAAAATTTTTGCCGCGAATGTAGAGGATTAAGAGGTGCTATATCAGTTCGAGATAATCAAGGAACAAATGGGTATGAATTGAGGGAGTTTGATTTGTCTCAAGATTTAAAACTTGGAAGAAAATTCAGTGAAAGAAGGATTAGGTTGTTGCTATTGGTTGGATGACGAATTGAGGAGATTAGGTGGTGTTTTTGGGAGTCTAAGGTGGTTAGGGAACTTGGGTTTGTGTTGAATTCGAAGACTTGAACGAGAATTTAGAGAATTGATGAGATTTACTTGGAATTGGATTGATATTTTCAGCTGAAAAACAGCCACCAAGTACCCTTCTTGCCGTCGATTTCGGAGATGAATGGTGAAGATTTAAGCGCGTTTGAGTGTTTACGGCGGATTAGGATTGTTGTGTGGTTATCAGATTTAAATTTGCATGGTTAAATTGCCATAAACAGAGGTCCAAATCGCAACCAAAACATACCTTCTCACCCTAGTTTTTACGCACACCACATGTTTGGCGAAATTCCTCAGAGAAAAACAGATGCTTAAGGAGTTTAATCGATGCAGCAGTAGCTGAAACTTTATTGCAACAGAAGCAGCAGTGGATAAAGATCTTATGCGACTGTAGTTTGTGTTCTATATTCCCTCTCCTTTGATTTTCATAAACTCCATTATGATGAACTAAACTGTTCTACTTGGTTAAGGATGTAAACCTAAGTCATAAGCATGTTATTCAATTGATGCACTAATCTCGTTATTCACTCTCAAATATCGTTCATGTTTTACTGCGCATAATATTAATTGAATGATTGTGTTCATTTAATATGGTTAGTTGTTTCGTATATTTAAGTTGCAAATTGAATATTTTAATAACTTGTCTACAACTAATTAGGAAACTTAGATATCTGTCAGGAATCTTAATAATAAGTAGTGATTTGTGATTACTAGCGGTGTGAATCGTTAAGGAAGTCATAAGTAAAACTTGGCCTAGATTGAATATGACACGATTTTGTATGTATTGCCTATGAGTAACTCGTCTCACAAACCTTAATGATTTTCTCAAGTTGAATCTATTAGCAATGAGCATTAGGTTATTTGATGAAAAATAATTCATGTGTTAGCGATTGCAATATGTGTTGATATTAAGAGACGTAACGAAGTATTACACCGATAGGGATATTTTAGAGTTATTAGTATTGTAAGAGAGTGATGATGATATTGATTGCTTAATTGATAACATGTGTAATTATGGATGGCTAATTCCTTAACCAAGCTTTTCTCTTCTGATATTTTCTCAACTATTTACAACTTTTAGTTAAATTTACTTTGAACAACCAAAATCCCCCCAGTTTACTTAAGTTTTCAAATACGAATAACAACCCATATCTCCCTGTGGAACAAATCTGTTCTTATAACTATAATACTATTTATAATTGTGAAGTGAAAGAGCTTAAATTATTTTTGCTTGGCTGATAACCGACCAATTATACTGAATAAGAAGAAGTTTTTTTATTTCCTCATTTTCTGCATTGATAAAAATCAATGTATCATCTTCAAATTGCAAATAAGAAATACATAAACCCTCCAGTACACACTTGAAAGCCACGATTTTGACATTTATCAACTGTATCATCTACCAACTTAGATAACACCTCCACAAACAACAAGAACAAAAATGGAGACAATGAATCTCCTTGTTTGTAGGTTTAAAATCCTTAAACTTAAAAACAGTTAAAAATTTCCGGAGAAAATAAAAAGTATGCTAATAATAATTTAGACGTTGAACGGCAATCCACATTCCCCACTCCACAACCATTTTATCATTCAATGTATGCATTTAGACCGATATCCTTAAATGAGTAGTTCACCTGAAATAGACAAAAAACTATCCTTTTCAATCTATATAGTCTTTCTCTTTTGATTAATCAAATTCGGCCATTTATTATTTACCATAATTAATCTCATCCATCTCCCTGGATAATTGCATGTTAGCGATGGTGTTGGATAACTGGGTGAAAAAACCGAGCATAGTAATTAGTGTTGGATTATAAGGATTTTATTTATTCTTAAATCCAAAACAGTATTTTGTTATGGGTTTACGTGATATGATGACTTACCAGTGAGTCTTATACTCGTTCATGATCACACAAGTTGGAAGACTAATTAAAGTTTTCTAACCGTGTGGATATACTCCCAACTAAAAAATCTTTTTTGCTTTGCAAATCATTTCCCATGTGAAGGAATCTGTGAATTGTGAAGTTTATTCCAGCAGACTCAAAGATTAAAAAATAAAAGTCAAACTGGTAATATATCATTAAACCATATCCATGGCCATGAATCGTATTCCAAAATAAAAAAATACCATCTCAATAAAATTGTAACACTCAGAGAATGCAACCAAAAAGATCAGTTAAAAACATGAGTTCGTGATAGAACTTACCTGAAATCAATACCGAGTTTTCACCAATATGATGAATAATCACAGGTTGAATACGAGTCTTCACCAATTTGATGAAAAACCAAAAAAAGAGCGCAACACTTGAATAAATTGAAACAAGAAATAACTAATTCAGATCTGAAAACTAAAATGAACAAAAACAAAAATAGAAAAATAGTTTTAAGATAGTCGAAATCCCTCTTCGGGTTGTAATTGTATATATTGTGCGAGGAAGTCGGAATTCCCCTTCAAAAGTTCTTGATTTTGAGTTGTTCCTTGATTAGTAATGAATTGTATGAAAGGAAAATATGAGTTGTATTAAATCAAAAATATTAGAGCACTGCCCGGTCGAACTCGCAAGCGTTGTTATCTTAAGCTTGTTTGTAAAGTTTAGTTGATCAAAACTATATACTTGATTTCTAGTATACTTATAGCTATGTCTCGTATTAGGATAGAAGTGTGTTGTTGAGCATTAGACTTCACGACGTTCACTAATTGAAGAAGAAGATCTATTTAAGAGCTTGGGGGAACTTCATCAACAAAAGGTATGTGGAGACTAAAACTTATTTATTACTTAGAAGTCTATTTTATTTTATCTTTTAATGAGACTAAGTTGTATATCTATATAGACTTTGTGTTATACACATTTGAAATTTCGAGCACAGTATGCGAAAATTACCTTGAACATCTACTTGCATAAAACCTACTTGTGTCTTGTGTTATATTTCTCGAAATACGTGTTGGAAGTTTTTTAGCTTTAGCTTAACTTCATCATCTAATTGACGAGTTTAGTTGTAGACAATTCATTTGTTGGAAACTAAATATTAAGTCAAGAGATCATGTGAAAAATACCTTGAACATCTTACATGATTTGTGTGAGACAATCATTTGATGTTAACTTGAGAAGTTTTGTATTGATTAATTAATCACTTGAAAATTACTTGAAGCTAGTGGTATGTGTAAGATTACCATTGTTGTCTTCCAAGGATGTTTCAATGATTGAATGAGAGTTTTAGAACTACTACCAATGTCTGGATACAGCACAGTATGCGTACTAGTATCCAAATTGTGAAGCACTAGTTCAGGTCCGGAACTCTTTGCGAACGGGTTTACTTGTGAAAGCTCCGGAACCGTGGTTTGAGAACAGTGTTTGCGAATGACAAGACTAGGCAGGGTCCGGAACTGTGGTTCGCGCACTCAGTTTGCGAACACAGTGGTTAGGTTCTAAAATCTGTAAGTATGACAATCCATAATCATGAACTCAGGTTCGTTTGCGAACTAAAGTCCCTAGAACTTAAATGAATTAAGGTATGCGAACTTGTTTTGCAAACCGTGGCATTATGTTCATGAATTGGTTCTTGTATAAGTACTTTGTGCAATTACAAACCAAACCGAATATGCTTCAAATTTTTCATGGATATTTCTATGAGATAATGAACATTTGAACAACTCTCTTAAAGCACATGTATATTCATTTGATTATCTATTGATTGATAATCATATTTAATCTAGAAGTGTTAGATGAATATGGATAAACTAAAAGTGTTCATATGGCTAACTTCAGTTAACTGTTATTGAGCCAACTGGTTATACACATTTAGGTACGGTTCACCCATATCTAAATATAGGTATATTTAATTTGTGTGTATCAAGCAAATACCATCTAACGGTGGAGACTAATTGTTTATTTTCTAAGCATACTTAGCTTGAATCTTAAATCAGGAGTTCATCTAACGGTGAATATCAATTGCTTTGTTACTAAGCTGTCTTAGCTTTGATTGTAAGCAACCCTGATTTGAAAGACTATATAAGGGAGAAATCTAGCATCTGGGAAACCTAATCCCAACACTCTTGTGTGTCCTAGTTTCAAACTAGAGTCGATTCTCCATTAACCTTAGATTTACAGTTCCTCTGAAAACCATTAATAAGGTTAACGACTTAAAAACTTCATTTGGGATTCGTGAAGCCAGATCCAACTATTTTCTTTTTAGTTGCGTATTCTGATCTTACTTTTTCTATCGTGTTGAGTTTAATCTTCTCTAATATTTTCTCGAGATTTATCTCCGATGTGTAAGATATAAAAACTAATCACAACAGTTCTTCGTCTCAGACTCTTGTGATTCCGCAATAACTTCTTTTGTTAATTAGTTAGGTTATTGTGAGGTGACTAATATTTCTAGGCTGCTCTTCGAGGGTATGAGACCGGATTATTAGTTGAGTTTCCTGTACACCTTGATCTTTATCTTAAGACGGAAACAACAACCATAATAGACTTATATGTGGGAGATAGATTTGTTTATAAGTCTTCGACTTTGGGTCGTAGCAACTCTTAGTTATGGGTGAGATCAGCTAAGGGAATCAAGTGTGCAGGGTCTTGCGAGATTCAAGAGGTGTAAGGAACGCGACTGTACCTTAATCGGTGTGAGACTTGGCTAGGGCTAAACTACATTCCGGTCCGAAGTTAACTTGTAGTATGCTAGAGTCTGTAGCGGCTTAATACATTGTGGTGTTCAAGTCTGGACTAGGTCTTGGGGTTTTCTGCATTTGCGATTTCCTCGTTAACAAAATTGCTGGTGTCTCTGTTATCTCTTTTCCGCATTATATATTTTTTATATAATTGAAATTTCACAGGTTGTGCGTAGGTCAATCATAGTTGATAAATCCGACCTTATTTGTTGGATAGGACTTGATTAACACTCAGACATTAGTCTTTGGTACCATCCGAGTTATTCTCTTAACAATCAGGTTCACGGATTTCTATCTGTTTGATTTACTGATTGTATTGACAGAGAGATAAAGCTCTTTGATATATATTCTGATTGAGGCTTAGTAACTCGGTGCTCTCAGAATTATATCAGAGTTTAGTCCATACAGATTGTCGAACGAAATAGTTGGGTGTGGTTTTTGTACCACCGCGTTTTTCAGAAAATAATTTTAATTTTGAGTTGTGATTGAGTTGTAAATTGCAGCTGAAAACACCATTGAAGATGAAGAACAGTTACAGGTTATGATAAGTTGTGGAAATGAGTTGTAGAATAGAAATAAGGAAATCATAATTTTCCTAATTGGTATCTAATACCATGAAGGAATCTGTAAATTGTGATACAAAGTTTATTCCAACAGACTCAAAGATTACAAATGAGAAAGAAGCTCTTATATAGCTTTGTCACAGAATCTAGAGAAGTAACAATGATTGTTACCGACACAATACATCTGGAATTACAATGACCCAGTAAACTATAATTGAAGAACAACGACACATCAAACGGCCGAGTTTGTGTTCTAACACCATTATTACTTCTAGATAAAAAAAATAATGTTGTAAAGTTATTCAATCATTAGTTGCTTTTACAAAAAAGTTAAGGTTTTTGGTTGATACGGTAGAGTCTTTCTTATGAGGCAACTCATTTCAATGAGTAAAGTTAGTAAGAGTGGGGTAGGTATTTCATAAATATGCATTTATTTTCAGTATGTTTTTATCTGACCCAGTATTGAAAAGTTTAATACATTTTTTCCTTCCTCAAATCTATGCTTTCCCTCATATTAACATGACCCTATTTGATAGGCCACACGCGTGAAAGTTAAAACCCTTCCTAAATTTATGAAACACTTTAAAATCATACTCGGTTTTAAACTGTGATCAGGCGTAGTTCTAAACGGATCCAAGTTTGAAGTTGGAGGATATTTAAATACCGTAGAGTGTAAGCTAAACTTGGTGAGTAATTTAGCACCGCGAAACAATAGGTTTTGTTTCTAACAAAGCTTACTAACAAAACACAATCGAGCTTACAAATCTAAAACACCCTCAAACTTGGGCTACCAATGTTTTAATGGATGCACAATCGAAAAAGAATAGTCAAAGTTTAAAACCACGTTCGACGCCAATATACAAGTTACATTTTTAAAACACCCAATATTTAGTATTTGCGTGAACTCAAACTTATAAAAAAATAGAAGAATATTGTTGATGGTGGATTTTCTCAAGGTTGAGTTTGTAAAAACCGTAAAAATCATGCGCCGACATTTCCCTCCTCACTTAATTCAAATTTGTATTTCCTGTACTTATCACGAACACAAGAAAGGCACTTTCATTATCGTACCATTTTAATGGATGCTCTTGGGGTCCTGTGTTATACTATCCCGAGCATGCTAGCCCGATTGAGCCCTCCCTTGCAAGTTATACTAGCCCGATTGAGCCCTCTCTCTCGGTGGGTGTGGTGCGACAAGTCAAAAAGAATTGGATGACCACGGCATCAAAGGATGTACTCAAATGACTTCTTCCAACTCCACAAGCATGGTGTTCAATTCCATCACCCCAAGGTGTATGGAATACTATGGTTTCAAGAAACCGTCCATTTGGTGGGCTAAAACCCTAATTAGGTTCATGACATGTGCCGCAAAACGCAATTACATGCAATAACAAAGCTTACAAATCTAGCAATGTTTTAAACACAATCGAGCGTTTAAAACCACGTTCAATAACTGCCTAAGTTATCTTGATGTACTCATTGCTTAAACGTTCCATCCTTCAAGTTTTTCATATAGTTGAAAGGGGCGTTGAACAATTCATCATCGATGTTCGCATATCTTTTGAAGTCGTCAACACTTTAAAACACCCCTCAAACTTGGGCTACCATGCTGGGGAACACTTTTCCGACGAAACGTGACATGCTCAAGGACAGACGACCCGCCTCTCCGGTAACATCTAACATTGTCTCATAAGTTTTATCTTTAAAATATCTCATGCCTACCACACAATAGTGTAACTTCCCACTTACCGCTACGAACACAAGAAAGGCACTTTCTACCATTTTAATGGATGCTCTTGGGGTCCAGCCCGATTGAGCCCCTCTCGGTGTTATACTAGCATGCATCCTGACTTGACCGTATGCATAAACCAACTCCACAAGCATGATTGGATGACCACAGATCAATTCCATCACTCCAAGGTGGGTGTGGTGCAGTCAAAAAGAATAGTCAAAGGATGTACTCAAATGCTGGGTGTTCGCTATGGTTTCAATTACACGACATAGCAATTACATGCAATTCCTACTACCTCCAACGAACTACATTGAGAGTCCGTCGTTTGGCACGCCAATATTGGAAATGCAAGGCATTACCAATTACATGTAGTTTTAATGTCATGCATAAGAACTACATGTAGTTCAATATTTAGTATTTGGCGTGAACTACATGTAGTTCTAATTTTAAAATCTAATTATAAGAAAAATAAACGTTATAAAAAAATAGAAGAATAAAAAAACATTTAAAATTAAAAAGTAATTAAAAATAATGTAATTCTTTATATAAAAGAAAAAAGATTATAAAAAGAATAAGAAGTTTCTTTTAAAATGATAATAAAAAATAAAAAGACTAATAAGAATTAAAATTGAACATTTAATAGTCAAAAATAATGTTCAAAAAACATAAAATAAAATTTTACCTAATTATGTAACTAAAATAAACACTCAGTATTGGCTAATGGTATAGTTGGATGTACCTCCATAGGTGAGTATTTGAAAATTTGTCGGGCATCTCTTTGATAACGAAGTCGAAGTATCTTTATGCCAATGCATGCGTGGGGTGGGGGCAGTTTTGTTGACATTGAAATTGGATGTCGAGAGGCCACATACCTGCGTGAAGTTGTTGAAAGCATGCCGGTAAGTAATGCAAGATTCCGAGGTGACTGGGATATCCAAAATGAATTCTTGTAGATGCTTTGTTTGAGTGAAGGAGTGATGCAGGGCGGAAGCGTTGAACAGAATTAATACTAAAACCACATGTTTCCGAGATACCACTCTCAAGGAAAACACTACTTTTCAATTCATCCAAGACTGTTTAACATTAAAACAAAGAGCTCTTTATATAGATAACTCTTCTTATATTTCCTAAACTATCAAAATACCTATTACCTAAAATAAGAGATATTTCTAAACTAATAAATAAATCCCTACATAAATAATTATATTACTAATATATTCTTCATAAATGAAAATAACTTAATTTATTATAATATTATTTTCTAAATAATAATAATAAATAAAAGAATGATACCAATAAAGAAATATATTTCCTTTCCCTAAATACTCCACCATTCTCCCCTTCTCAAAAAAAAATTCGTCCTCGAATTTTGCTGGTATAATTGCTCGCATGAATGATTCGTTGAGGAAACTTATTATAATCCTTTGGTAAATCCAAACTTTGCAAAGTTATTTTCGGGCACAATAACTCTTGCACTTGACTAATCGTACAAACCGCTTCATGAAAATGATCAACGTATTTGGGACATACTAAAAACTTATCGTCAGGGTAAACATCATATACTGGTGGTGAATTCCAATCCACAATAACTTGATATTTCTCAATTTCAGAAAAATAAAAAATATCATCAAACCTTTGGATTTCAAGCTTTAACCCGGACTCCAACGAATCTCGCGGGTCATGTGCAACTCCTTGAAATCCTTTCTCCTTGTCGCCAAAGAGGATTTTATTTTCATCACCGGTCACTTCCTCCACTCGCTGTAGGCTAGGACCATGATGGGGCTCTTGCTGATGATGCATTTCAGCCATTTGGAGGGTGAGCGCCTTAACCTTCCGTTATAGATCATCTATTATCGCTTGCTCTTTCTCATCGCTGAGAGCGGCTCTTCGAACAACACCATAATCTCTTCCTCGAAACATGGTGCAGGAGCGTTGCCTGTTTCTGAACCAACTGATGCAGTGCGGAAGCGTTGAATAGTATTAATATCTAAAACTCATGCATTTCTGAGATAACACTCAAGAAACTCAATACATTTCATTCATCAAAAACTGTCTAATACTAAATAAAAGAGCTCTTTATATAGATAACTCTTCTTATATTTCCTAAACTATCAAAATACCTATTACCTAAAATAAGAGATATTTCAAAACTAATAAATAAATCCCTACATAAATAATTATATTACTAATATATTCTTCATAAATGAAAATAACTTAATTTATTATAATATTATTTTCTAAATAATAATAATAAATAAAAGAATGATACCAATAAAGAAATATATTTCCTTTCCCTAAATACTCCACCAAGGAGGCAAGGTAGAAGAATTTACTCGTATTTTCCATAGTGTATACACCCAAACCACAATCTCTCATGGGTAGAGTTGAGATACGTTGTTGCAAGGGACCATAGCCAGCAATATCACTAGTTATCAACTTTCTCAGATACTCGAAAAGATGACGATCAAAGTGTTCTTTTTCCTGGGGTACGTAGAACAAAAAGTCTCGTGGTTCGCATGGTGAAGTAGAGATGAAACACGTCAACATAGTTGCGAAGTAGTAATAACTCACTTTGTGGTTCTTTAAGTTTCTTAACGGCATTGTTGATGGGTGAAAACTACTCCTGCGGAATTTGGTAATTTGGGGTGTGGATGAGGAATGAATCTAAACCTTCAACAAATGCACTGCGCGGTGAGTGCTTGTAGATTCGAGAGATCAATCTGTGCAAGTCCGGCCTAAACCAAGAAATGGCCGTTCCAGGACTTGTTTCGGTCACAAAGTGAAGGAGATGGGGTTGATCTTAGGGAGGGAAGCGAAGAAGGTGTTGAGATTGTGAAGGTGTTGGCTTGCTTATGACTTGTAACATGATGAGCAGGCTTGCGGTTGATGCAAGCAGGCTTGAGTGTTTGAATACGATTTGTATTAACACTTGGTTTTTCTGTCTCGTCTGAACTTGTTTTGTTCTCCGTTATTCCTTGTTTTGAAATAGGGCGGAGAACCTATTTATACAAGTCATTGAGCCTCATTCACGTTTCTCGTGGGAAGTGGAGGTAGTGGAATGATGGAGTAGTGGAGTTGTGTGTCGGTGATACACGACCAGTCTTGCCCACTTTTCCTATTCATCTCTAACCGCCCATGACTTCCTAACACGTTCTTGTGATGGCGCGTTGCACGCCGCACGCCGTAAACCGCCGCACCAATACCCCAAGATGTATCCCCCAGTTTGTGACATGATTGATGTCCTGGAATGTGGATCGTGGATCCACGAAAGGTAGCATGTAATCTTTGGATTGAATAACTACGTTATTGAGGAAGTCGATACTTGTGAAGTATCGTGTGTATTTTATGCAGTATCGCATTACGGTGTGTAAAGTGATGGGTAATGACTCCTCACTAACCAAATAACTCCCGACCTGTGGTTGTATAACCAAGTCTGGTGAAGTCGGACGGATGAGATGATGTTTGAGACACTCATCTCATGGCCCGTTGATGAAATTAGGGTTTTAAAAGAGGTGCGCAAGCATCACTCTTCAGCTTGGTCGAAACCAAGCATGGGAAGGGTTTTGAAGAGGACCGACCGAGCATGTGTGTAGACAACACGCCGGTGTGCACGTCCATACTTTACTTTCCCAAGAAGGCGCGATCTAAGCCACTCAATTTGACCGGTAAAGTTGAGTGGTTGAGATCGATTTGCGATAGGAGTTTGATGCCGCAAGGAGTCGCGCACCATACCCTTTTCCGGCGTGTTTTCCAAGATGACCTGACTTGGTCGGTCTTGGCCGGTTGGTTTGGCGTGAAGATGGTAGGCTGATGTTCACGCCCATGTCTCACCGTCCCATGAAAACGTGATCTAAGCCACCCAATTCGTCCGGTGAAGTTGAGTGGTCGAGATCGATTTGCAATTTGGGAAGTGTAACCACGCATGTTTGAGCGGGCGTTTTGGATTGGCCAGGCATGATATGCCTTGGCCGACCGCATGAGGAGGTAGATGGGCTCACGGTGGTCATGCTGGTGTGACCGACCCTTGCTCAATCTAATCTGTGACCCTCCATTCGTGCTGGAGAAGATGGACGTGCGTGATGGCTTGAACCCTAATTTTGGCTTTCAAAGCCGCGCGACCATGCTATTTCAGGCGGACGAATGTGTTGTAACCAACCATGGTTGATTTTGACCGATTGGTCAAGTGTGTAGGCGGTCACATGGTGATTGTGTCGACATGCTCCGGGCCCTTTGAGTCTACATCTATACCCTCCATCTATACCTCGCGAAGATGGATGGTTGAGACTGCTTTGCGGCACATGTAATATGCCGCAAACCCTAATTTAGGGTTTCCCCCATCCATAATGCTTGGTATGGACGGTTTCTTGGCAAGCGAAGGCCAATGGTCGACCATGTGGGGTCGGCCGTGTGTATTCCATACCGCTGGGGGTGATGGAATTGATCCGGTCATCCAATCATGCTTGTGGAGTTGGATGACTGCGATCGAATCATATCCGGCAAGCTAAGGCCGTGGGTATTCCATACCATGCTTAGGGTGATGGAATTGATCTGTGGTCATCCAATCATGCTTGTGGAGTTGGATGACCGCGATCGATCATATCCGGCAAGCTAAGGCCGTGGGTATTCCATACCATGCTTAGGGTGATGGAATTGATATGTGGTCATCCAATCATGCTTGTGGTGTTGGATGACTGCGATCAAATCATATCCGGAGACCCGATACGATCAAGTCCGGATGCTCAATCGGGCTAGTATAACACACCGAGAGGGGCTCAATCGGGCTAGTATAACACACCGAGAGGGGCTCAATCGGGCTAGTATAACACACCGAGAGGGCTCGGGCTAGTATAACACACCGAGAATCAGCCAGTACGGGTATTTCGTACATGGTTTCATTATAGTGCTTGGAGGTTCGTGTTACTCTGTAAGATTAACACTCAGTCATCATGCCACACTGATAATGAGTACATGAAATAAAAGGCTGAATTAAGTGAGGGAGTATCCAACACTTATAAATGGCTTTATCTTTTACAAGATGTCAGCGCATGATTTTTCTGGTTTTTTACAAACTCAACCTTGAACGAAAATCCACCATCAACAGGCATTCATTAACTCAATAGTCTTGTTGACCCCGTACATGACCAAATCACTACATAACAAAGATTCCAGACTCACCGGTCTACCTAATAACTTAACCCCAGAAGATGTTTCCCAATGGTGGCAGAAAATACCTCATTTAAGTAAGTACAAGGGTCCACAGTCGGCTAGAAAACCTTAGTTTTTCAGATGGTAAGAAGTGAAACTCTCTTCCTACCTTCTACTTGGATAATATGAAGCGCTTTAGAGACTTCCATGGTGTCTCTAATGATGGTACCATTGTCTACATACCAAGCATGCATATTTTGGGTACATGAAGTAGTTATTTTGAGCACCAAAGGATGTAGAGTTAAAGCGAAGAACAATGGGCCAAGGGGATCACCCTGTTGTACTCCTTGAGCCGAGGAGAAAACATCTTTCCTGTAATATAATCTGGGATGTCTAGAATAACAATGTTTTACCCACTTAGATATCGTTGGGCATTTGTTTTTAACCTCTTGGTTTAAAACAGTTCTATCAACTGGGTTGAATGCGTTTGTGAAGTCAATGAGAAGCATTGACAAGTGGTTGTGAGTACCTTTAAGTTCGAGCAACCTGCTAACTAAATTAAGTATGTCCTCAGCACCACAAGGAATTCCCACACCGAATTGGTGATTGCCTAAATATACCGTCATCTCCTTGCAAACTGCAACAACAACAACAAGTTTATAGACCAAATGTCTTCATATGGTGCCTACTTCTATAAGCCCAAGACCTCCATCCGGCTTTATGAGCGGTGTAAGTGGAGAACTTGCAATAAAATCACCACAGACAGTGGGACATTTACGGCCAGCAACAAGTTGACTACTCCAACGATTGATGTTAGAAGCTCATCTTCCATGGCTGCAACAACATCACTCAAGGAGTCTAGTAAATGTTCATCCCTTCGGCCGTCTATATCACAAGAAGTACCCTTAGGGAAGCTTCGTATTTCCTTCAATACCGAGGAACCGTTGACTGAAATAGGTTCAACATCATTTTGTTGGGTGGTATGATGGGTAGCGGTGCAGGTGGGTGTTTGTGTTGCAACATATACAAGGTATCATCGTTGGCAGGGGAAACACCATCAGAATAAAGAACCCTAATTGCAGCTGTATGATGCCCATAACTGAGCTTTTTACGACAGACCGCAAGATTAATGTTGCCAAATTTCTGCTTCTTGTGTTGCTTGATTGCTTGTGATAACTCTAGCACCTTGTGAATCAAGGAAACGCAACTAGATGAGTCTTTCCATTTTGATAAAGGTTGATTTATAGATGATATCTACAATCTTTTCTGCATTCCAAATCTTTCTCCAAGTGTGCATTTTGGAGTGTATAAATTGAGAGTGCATACTGGAAGAATGAATGGTTAAATCCATGCTGACAAATCACATGGGGTTATGTAGGACATTGTCGAGAGACGATTTTAAGGTTCTGGAAAAAGCGAGTCGACAAGGTAGACGGATACTAGCAATTGTAATTATTTGACTTTGAAAAACCCTATTGAGCAAATTCAAAGATAGACATGTAGGGTTATCTTGTACCACTAAAGTTTATATTTCAATAATGTCTCTAATGGGTTTATCAACACCATGTACAGTAGAACTTCAATAAATTAATCTTCGATAAATTAATTACTTCGCTAAAATAATAAAATTCTTCTCCAACTAGGCATTTTTAACTCGATAAATTAATAACTTCGCTAAAATAATAATTTTCTCCGGTCCCAAGGCTATTAATTTATCGAAGTTCTACTGTATATACACCTCCACCATTGTATGGACCTGAAGTTGACATCACCATCATGCATACGACAAGGTTTCCTCCATGCATGTAAGCGCAAGCATCTGACACAGAACCACATCTGCAACTGTGACATGACTCGTTTCGAAGCACCATAAACCTCTGGATTTTTGGAAATTCTTCAACATATATCTTTGCCTTCATCGTTCACAAAGTGTCGATTATTCAAATATCTAGGGAAAGAACTTTTGATAAGGCCTCTACCTCCTACACCATTGCGGCATCCATCAAAAATTTAAAGGGAAACTGTTGGGTTGTATCACCTTGTGAGTCTGATGTGTTGTATGAGATTGTCGCAGAAGATGAAGAGGTGTTTTGACATGATGTTTGAGAAGATATCGCTCTCATAAAGGAGTATGTTGCAGAGTTTGGAGTGGTTGTATATTTGTGGGATGTTGATGCATTATGGTATTGAGATGAAGAAGATGAAGATCGTGTTGTGGGCATGGTTTATCCAAAACCTAAGAACTGTAACCGTTGCTAACTGATTCTAACATAGTGGTCAGAAAATGCAATGAGAGTGTCATTCGAAAGTGCTAAACTGGAGGATTATAATGGTGAAGAAGGGAGAGATAACTGTACAGTGATCCCAACAGAAAAAAGGAAAAAACATTCCATGTTTTCTATCACCTGAAATAGATCTTCAACTTATTATTTTACTATATTTTTATTTTTAATTTTTTATCTTTTTAGATTTTGTATTATTTAAAAAAAGAAACTCTTTTCATTTTAATATTTTTTTTACTTTTTATAAAATTTTGTTATTTTTTTTAAAAAAATAGTTTTTAAAATTTTCAAATGTTTTCAAATTTATTTATAATATTTTTTTTTTCTGAATTTTAATTTTTTTTTTAAATTATATTCATTTTATTTTCATGTTAAACCTGGCGAGATTGGGGTATACCCAGATTTAAATGGACATGGTGCCCTTACTAAGGGGAGGCCAAAACAGGATGAAGTTACTTTAGTACCCCTGCACTAATTAACCTAAAACTAAACCCTAAACTTAAAAACTAAAAACTGTTAATCTTCTTCTAATCTATCTTCTCTAATCCCTCTCCTCTTCTCCTTCCTTCATCTTATTCCATCAACCAAAAATCAACCAAAAATTTCAATTTTGATATTCTACAAAAAATGGTTCAATTCAGTAGCAAGAGAGATTCAACAGGTAACATGAAAAGATCCAAATCAGAGGGAAAAGGTAAGGAAAAAGTTGGAATGAGTAAACCCGAGAATGCAATCCCCGAGAATGTTGAGAAGAACCATTACCGGCGAGAAGAAAACTGTAAGTGATTTCTAAACTCAAACCCATTATTCTGATGTGTTGTATGATTGTTATATTAGGTTAGAAATCGAAAATTATGATTTATGTGTTTTTACTCGGCAAGGTCGATAATTTAAAACCACGTCGAATATTGATATTTTGTAAGAGTCGGCATGGTATCAGGATGAATAACCTGCCGACGTTTCATAACAGCCATGGCGACTGTTAGACAATAACCAGGGCCGGCAAGGTATAATAACCAACCCTGCCAACTTACAGCTAGCCGGCATTGTCTTAGACTTGTACCATGCCGACTTTAGGTCACAAAAACTTGATTTTCCTTAGTTAATAGTCGGCATATTTCTTGAATAAGACCATTCCGACTATGTATTAGTCGGCGTGGTATATGATTACAACCCCTTCGACTATGATTTAGTCGGCAGTGTTTAGATTATCGACCCTGTCGACTGTATTACCAGAACCATGTTTCAATGTGTAGAATTTTCATATCTCTTATTTGTGTATTGTTTAGATTCCCACCGGCAAAAATAGAAGATATCCCTTGTATTGTGAGCAATGCAGCAGAGCTATTGGATTTATTGACAGGATTTATCCTGGTTTAGAAGATCCTAAAGATGAAACTGAAAAGAATTGCCCTGTAAGAAAGTTACTTCTGATGGGTAAGGAAGATCCTGAAGAATTTCTAAGGTTTATGGATAGTCCTAGCAATCCCCTCAACTATGAAGAATGCACATCATCAGAGGAGGAAGAAGAGGATGTTGATCCAAGAACTTTTTTCAGGGCATGTGACTTTTCTGGAGTGAACCCCTATTACAATGAGTTCGGTGACTACATAGGTTCGGATAAGGGAAAAGCAAAAGCTGATACTGGTGAAAAAGCTAGTGATGTGGAGGAAGATAACAACAACAAGAAGGATCCATGAAATTCTTAAATTTTATTATGTTTCACTTGGTTTAGAAACTTAGATTGTGGTTTGAACTCTACATTATGTTTTGAACTTTTAAATTGTGGTTTTAGACTTGTTAAACATGACTTATGTTAATTTTTAGTTTCAGTTGCTTTAGAACTTATTCTTTTTTGTGCAGTTTTAAACAATATTAGAGTTGCAGTAAGTCGGCATGGTTTGTAAGCTCGACCTTGCCGACCACCCATGCTATATGCTATAATGTTGTCAGGGATAGGTAGTCGGCATGGTTTGAAATCTCGACCCTGCCGACTTAAATGTTAGTAGTATAAAAATATTACTTTTTAGGTACAAAGTACAAGCCATTGAATGCTCAACGGCTATAAATTTCAAAATCAAGACATT
The DNA here is from genome assembly GCA_023531295.1 of Papaver armeniacum. Classification (NCBI taxonomy): domain Eukaryota; kingdom Viridiplantae; phylum Streptophyta; class Magnoliopsida; order Ranunculales; family Papaveraceae; genus Papaver; species Papaver armeniacum. Next base: position 470,944 of record JAJJWW010001215.1, on the reverse strand, counting down.
AGGTGTGTTGTTATTATAAAAGCATTCTCAACTTCATCTTCAACCTTGCATAAAGAATGGAAGTTTCAAGTGCAACACAATCAAATATTTGTAGTCTTTGTACACTAAGTGGTCATTTTGCAAACGATTGTCCCTTTGAAGGAAGCAAATGCACTATTGAAGGTTGTAAGGGATTCTTATTTCTCATGAAAGCTGCAATAGGAGATGTATATCAGCCGTATGCTTCAAAATGCACTTGCTGTGGGTTTTTCTATTGGATAGATGGGCGCCTAGCTCCGTATGAAGATGAAGTTGCTAAAATCAACCTTCTACCATGCACAGATCCATGTTGCGACGGTAAGATGAAGATAATTACTTCTTCTAAGAAATTGTGTACCGGAAAAAGATACTATCTATGTCCCAAATGTGTTAGGGTTAAGTTTTTAACGTTTGTATGCTTTAATTAAGGTTTGTATGCTCTAATTAAGTTTTTAAGGTTTATATGCTCTAATGAAGTTTCAAAAGTTTTTAAGTTTTTAAGAATCATTGTATTCGATTTTAGTCGGCATTATACTAAATTCAAAGTGTGTCGGCTGCTTAACAGTTTATTAACCATGCCGGCGTATGTATAGTCGGCAGTGTTTTCCTCATAAACCCTGCCGACTACAATGTGTGAGAACATCAAGGAACAATTTTTTTTTCTATTTTGATCGGCATGGTTGTCCTCATAAACCATGCCGACCACAAAAAAGCTGGCAACTAGACGAAATCCAGAACTTGCCGACCCTGGGACAGTCGGCATTGTAGGAGGGAAACTACCTTGCCGACCGTCCTAGGCCTTTTTTCATGTGCTGTCATGCAGTGCAGCCGGAAACCTGAAGAATTTATAACCTACCGACCCTGGGACAGTCAGCAGGGTCGTGTTATAAATACAATGCCGACCAAAGGAGTATACACCAAAAAACCCACATCCATTTCATTCATTTGTAGTACTCCAAAGTACATTACACAAAACACGAATGCGATTACAAAAGTACTCCAAAAAGATTCCTTATTCCCTAATCATAATCTCTCATCACTCAAATCTATTGGAGGGAGTTCATTCAAATCTATTGAACCTCCTTTAGTAAAATCTATGGGACATTCCCTAGACTCATATAAAGCATTCCAATGGTGCATTTTGTCCTCATAAAGTTTCATCCATTCCCTGCTCTTGTTGAATATGAACTTTTCCCAAAACCTAAACCTACAAAGAGGAGGTAATGGACATTCCTTGTTGAGTTGTAGACCAATAAAATGATTATTATTCACCAAATCCGTAACAATTCTTCTATGCTTGAGCTGCTCCACACAAACCGCATTTTTCGGTGCAAATGCTACACTTAGTCATTTACTAAAAAAATGTACCACGCATGACCACGTACCCGTGAATAGATGGCCACACTCCGGCATTCTCAACCAATGCTCCCATTTTACCGGTGCATTTCCCTCCGGGCCTTTAACACTAGTTAGCAAATCTTTAAAAGTCGCTTCTTTGTCCTCCATGGAACCTTCTAGCATCATTGAGATATAAAACTCCTTGTCTTTTTCTAGTCGGGCGGCCATGTTCTTTCTTATGTATTGACATTGAGTGAAATTCTCCTCAACCGCTCCACCTAGGTGTCCCAATTTTTGGGAGGCAACGTGAAACCTACAATTTCCATCCTTTGGGACGTCGTCGGTACCAATAACGAACTCTTGAATAATTTGAGGGAGTTGTACGCGATACTCTTCCAATACCGGTTTTACTACCTTCCTCGGACGACCTCTTTTATTCAGAACATCTCCTTGACTTGCTTGACTCTCAAGAGGTGGAGTGTCATTTGGATTCAAGTTTGAAACGGTTGGTGTAGTTGTTTCTTTGCTCGGTCGACCCCTTTTCTTTATAACAACTTCCACACTTGCTTGACTCTCAAGAGGTGGAGTGCTATTTGGATTCAAGTCTGAAACCGTTGGTGTAGTTGTTTCTTTCCTCGGACGACCTCTTTTCTTTTTAGCCGGCTCCTCTTTGTATTGGGCCTCGGTATAGTCATGTCCGGATGGATCGCATTTTATACTCAAATAGTCTTTAATTTGTTCCCTTTCTTCCGCCCTGGTCTTTGTGTTAGGTGGTCTACCACAAGGATCTTGTTTCGCCGGTTCTTCAAGTTCTTCCATAAAAGGGTAAACAATCGGCATCAACTTGTGCTTCATAGTTTGTTTGTCTAACCTATTCAACTTGGGGTACTTGTCGAGGATTATTCTCCCAAGCTCCATGTCTCCAAACTCTTCACCGAGATCTTCTCTTGGAGTCGGTTTGAAAGATAGTTGCTTCCAATAAGGATCGATATCTTCAATCTGAATGGGAGTTTTATACCTACCAAGCATATGACGATATGGAAGTCCGATAGCCTTCATTATCCTACACTTACAAGGAGTGTCCGGCTTGTCATACTTTTGATACAACTTGAGATGTTTTATCATAAAATGTATTTCCCAATGCGAGACGTTGCAATGTATACCAACAAGCAACCAATTATCCTCCTTAATCTCCTTCAACTTCCAGAAGCTACTTTCTTGGAATTGCTTTTTTATCTTGTTGATATCATTATTAGTGTACTCATGGATAGCATGTTGCACCGTCATAATCCCATTTTGACTCGTGAAAAGTAGACCTTTTAGTCTACCATGAGCTTGCTCTAACATACTTGTGGATTTAAGTTTGAAATGTTTATAGTTGTAAGTAAAAGCATACACAAACCTCTCTTTGTGTGGCCTCAACCATTGTCTCTTGCAATATTCCACTACTTTGGGGTAATTAGTCCCCCAATCATCCTCGAACTCCTTCAAGTTGATCTCATATCTTGCCACACTCATCGACCAAACCAACTTATCCCACGTTTTCATGAATAACCCAAACTTGATCTCACCTTCTTTCCATCCTTCATCTTATTTCTTCTTTTATTCCTCTATCTCCTCTTTAGTTAGTTTACTAAGACGTTCATCTTCCTCCTTTTCACGTTTAGTGCCTTTCTTTGCCTTTGGCTTTTGGATATGATTCCTACAATTCTTTCTAAGATTTCATTGTATATGCCAAGTGCAAAGCAAATTTTGTGCATTGGGAAAAACTATCCTCACGGCGTTCATTATTGCTTGCTCATTGTCGGTCACTATAACCCAGGGAGTCTCGTCTTCGTGGTAAAGAAGCTTCAAAGTTTCCAATGCCCAAATATAGCTATCATCCTTCTCACGATCCATAAAATACTATGCCACCGTTAACAAATGCACATCCGAGGTTTGTCCAACAATGTTCAACAAAGGCATGTTGTACCTATTCGTCTTATAAGTACAATCCATGAACAAAACTTGGTAAAACCACCACGCCAATTGAATCATATCAGGATGCGCAAGAAAAATATAATCCACCTTCCCCTTCGATGACTCATGGTGTCTCACCGTGTAGTTGTATTTGTGTGCCAACCATTGTGATTCTTCCATTATCTTTCTTCCATCCCATTCAATTCTTTTGATGGTTGCCTTGGTCGCATAAATTGTAGACAATGAAGAAAGGTTATACGGGTCGTCCCTCTTGAACTTACTAAGGAGCTTGCTTGGTTTAATTCCCCAACTTGTTCTTACTTGTTCGAACTCGTGCGGTTTCAACTTGGAAGTGCCCAACAAGACTTTCTGGATCTTTATGGTTATGCCAACCAACATCAACTCTATTCATTCTCCACATGTCATCGGTTTTTTTGTTCCTCCAAAAAATAATCTTGAATGGGCATCCACACTTCTTTGACTTCGTCTTGTACACCCTAGTCGTCTTCTTATCATACACATAACCCTTTCTCTTGTGACTTGCGTCCGGCGACCCGCTACACTCGCATACCATTTCAAACCGCGTATCTCTTTGTTGGGAGTTTTTCACTAGAACGCACATCTTCTCTTTTGCTTTCTCAACAATCCAATTGACCGCGTCGTCTTTTTCCTTCCATTCCAAATCATTAGCATAATGTGCGGAAGTATCAGGACCCCTAACACTATGAGCTTGAGGTTGATCTTCGGTACCAATGCAATCTAAAAAACAACACAAGTTAGTTGATATGTACTACAAAAGCCGGCAGGGTCGATATGTAAAACAACGCCAGCTAAAAAACCGTCGGCTTGGTCGAAGAATAAAAGAGTGCCGACCAAACAACAGTCGGCATGGTCGACGTATCCAGAACAATGCCGACTTAAGCATGTTTCAAATTCGTTTCATGTGCCGCCAAAAATCTTGTAGTCGACAGGGTATATATATAAAACAACTCCGGCTAAATAAAATCCTGCTTGGTCGAAAAATAAAACAGTATCAACCAAACTATAGTCGGCAGGGTCTACGTACCACTACAATGCCGGATTAAACATGTTTCAAATCACGACTTCTGTGTTGCAAAAAAACTTGTAGTCGGCAGGGTTCAAATTTTCAACCTTGCCGACTAAAATACTGCTCATGAAAAGTCGGAGCATTGGGTAATATATACCACGCCGACTTTTACAGTCGGCATGATCGACAATCGTCGACCTTGCCGACACTGGTCACCAAAAGTGGAAAAGAAAAAACCAAAATCGATCATTTGCATGGAAAAATCACAATCTTCACCACGTAAGTTGTCTACCTAATTACTTGCAGCTCCATTCTCTTCTTCTTGGTCATTGGATTCTACGTTTGGCTCAAGACATTCACCACTTCCATACCCATCTTGAGTTTGAGGAAAATAAAAGTGAGGATCATGCATATAATCCATTTGATCATGATCTGGTAGATCATCATACAAGTACTCATCTGTAGGAGGAAAGTTAGAAGACTCCCCCACTTCAAAATCAGGATTTGAATCACTCATCTCACTCATATCACAAATTTCTCAAAAACCCTAACTTTTCCCCCCAAAAACTTCCTCTACTACTTCATACTCTTTCTTACTCTCAATTATTTCCAAATCCACTCATATAAATCAACTAACTAATCTAATCATTTCAATTAAATTAGTGTTAATCATTACAGGGGTAATTTTGTCATTTAAAAAATACAAGGTTAAGGGGTGGCTTCTTTTACTTCAAAATGACCTAGCTTTTGTCTTATTAGGTATACCCCAATCAAGCCGGGATGTTAAACACTAAACATAAGACTAGAAATACTTAGTAATTTCTTGCATTATTAATCCTGACGTGCCAAACGGACTCATAATAAAGCCTTGGGTAGAGGGTGCATGAGCTTTGTGAAAAGAAACAAGACGCATGCTTCTTAATCCTCGTTTAATTGGGGCCCCAAAAAAATAATTAGGGGCCTCACACTACAGGACAAAAGGGTCATGAAATAACAATTGGTGGTTATCGCTTATCCCATTTTTTAAAATGCCTAAACTACCCCTAAATCATTAGTGTTAATTAAGTTAATTAAGTTGTTAATTAGTTTAGTTAGATTAAAATCAGATTTAGAGATAAATTTTGATAAAAGAAAAATTGTGTTTTTGTGTTGTGGAGAAGGAGAAGTTGAGTTTTTGGGGGAAAAGTTAGGGTTATTTGAAATGAGTGATTCTAGTGGAGGAAATGATGTTGGTGAAGCTTCAAATAACAAACATGATTATGTTGATGGTGAGATTATCTTGCAATCCCATTTGGATTGGATGTATGATGAAGACATGTTAGTAGAGGAAGCCATGAACAATGGTGCAAATGAAGATCCCAACTCAAAATGAAGGAACCAACCCTCAAAATGAGGAACCCGAAGCTCAAAACAATCAGGTAAAAATCTTATACCCTTCGATTTGCCTGTTTGTTGCTCCAAGTGGTCGAATCATTCACACTATGGAACAACTCAGTGCAAGGGTCGTCATAGTCGGGGGGTGTATACCCAAACGACTCTCTAATATCGTCACTTTATTGACAATACCAATGACGACTCAAACCTGTAACTTTTCCAGCTATGACAAATCGTTAGGGTAGTGTGATAAATGTTAGAGCATAGCTCGGTTGAACCCACCAAGCGTTGGTATATGTCAAGTTTGGTTGTCATATTTTAGTGAATCAAAACTCATTTTAAGAGTCGCTTGATTATGTACTAGAGTCAACTTCGTATAGGTTAGCTTGAAAGTATTAGGATATGAGACATTACAAGTATTCCGAAGACTTAAAGAAGTGAAGAAGTAAGAAGCTACAACGACAACATCATCCTTCCACTTGAGGTTAGTGATATTTGACTTGAACTGTTTCATTCCCTAACGTATCTTTCAAGTCGTGCATATTGAAAATGAAACTGCAAAGCATGAACACTCTAGATAGACATAGTATTAAGTAATACAATATGAAGTTTATTGCTTCACCATTAAACTTTTTAAATAAGACATCGACATAATCGTTTAAATTCTATTGTGATTATGTATGGGTATGAGGTGAGGATTTCATCATAGGAAACAATGTTTTACATGTGTTTTAAGGAAGTAAGTTCATAAACTTGTTTATGAATCGAAAAGGAAATCGCCAGGCGTTATTGGGATTGTTATTCATTGCATATCTTGTGAACACCAATATGTGTGATTTAGTATAACCGCTCACGACTTGTTTATGTTCTTGGTAAAACTATTCACAAAGGCCTGACTTATGTATTGGTATGACTTTTATTAGTGAAACCGATCTTAAGTAATCACCTGAGATGGTATGATCGAGTTTGTGATTGTGTAGGACCGAATCTGGGTAAAGGGGAACCGATCCTATGGACATGTGCAACACATATAAGTTAGATACCATATATATGTGGGGAACCGATCCTAGTACCTAGTCAACCGAATTTTTGGAAGCTAGTGTGACTATGCACAGTACTCACATGGAAGTAGAACCGAAACAACCGTTAAACCCATGATTTGTGATTGAGTGTTTCTTGATCAATCGCATAGTTCTTGAAAGTCAGATGAACTAATTCTAAAATTGTTTGGAAGTGTGGCAAATCGGTTTCAAGGTTTTAAGTATGAAAGAGGACTTACAAAGTAAGGATGTCGACACACTTTGAACACAGGCAGTAATGTTTATCTTTTATTGTTCAAAGTTATTCCTTAATAGGTACAGGAAGGAAATCCCAAGATCGAAACATAAATAAGTTAAGAATCTTTTATTTAAGGTTTTTAATTTTATTTTAGGAAAACGGAATTAGTAATGTGCATTTACTAGTTGAGATTTTCCAAAGAGATTTTCGGTCATTATTTTGGACAGAGCATTTCCAGGAATTATGGAAACCGAATTTGGAATATATTGAATATCTTTGAGAATTTTTCGGTTTTGGAAATTCCTTGGTGTCCAAACTTCCTTGTCTATAAATACTTGAAGTTTGCATTTCTAGCAAACTAATCCTTCGTGACAACAAACTTCCTCGGTTGTGTTGTTACTGGTGAATCCGCCTATTCGGAGAGGAGAGTAACCTAATTAGGCGAAATCTCTTACGTCCTCTCAGTTTAAAGTCTTCTTTGGGATTGAGAATCTCTACGAGTACCGTTGATGGGAAACTAGATAATTGCGGTTTATCTTGTGTTTTCGATTGATTTGATTGACTAACGGTGGTTGAACTTTGATTGCACCTAGTTTGTTTATTCTTAAGAATCTTCTCTTCTGATATAAGATTCACTCAAACTAGATCGAAGTTTCGACATGGATCTTTAGACCGTTGTTAGTGCTAAAGACGATCTTGTGATATCCATTGTTAACAGACTCCGTTCTGTGCATCATTGATCACAAGAGATTCAAGTTGTTGTGTGCATGTGTTTATTGAATATCTAAGAAGATTTGAAGACAAAGAAGATATTGAAGATTTCTGATTTGGGGTTCATAATCTTTGGTGTGCACAATACTTGTTTCGGTATAAGAGGATCCAAATATAATCGGTTTATCCTTGTGGTAGTGTAGATGGGGAAAAACGATTTGCTGGTTTTTACGGAATTGAAGAGTCGATCGTGTGGAGACTCCTTGAACCGAGCGAAATGTTGAACCTCACACAGATGCACTGCAAGAAGGGAGTGCTTTAAGTTCGAGAGATCAATCTGTAAGACTCCGGCCTAAACCAAGAACAATGGCCGTTCCAGAGTCAATTCGGTCACAAGAGAGGATGGGTTGATCTGTAGGAGGGAAGATGAGAAATGCGTGAGATCAATGGTTATCTGAGATTGTAGGTGTGTTGTGAATTCAGCGTAAGAATGCTCTGAATGATTGAATTTTGCTCAATTGAGAGTGAATGCTCAGACGATGAGTTCGTGTAGACGAAAGATTATCTGTATGAACTTGCCGAGAATTCCTTGTTTATACGAATGTTCGAGTGTTCGAATCTTGTCCTTTCAATCAGGATTCAGAGACATTTTATAATGCCGGAGTTGAAAACACCATGATCCCATGAAGTGTGACAGTTTGCTGGAATCAGATAGTGGGGAAGTAGGAAATCGTGTAAAAACCAGTTGCTCATCGTGCGGAGACTTGGATAATTTTCCACCCACTACTTTGCTGACTCCTCCAACTGATTGCACGACTTTCTCACATTCTCATCGTTGGTGAACACACGTGCCGTAGACCGCCAGACCAAAACCCTAGTTAATATCCCCCCATGTGACACGATTGATATCTCGTGATTGTGGAGTCAGTTGCTGACTTTGTGGGACGCTGAGTCCATGTATTGTTGAATTGAACATGTTTTGCAAATGTTCTGAAATTCATGAATCAAATATGTCTGCTGAGACGAGGTATTATTATGTTGATTACCTAAGACGAGCAAACTGTGTTGCTGAATTGTCGAATAATATTGATAGTTGAACCAATATTCTTAAATCTGAGCAAATATTGCTAGTCTGAGGAATATTGCTAGTTTGAGCAAATATTGCCGGTTTGAGCAAATATTGCTCGTTTGATGAATTGTTGGTAGCAGGACCAAAATAAATATTAATTTAAGATACTGACTACTAGGTCGAGTAAAATAAATAAAAATATTGATCATGGAATCAACATAAAATTATCAGAGTATTTGAATCTGCTCAGAATCATGTTTCTGCAGAGCTTCGGATTCAAAACCCTAATTTTACTGAAATGATGATTTATTGCAAATCAATCTGCAGAGTGAAGCAGGGACCGGCTACATGGGATGACGAATCCACCATGTAACGCCCAAATGCTCGAATGAGTAAAGTACCGAAGTCTCTTGAGGACCAGTTGGTGAAAGAATGATTAAATGCTGGTTTAATCTTTTTTTTTGAAATAATGTTCGTGTGAGCGACAGATAATAAAACCTAGCCATGAAGAGATGAGGAACCGACCAAGAGGTCACGAGACCGGTTCTTGGTATCCGTGGGACCAATGGATGGTCGTTCAAGAAAACTCTTAATTGTTTGAAAGAAGTTTGAACCTAATATGAGCAACTGAGCAAATTAGATTAAAATTATTAAAATATGTGGGACCGGCTGTTTGCAAGCCCTAGGGTCACCCTTGGTCGGTCAAGGGGATGTGCCCTGTGTAACCATGACGTTCATGTCTCAGTCCTGAGAGTTTCGATATTTTCTGGTGCCCGTTTGAGCAACATTCTGAGAAAATATGCAGAATCCAGGGTTTTGCTGAAACTAGGAAAATACATGAGATGATGAAAAATAATAAATAAAACAGGGAATTGCAAGGTGTGGGACCGACCACGGCTAGGGCATGGCTGTCCGGTTAACAAGCACGGTCCCACACTTTCCTAGTTTTATGTGATTTTATGTGTTTTCTCTGATTTGAGGGAAATTCCATGAAACTGGAGAGTTTGCTGAAATTAGGGAATTTCCATGAGATGGGAGAGATAAAATAATAATAAAATAGGGAATGGTGGAGTGTGGGACCGGCAATGGCCAAGGCATGGCCGGACGGCCAATGGGCACGGTCCCAGAGCACTCTTCCCAATTTTATGTAATTTTCATGATTTTAGGAAATTTTCATAAAATCAGAGAGATTTGTTAAAATCAAGGTATTTTGTTGAAATCAGGGAGTTTTCATGGAATTAGGAAACTAAAATAACAAACAATAATAAAATAATAGGCATGTGAGACCGGATAGGGCATGGCCGACCGGCTAGAGCCCGTTCCCACGAGTTTTCCTAATTTTATAATAATTTTCATGATTTTAGAGAAAATTCATAAAATTAGGGAATTTTCATGGTTTTAGGTAAAATTCATAAAATCAAGGAATTTTCATAATTTGAGAGAAATAATAAAATAACGGGGACGTGAGGTGTGGGACCGGCCACGGCTAGGGAATGGCCGGCTGGCTGGTGCCCGGTCCCACGAGTTTTCCTAATTTTATAATAATTTTCATGATTTTAGAGAAAATTCATAATAAAATTAGGGAATTTTCATGGTTTTAGGGAAAATTCATAAAATCAAGGAATTTTCATAATTTGAGAGAAATAATAAAATAATAGGGACGTGAGGTGTGGGACCGGCCACGGCTAGGGCATGGCCGGCCGGCTGGTGCTCGGTCCCGCGACACCTTTCCCTAATTTTATTATTACTTTGATAAAATCATGAGATTAGAGAATTTCCTTGAAACGAAGGAGATTAGCTCGAACGAGAGATTTTTCACGAGATCGGGGAAAATAATAAAATATGAAAAAATATAAATTGGGCGCGGGACTGGTCACGGCATGGCCGGCCAACTGATGAGCCCAGTCCCATGGCGCCTTTGCTAATATTTTATTATTATTATTTTTCCTTCCTATTTTGCATAGGTTCATCGTTCATTCATATTTTCGAAATGCTCGTTTGCGCATTCAAATGTTGGTCTGTGCATTATTGTTAAGTACACGCACCATTTTAGTCAGGGCTTATTCGATGCTCAGATGCCTGTCTCGTTGAATATTTATCACTAACCCGTGGAATTCTGCTGGGAAGAACCACGAATTGAAGTGACGAAATATAACGAAGAATCGTAGAATATTGCTGGATATTCAGGCGATTAGAGATAATTAATTGATGGCTCTATACTAGAAAGGCTTCCTATCTAGGAGCATTAATTATCTGAGGGTTGAGAAATATGAACTTGATGGAGTGTCATATTCCTCTTGTATAGTCAGGGAAAACATGGTTGCATCCTGAAGACGTTATTGCTCTATACTAGCAGACATGTTGTCTAGGAGCCGTCCAATCTTGCAATTCTATACAATATGAGATGTGTTGTGGTCTCAGCTGGGAGACTACACATCTTCATCTTCTCTGAGAGACTTTCTCGATCAGAGGTTTTATGGCATGAGCTTTCACGCTTAGAGATATGAGTCTCAATACTTATCCGATTGCCGGATCCGGAGTAATTACTGAAATTGCTCAGTATTCATGAGATGTGTCGTGGCCTCAGCTAGGAGACTACACATCTATATATACTCTGAGAGACAGCCTTCTCAGTCAGAGATTTATGGCATGAGCTTTCATGCTTTAATGAGAGACATGGGCCTCAATACTCATCCGATTGCCGGATCCGGAGTATAGTTTTACAATTTTACCCTTTGTCGATAATCCACCATCTACAGGTAGATTGGATTGATTAGTTGTGTAGATCAGCATCAATACAATTCTTTGTGATTAAAAGTATTGATTGCAAAATCTTAACAATTACTTCGGTAGTTGAACATAAGATAAATCTAAGAACCTGACGAAGGAGTTTATTGAGATAAACAGAAGAGCCTTTGTCGAACTCATATCACTTGGTTGAAGTGAATTGATACCAAACAGATTTGTTGTTCCTTTAATGATTGGAATACGAACCAAAGGAAGTGTTCCAAGTACGTGACTTATTCATAGGTCGGAGGCGTGGGAATACATACGGAACTAGGTGAACTATAGGTTTAGTTGCTTGGTCTCAACTATACGAAGTTGGTTTAATTTTGTGTAGCGGCATAATCCTAAGAGTATTCAATTCTGGACAAGGTCCCGGGATTTTTCTGCATTGTCGGTTTCCTCGTTAACAAAATCTTGTTGTGTCATTTACTTTATATTTCCGCATTATAATTATTTTATTATAATTAAAGTAAATTGCACAAACGTTAATTCCTATTTACTTGATAAGCAATCCTATCGTGTTTGGTTAAGTCCAAACCCTTTACTTACTATTGTTGTATTGTCTCGATCTCGTATCCATGCATATCACACGAAGTGTGAACGATTAGTTGTATTATTACTTTCGGAGAAAGGACTTATAGGTAAGAAAAGTTTTAGCTTGAGGTATATTTGGGTACCTAAGCTTTTCAACAAACATTAACGACCTTTTTAGCTAGGTCACTTAGAGTCGTTATGTTGTTTTGTTTACACAAGAATTCTGTAAAATATAACACTTAGGGTCGTCATATATGTAGTCATATGAAAAGATGATCCTAGTGATAGGTGTAGAATACACCGTATTTAATATCTAGTATTTATGTTTTCTTTGCGAGTTTTCTTGTAAATTATGTATCTTATGTGTGCTTTGAGTTTATTAGGTGCAATGGAGTCATTTGGAGCAAAAGACCAATTGGAACTCGTTCAAATACAAGATTTCTACTTTTCATTGTGTACAGAAGATGAAAACAATTAAGTTAAACTGTCTTCCAGATTATGGACACCCTCTCATGTTAAGGGGCGACATTTTTGAAAGTGCTAAAGGGAGTCAGCATTTCTTGGGAGGAAGCCATAATTCAAATAATACTAAAGACACCCAACTTATTACTCGGAACCTTCTTTATTCCTAAACAAAGACACACAAGTAATGGCCGAGGCTCGTGATGGCGTGATCATGATGATCACGATGGTGATCGATTTTTAGCGTAAGAGATTTTAAGCTTTTGTGGACATCATTGGGTTCACGGACACGGCAAGTTATTTCGATAATTCAAGATAGAAAACATAGGACTTTCCATTATCGAGCGATGAATGATTAATCGTGATAACAGTAAGGGCTGATGTTGTGGAAGAACAGGGGGCTATCGATCATTGACGAGAACTCGTACCCTTGCGGTGAGGATAAAACGATGCCATGGAGAACTTGATTCATGGATTGAGGAAACGACAACGAGAGGGAGCTCGATGCTCGATGGAGTTGATCGTATCAATGATCGACTTTTGCGTAATGGTGGATCTTGCCATTGAAGGTGGTGCTCGACGAAGTCGTTTAATGGAATTGTTTTGTCACCATTATAGAACAGTCGTATCAAAACAGAAGAATGGATGAGACGACTCCTCGTTAGAATTCATATTCGCATCTTTTAATGTTTTGTTGATGACATGAGGAGGTTTGCGGGATATTCTTTGCGATCAAAAGGTATTCTAGGGTCTTTGATATAAGTTGAGATTAAAAATCAATTCTAGTTATTGTGGTGAAACTATGTTTGTGAATGAAAACGAAATCCGTAACCAATATTTTCTTATCCTTGATTTGATTTGTTTGCTTTGCTTTATTTGCTTTTATTTTAGTTTATAAAATCAGAAAATCCACCCTTTTATATAGGAAACCACAACAATTTGACAACCTAGACCTCTCTTAATCGATCCTTTCTTGCCCTTTTATTTATATTTTGAGTAGTAAGAAAGTGTAATTATATTTGTGTCTTGAGCGGTCATATTTGGGTTTCTTATTTTTGTTTGTTTTGTTTTTAGTCTTATTTTTGTTTTTTCTTATTTTCTCGGTTTTTAACCTTGGTTTGAGAATCGTATTTCCCGGGTACCTATTATGGCGGACATATTGGAGCAATCAATACGGCTCTCAACCTCAAACAACATAACAATTATCCTTTATGGGGAGTATAATCAAACCAATCCTTTGGCTATGATCAATACTCCACGTACCCTGAGTTATTCTCATACATATCAACCTTCTTATGGTGGTTATGTAAGTGAGCAACCACAAGGAGGGAGAATAGTTGTTTTCCTTATAATTTTCCTCTAGTTTGGTAGATGAAATGCAACAATTTATGGACAACATGGAGTCAATTTGTGGACAACCAAAGCGTGGAACCATTTTCATCGACCGGACCTCATGGTATGTTTGGACCAATTTACGTCGTGGTTATGATCATTCACCCATTCAAAGGGATTATAATTGGCCTAAAATAAGTGATTCTACTTTTTCTTTGTCGAATGAGCTTTACAAACAAATGGAACACTATATTCGAGAATTTGGATGGAACACTCCAAGAGCTTCAAAAGGTGTTTCCACTTTAAGACAAGGCATTGAAGAATACAAAAGGAGGAAATGAATAGTTATGTTGAAAAGAGCGAACCTTCGGGACTTTTGTTGATATTTGTGTAGTTAACTCTCTTGATCGTAATAATGATCATTCACCTATTCAAAAGGATGAGTTCGAGATTAGCAACACTAAATTCAGCGAGGACCAATGTTATGTGTGACTATGATAGTGATGATGATTATTATGAAAATACATCGTTTGAACCAACTCATGGTGACATCCCCGAGGAGTGTACAATGGAGTCTTTTTGGGATCAAGATGAAGACGAAGAGGAATATGTCATTCAAGCATTGATCTTAATAATGATCAAGAGCCTATTCAAAGGGTGGAGCTTGAGGATGATGCATTTCGAGTGTTCTAAAAAGTTTCTTATGATAAAATTTGGATCCGCAAAGAGTATGTGCCTTACAACAAGGAGGAATATGTTGAGAATGAGACCCATATTGTGGAAGACCCAATTGAGCTTGCAAATGATTGTAATGATGATGTTTATGTCGATACTTTGGTTAAGCGAAACTACGAAGAATGGTTGCAAGGTTTGATAGAGGACCATGATATACAAGAGGTGAATAATTCACTTGAGTTTTCAAGGATGAAGAGATTCCGTGATACAAGAGATTGTGCAGTTTATCTAACCCTTTGCCTACAAAATCTTGTTGTGTCATTTACTTTATATTTCCGCATTATAATTATTTTATTATAATTAAAGTAAATTGCACAAACGTTAATTCCTATTTACTTGATAAGCAATCCTATCGTGTTTGGTTAAGTCCAAACCCTTTTATCAAGTAAACATACTTCGTTGTTGTATTGTCTCGATCTCGTATCCATAGACGATCACACGAAGTGTGAACCGATTAGTTGTATTGTCTCGACTCAGTCCATAGACAATTACTTTCGGAGAAAGGACTTATAGGTAAAAAAAGTTTTAGCTTGAGGTATATTTGGGTACCCTCGCCTTTTCAATAAACATTAACGACCTTTTTAGCTAGGTCACTTAGAGTCGTTATGTTGTTTTGTTTACACAAGAACGACTCAAAAACCAAAACTCTCTGTAAAATATAACACTTAGGGTCGTCATATATGTAGTCATATGAAAAGATGATCCTAGCTAGGAATTACTAATTTCTTTTAGAGTCGTTAGGTTCGGTAGTAATATATATTAAAGACTCTCTCCCAGATTTGCATAATTTTTGATTTCATAGAATCATTTCATTGAATCGTAAAAGGCTTACATCTTGCATAGAGTTGCATTGAAGGAAATGAAAAACAATAGATAATAACGGTGCACTTAATCTTCTTAACCATATATGTTGTAATTAAAGGTAGTGCCTTCCACGATACGGTAGCATTCGTCGAACTCAAACTTTTTCCCACGAAGCACCTCATGTCGGGCATACGCCTTACCCAACTGAAAACGCAAAACAAAATCAGTTACTATCATTCAAAACTTGGGATGAGTTTTACCTCTTGTTTAAACACTTACTCTTATAGCACCCAACATATTGGGTAAGGCTTCCCTAACGGATTTCAACTCTTTTTTGAAAGCTTCACATTCTATGAATATCTCCTCGAACCGTTCCTTGACGAGTTTCAAAGACCTTCAGTTACAATTTCCGTCTAACGCCACAAAAACGATGAATACATGGTTCCACCAAGCATCGGATGTTTGATCAATGTCTTTTCCTAGATCTTCAAAGTGGTCTTTGAGTGTCAACCAAGCTCTCACAATGGCGCAATTCTCTTCGAAAGTGTAGGGAGTAGCCATGGTGTTTCCTTTTCTTTTTTTCTCTTGGATGATAAATGAATGAGAATGAATGTGAAGGTTGAGAATTATGGTTTGGGTGAAGAAGGGGTGAGATATGAGTCTCTATTTATAGAAATTAACGACCCAACAGTCATTTTTTTGAATTTTTAACCATTGCTCGACTCAACCACATTGGGTGAATTCAAAATTCACATTAACTGCTAAATGGGTCGTTACCAGACATATTAACAAAGTGACGACTCTTGCAGATCAAAAGAGTCATCTTTTTGTTATGTTTATTGGCTGACGACTCTACTATCAAAATGTCTTTGTGTTAAGTAACATTTAGAGTCGTTAATATGACTTTCTCCAAAAGTGACGACTCATACCAAATATTTCAAATAATCTTTAGCATCGTCACTCGTATATTTACAAACCCTGACGACATGTTTTGGGAATGTTTAGTGAATAAATATTTGAACTCATTTTATTGAATCCGAAAAAATATACATGTACTAGGAAATTAAATAGAAGGAAAAGACTAAAAATGGTTCAATACATTGCGCTTCAAAACCTAAACGAGTTTAATCAAAGAGTCGTTCGCCTGCTATAATACCCATGACGACCCTATCCCTGGTATACATACCAGATTTCCTTACTATTTGGTCGTAAATCTTCTAAAATAGTAATTGGCGACCCTAGTAAAGGTAAGAATGACCAGAATTTCTAGGCTATTGAGTCGTCAATCTGCAAGTTCCATGGGTGACGACTCTAGCCTTGGCAAGGCTAATTAACAGAACAGTCGTCATTGTTATATTTTGAATAGTGACGACCCTCTAATGAAGGTTTTGTGTTATGTTATAGTTGGTGGTGCAACAAAGCTCTCAACCAGAACCAGTCTCTACGATGGGTCCGGATACCTCCCAACACTATATGACTGATTTGGTACGTTTCCCTTAACCGTTTAGTTATATTTAATTTTAAATTATTTTATTAGTGATCTCATGGATGTGTAATTTCTTTGTTGAATGTAGACATGGAAAAGAAAGGTTGAGGCCAAGGAATGGCTTATCTCAAAGGCAAAAGAGAAGATGTGCGAGGTTGTTCAAAGCAGACACGTCGATTGTAAGAAGATGGAGATGGTATGCGAGAGAGCGGGGAAAATGAGAGAAAGTCACAAAGGTAAGAATTACAAATATGAGAAGAAGACGACAAGGGTCTACAAAACTGCATCGAAGAAGTGTGAATGCCCGTTGTTGATGGTGGATTTTCATTTAAAGGCTGAAATTGTAAAAGCCAAAATTATGCGCTAACATCTTGCAAAAGAAAAAGCCATTAATAAGTGATGAATACTTCTTCACTTTACTAATTCACCTAGAATGGAGCATGTGGCAACAATCCCAGTATTCTGTGAATTAAATACACGAAATTCATCCAGGTTGGAGCATGTAGCAACAATCCATATACCCTGTGAATTTACAACATTATTAATTAATGCATATCCAGCCTTGTATTTCCTGTATTCATTACCGGTGCGGCATGACGACTGAGTGTTGTTCTCAGCAGAGCAACACGAATCTCCAAGCATTAATAATGAAGCATGTACGAAATACTCATACAGGCTACAACTCTCGGTGTGTTATACTAGCCCGATTGAGCATATTTGAACCTGGACTGACCATATCAGTCTCAGAAATGATCACGACCATCCAACTTCACCAGCATGATTGGATGGCTTAGTTTAAATCCATGACCCCAAGCAGGTATTAGAATATTCACCACCGACCCAACGCGGGACCCGCATGGTCGGTCTCCACAAAAGGGTGGCATAGCTTGCCAAACCGTCCAAGCCAAAGCAGTATGGACGAAAAACCCTAAATTAGGGTTTGCGGCACATTACATGTATCGCAAAACAGTCTCAACCGTCCATCTTCGCAGGCATAGATGGAGGGTGTAAAGTAGATTCAAAGGGCCCAAAGCATGTCAACACAAACACCGTGGGTCCGCCTACATACATGACCGATCGGTCAGGACCAACTATAGTTGGTCGTTCCAGTTCGTGCGCCCAAACAAGGCATGATGCACGACCGGTGAAACCCTAATTAGGGTTTGAACAATCACGAGCGTCCATTTTCTCCTGCGCGAATGAAGGATCCAGGATTAGACTAAGCAGGTCCGGTGCGTATCAACATGACCATCGTGGGCCCATCTATCTCCACACCCGATCGGCCAAGACCAAACTTGGCTGTACACCTCGATTCGCACGCCCAAGCTAGGTGTGGTCACACTTCCCGACCACAAACTGATCTCGACCGCTCAAGTTTACCGAACAAATTGAGTGGCTTAGATCACGTTTCTATGGGACGATGAAGTACAGGTATATACACCATCCCACCGTATGCACGCCGGGATGATCGTCCAAGACCGACCAAGCTTGGTCGTCTTGGAACGCGCGCCCAAAATTGACATGACGCGCGGCTTTTGCGGCACCAAATTTCTGTTGCAAATTGATCTCGACCACTCAACTTCGCCGGACAAATTGAGTGGCCCAGATCACACTTTCACGAGACAATGAGATATGGGCGCCTACACCGTCATGTCATCTACACACATGCATGATCGGCCCTGTCAAAATTGTATCCCAAGCTTGGATTCGACCAAGCTGAAGAGTGATGCTTGCGCACCTCTTTAAAAACCCTAATTCCATCAACGGTCGCAGATGAGTGTCTCAAAGATCATCTCGTCCGTCCAACTTCACCGGCTTGGTTATACAACCCTGGTCAAGAGTTAATTGGTCAGTGAGGCGTCATGGTGATCACCACCTGTCACGGTACCACACCATGATACAGTACCTGCATAGAATACACACGGTACTTCACAGATATCGACTTCCTAAATAACTTAGTTATTTAATCGAGCATTACATGCTACTTTCTGTGGGTCCCACGATCCACACACTCGAGACATCAGTCATGTCACAAATTGGGGGATACATACTGGGGTATTGGTCTGGCGGTTTACAGCGTACAGCGTGCAAAGCGCCATCACAAGAACGTGTCAGGAAGTCATGGACGGTTAGAGATGACAGGAGAAGTGGGCAAGACTGGTCGTGTAAACACTAACACAACTCCACTACTCCATCACTCCACTTCCTCCACTTCCCACGAGAGACGTGAATAAGGCTCAAATGACTTGTATAAATAGGTTCTCCTCCCTATTTCCAAAAAAATAACAGAACAAGTCCAGACAACAGAGGCAAGTGTTGATACCATCGTATTCAAACACCGGAACTGATAGCTTACATCCTGCAAGCCGACCCGGCTTTCCGATACAAGTCATACATAGCCAACACCTTCACAATCTCAACACCTTCTTCGCTTCCCTCCCTAAGATCAACCCCATCTCCTTCACTTTGTGACCGAAACAAGTCTGGAACGGCCATTTCTTCGTTTAGGCCGGATTTGCACATATTGATTTCTCGAATCTACAAGCACCCCCGTGCAGTGCATTTGTTTAAGGTTTAGACTCATTTCTCATCCACACACCCCAAATTACCAAAACCGGCAGAAATAGTTTTCACCCATAAACAATTGGCGACCACAGCGGAAGGTTAATCTCTCAGTTGTAAAGTCAATTTCATCAATTTCAAAAAAGGGTAGATCTTAGAGCCAATTCAATCAATATTTCATTTCAAGATGGTAGAACTCAGGTCTGGATCAGCAATCAATCCTGATGGAACTAGTACGGATAACACTCCCGGTGTCGATGTACCTGTCAGTGGAGCTACCGTGGTCAATACATCTCGTGGAGCCGTCACTTCTATCCCCAACGCTAGCGGAGCAGGAGACATTCCAATAGGTGTAACGCCTCCCATCACCAGAGCCAGAGCAGCCGCAAATCCCGGCATCTCATCAAGTGTAACACCTCTGGTAGTCACCAGAGCAACAACTTCCACTCCTTCATCAGGACAAGGAGCCGGAGGGACGAGAGGAGGACCATCCCCCATTACCATTGCAGACTTGATGGAGAAGCAGGAAGTTCTTTCTAAGACTCAAACGGATATGGCCGCAACTCAGAAAGAGGTACTCACTTTTCTTAAGACATTAACTGATCGATTGCCACAAGAGCCGCGACATCCCCTGGAGCAAAAAAGGAACGCATTCAACGCACCGGAGAATGTACTTCAGCGGCGCGGACCTCCATGGACCTGATCAAAGAAGCGACATCAGATATGAGCGGTCCTATCATGGAGACTCCTACACTGGGGACTGATCCTCACAACGATCCTCCTCAAGTCAATAGTTTCACTATGAACACGAGGCCGGTGGATCGGGAAGCGGTTTCTCTAGTGGAAAGTTTATGCGAACTTTCACACCTCTCGAAGAATCAGCGTGCGGAGACGTTTTGCCGCAATCAACCAGAGGAAGGTCACGACTGTGCCCTACATGTCACCGCACGCATCAAGGATTCAGAGTTCAAGACGGCCCTTATCTACACAGGAGCGTCTTCGAATGTGATTACTCTCAAGACTCTCAGGACATCCAAGGTTCTCCCAGGCAAAGTCATACGGAAGCCTACTACAATGACGGACTTCGAGGGAAACCAAACCAGCACATACAGGAGAAGATCCGCGGAAAGAATCAGACAAGTTCGTTGCGTCCCACTCCTCACGTGGGCGTCAATTCAGGAAGAAGACCGGCTTGCATCATTAAGGGCTAAAACCCACGATGCATCTTTGCTGACGAAGCATTCTTCTCCATCCTGTGAAGCCACGACCCACGTTCACACGAAGAGGGAACGAACTTTTGTCTTGAGTCGTGACCGAGAAAGGAAAACGGTATACCGACACTTTGCCATTATCAATTAGCGGGGAGACCGATCATTACCCGATCTCTCCACCCAATGGAATGCTACAACAACAACGAACCACAAGAACAAGTGCTAGATGCTCCACAACAACAAAGATGGCACCAACTCCACACCGATGAGATTGAAATCGTTGAGGAATCTCCTAGGCCTATCTCCATCAGCTCAACCTTGTGTACGGATAAACGCACGAAGCTCGTGGAACTTCTCAAAGAGTACCAGGACATATTCGCTTGGAGATATGAAGAAATGTCGGATTTAGATGAAAATTGGTCACCCATCATATACATGTCATATCTGGATCCAAGTCGGTTAAACAGTTGTAGTTCATACACGAGGAAAATGGATAGATCGAGTCTTTGCATAGACTTCGGAGACTTGAACAGTCTTTGCTCCAAAACGATCCTCCTCTACCTAACATCGACATGTTAGTAGACGCAACCAGCGGACACGGCATGTTCTCCTCCATGGATGGATGTAGCGGCTACAACCAGATAAGGATGTACGAGCATGATGCAAGTAAGATAGATTTTCGAACTCCTCTCGGAAATTTTTATTATACCAAACTGCCATTTGGTTTAAAGAAAGACGGTGCAACGTATCAACGCTCTATGACGGCAATCTTCCACTGGAGCCGATACCTCAAGGGAGCGGCCTCAAGAAGATAACGATGTCCACGCGTCATATCGAGCAAGATCCGGGCGAGTCACTCTATCATACAGTGGTCGAACAAGATCCGGGAGAGTCACTTTATCAGACAGTGGTACATGTCTATCATGCTATGTTGGAGAATCCGCGCTTTTGGTCATCCTCTGGAGCTGTTGAACGCTCATCTACAACAACATATGCCCTGATAGAAAGAAACATGCCTGTCGGTAATGAAGAGCCTCATAATGTTTGTAGGGGCATATATCTCACCAACATGCGATACAACCTTCAGCCTTCTGTAAGCAATTCCCTGAAGCAGCAAGAGGAAAACTACCGAGATACAACATCCTGCGCGTCCGTCAACTCCAACTCCAGTACCACATGCACGACTTCCACAATGATGAAACAATATCCAAGATATTCCATATCTGGCTCGACAACAACCACTACGAACAAACCATGTAAACCACGCTTGGGGACTGAGGCTCAGCATGAAGTTCCTTCACCTTCAGTCAAGGAATTCTTCAACATGAGAGAGATGGTTAGTCAAGAAGCATGGAATTCGGAAGGGTAAATCGAACTGAAGAGGGAAACATTTCAACGCTCCCTCTAGCAGAAGCTGCTTCAATGGTCTATTCAAGAGCCGCCTCAACGCTCTCTCCGGGACCCACGTTCGCTTCAGAATCCTTCTTCAACACTCTCACCAGGATCCACCTCAACGTTCGCACCAGAAACCACTTTAACATCCTCTCGAGCCGTTTCAACACTCAAGCTGCATCAATAATCTGCGCTCTGGTCAAGTTATCTTTGATGTACTCATTGCTCGACATATGTCTCATCCATCCTTCATGAGGGCCCAGCGGAGCATGAAAAACCTTGAAGTCGATAGGAGAAGGGTTATCTTGTGGAACGGATATTTTCATATAGTTGAAAGGGCGCGGTGAACAACTCATCATCAATGTTCGGCATATCTTTGAAGTTGTCAACACCTCCTGACTTGGCACCAGCATTATCCCCAGAAGACATCTCAATAGGAGTTCTTTTCTTCATTCTACAATAAAAGACATGAGTCAGTACTTGTATATAAACGCGTGAGATGTGTAGTCACACACGACAGAACACACATTCACGTTGGATTACACAAGGCTGGTATTGTGTCCAAACACAGGTATTGATCAAGTTTTAAGTCCGGTGTTGATCAAGTCACAAGTCCGGTATTGATCAAGTCACAAGTCCGGTATTGCTCAAGTCTCAAGTCCGATGTTGATCAAGTCACAAGTCCGGTATTGCTCAAGTTTCAAGTCCGGTGTTGATCAAGTCATAAGTCCGGTATTGATCAAGTTTTAAGTCCGGTGTTGATCAAGTCACAAGTCCGGTATTGATCAAGTCACAAGTCCGGTATTGCTCAAGTCTCAAGTCCGATGTTGATCAACTCACAAGTTCGGTATTGCTCAAGTTTCAAGTCCGGTGTTGATCAAGTCACAAGTCCGGTATTGATCAAGTCACAAGTCCGGTATTGCTCAAGTTTCAAGTCCGGTGTTGATCAAGTCACAAGTTCGGTATTGATCAAGTCACAAGTCCGGTATTGCTCAAGTTTCAAGTCCGGTGTTGATCAAGTCACAAGTCCAGTATTGATCAAGTCACAAGTCCGGTATTGCTCAAGTTTCAAGTCTGGTATTGATCAAAGTCACAAGGCTGGTATTCGAATAAAACAGGCGCACGCAGCAGGGCCAGTTTGCAGTCAAAACACAGGGTCGACGTTCAGTCAGGCACGCGGCGGGTCCCACTTGATCCCAGCCCCAGATTGGTCGAAGCAGACACAGCCGTCCCCAATCAAAACTCTCTCTCCAGAAGAAGGCATTTTAGCTCCAACACTTCAACGCTCTCCCGGGCCTGCTCCAAAAGCTGCTTCAACGCTTTCTACATGACCCACATTTACATTTGAGCACACAAGGTTCTTTTTTTTTAATAAAAAACAAGCTTGCTCACATCGGGTCCCACGTTCGAGCAAAGTAAACAGCAAGGCCGGTGTTTGGTCAAAGCATCAAGTCTGGTGTTTAGTCAAGCTAGATGGGTCGGTGTTTGGTCGAAGTAGCAAGATGACACTCGAGCAAGTACATCAACCGTACGGTCAAAGTAGGCAAATGACATGGCCGATGTTTGAAACCTGTACACGGTGGTCCCGCGTTTGATCGAAGCATGCACATCTGCCAATGTTCAAATCAAGCATGCTTACATCGGATCCCATGTTCGATCAAGCAGACGCAGCGGACCCACGATTAACCAAAACAGGCACATCAAGCCCACATTCGATCAAGTAGGTGCAGTAGCCCCACGAACGAAACAGGCGTAACAGTCCATCGAAACATGCAAGACCGACATCATGCTAGGGAAATACTCGCCTGGACACCACTTGAACGTGACATGCTCCAAGGACAGGATGACCTGTCTTTCCTGGTAACATCTAACTTTGTCTCATAAGATTTGTCTTTAACTGTCACAATCTCATGCCTACCCCACAATGGTGTAACCATTACGTGCTAGGCAGGGGACTTAATGTTGATGGTGGATTTTCATTTAAGGGCTGAAATTGTAAAAGCCAAAATTATGCGCTAACATCTTGCAAAAGATAAAGCCATTAACAAGTGATGAATACTTCTTCACTTTACTAATTCACCTAGAATGGAGCATGTGGCAACAATCCCAGTATTCTATGAATTAAATACACAAAATTCATCCAGGTAGGAGCATGTAGCAACAATCCCATGTATCCTGTGAATTTACAGCATTATTAATTAATGCATATCCAACCTTGTATTTCCTGTATTCATTACCGGTGCGGCATGACGACTGAGTGTTGTTCTCAGCAGAGCAACACGAATCTCCTAGCATTAATAATGAAGCATGTACGAAATACCCATACAGGCTACAACTCTCGGTGTGTTATACTAGCCCAATTGAGCATATTTGAACCTGGACTGACCATATCAGTCTCAGAAACGATCACGACCATCCAAATTCACCAGCATGATTGGATGGCTTAGATTAAATCCATGACCCCAAGCAGGTATTGGAATATTCACCATCGACCCAACGCGGGCCCCGCATGGTCGGTCTCCCCAAAAGGGTGGCATAGCTTGCCAAACCGTCCAAGCCAAAGCAGTGTGGACGAAAAACCCTAAATTAGGGTTTGCGGCACATTACATGTATCGCAAAACAGTCTCAACCGTCCATCTTCGCAGGCATAGATGGAGGGTGTAAATGTAGATTCAAAGGGCCCAGAGCATGTCAACACAAACACCGTGGGCCCGCCTACATACATGACCGATCGATCAGGACCAATTATAGTTGGTCGTTCCAGTTCGTGTGCCCAAACAAGGCATGACGCACTACCGGTGAAACCCTAATTAGGGTTTGAACAATCACGAGCGTCCATTTTCTCCTGCGCGAATGAAGGGTCCAGGATTAGACTAAGCAGGTCCGGTGCGTATCAACATGACCACCGTGGGCCCATCTATCTCCACACCCAATCGGCCAAGACCAAACTTGGCTGTACACCTCGATTCGCACGCCCAAGCTAGGCGTGGTCACACTTCCCGACCACAAACTGATCTCGACCGCTCAAGTTTACCGGACAAATCGAGTAGCTTAGATCACGTTTCTATGTGATGATGAAGTACAGGTATATATACCATCCCACCGTATGCACGCCGGGCTGATCGTCCAAGACCGGCCAAGCTTGGTCGTCATGGAACGCGCGCCCAAAATTGACATGACGCGCGGCTTTTGCGGCACCAAATTTCTGTTGCAAATTGATCTCGACCACTCAACTTCGCCGGACAAATTGAGTGGCCCAGATCACACTTTCACGAGACAATGAGATATGGGTGCCTACACCGTCATGTCGTCTACACATATGCACGATCAGCCCTGTCAAAATTGTATCCCAAGCTTGGATTCGACCAAGCTGAAGAGTGATGCTTGCGCACCTCTTTAAAAACCCTAATTTCATCAACGGTCGCAGATGAGTGTCTCAAATATTATCTCGTCCGTCCAACTTCACCGGCTTGGTTATACAACCCTGGTCAGGAGTTAATTGGTCAGTGAGGAGTCATGGTGATCACCACCTATCACGGTACCACACCATGATGCAGTATCTGCATAGAATACACACGGTACTTCACAGGTATCGACTTCCTAAATAACTTAGTTATTTAATCGAGCATTACATACTACTTTCTGTAGGTCCCACGATCCACACACTCGAGACATCAATCATGTCACAAATTGGGGGATACATACTGGGGTATTGGTCTGGCGGTTTACAGCGTGCAGTGTGCAAAGCGCCATCACGAGAACGTGTCAGGAAGCCATGGACGGTGAGAGATGACAGGAGAAGTGGGCAAGACTGGTCGTGTAAACACTAACACAACTCCACTACTCCATTACTCCACTTCCTCCACTTCCCATGAGAGACGTGAATAAGGCTCAAATGACTTGTATAAATAGGTTCTCCTCCCTATTTCCAAAAAAATAACAGAACAAGTCCAGACAACAGAGGCAAGTGTTGATACCATCGTATTCAAACACCGGGCGATAGCTTACATCCTGCAAGCCGTCCAGACTTTACTCGATACAAGTCATACATAGCCAACACCTTCACAATCTCAACACCTTCTTCGCTTCCCTCCATTAGATCAACCCCATCTCCTTCACTTTGTGACCGAAACAAGTCTGGAACGGCCATTTCTTGGTTTACGCCGGATTTGCACATATTGATTTCTCGAATCTACAAGCACTCCCGTGTAGTGCATTTCTTTAAGGTTTAGTTTTATTTCTCATCCACACACCCCAAATTACCAAAACCGACAGAAATAGTTTTCACCCATAAACACCCATTCAGGATTGTTTTCAAAAGGCATCACGAAACTGATCTATTCCGATTGTATAGTATTACGGACGGTAGTCACAACCATCCTCCACCTAAAAGTTTATATGGACACTCCTGTTTTGGGGTAAAAACTGATTCTGTTATTTTTGGTAAATTTGGGTGTGTTGATGAGAAACGAATTCAAACCCTAAACAAATGCACTGCACGGGAGTACTTTCAAATTCGAGAGATCAATCTGTAAGACTCTGGCCTAAACCAAGAAATGGTTGTTCCAGATTTAATTCGGTCACAAAGTGAAGGAGAAGGGTTGATCTTAGGGAGGGAAGCAAAGAAGGTGTTTGAGATCAAAATGTTGAATTATGAAGGTGTGGCTGTTTTATGACTTGTATCAGAAAATGGTTTCTAGCTACTTGTGTTGATAACACTTGTCCTTTTTGAAATAGGTTGAAAACCTATTTATATAAGTCATTGAGCGCACCCTGATCTCATAGGAAGTGGAGGAAGTTAAGTAATGGAGAAGTGGAATCGTGCGGAAGGTGGTGATCATCGTGTTTCCATTATAAGGGAAGACCAGTCACACCTTCACCCACTACTCTCATTACTGTTAACCGTCCTTCCTTCCTGACACATTCTCGTAATGAGCGCGTTGCACGCCGCACGCTGTAAACCGCCAGACCAATACCCCATTGAGTAACCCCCAGTTTGTGACATGTTTGATGTCTCGAGTGAATGGGTCAAGCCATGAGACTTGCCGCTAAAATCAGCACAGAGTGCTTTTAGGTTAAATAATAAGTTATTTATGAAATCAATATTTGCATAGCATCGCTTTCAAACAAGCAGCTGAAAAATAATCGATGTGCTAGATGCATCGTAGTTTTAGAGCTCGATTGAATCAGTCACGAATTGAGCGTCTTAAAAAGATCGTGACCATCCTCTTTCATGGAGTTGGTAGGAGCTACGCACGCATCCCAAAGAGTGGCCGGTCATGCCCTATAGGAGAGTGGCGACTGGTATCCATTCTAAAATCCTATCGGTCGATCCAGTTTAGATCTGGACCGCTTAAATCGGCTAGCCAAGTTGAGTGGCTGAGATGATTTGCAGCAGCTAATGACTGCAGTTGAAGTAGCGCGAATGGCCACTTATGGGTGATCGCTCGGAGGCCACATGAGCAAGCTGTGGCTTGGACGATCGCTCCTCACGGAAGAGGGGTGGCCGGTGATCACAACGTCACCCTGTTGGCCATCAAGAATCCGATCTAAGTCGTTCGACTAAGCAGGCAAAGATGGATAAATGCGATTGATTTGCGGCAGTTGCATAACGCCGTTTGTTCGATTTAAGGTTTATAAGCCGTACGTCCAACCCTCTTTTGGCTAATCGAATCAAAGCGCTGGGCGCAGATTTGAACAGGTCGTTTGGCCATATGCAAAGACAAGCCACTCGTGAGCACGCTGACATCTCCCGAGCCATCTAAAATTAGATCTAAGCCACTCGATTCGGCTGGCGAAGATGGGTGGTCATGATCGATTTGCGACAGTAGTGTGTTGCCGCTAAGTATTTTTAGGGTTTTCAAACAGCGCTTTCAACCTACTTTGGGCCGGCGATTTGATGCGTTCTGGTCTTGCTATGAGCAAGTCGATCGACCAAGTGTGGAGTTGGGTCGACGATGAACAAGTTAGCGCTTCTTTTAATCATTCAAAGGAAGATCCAAGTCGTCCACCTAGGCAAGCTAAGTTGGACGGTCGTGATGTTTCTGAGACCGTTTTGGCCGGTCTTAGCTCGTTTGAGCTCTTTTCTTCAACAGCGCGATCACCCATGTTTGGGGTTAGCGTTCGATGACGTTAGAGTGTGCTAGGTGGAGTCCGACCCGTTGGGGTATTAGTGGGCCCGCCGGTGGTCATCCTGGTGATCGCCTAGTTCCGCTAGGAGTAGACTAGGCCTATTGAATTGTGTGGCCAAATCGTGCGGCCTTGATCGTTTTTTAAGACTGATATGGACAATCTAGATTTCCCTTAAGGAATTTAAACGCGTTCGATCGCGCTAACTTTCAATTAAAAGGTGTGTGAACAAGCTGATCTCTTTGTCAGAGGGTGATGTAGCCTATGTGAGTGTTTTCATGTAGGTCTCAATATTGACACTTCGGGAGATTTATGCTACTCCGTTGCGAGTGAACATTAATCGTCATGTCATGTCAATATTGAGAGTTCAGCTGAGAACATAGCATAGGAAAACACTAGGCAGGCTCCGACATTAGTGAGTAATAAAACTAGGAGCTTAAATACTCATTAGGCTCTATACTAGTGAACAATTCATTTAGGAGCTTGAGTTTCAATATAATGTGAAGAGAGACATAGGCACTCATCAGATTCTGATATATTCTCCAAATTCCTTGCGAAATACAGATATATCAAGGTCTACTACTTCTGATGCCGGGTTAGGTAGACATAATTTTACAGTTTTCGCCCTAAGATAAAAACTACCATCAATATTAAGTCCCCTGCTTAGCACGTAACAGTGACATTGTTGCGGGGTATGCACTAGAAGGTGACAAATGAAAAATAAAATTAAAAAGACAAAGCAGGTAGATATTACCAGGGAAATCCAAATCGACCTTCAGCAACGGGATCATGCGGCCAGTGGCTTTCGTAGTAGCGTGTTGCTATCTCAGCTATGTGGTAAAAGTGCAGTGCGCTCAGTCATCCATTCCCGTTCATAGAGCAAGAAGGAACCTGTGACGCCCCAATTACTAAACCCGCTTAGCTAAAGGATTACAACCTAATTGAAGCATCAAGTTTAGATTATCGATTTTAAGAATCATATTTACCAAACACAGATCAAATAAATCCCAAACCTTCTGATACATTTTCAATGAAAATCTCTCAAGTGGTATGTATACATTAATGTGTTACTTTACAGATAAATAGAGAATACATATGCATGAAAGATACGTAACGTTCTCAATCCGCTAAAGCTTTAAACTACGGAAAACATATATCCTTAAGCGAGCCATCTCTTTTGATAACTGAAAAACACTGAAGTGGGAACGAGTGAGCACATCATCCCGAAAGGGGTGCCCAGTGGAAACGTATAACTTTCAAGTAATCACTAATATGCTTCACAGTCCTAGAATAACAGTAACTGGTGAAAAAGTAATGAATCTAAGCATTCAGCAATTCATGCAACAAGGAGCAAGTGTCACTCTAACCTCGCCAAACTCATTGGAGAAGACGACGCTAGAGCAACCCTAATCTATAATAATAACATCGTCCACACAGAGTGCCTATAAAAACCATGATTCAGAATATTACCATCAAGATCAGAAACTTAGACAAACAAGTGTAATATGCACAAGAGTGATTTCCTTCAAATAAAATAATATATATAATATCATAACGGATGAATTACCGCCCTACTAGGTAATATTCAAACGGATGAGTTACCACCCTACTATGTTAATAAGCAATAATATTCAAACGGATGACTTACCGCCCTACTAATGAAATAGTTATAATAATATTTAAACGGATGAATTACCGCCCTACTAAATAATATTGTCGACGAATGAATTACCGCCTTACTTAACTTAGCTAAGAGCCGTGGGGAACACAGATACTCCTCGCAGGTAAATCTCACAATGCATATCACAGACAAACACATCGTACATACAGATTCAACATATACATCATGCTCAAAGATACAGGAATAGTACATCAAAGTACATGCAAATTGCAATCATGCACACAGATAGTGAAGTCTCATCATGCTCGCAGATAAAGGAAGGATTAATGATTACAAGAAGGTTACAGAATTCCCACCCGATTTGATGACAAGCCACGCCTACCTCGAGATCCTCAATCCGCTGGTTCATCCTTTGAATCGATCGTTGTTAATAAAGACTAACTGTTAATCACACAATCACTCAACGAGTTTAGCCAATAGGCTCACACATGGTTCATAACATAATATCATACAAGTCTCCAGTTATATGTTAAGTGAAAATGACTAATGGCTCTAATTCTATTAATGGTTTCATAACCTGGTAGTGAGTAATTTTGGTATAAAATAATATCTACTTATTCAAATAGGGCCAAATTGGGTATCACCGGAAATCCCTCGGAAAACCCTACAACTTTGCAGAAGGAACTGAAAGCTAATTCGGACCATAAGTGGTCCAAAAACTAAAATTAAGGTTTCTAGCCCTAAGCCAAACTCATGGGCCTGATCCGGCTCGGTCCACTGAACCGGCCCGCTACCCATTTAATTGCCCCATCGGGTCAACCAATGACCCGACTCGTTAACCCGCTCCAAGACCCGAACTGGTCTGACTCGTACCGACTCAACTGAGTCAGAAGCTAACTCGGCTGACTCACTCATCTTTTTCCCAAAAACTCAACTATTTTTCCAAGTGTTGAACTCTAAAACAGCCTAAGCGGTCAACTTCCAAGGTCTCTAGATCATAGCCTATAATTCCAAATTAAACAAACTATATCTCTTTAGAATCATAAAATGACCCTCTACAAATCATGCGTACTGACTATACATCAAAATTCTACTTTAACCTATCTATAAAATCTCATAAACACTGACAATCGCGTCTGTGTACACATGGTTTTATCAGCGTCGAGTCATTTTCTAGCATCAACATCTCTCTCGATACTTATCCAAAATGGGTAAACTTATATCCACAAAATCACCACCCGGCGTACTACAAATTCCATTCACAGAGATAAGTCCAATTAAGTCTCTAAGGTACCTATAAATGTCTCTAGATTATGGCCAGTGACACAAATACCATACATACGATCATAATTTCCATTCATAAAGAACTTAATTGATGCTACTCTATTTCAATATCTTATATGTACCCAAATCATTAAAATCATTCTAGAACTAGTTAGGAAGAGTACCTTATCATTTAAGAGTGTTCTAGCAATATCTTCATGATTGTCATCACCATCATCATCATAAACAATTAATTATTTCTTCAATCATCAACATCATAGTTCTTCTTCATCACTCGATTCTTCCTCTAACTTTTAATCTCTCTTTTATTCCAAGTACTGATTCCTATATCTAATTTATGGTTGTTTACCTTTCAAGAAACTCCCAATCTATCCATAAACATCTCTCTCGCACCCAATTATCAATATTCAACTATCATCTTATTCTCCTCTTTTCTCTACTAATTATCTATCTCTCTCTCACACACTAGATCTCTGTCCATCTCTCCTATTCTTCCTATTTTCATAACTACAGCTCCTCCTCAATCAAACAAACAAAAAAAAAGAAGATAAACTTCAAAGTAAATAACTATTTTACGTAACACACTGATTAGGCGTTAATTAGTTATTAACTAAAATAAATATAATTAAAACTCTAGAAACTCCGTTTGTATGAAAAGGAGTATCAACCCTCTTCTGTCTTTGTTGCTCATTTGGCTCCGTGCTTTCGTCTACAACGGTCGACTCCTCTTCATCACTGTCAGCAGCTCGATCATAAGCGTGCCAATCGTTAATGGCAAGGTAAGTTCATCTTGTCTTCGTAGCTTAGCTGTGAATGTAATATTCATGGGTGGTTGACCAAACTTGAATATTTAGCTCGGTGTGAATGACTTTATTTGTTAGCGGCGGTAGAGCGAGCGTCAACGGAAACAAAGCAAGGCGATCAAGGAGAACTCAAGGTATGTGCTCTTTTCTATTTTGCGCATGTAGCCATCCAACAGTACTACCGATCTTCTCCAGAATGTGTAATAAGGTTCTGACTCCAGAAGAATGAGTATCTAACCTCTCCAGTGGGTTTCGAAATTTACCAAACTCCATTGCGCTCAATTGCAAGAGACCTTGACTTTAAGTTACTTAGTGTCTGGACTGCTGAGTTGCAATTGAAATGTTCTTTAAACTCTTGAGCATTGACTGGCACGAAATTGTATTTATTCTGACTCTTTAGCTCATAGACCTAATCTTTCCTTTCTAATTGCGATGATGACATGCTTGGAAAGCTTGTATGGGCAAGATCTTCCGAAGCCGTTGAGTGAAGTAGATGAGCTGAGAGGCATTCCGTTGTCGATGTGCTGCTATCAAGTCTTCAAGGAATTCGTTCCAAGTGACATCCTTTGAATCATCTTCTGAATCTTGGATTGTTGTATGGAATGGGATGCGATGAGCAGTCCCCAGTTACACTTCTGTCTGGTCACTAGAGCTATATTTTTGAGTCAGCTTGGGAATACAATGCGGTCTTGTAAGGAGGTGTAGATGTTTACTAGATCCGATGGAGTGGCAGGATACATGAAAATATCTCTGCGTCGTACTTTGGAGCCTTTGATGCAGTGTACGGCAACATGTTGAGAACTTCCTGCGGCTCGTAAAGCTTTGAAAGTGATGATGCTATACCAGAAATAACCTGGTTGACGGACGTGAAGGCATCCCGTGCTGGCAGTCCCCAAGTGTAATTATCCTGAGCCTATTTTCTCTTGAAATACGTACTTCCATTGTATTTGCTGGTAAGGTGGTTGACTAATTGATGAAGGCGGCAATCTTTTGGAATCGTCACTTGTTGATCATAGTCGTGTTTGATAGATCTGTATTGTATCCAAACTTTTGGCAGCTCATGCACCCCTTCCATAGGAAATTGGAAATCTAGAAACACCAATTTTGATTTTATCGGCGATGTGGCAAACATGATGTAGTTGGTCTGTGTGGCCTGCTGAGGTGTTGAAGCGGCTTCGGCCTCTGAAGAGAGTGTTGAAGCGGCTCCGGGAGAGAGCGATGAAGCGGCTTCGGGAGAGAGAGCGTTGAAGTGGCTTCTTCTGGAGAGAACATTGAAGCGGCTTCAGGAGAGAGCGTGCATTGAAGCGGCTTATGGAGAGAGCGCTGAATCGGCTTCGGGAGAGAGAGCGTTGAAGCGGCTTCTTCTGGAGAGAACGTTGAAGCGGCTTCAGGAGAGAGCGTTGAAGCGGATTCTGGAGAGAGCATTGAAGCGGCTTCAGGAGAGAGCATGTGTTGAAGCGGCTTCTGGAGAGAGCGCTGAATCGGCTTCGGGAGAGAGAGCGTTGAAGCGGATTTTTCTGGAGAGAGCGTGCGTTGAATCGGCTTCTGGAGAGAGCATTGAAGTGGTTTCTTCTGGAGAGAGCATTGAAGCGGCTTCAGGAGAGAACTCCAGTGTGGGCGTCCTTAACCCTTGATTTCGAAAAATGAGTTATTCTCATTCTTATGAGGCGATATGATATGGCAGATGGGAAGACGATACACAAATAGTGCTGGCCTGCAAGTCGTGTTTTCTCCTCATGGGAAAAAATACTATTTATATTGTAACATCTCAACGCATGCAACGCTCTCTCCGAGATTCGAAATAGGGGAGATAACAATAATGGTTAAGGATTCGACCAACCTTCATGATCATTTCGATTTTCCCTTACAAATTACATGCTTCTTGATTGATCGTCTCTCTTGTGTTGAAGAAGTCCTTGACTAGCGGTGAAGGAATTTCATGATGAGCCTCATTCCCCAATTTACGTGGTTCTATCCTGTATGGTCGATGGGTTGACCATGATGAGGGTATCACCCTCTTGCATCCATGTTGATGACTATGTACAAAACAAGTTGGCTGGAGATTGGATGGCCACGATCAAGATCCTTGATAGGGACGAGTTATGACTACAGGCACAAACCTTGGCAGTGACGAGTGGTGGTTACGACCATGGATCTTGAAAGGAAAGAGCGGCAGCTACGAGAACTAACCTTGGTCGGCCACGACCATGAACATGGACTGGCTTTGATAAATCACGTATGTGAGTTTATTCTGCCTTCTTTATTTTTGGTGAAGCAGCTTCTCCCTGATTCCCTGCGTGCGAAAACTCGCCTATTGTTGCTTGCATGAATGCTCTATCATGGTATGTACGGTTTCATGGACGGAGTCCCCAAAAACTATGCAACTCCTGACCAGAAGAGGATCTATGTGCACTCCTTAAGTGCTTAGTTGAAGTTCTCCTACATCCACCTTCTCTTTGAAAATGCGCTTCAATTTGTTGCAATCGCTGGTGGGGTGATGGACGAACCTATGGTAACGACAATATTTTGGATTTTCCACTTCTTCTTCAGTTGGAGGACGTCTGGTAGGAGGTAGCTTGATGACGCCATCTTGAATCCACGCTTCTAGGATTTGGATTACCTCTTCAATTGTACACGGGAAAATTGGAGCAGCCTCTCCTGTTTCTTGTTGCTGTGCAGGCGTCTTAGTCGCAGCTTTCCGGGTTTGAGTTGTCTGCTGCGCTAGTGCCGCACATTTGGGTTGTTGATAATCGTTCCCCGGATGCATTCTCTTTCCACCCTCAATAGCGATTTTCTGGTGGTTGGATCTTTTATTGGAAGGACGCTTGCTTTCCTGAACATCTTTACGAGTTTCTTCATTCTGGGATGGTTCGGATCGACTGAGTAAAGCAGCAGCGGATCTCTTAGCAGCTTCTGATGCAATATGGGAATTGATATTTTCCAGGAAGGACACAATAATGAAATCACCTTTTCATTGCGAGGACTCTGATGAGAACGTGATAAATCCCACGAGTCTTCTTTCTGAGTTTGAGGAAACATCTCTCGATCTTCATGAGCAGACACGTTAGGTTGGTGGATGCCTTTCCATTCGACGTGATCATAGGCTTCATCTTTCTCACCAAGAATAGGAATATGAATCTTGGAAAAAGGACTACTACCATCAGTATTGATCCAAAATGAATTGTTGGTGGCGTTTCCTTCAGAATGAATGCCCGTTGGTTCCTTTGATAGTTGATCCGTGAGGACTTTCAAAAGCGCAAATACTTCGTCCTGCGTCTTGACAATAGTAGCTTGATTCCTGACAATATCAATCAGGATTTTTATCAAATCATGAATAGTTGTTAAATATTAAGACTCCATAGCCTCGACGAGGGTTTTGAATGAAAGAACGGATTCAGGAATAACATGTAAAGCATTGTTAGTGCTGGGAGAAGTGAAATTCGGATTGAGGGTTTCTGAACCATTCCTAAGATCAACCATATTGAAAAATTTAGGAAATTGAAAAACGGGATAGGGGAAATGATTATTTTATTTTTTTGCAACCGAGAGATCAATCTCCCACTGTGGTCGCCAGTTGTTTTGGGGTAAATACTAATTCTGATGTTTTTGGTAAATTTGGGTGTGTTGATGAGAAACGAATTCAAACCCTAAACAAATGCACTGCACGGGAGTACTTTCAGATTCGAGAGATCAATCTGTAAGACTCTGGCCTAAACCAAGAAATGGCCGTTCTAGATTCAATTCGGTCACAAAGTGAAGGAGAAGGGTTGATCTTAGGGAGGGAAGCGAAGAAGGTGTTTGAGATCAAAATGTTAAATTATGAAGGTGTGGTTGTTTTATGACTTGTATCATAAAATGGTTTCTAGCTACTTGTGTTGGTAACACTTGTCCTTTTTTGAAATAGGTTGAAAATCTATTTATATAAGTCATTGAGCGCACCCTGATCTCATAGGAAATGGAGGAAGTTAAGTAGTGGAGAAGTGGAATCGTGCGAAAGGTGGTGATCATCGTGTTTCCATTATAAGGGAAGACCAGTCACACCTTCACCCACTACTCTCATTACTGTTAACCGTCCGTCCTTCCTGACACTTTCTCGTAATGGGCGCGTTGCACGCCGCATGTTGTAAACCGCCAGACCAATATCCCAGTGAGTATTCCCCAGTTTGTGACATGTTTGATGTCTCGAGTGAATGGGTCAAGCCATGAGACTTGCCGCTAAAATCAGCACATAGTGTTTTTAGGTTAAATAATAAGTTATTTATGAAATCAATATTTGCATAGCATCGCTTTCAAACAAGCAGCTGAAAAATAATCGATGTGCTAGATGCATCGTAGTTTTAGAGCTCGATTGAATCAGTCACGAATTGAGCGACTTAAAAGGAGCGACCATCCTCTTTCAGAGAGTTGGTAGGAGCTACGCACGTATCCCAGGGAGTGGCCGGTCAGGTCCTATAAGAGAGTGGCGACTGGTATCCATTCTAAAATCCTATCGGTCGATCCAGTTTAGATCTGGACCGCTTAAATCGGCAAGCCAAGTTGAGTGGCTGAGATGATTTGCGGCAGTTAATGACTGTTGTTGAAGTAGCGCGAATGGCCACTTTTGGGTGATCGCTCGGAGGCCACATGAGCAAGTTGTGGCTTGGTCGATCGCTCCTCACGGAAGAGGGGTGGCCGGTGATCACAGCGTCACCCTGTTGGCCATCTGGAATCCAATCTAAGTCTTTCGACTAAGCTGGCAAAGATGGAAGAACGCGCTTGATTTGTGGACGTTGCATAACGCCGTTTGTTCGATTTAGGGTTTAGAAGCCGTACAGCCAACCCTCTTTTGGCTAATCGAATCAAAGCGTTGGGCGCTGATTTGAACAGGTCGTTCGTCCATGTGCAAAGACGGGCCACTCGTGAGCACGCTGACATCTCCTGGGCCATCTAAAATTAGATCTAAGCCACTCGATTCGGCTGGCGAAGATGGGTGGTCATGATCGATTTGCGACAGTAGTGTGTTGCCGCAAAGCATTTTTAGGGTTTTCAAACAGCGCGTTCAACCTACTTTGGGACGGCGATTTGATGCGCTCTGGTCTTGCTATGAGCAAGTCGATCGACCAAGTGTGGAGTTGGGTCGACGCTGAACACGTTAGCACTTCTTTTAATCATTTGAAGGAAGATCTAAACCGTTCAACTAGGCTAGATAAGTTGGACGGTCGTGATTTTTCTAAGACCGATTTGGCCGGTCTTAGCTCGTTTGAACTCTTTTCTTCAACATCGCGATCACCCATGTTTGGGGTTAGCGTTCGATGACGTTAGAGTGTGCTAGGTGGAGTTCGACTAGTTGGGGTATTAGTGGTCCCGCCGATGGTCGTCCTGGTGATCGCCTAGTTCCGCTAGGAGTAGACTAGGCCTATTGAATTGTGTGGCCAAATCGTACGACCTTGATCGTTTTTTAAGACTGTTATGGACAGTCTAGATTTCCCTTAAGGAATTTAAACGCATTCGATCGCGCTAACTTTCAATTAAAAGGTGTGTGAACACGCTGATCTCTTTGTCAGAGGGTGATGTAGCCTATGAGAGTGTTTTCATGCATGTCTCAATATTGACACTTCGGGAGATTTATGCTACTCCACTGCGAGTGAACATTAATCGTCATGTCATGTCAATATTGAGAGTTCAGCTGAGAACATAGCATAGGAAAACACTAGGCGTGCTCCGGCATTAGTGAGTAATGCAACTAGGAGCTTAAATACTCATTAGGCTCTATACTAGTGAACAATTCATCTAGGAGCTTGAGTTTCAATATAATGTGAAGAGAGACAAAGGCACTCATCAGATTCTGATATATTCTCCAAATTCCTTGCAAAATATAGATATATCAAGGTCTACTACTTCTGATGCCGGGTCGGGTAGACATACTTTTACAGTTTTTGCCCTAAGCTAAAAACCACCATCAACACCTGCATATGCCCGGTTGAAACCGCATCAAATGGAGAAGGTTTTGCACATGAAGGGATGTAGGCCTCTTACGATCCTAAATTCAATAAGGGCATAAGATAAGGATAACTTGTCTACCATTTTCACAATCAGCTCTGCCAAAGCAACGAACAAGAAAACCGAATGGGATGGTAGATTAATTATGCAACAATCTGAGTGGTTAGCAGAAAAACTTAACTACGCCATGCAAACAAAAGTTGGTCCTGGAGAGAAAGTGACTCATATTTTTCTTGCGCACCTAAGGATGGTGGATTTAGCTCAGTGTTTTTACCAGGTTCTGATCATAGATTGCACCTACAAGACAAACAGGTATAACATGCCTATATTGAACGTGGTCAGTCATACTTCGGATAAACAATCATTCACCGTGGCATGGTGCTTTATGGAAAAAGAATAAGTAGAGGATTATGTTTGGGCGTTGGAGCAAGTGAGGTTGATTTACCGTGGCAAAGAGACACCGCAGGTTATATTTACAGATAGGGATTTTGCAGTTATGAGTGTAGTCCGTCATGTTTTTCCACTAGATCAACATTTTCTTTGTGCGTGGCACATCCAAACCAATATTTTTTCTAATTGCAAGAATCAAATCCAAAAGATCCATACTAAGAAGGGTAATCAACATTCGAAGGAGGAAGACGAGCGTCTAGGTCAACTTTCCAAAAAGGAGCGAGCGGAAGAGAAAAGGAAAAATACGATGAAGAGGGGGATCTATGGAAATATTTTTTGAAAGATTGGGACCATTTGGCTCATTCGAAGACCGTGGTTAAGTATTATGCTAACTTGCAGAAGTTTATTGATGATTGGAGCACGGATCATAAGAAGGTTGTCGATTATTGCCTGAATACATGGTTAAATCCTTGGAAGGAGAAGTTTTTTAATGCATGGACCAATAGATACAAGCACTTCAAAAATGAGACTACAAGTATTGCAGAGCAGTCTCATGGACGTTTGGAAGAGAATAATGGTGGGGTAGTTACGGTACATGAAGCTATTCATGAGCACGCAGAGAATGATCTAAGAAAAATAGTGGCCCAGGTGGAGATAAGTAAAGACCGTTTGTTATGTACCTAGATGTACCATAACAAGGTTAGAAGGATAATCTCTTGATTCTCACGAATCAAGCCTACTGGTTCAGTGATGAACACAGCTTAATCGAATAAACGATTGATTTCATTAAAGTTGGATTGTCCTTCCATTACAGAACAATTAGCTTATAAAGCTAGGCTTCCCAGCCCTACATCTAACCGCTACTACTAGCACAGATGGCTTTATCTAACCATCCCTTACAATTGATAAAATAGCCATAATTTGGCTAAAGGTTACCAGCTATAGATAATACTAATTATTGACAAACATTTGATACGGGCACGTCTTCTCTAGCCGTGTACATGACATTCCACTCTCCTTCAAAGCATCCTTGTCCTCAAGGATAGAGAATTTAATAGCAAAGTGTCTTTGTATTTGGGTAGGTGCGATCAAGGTTTAGCATTGGCGTGACAAAGATCTTTCGAACACAGTAAGAAATGTGGCCTTTCTCTAACTTCAAAAGTGGCCCCAAAAATTAGCTTGGCAATTGACAGTGTCGCCACAGTGAGCACGGACAATTCTTCTCCATATTTAGTTGATGCATGGACCTGCAACATAAAGAACTCCACTATCATCCACGGACCACACCTTAAGTTGTGAATCCAAGAATCTGGATAATGCACTTGTTAATAGCACGGAGCTGACAGGTTCTTCTTCCGGTTGTACTATTGTGTCACGCGTTGCGGAAACATTCAATTGCTCCAAGAGGTGTTGGGGATCGCCACTAAAATACCCCGTTGAAGTAGTCCAGCCTTCACTAACACTAACTCTCGTCTGCAGGTGACTGAAAAACACACTTCCTTTACTAATCAAAACATCTAAAACAATCCCATTAGCCCTTGTGGGAGTAATCATGAATTCCACTCTCCATTTACATAATTGCATTCCCTGGTAATTCCGTCTCTTGCGAAATAATAGACCCAAAGAATCGACTCGTAACGAGGTAAGCATCGACAAGAATTAATCATGGAGTGATTCTTGATTAAATTAGAGTTCAGAATTGGCATAGACATTTTCCCCTTGACCTGCAATGGTCCACCCGAGAGAACTTTTCCGTCTTCAGTTAACCAATCTTTAAGTTGCACTCTCACTATACAGCACCCAATCCTACTTTTATAATTCATTTTATCCGGTGCCTTCTCAGTAATCCCCATTTGAAGAAAAATTATATCTTTTATAAAAAATCTAGCTGCTCCCATTCCGCAATTCATGGGTTCAGACATTTTCCCTCTAACAAACACTAACCGATGACAACCCGTAGTACTAGTACCATTTCCTATTCGCCATAAAGCTGTGGACACCAATCGGAATTTCCACCTCAAGGAAAGGCACCCCACGGATATAAAAATATTATCAACCCACCTAACATTTCTCACACTCCACAATCCAGTTGAAAACAACTTGAATTTCCATTTCAAGTACCCTACCCACAGCAACACATTTAGAATTTGAGACACCACAAGCAAGACCTGAATACCACTTAGAACTCCAACATGGTAGAACCAGTAGCAAGCAAGAGACTGTGCAGAAATGAACCTGTACCAAAAAGTATAAAGATTCGCCACAGGAAAAAGAACATAGAACTCCACAAGGTCACCATCTAAATTCAAGACTTGAAGCAATCGGGTAGATAATTGATAAAAACAAACATCACTGTCAAGCCATAAGAGGAGCATAGTACTGCTGACACTCCTCTTGAGCACTTCATCGACCGACTTGTAAGCATAACTCATCGCATTGACAACCCACGAAAACACATTTGAAGACACATATATCAAATTAAAATGGAACTCGAGCTCTGAAATCAGCTCATACACAGATTCAAAACTGTATTTATCCATCCCATTTGACATAAAAAGAACAGCCTGATCAATATCAACTACTCTAGCAAACAAGAGTAACCAAAAGTAGAGCTGTCAACGGGGCAAGCTAGGGTCAACCCGGACCTAGCTTGACAAGCCATGGACGGGTTAGGGTCAGCCCTAGCCCTAGTACTGTTCACATACAAGCCGAAAACCCCAACCCTAGCCCTAGACGGGTTGGCTCGACGAGAGTTACGGGTTGGTTGCAGTAAATTTTACTATTTTTGCACTAATTAGAAAGTAAAACGACCGCAAGTCTAAACTTTTAAAAGTGCTACTCTTTGAAAACGTATTACTGATTCCAAAATGCAACTACAACATGATTGAAATGAACCAAACCATAGTTGTGGATTACATAGTTGCATACATTTATAAAACAGAGAAATACAAACTTCCACTTTACTGACAAGTGCCTACCACATTACCACCTACAAAGGTCTAAAACACTTCATCACTACTAGTGAAGAGGAGACCATATAATACCAACCATTCCACACGCACAAAAAGTATCATATTCATTAATAAGGATATAGGCTTGTGATTCATATAAGAATCCTCAAAGTTACCAAGTCAAAATATAATCCTATTATCTATGTCACTATGTGACTATATACATCCTTTCATATACAAAAGTGGACAAAGTGAATCGAAACTACCGTCTCTGACTTTGAATTCTTGAATCATAACCTAAACCCTCATATGCAGTCACATATACACCATATATTGTTAGTGTCTGTGTCTCCATTCATACATACAAAAATAGGAACAACGATATCATATGCAAGTCAAAATATTTAAGTAAATCGATTGCCCAAAAAATGTTCTTTTTTCCATGTCTCTTTGTGTGTCTCTTTGTCTAGAAGTGTATCACTTTAAGGCGCTCCGGTATGAATCTGTAATTTCCGGCAAAAAATATATCAAACAAAAGGATGTATTCTTGTAAATGAATAGAATTTGCATAATTACCCGTTTTATATCGGCCGAAATACGGATACTAATTAGACGCATAAGAACTTCTTTGCCTCATTGTTGTTTTTGGCTCAAATGCCAAGACATCCTCACTAATATCATTATCTTTCACTTCCTCAACATCATTGATGCAGCTCCTACATATAAATAACTAAATATTATTCTCATGTGTATTGTAAAATAAACTTGCAATTACTTCAAAAATTAGTCAAGACTTGGCCACTTACCGATTCCATATATCCAATCACGAGTTGTTATCAATGCCTCGGCACTTTCGGAGATAAGGAGCTGCGATATCTGTCAAGTACCCTTCCTCC
This sequence comes from Papaver armeniacum, assembly GCA_023531295.1. Classification (NCBI taxonomy): domain Eukaryota; kingdom Viridiplantae; phylum Streptophyta; class Magnoliopsida; order Ranunculales; family Papaveraceae; genus Papaver; species Papaver armeniacum. The sequence goes on along the minus strand of JAJJWW010001215.1, from coordinate 428,791 downwards.
AAGGCTAAGGCGATTCGATGCAACGGTTGAAATGGGAATTGCTAAAATATCATTGCCATTCTTGTGAGATTAGGGTATCGTATTTCTTGGCTTCTCCAATACATCAAGATGTCAAAATCGGATGACATTGCGCTTTGATGACTCACTTAGATATTGTTCAGTTCGACTTGTCGATTGTTGACCACCATTTCTTTTTGCGCGACAAATGCACGCATCAAAAAGCTTCAACAATTAACTACCACTTTACAAAGTCATCCACTATCGGGTCTTGAGAACATACTAAACCATAAAAAGTACTCCTGATAATGACTAATATATGTCAAACGTAACTTGGCTAGACATAGTATAATAGTAAAAATGAACAATTATAGAAATGTTAAAACTTAAGGAAACATCACACATAAAAGCACTTCCATTGCGTCCGGAATTCCCACCATTTATAATACCTGATTTTGATTTACATTGGTTGTAGAACCTCTTAAAGTTGACGCCGTATGATACTCTTTATAGAGTGTTGCCATCCTTTTTACGATAATATCAACTTCCTTCTTCATTTCACGCTCAACGGATACACCTTTCCTAAAGTAAACTCTACATATTCAAACTTCAATCGAGGTCTAAAACTACGCCATTGCCAATATTGGACTCAATTTTTTCCAATACTTGGAAAATTTTTCTTGCATTTTCTTCGCCATGTTTCGATGAACTCAATTTGATTATTTTTCTCTTGCTCCAATAAGACTTTAATCTCACAAACCCCATCAAAGTACAAATTGAAGTAGGATACTTGTTTCCAGAGAATAGAGTCGTAAGGTCATAAAAGACCTTGAGAAACTTCGTGACCTCTTTGATTTGCTCCCATTCTTCCCCATTGGGAGCCTCTGCATAGTCGGGGTCGACTAACCTCAAATGAGTGAAGACTTTTTCATACGAAATACAACTTTGCAACATAAGATAAGTAGAATTCCATCTCGTCTTAACGTCTTGCCGAACACCCATCCTTCACGACATTCCTAAATCGTTGACGAGTATCCAGAAATTTTGTTTTCTTCTTTGTGAACCTTTAAGGTACTTCACGGCTGACCTTATCTTGATTACTTCTTTGGATCAATCTCTGTCGGTCCATCTCTTACAATAAGATTTATTATATGAGCACAACAATGGATATGAAAGTTTTTTTTTCCCAATATCGACATAACCTTCCTTGCAATGAATCGACTCTTCATTATTTTAACACATGAAGTATTTGATCTTTGAATTATCCAAAGTGATACTCATTACCTTTCCTTCAATTCCCCAATCATTTAACATAAGAAATAACTTATCTGAAAGTGCTTGACCCGTATGGGGTGGTGGCGGTGGAGAAAAATTTAAAAGAAACTTCTGCCCATTACCCAATCTTGATCAACAAAGTGTCTTTGTGAAACTTATGTATCCGGTGGTGTTGTGGAGGTCCACATGTCGATGTTAGACATATTTTACACCAGAGCACATTGCAATCTCTTGCGAATAATTTCTTTTGGAAGTTATGCATTTTAAGAATATCGACCTTGTAGTATTCCTCGATATGGTTTCAACATCAACATTTAGATAACTACATAACTCCCTAAATTCAGGCCATTCTACAAAATTAAAGGGGAGATTTTTACCAATAATTAGTCTTGCAACTAAATCCAGAAACTTTGATTGATCTATTTGGCGTGCACGTGTAGCCCAACTCTCCATTATTTGTAGATAACAAAAGTTGCCCCACATCTTGCATTTTCAGTCTAGGGCACTTGGTCAAATGCCTTGCCATAGTTGATGTTCCTCCTTTCTCAACTTGTGATAAACATATGGCTGCCCACAATGCTTGCACGTAGCCGTTTCTTTACCATCTTTGTCTCGTGCCCAAACAAAATCCTTCCAAACTTTTGATGTAAGTTTCCTTTTCCTTGTAGCCTGCTCTTCACATGTCACGACTCTACTCTTTGTGATATCCTCTTCACTCATGACATCGTCATGGTCTTCTTCAACAGACATTTTATGAATCTACATAAAGAATTCGACAATCAAAATTAGTAAGCCTTGAGCTACATCACAAGGGACAAGGTGACAAGAGCTGTCAATAATTAAAACCCCAACAAGTGTACATCCAAAGCGGCAAAGCTAACAAAAGTATGCTTTATTTACATTTTCATGTAAGCCAAAATAAACCAAGTGCTTTACGACATGCTTGCATATGGGATTCATTTCCATTTTGAGAATCAGTAAATAAGTATTCACAGGCATAACACAAGAAAACTATGCATTATTAATTTATTATAGATTGACATTAAGAGACATAAGTTAACAATAAATTCCAAAAATTCGTGAAAAGGGGATTGGGGTTCTAAGAATCATTTCCACAAACACCTAATGTAACAGTACTTAAAAGACAAGTTATGTATTATATAGACTACACGAGTCACGACTCCTATATGCGTACATTTACAAGTGCATTAGATCATCAACAAATGCATATTAGATTGCAGAGGACTAACACTAATGATTCAACAAACCACATTTCTTATATTATTATACATTTGTATAAAGCACATTAATTCATTTATTTGATCAATCAATCGAATTAAAGCTTCAAGTTATTTTCAGTAGAAGTACCCACCTAGATTATGGAAATGAGAGGTAAAATCAATCGAAGCGTTCAATCCTTTTGATTCTTCTTCAACGGTAGTGTAAAGTTAAAGCCTAACCCTGAAAATCAAATAGATAGTTAGAAAATTAAAAAAAAAATCATTAAAGTTTTAAGATAAAAATCTAATCTAGAACTTAGAAGTGAAAAAACAACCAAGAAGGTAAATCCCTAACCCCTATTCAGTTTAACTTTACCATTTTACCTGAAATACAGTACCACGGCTTCCGATCTAAAACTTGAAGAGAAAATATCTTCTCTTTTACTCTTTCTTCTATTTTCTCTATCTTAGTGAAATATAGATGGATAAGATAGTAACCGATTTACCAGGTAGTAGGTATAATATGACCATTAACCTCCGATAACAGGTTAGATATTATCAAATTAACTGTATTATATAGAGCTGTCAATTTCTAACCCGGCTTGCGGGTTGGACCTAGCTTGGCTTGTTTCAACCCGGCTCGGCTTGGCCCGTTGTCTAAACAAGCCGGGTTAGGGTTGTCATATCCAGCCCTAGTAGAAATCAAGCCAGCTAGGGCTGACCCAGGAGTTACCGTTAACCCGTCAAAATAATATAATACGATTAATTTGATAATATCTAACTCGTTATGAGGTTAATGGTCATATTATACCTACTACCAACTTACTATCTTATCCATCTATATTTCACGAAGATAGAGAAAATAGAAGAAAGAGTAAAAGAGAAGATATTTTCTCTTCAAGTTTTAGATCCTAAGCTGTGGTACTGTATCAAAAATGGTAAAGTTAAAACTGAATAGGGGTTAGGGATTTACCTTTTCGGTTGTTTTTTCACTTCTAAGTTCTAGATTAGATTTTTATCTTAAAACTTTAATGATTTTTTTTTTTTTAATTTTCTAACTATCTATTTGATTTTCAGGGGTTAGGGCTTTAACTTTACACTACCGTTGAAGAAGAATCGAAAAGGATTGAACGCTTCGATTGATTTTACCTCTCATTTCCATAATCTAGGTGGGTACTTCTACTGAAAATAACTTGAAGCTTTAATTCGATTGATTGATCAAATAAATGAATTAATGTGCTTTATACAAATGTATAATAATATAAGAAATGTGGTTTGTTGAATCATTAGTGTTAGTCCTCTGCAATCTAATATGCATTTGTTGATGATCCAATGCACTTGTAAATGTATCGCATATAGGAGTCTCGTGACTCGTGTAGTCTATATAATACATAACTTGTCTTTTGGCATCACATTAGGTGTTTGTGGAAATGATTCTTAGAACCCCAATCCCTTTTCACGAATTTTTGGAATTTATTGTTAACTTATGTCTCTTAATGTCAATCTATAATAAATTAATAATGCATAGTTTTCTTGTGTTATGCCCGTGAATACTTATTTACCGATTCTCAAAATGGAAATGAATCCCATATGCAAAGATGTCGAAAGCACTTGGTTTATTTTGGCTTACATGAAAATGTAAATAAAGCATACTTTGTTAGCTTTGCCGCTCGGATGTACACTTGTTGGGGTTTTAATTATTGACAGCTCTTGTCACCTTGTCCCTTGTGATGTAGCTCAAGGCTTACTAATTTTGATTGTCGAATTCTTTATGTAGATTCATAAAATGTCTGTTGAAGAAGACCATGACGATGTCATGAGTGAAGAGGATATCACAAAAGAGTAGAGTCAAGGACATGTGAAGAGCAGGCTACAAGGAAAAGGAAACTTACATCAAAAGTTTGGAAGGATTTTGTTTGGGCACGAGACAAAGATGGTAAAGAAACTAGCACGTGCAAGCATTGTGGGCAGCCATATGTTTATCACAAAGAGAAAGGAGGAACATCAACTATGGCAAGGCATTTGACCAAGTGCCCTAGACTGAAAATGCAAGATGTGGGGCAACTTTTGTTATCTACAAATAATGGAGAGCCGGCTACTCGTGCACGCCAAATAGATCAATCAAAGTTTCGGATTTAGTTGCAAGACTAATTATTGGTAAAAATCTCCCCTTTAATTTTGTAGAATGGCCCAATTTAGGAGTTATGTAGTTATCTAAATGTTGATGTTGAAACCATATCGAGGAATACTACAAGGTCGATATTCTTAAAATGCATAACTTCCAAAAAGAAATTATTCGCAAGAGATTGCAATGTGCTCCGTGTAAAATATGTCTAACATCGACATGTGACCTCCGTCAACACCACCGGATACATAAGTTTCACAAAGACACTTTGTTGATCAAGATTGGGTATTGCGTAAGTTTCTTTTAAATTTTTCTCCACCGCCACCACCCCATACCGGTCAAGCACTTTCGGATAAGTTATTTCTTATGTTAAATGATTGGGAATTGAAGGAAAGGTAATGAGTATCACTTTGGATAATGCAAAAGATCAAATACTTCATGTGTTAAAATAATGAAGAGTCGATTCATTGCAAGGGAAGGTTATGTCGTATATTGGGAAAAAAACTTTCATATCCGTTGTTGTGCTCATATAATAAATCTTATTGTAAGAGATGGACTCGACAGAGATTGATCCAGCAAGAATCAAGATAAGGTCAGCCGTGAAGTACCTTAAAGGTTCACAAAGAAGAAAACAAAAATTTCTTGGATACTGTCAGCGATTTAGGAATGCCGGTAAGGATGGGTGTTCGGCAAGACGTTAAGACGAGATGGAATTCTACTTATCTTATGTTGCAAAGTTGTATTTCGTATGAAAAAGTCTTCACTCATTTGAGGTTAGTCGACCCGACTATGCAGAGGCTCCCAATGGGGAAGAATGGGAGCAAATCAAAGAGGTCACGAAGTTTCTCAAGGTCTTTTATGACCTTACGACTCTATTCTCTGGAAACAAGTATCCTACTTCGAATTTGTACTTGATGGGGTTTGTGAGATTAAAGTCTTATTGAGCAAGAGAAAATAATCAAATTGAGTTCATCAAAACATGGCGAAGAAAATGCAAGAAAAATTTTCCAAGTATTGGAAAAAATTGAGTCCAATATTGGCAATGGCGAGAGTTTTAGACCCTCGATTGAAGTTTGAATATGTAGAGTTTACTTTAGGAAAGGTGTATCCCGTTGAGCGTGAAATGAAGAAGGAAGTTGATATTATCGTAAAAGGATGGCAACACTCTATAAAGAGTATCATACGGCGTCAACTTTAAGAGGTTCTACAACCAATGTAAATCAAAATTCAGGTATTATAAATGGTGGGAATTCTGGACGCAATGGAAGTGCTTTTATGCAGGTGATGTTTCCTTAAGTTTTAACATTTCTATAATTGTTCATTTTTACTATTATACTATGTCTAGCCAAGTTACGTTTGACATATATTAGTCATTATTGTGGAGTACTTTTTATGGTTTAGTATGTTCTCAAGACCCGATAGTGGATGACTTTGTAAAGTGGTAGTTAATTGTTGAAGCTTTTTGATGCAGGCATTTGTCGCGCAAAAGAAATGGTGGTCAACAATCGACAAGTCGAATCGGAACAATATCTAAGTGAGTCATCAAGGCGCAATGTCATCTGATTTTGACATCTTGATGTATTGGAGAAGCCAAGAAATACGATACCCTAATCTCACAAGAATGGCAATCGATATTTTAGCAATTCCCATTTCAATCAGTTAGATCGGAATCTGCCTTTTAGCCTTGGAGGAAGGGTACTTGATGATATCGCAGCTCCTTATCTCCTGAAAGTGCCGAGGCATTGATAACAACTCGTGATTGGATATATGGAATCGGTAAGTGGCCAAGTCTTGACTAATTTTTGAAGTAATTGCAAGTTTATTTTACAATACACATGAGAATAATATTTAGTTATTTATATGTAGGAGCCGCATCAACGATGTTGAGGAAGTGAAAGATAATGATATTAGTGAGGATGTCTTGGCATTTGAGCCAAAGAAACAACAATGAGGCAGTAAGTTCTTATGCGTCTAATTAGTATCCGTACTTCAGCGATATAAAACGGGTAATTATGCAAATTCTATTCATTTACAGTAACACATCCTTTTGTTTGATATATTTTTTGCTGGAAATTACAGATTCATACTGGAGCGCCTTAAAGTGATACACTTCTAGACAGTAGACACACAAAGAGACATGGAAAAAAGAACATTTTTTGGGCACTGATTTACGAAATATTTTGGACTTGCATATGATATCAAGTCTCCTATTTTTTGTATGTATGAATGGAGACACAGACACTAACAATATATGGTGTATATGTGACTGCATATGAGGGTTTAGGTTATGATTCAAGAATTCAAAGTCAAGAGACGGTAGTTTCAGTTCAGTTTGTCCACTTTTGTATATGAAAGGACAGACATAGTCACATAGTGACATAGATAATAGGATTATATTTTGACTTGGTAACTTTAAGGATTCTTATATGAATCACAAGCCTATATCCTTATTAATGAATATGATACTTTTTGTGCAGGAATGGTTGGTATTATATGGTCTCCTCTTCACTAGTAGTGATGAAGTGTTTTAGACCTTTGTAGGTGGTAATGTGGTAGGCACTTGCTGTAAAAGTGGAAGTTTGTATTTCTCTGGTTTTATAAATGTATGCAACTATGTAATCCACAACTATGGTTTGGTTCATTTCAATCATGTTGTAGTTTCATTTTGGAATCTGTAATACGTTTTCAGTAGCACTTTTAAAAGTTTAGACTTGCGGCTGTTTACTTTCTAATTAGTGCAAAAATAGTAAAATTTACCAGCCAACCCGTAACCCGTCAGAGCCAACCCGTCTAGGGCTAGGGTTGGGGTTTTCGGCTTGTATGTGAACAGTACTAGGGCTAGGGCTGACCCTAACCCGTCCATGGCTTGTCAAGCTAGGTCCGGGTTGACCCTAGCTTGCCCCGTTGACAGCTCTAGTATTATATTATTTTGACGGGTTAACGGGTAACCCGCGGGTCAGCCCTAGCTGGCTTGATTTCTACTAGGGCTGGATATGACAACCCTAACCCGGCTTGTTTAGACAACGGGCCAAGCCGAGCCGGGTTGAAACAAGCCAAGCTAGGTCCAACCCGCAAGCCGGGTTAGAAATTGACAGCTCTAACCAAAAGCCATCTCCCGCAGGCATGTTAACAAACAACTTACTAACTGGAATGTCAGTATGACGAAGAGCACACACCAGACCCAGCGAATGTATAATCCAATTATTTAATTCGTACCCAAAGATAAGAAGCAATCGAATACACAATTTTCTGTAAGAAAACGAGGAGATAAACACACATTTTCCCCGATCAAATAATGAGCAAGTATCATCAAAACAAACATAGAAGTAAACAACTATATTCAAGCTCCTAGCGGTGCCCAATAGAAGTATTTTACCAGTTTTAGCCAACACCCGTTGAACTGAATCATAAAATAATGGATCGGATTCAAAACCATGCTTATTAATAAGCTCCAGAGTAAATTTTCCACTGTAGTAAGCATTTGAAACTGAACCCACCTTAAGAACGAAGAATCCAGAACTAAATAGCCAATCATAACAGAATTTGTAAGCACTATTAATTAAAGAACACCCTTGCAGAAGTGTAATTCCTTTCCCATGATCAAAAACTCTACCCATTTTGCGCTGCAAAAGGAAATCAACTCCAGCACTACTCAAATTAATAGAGTTACTCACAGATATTTTATCAAACATCATTCCAGTAGTACTAAGAACACCATCATTAGTTGGTATACAATCGATTGAATCACCATACCAAGAAGCTGACCAGTACCCATTCTTAGAGAGCAGCTCAGACACAGAATTTCCATTGCATTCATCCATTAAACTTGAACAAACATATAGTGTAAGATAATATGAAGTAATTGTATCAAAACCAAATTTCTTAATGAGTTTGAAATCTTTTCCTGGATCAAATAAGCTACGAGAAGAGCGGAGAATAATGGTAGAGTTCTTACCAAATCCGATCTGGTTCTTCCCGTCGAACTCATTCATGGCCTTGTTTGGGAACTGCTGCATATTCCCGATTTGGAATTCACCTGACCTATTGATGTCAGTAACATCAGTTTTGGCTAGTTTCTCATACGGAAGATTCTGATCAACAGACAAATCCTTCTTTGCATTAATGAAAATGGAAGGAAGAAACCCTAAATTAAGAGAATCATCTTCGTCGTGGACAGCAGAAGGAATTAATTTATCCACAGTTGAAACTTCTTCAAAGAAATAAGAAGGAATCAACTCCGATTCTGAAAATTCATCTTCTTCATCAATACAGAGAGGAAGTGATTTTGCCGCTTCAGACTCCATAACCTCTAATTCTCCAATTGAGACAGTAGAATCTCCAATTGTTGATGTAGACTCTAAAAACCCAATTGTAGCAGCCGTGTTGTTGATGTTAGGGTTGAGGATGTTGAGGAGTTTGAAAAGTTTATCAAAATTTCGATCCATCATTTTCCAATGTTGTTGGTGCTGTTCGGAGAGCTCCTTCAGCTCTTGTAGTTGTGAAGTAGAAGCAAATGTCGCCATTTAATCCTCACAGACAAAAATTGATACCCAGGAAGGTGAATCTGATACCAATTGTTATGTACCTAGATGTACCATAACAAGGTTAGAAGGATAATCTCTTGATTCTCATGAATCAAGCCTACTGGTTCAGTGATGAACACAGCTTAATCGAATAAACGATTGATTTCATTAAAGTTGGATTGTCCTTCCATTACAGAACAATTAGCTTATAAAGCTAGGCTTCCCAGCCCTACATCTAACCGCTACTACTAGCACAGATGGCTTTATCTAACCATCCCTTACAATTGATAAAATAGCCATAATTTGGCTAAAGGTTACCAGCTATAGATAATACTAATTATTGACAAACATTTGATACGGGCACGTCTTCTCCTAGCCAGGTACATGACACCGTTCTCTGATGCAATACATTGAAGACAAAGATTTGTTGCGGGGGGTAGCACACCAAGTATCATGGTGGGCGATAATCCATATGATGGAAGAACTTATAAAGTTTAGAGCCAATGCGGCCGCTGGAAAGGTGATGAGGTGTAATTGTACAACCGAAACATGGCTCGGCCTCCCGTGTAAACATAAACTTGGTGGGTACAAAGATATCATTCCTCTTGGAGATATCGATCCATTCTGGCAGCAACTTTCATTCATCCCAAATCCCACATGAGACGCTGAGCAAGAATTCAGAGACTTGGAGATTGGTAAGTACATCAACGAAAAATACCGAAAAATGAATTGTGCAGGAAGACAAATATTGGTTTCTAACTTTTGGCCAGCGGCCCGTAAGAGCCAATAAAACAAAAACCACCAGAGCATCCGGCAACTAAAATGTTATTTAGAGAAACTGTGATTGAAGACAAGAGCTGCACAAGAGACTTGTGCCGTCATGAGTATGTCCAGGCGGAATTTAATGAGTATGAGAACTCTTTCATTCCCAAGAAAAGGGGTCGGCCAAAAAAGAAAGTAGTCACCCAAAGTCATATACAAGTGAAATAAAATGAGGATATGTATGTTGTTGAGCATACGGTCGGTACCCAGCAAAGCCAAACGAGCGGAATGGTGACGATAATAGGAATAAAGGGTAATCTGCGCACCCCTAGAGATTCCCAAGGAAGACCACATCGTGTTGCTTACACTTTATATAAAGAGTATACCGATCAACTTCCTTACGTCATCTTGGATCACCTTATATCCACCGACGACGTTGACGGCGATGGAAATTGTGTTACCATGTTGCAACGGAACAGTTAGGGCATTTCGATGAAGCGGACAAACTAACACTCACCCAAATTGAATATGCAAGAAAAAAAATGGCCGCTAAACTCATTGAGGACAAGCAACTCTATCTAACAATGGCCATGGAAGGAGATCTAAAAGGGAAAGAAATGAAGTTTAAGGAGCTGGTTTCCAACGTGAAATGACGAAAGGGGTCGAAGACGGCCGGTTATAAGTTTTAGATGCAAATGCCTTTTGGTGACCAACTTTTAGCTGACACATTCACTTGTGTCGTTCATGTATTCAGCAAATGGCTCCCCATAGGCTCTTATGTACGCTCAAGAACTAGGTGTGAGCCGACGCTAAAGAAAAGAAGAATTGTAATGGCACATGTCAACATGAACCATTACATAGGCTTGAAGATAACTGAGGAATTTCCTTTGCCATGGGTGGGCTATGGTGATTGGGGAGAGTTTACTAAGGAGTGGACAAACCAGTATGAGTACGGCATGAACTTGTGGAATGCTTTGGACCCGATGTCGGATTACGTTGACATGGGTGATGAAATGAAAGAATGAAGGAGTGTTTAATGGTTTGAACATGTTTATTTTGAGCTTTGTATTTTGAAGCATACTTTTGGAAGATGGTTGTATCTAGAACATGGATATTTTTATTTTGAAGAATGCTTAGTGAATACAATGTGTTTTATCTTTTCGCACAAATGTGTTTTACTGTTATTTTTATTTATTTTGAACAACTATCGTTAATGTTTAACAGCTAAGGCTTAACGACCCAAACCTGCCAATATTTTCTCACTTAGGGTCGTTAATGTCGATACCCATATACCTGTACGACTCAAACCAACCATATTAGTTGATCTCCTGGATGTTTTTGTCACTTGGAGTCGTCAACTTTATAATCATACCAATAACGACCCAAACCTGCCATTATTTTCTCACTTAGAGTCGTTAATGTCGATACCCAAATACCTGTACGACTCTAACCAACCATATTAGTTTAGTTCATGGATGTTTTTTTCAGGAGTCGTCAACTTTATATTCACACAAATAACGACCCAAACCTGCCATTATTTTCTGACTTAGATTCGTTAATGTCGAGACCCATGTACTTGTACGACTCTAATGGTCCATATTAGTTGATCTCCTGGATGTTTTTGTCGCTTAGAGTCGTTATTGGAATAAAATATAGACTAACGACTCTATGGTCTCCTTCAGAGTCGTCAATCTGGGTACTCTAATACCTACTGACTCTTCCATACCAAAATTTTTTGATCTCCTGGATGTTTTTTTCGCTTAGAGTCGTTATTGATATCAAATAACGATTATCGACTCTTCCATGTTTTGTCTTCAACGGCTATTTCTGAATATACTTTTCCCAAAAAAATGAGCCGTTGGGATTTTTTTTCATATAAAGATTCCATCATCAACTAGCAAATACAACCGAAAACAATCAAAGTAAATCATTTTTTCAATGTCAAGTCCATCATCAAATAACAATTCAATTGAAAACATACTTAGAAGATGCAAGCGACCAACCAAATCACTATTGGAAATGAAAGAAGAAATACGCAAAATAAGCATGCAACCTACTAAAAAACCATTCACTCCATCATCATATCCTACGAAGGAAGAAGAAGAGATGCGTGGGGCCAAAAAATGAGGCGAAAAACGATCCCATCTCCGGGAAGTATTCAAACAAGTCGAGGAAGAGACCGAATGGGTTAAAATTATTACATTGTCAAAGATCTTCCCGAAGAACATCAACATGAGAGTATATTTTGGAGTCAAGTTGGTTGGAGTCCTTTCGTTAATTATAACAAGAAACTACGCTATGATTATGAACCGTCCCACATTCGTGATAGGACGTTCACGTTATGAAATTGTGCACCAAGCACAACGAGTTTCTCGCTATGAATAGAGGGGATAGGCGTGCGGCCCAGGATGCATATACCAAATGGAGAGGAGAGCCGTTTTATCACATCGAAGCAGCAATGGTAGTAAGATCTAAGTTAGACCAACTCTGCACTAAAGAGTCGTCACACAAAAGAGTTATGTAATAACGACTCTTCAAAATGTATGTTGTTCAAAGATGTTAGCAACTCAGTGTAAGGGTCGTCACCTTTTTAAGTTATGTACTTAACGACCCTAGTTGTGGATTTCAAAAAATATGACCGTTGGAGTATTCTTCTATATAATATAACCCATTGCTATTCTAAAAATTGCCCAAACCTCCTAATTTCATTCCATCTACATCTTCCATAACTTAATTAGCGAGTATTAATCCATATTTTCATTTCAAAGTGAGATATCAATGGCAATGGTAGAATGGGAACAGGACGAAGATATGGATCTCGTAAAATCTTTCGCTAGCACTTTCCGTGAACGTCCCAATGAAATCTATTCAATGTTTTGGAAGAGAGTTAAAGAATTCTTTTATGGACGCACGGAAAATCCTAATAACCAAAAATGGAGAGATCTAGCGTTTCGATTCAACTACATAAAAAGTGTAATACGAGAATACGTTATAGTTATAAATATGGTGTACGACCATCATCCTCGTGCTCCTCTAAGGGAAAAGGTGAGTAATCCCATAATTTTATACCAAAGTCCATTTTTTTTCTTTTCGTATACTTACATTTAGACATTCATTGAATTTCAGCTCGAACGGTTCAAAGGGTTATGGATAATTCGTAATGGGGAAATAATGTTCATTCATTACAAGGAATATACCGTGTTGCACCGTCGCGCCAAGACGTTCATCGACGAACACTTGATGTGTCGAATTCAAGAATATCCATATTAAGTCTTATGTAATGCTTGAACTATGTGGTGTTATTTCGGTAATGATATAAGTGTATTCGTAACTTTTATAACAAAGTTCTTACATCTAGAGTTGTCGTAGTAGTTTTAGAAGAGTCATCAATGCTAATGTATGACACTTAACGACTCTAGAGTAGAAGAAATTGCTTGATCTCCTGTATGTTTTTTTAACATGGTGTCGTCACTGGTTTCCATATGAACAGTAACGACTCTATCAATTAAAAAAGCATTGTCTGGATTTATTTTACAAAGGGTTGTTACTCTGCTTTATGAACCGAATAACGACTCTATAGTAGAAGAACTTGGTTGGTCTCCTGGATGTTTTTGTAAGTTAGGGTCGTCAATGATGTCCATATAACCAATAAAGACTCTAGCTATGAAAATAAATATGTTCTCTCTGTATTTATTTCTCGATGGGTCGTTAATAATCTATATCAATAACCTAACGACTCTAGAGTAGAAAAATTTATTTGATCTCCTGGATGTTTTGATTCAATAGTGTCGTCACTGCTTTCCATATAAATAGTAACGACTCTATATTTGAAAAAAAAAAAAAACAGTCTCTGGATAATTTTAACAAAGGGTCGTTAGTATGTTATATGAATCATATAAGGACTCTTGCTGTGTTTCAATTAATTGGTTTACAATCGCCATCTTACTATATTATAAGATGACGAAACCTATGCTGGACCATTTGTTTGGAGATATATTATTTGATAACAATAACACTAATTTAAAAAAAAAAAAAACTACTAACATATTAAATAAAGCGACAATGTTTTAACAAACCATTCGAACCAGCAGTAGATAGTTGTATCAAACAATAACCAAATAAACAAACATAAGTTCAAGTCTACAATAACCAAACAAACAAACATAAGTTCAAGTCTAAAGGTCGTCCATCAAAACATTATAAGAACATCTCCTCACTCAAGAATACGACCTCCACCTCGGCCTCGACCTCCATCTCGCCCTCCCTAACTTCCCTGACTTCCTTCACCAGCTGATGTCCTGCTTCTCTTACGACGGCCTTGACTTGCACTAGCTATTTGGGAATTAACATCTTCTCTTTCCTCCGGGCTTTCCTCACCTTGTCTTCCTCCAACTTGACTTGCTTCACCCTGTTGAGCACGTTCTTGTCTCATTTGTTCTTGGGTTTTCATGGGCCTCTTACTTTGCTTAACTAGATCAGCAAACATTTTCCTCGCTTGTGGATTTTTCAATGTGACTGCAATAATCAGCGTACTTATGATATCGCTCAGGTTCTACCACTTCTCCTTTGTCAGCAGAGCAACAAAATGCCTTGATAAGAATCTTCATCCGTTCCCTCTATTTGCATTCAAATACCAATTCATATTAAATAACTTATATTTGTATGTTTATGAATAACACAATACCAAAAATAAATACTTACCACAAGCTTAAGAATGGTATAATCATCTCTGGTGTCAGATGTAGAATCCTAGGAAGATGCCTTGTTGCTCCTTCGAGTGCCAGGAGGATCTATCCTGATGACCCGAGGGTGAGAGAAGCATTCGTACCATTCCAAGTAATTTGTTGTTTCCTCGTGACTTTTATCCCAATGGAAGTGACCTTGTCAAAGTCTGTGTTAATGTAGATATGTCTATGCCTATGAGAAGAGGTGTGAAATGCTCTATAAATTCTGGAGTTACAAAATGGCAGCAGTTTTTCTTCAAGCGTCAACCTAAGAAATCTGCACAGAATGTTATATCCTAAATCACTCTAAGGATGCTGCTATTTTTCTGAAGAAGGCTCATGGAAAACCTTATTTCATGGGTAAGGTTAATAGCATTCGTAAAACCATTAATGTTGTTACTTCTAATACTGAAAAATCTTCGACAAAGGCTCCAACAGTTAAGAAGAACCAAAAGAAGTTTATCAAGTCAACTAACTTTGTTCCCCCTAAGGATGGTGAACTCATCAACTTAAACCCTCTCCTCAAAGCTGAAGGGATTAACATAGAAGAGGAAAGCAGATTAGGAAAAAGGCATAGGGTAGGTGAAACAGCAGCTAAAAACTCTCCAACAATTGAAACAACTTCCCAAAGTACTATGTTGAATCCAGTTCAAACCTCTATGGATACTCAACTGATCACAACTGGAGATAATCCCGCAGTGCAGGCACACAAGGGGAATCAGGTAACTAATTTTTATAAAACTCTTTACCTAAAAACTTTTACTTTTTCTTCTTCTCTTCTCAGCATTGTTTTCGAGTATTATAATTGCAGGCTAAATTCAATTCTTACAAATAATTGTGTGAGTTTTGTTTTGTCTTCTGCATTAATTAATACTAGAAACTATTGTTTGACTTTAAAACATATTATTAGAAACCCACATGCATTATCATCATTAGCATTTAATTTTACATGCACTCTTGATTTAAATTTTTACGTAATATCTAGGAAGCTAGCTTTGCATCGTATTTTCATATCTCATCTAAGAATCATGAAAATCATCTCCTGGAACGTACAAGGTCTAAAAAGTACCAGCATTAGGGATCACATTAGGGACTTAATCAGGACACAAAACCCTAACATAATCTTCTTATGTGAAACAAAACTAGATGAATCAAAAATGAAACCTCTAGTTACCCCATACCAATTCCCAAATATCAGATATATATCCTCAATAGGCTTATCTGGAGGTCTCACTATCATGTGGAAGAATGGTTTTTCTTGTGAGCTTATTTGCAGTGAAAACAATATGTTTCATCTAGTTATACAAGATGATCCAAGTCAAACAGAATGGTTACTTTCTTGTATGTATGGGTATGGAGGAGGTCAAAAGAAACAAGATCAATGGGATTTCATAGAAGAAAATGAAAGGAATATAACTAGCCCCTGGGTCTTAATGGGCGATCTTAATATTCATCTTACAAATTCTAATACTTCTTCTTCATCTTCAAGGGATGGCAGCATTAATGCCCCAATACATGATATTGGTTTGGGAGATTTGGGCTTCATTGGTCATGAGCATACTTGGACCAACAATAATCTGGGAACTGGTAAAAGAAGATCAAGAATTGACATGGCTCTGGGTAATGCAGCTTGGAATTCAGTTTTTCCTTCTTCAAAGATTATTCATCTAAGTCAAATGGGTAGTGACCATTGTCCTATAATGCTCATTATAGATTACAATCAACCTAAACTTTGGAAACCTTTCAAGTTTTTTCAAACTTGGTTGAATGATAAAAAATGTGCAGTTGAGATAGCTAAAGCTTGGAGTAAGCATGTGCAAGGTTCTGCAGCTTTCATTCTCACAAAGAAAATGCAGTTTACAAGAATAACTCTCTCTAAGTGGAACAGATTGCATTTTGGTAACATCAACACTCAGGTAGATGCTCTTCAACAACAACTCACAGTTGTTCAGTCTCAACCATATTCTCCTGATAATACTTCTAAATCTCTTGAAGTCAATGCAGAACTCCATAGGTGGCATCATATTCAGTTTGAATTTAATAAAAAAAAATCCAGAGACAACTTCCTTAAAGACATGGATATATTTCCATACTCTTACAAAAATGAAAAGAGTTAGAAATAATATTGACTCTCTCAAAGACAACCATGGCACTTTGTTGCATTCTAGATATCAGCTAGCTAATCTTCTCACTAATAATTTTCAAGAAATCAGCACTTCTACAAACCCAATTATTGAAGAAAGGTTTTACAATCACATTCCAACAATCATTACTGAAGATGATAACAGACTACTCACTGCAATACCTACCAATGAAGAAATTCTATCTGTTTTAGAAGGAATGGAAAGTTGGTCTGCTCCTGGTCCTGAGGGTTTTCAAGCTGGTTTCTATAAGTCTCAATGGAATATTGTTGGTGATGATGTCTGTGATATGGTGAAGAATTTTTTTAATTCTAAATTTATTCTTCAGTCTCTCAACAAGACATATATTTCTTTAATTCCTAAAACTAAGAAGCCTACAACTCCAGCTGAATTTAGGCCAATTAGTTTGTGCAATACTTGATACAAAATTGTCTCTAAAATCTTAGTTTCAAGAATGAAGCCACTTATGGACATAATTATGTCTCCTTATCAAGCAACATATGTCTCTGGAAGATTAATAAATGATAATACTATTATTGCTCATGAATTAATACACTTAATGAAGAAGAAAGAAGGTGAGGGTGGTTGGTTGGCTTTAAAAGTTGATATGTCAAAAGCATTTGACATATTAGAATGGAGTTGTATCTTAAAAGTGCTGAGGAGTTTTGGATTTTGTGAGGAATGGATACAACTCATTCAGCAGTGTATCAGCGCCACCACTCTATCAGTTCTACTCAATGGAAGTCCATGTCAAGAATTTAAACCTACAAGGGGTATAAGGCAGGGAGATCCCTTATCTCCGTATTTGTTCATTCTGGCTATGGAATGGTTTTCAAGAACTTTATCTGAAGCTCATGTCTCAAAAAAAATTCCAGGAATCAAAGCATCTAGGGGTGCACCTCCTATTAATCACCTTCTCTTTGCAGATGATTGCCTAATCTTTACACATGCCAATTTAACCAGTGTGACAAATCTTCTACATGTCATTGAAGATTTCAGCTCACAATCTGGTCAAGTCATTATTTTTGACAAATCCTCCATTTTATTTAGTAATAATTTGGATCCCTCTATATGTGATACTTTTAGTCACATTTTTGGTGTAAAGAATATGGAAGGCAATGAGAAATACATGGGATCTCCATTGCTTATTGGCAGGTCTAAGGTAAAGTATTTTGAAGATATTAATTATGCTTTTGAAAGAAGACTTTCTAACTGGCAAGGAGGAACTATGTATCAAGATGGTAGAGGAACTATGGTTAAAGCTGTACTCAATGCGGTCTCATCATATCAAATGAGTACATTCAAGATTCCAAAGAAGCTGATCAAACAATTAGATTCTCTTCAAGAAATTTTTTCTGGGGCTACAAATCAACAAGAGGCAACAATCCTATAGCTTTGGGTGATCTGTGTATTCCAAAAGAAATAGGAGGTTTTGCTTTTAGAGATCTTGAAAAACTCAATCAATCTCTCCTTACAAAAATGGCTTGGCGCATCCGCACTCAATCTGATCTGTTGTGTGTTAAAATTCTAAAGGCAAAGTACTTCAAGAATGAAGAGTTTTTGCATATTCAACAAGATAAACATAACACACTCTGGATTTGGAGAGGCATTGAATATGGTCTTAAGAATCTTAAAGAGAACATCTGTATGCAAGTTAACAATGGTAAGAAAACTCGCATATGGCTTGATAATTGGATTATTAATTTGGAGGATAAGCCTAACCATCAGAATTATGTGTATGTGTCTGAACTCATATCTGCTACTTCAAATACTTTGAATATGAGCTTATTACAATCTCTCTTTTCTGATGATGTAGTAGGAAAAATATCAAGAATGCAGGTGAATATTAATGAAGAAGATACCATTAGATGGAAACTAACCAGAGATGGCTTATTCACAGTTAAGAGATCTTATAATAAATTGGTTGAGAGAAGTTTCCAGCATCATGAAGCAACCAACACTGTCCCTAAGGATGTTTGGAAAGCTTTATGGAAAATGAAGGTGCCTCACAGGGTGAAGATGTTTATATGGAAGTGTCTAAAAAAAATAGTGCAAACAAAAGACATGACTGCTAGATTCAACAACAATATACAAGAACACTGTGGAATCTGTAATCATCCTCTGGAGACCTTGTTTCATATGTTGCTAGTTTTCCAGCATGCAAGATTAGTTTGGATAAGTTTAAATATTAATGTGGATGGAGTTGCTGCAAATTGTGGAAGTGTTAAAGAATGGATAATCTCATGGTTTAGTAATATACATAACAATGGTGCAGAAGCAAACAACACATGGAGAATGACTTTAATGGTGGGATGTTGGGTAATTTGGAAAGAAAGATGTGAACATGTCTTTTAACACAAAACCCTAAACCATTGCTCTACAGTTACAAGGATCCAGTTTCATCTCCAGAAATTCAGTTTATCAGCCAACAATATCACGACAGTGCAGCCTCAAGTTAACACTATAGATACATATGTCACTAATATTGTAAAAGTATTTGTTGATCCCTCATTTGATCATCTGACTAATAACTCTGGAACCGGCATGATGCTTTTGTCTTATACAGGTACCTGTGATGGAGTTAAGGGATCGTATGCAAACAGAGTGATAGATCCAGAAGCTGCAGAATGCATGGCAATTATGGAGGCTCTTAGCTGGATCAAAGCTCTTAACATCCAAGAAGTCCATATTTTTGCAGATGCGAAAGTTGTAGTGAAATCTATTACCACAGACAGTATTCAAGTTAGATGGGAAAATAATCACCTCATTAGAGATATTAAAACACTTATTTCTTCTTTCAAGTTTTGTAGAATCTCTCATGTCAAGAGCGACTTTAATAATATTGCAGACTGTGTTGCAAAAAAAGTCAGGAGGAACAAACTCTTACTAGAAGAGTACAAGGATTATTCTCCATGGTTTTCAACTCTGTTAAATAGGCTTGCAGTGCCTAGAACTGCTTAATTAATATATGCTCTGTGTTATCAAAAAAAAAAAAAAAAAAATCTCTCATTTGTCTAACTTGTGCTTGAATCGTGGTTCATAATCCGGTGTGGGTGAATCTTGAATATACCCAAGCTGACGCATGATTCTCATCGGATTATACATTGAAAATTCGTAAGGGTAAAACAGAGGGCCATTGTAACACACGACATCTTCGATTGCGCTCACCCTATCATTCTTATAAGGATCAAATATTACCTCTTTAGCTGTGATGTTGTCCAATTTTTGGCGCATTTCTAACAACGCATCCTTTTGTTCATTATCCTGACAGCCAGTGTACAAGTATCGAGTCCCTCTTGGTTTAGTTTTGTTCCATTCTGGGTTGATTGTGACGTCGGGATTGTCTTTTAACAATGAAGGGAAACGATCGTAAATCCACACCTATATTGACACCAAACAAAATAAAATAAAACAATCCGATAGGTATAAAAATATTCAAAGAACAAAAAAACATAAATATAGGAGACAACTTTGTTCAATCCAATTACCTGGAGTAGAGCCTAATTTCCATTCACTTGAGAAGTTCGTTCCCGAGATGCATTTGATAACTGGCAATTCAAATGTTCTACTATGGCAGTCCCCCAAGAGTACTTGTTCACATCTTCCAGAGGATCCAAAAGTTGAAGAAGGTTGACACTAAACCGGTTACCCTTGGTGTCGGGAAATATAACCGACGCAAGTGTGTACAAAAAATACCCAGCCGCCGCATAACGACATTCCATATCAGAGAGACCATCAACTTTTTCTTTGATTAGTGTTCCAACAAACATCTCCCTAATATCTATGAGTTTGAACTTTTTCTTCGGGTATTTCTTTCCCTTCACGAAAAGGCCATATGTGGTATCTTGATCCCAGCCAAACAATTTCTCGTTTGATGCATAAATTTCTTCCCAACTAAGCCTTTTCTTGAACTTGTCATTGGTGGATTTTTCTTCGACCTGCAGCCCTAATATCTGATCTGCATCATCGGGAGTTAATGCCATCTCACCAAAAGGGAATTGGAATGTATGGGTTTCGCCGTAAAACCTCTCACAGAAACTTGATACTGCAACCTTGTCATATGCAATCACAGAGTTCACAACGACAGTATACAGAGCAGAGTTTTCAATAATCTCTTTGACTCTTTCACACTCATCTTTTAAATCCCAGAAGGACATTTTCACATAAGAAGATTGCCGCCTGAAAACACATACGGTATTCTTATGATCCCACAAAACAAAAAACAAGTAAATATAAAAAAAACAAAAAAAAAAGTTAACATCAACAAATCAAATATAAAAGCAAAGTTGAGATTGTTACGATTGTTTCGTAGATGGTACGAGCCCACGTTCCGGGATATCCAAATAGAACTTCGCAACCATCTCTAGGTTCTCCTCTGGCTTTCTCACCACGAAGACGTTCCAGCTGCAAATATTGGGCGGGAATATGTCTCGCGCTCGCTGTCACTGGCTTTCCATCCTTCCGTTTCGACGGTTTCGCCTGCTCTTCCTCTTTCTCCTCATCATCATCATCACCAAAACTACCAATTCATCCCGAAAACCTTTTCTTTCGTTAAGCTATAAACAATTCATACAAACCAAATAAATCAACTTGAATAATTATTTACCTCAATCGGAAGCAACTGAAACAACATAGACATTAAAGCACCGCAATTGCACCGAAATTTTGTAAGCCTAAACGATTGATACCAAACAATAAAGCAAGATACCAATAGTTTTTCTTAACCGGAAATAATTGAATCACACACACATCCATACACAAATAATGGAATAAAACATCAATTGTACCGAAATTTTGTTAAGCAAAAGCAATAAATATACGAAATAAAATCAGGCTTTTCTTAAACAGGAAAACGATTAACTAACAAATTCGTTACCTCAAATTTCGCATCCACTTCTCAAATACGTTTGCATCTTCTTTCCAGGGAGAATTGATACCAAAATATCATTATGTTGTCATCATTGTGCAAGAAAAAAGAATAAAAACAACCAACTTTTACCAGAGAAAGATTGAAAACCGGTTTTAACTATTGCAAGCAAAAGTTGAAAACCCCGAAACACATATGCTTTTATGCTAAACCAAATGATTCAACATATTGTGACTTTTTCACATATTGTTTCAATCAGAACCCCTCATGATCCTTTGATAAAGCCTACCAACATGGGCTAGAACTTAATCCTGCTAAACCAAAAAGTCACCCAAACCATAAGGGTTCACAACATATGAGATCGAATATCAAGGTCATGAAAACCGAAATCAAACATCCCATAAACATACATAGAAGTAAGATAAAGCATTCAAGCACAGGCTATGTAATCATAAACTATCACAGGAAGAATTATAAATCAAATAATTTTATTCATAATAAGATAGTTTTATTCATGATAGACCTAATAAAATCATTGAAAGAAATCAAAAATTGGTGTCTATTCTCTTTGCAACTCAGTCCTTCATATCAGTGCTAAATGAAGGCGGATTATTACTTTCAATCTTCAGCTTGTGAATTTCTTCAAGTAGATAACCTTGTTGCTTGACCAGAATCTCTTGCAGGTGAGAAATTTTTGTGAAGGATTCTGCAAGAGCATGTAATTCTGTCACAGAACTGTGTCAATGCTTCAATACACTGATCTTTCTTCAACATATTCTCTCTTTCCTTCTTGCTAAGCCAATATCTCTTTTCGATTTTACTCTTAATATCAAGAGAAGATGCAGACTTACTTTTAAGTTGATATTTCTGATCTAGCATCTTACCAAGAGAAGATGTTGTATCCAGACTCATGGTTCGGACAAGGAATGACCAAATAAGGAGAAGGATCTTTTTATAATTTTCATACTTCCGAAAATATAATATTCCTATAAATACGAATATCTCAAATATTTTCAAATACTAGATTTTATTCTCATAATCTACACATAAGTGCCTTGATTTTTCTTCTTCCTCACTCAAAAATCGGCACACATAGCGAGGAAAGAATTCTAATACCGATCAGGTGGTATTAGTATGAGATTTTCTCTCATTATGAAATTTTGAACAACCAGAGTGTCCTTGATCTAGTATCGTATGAGAAATTCTCCTCTTGTTACCTCGAACAAGCGAAGTATTTTGAGATTGACTTGGGTTGCCTATGCAACTTTTAGCAATTCTGTTTTTGAGACAGTTTTTTGCATCTTGTCTTATTTTTCCCTTTACCATTAGATGATTTAATAACATCGGAAGACATGTCCATTTTTAAAATGGGTAAATCACTAATGGAGGAGGTGATGAGTGCCAAATATTGCATATTTATACATCTATTTATTGGCATTTTACTCATCTTTTGCGCATAGAAATCAGATATTATCCCAGATTCTGTGTTTTCTTTGTTTTCAAGAATAAATATTTGTTTTAATTAATTTTGTATTTTTAGGTACTAAATAAAGTCCGAGAATCGAGGAGCCAAAAGAGCGAAGAATTGAGTCGAGCATCTATGGAGCAGATAGCCAAAGCCCGCGCGCAATTGATTCTTGCAACCCAACAAGTAGCAACTCATCTCAAGACATGGGCTTGAGCTAGACCTGACCCGCGACCCGGATCCGAGCCCGTCCACTCCAAGCCGTCAAGATTTTGATCTTCTACATCCAACGGTCGCTGATTCCACGTACATCAAAGATTGCTGCTCCCGTGCAACACCAGATCGCTCCAAAACCGCTTACCTCTAGCAGCCGTTCAGATTTCGCTCCTATTCATCCTACGCTCGGTGAGGCCTTCTCATCGAGTTTTGCTGTCCCTGCTTCACAGCGAAATCTCCATACCCTATACCCTAGTCGACTACCCCATTCTCTTCTCTTTCTTTCTCTTTCTTCTCCTCTCCCGTCGCTCTCACCTCTGCAAAACCCAGTCCACCACCATCTCCACCCCTGACAGAGCCGCCCTCACCGCCTCCATCATCATCAACCGACAACTGCAACAGCGGCACCTTCCTGCTACCCTTCTCTACCTCGAGTTATCTATTTCTTAGCTTCTACCAACTCTAGAAGCTAATTTAGAGATAACTAGAAGTTAGGGTTTCCACCAACATCACAAGCAAAGCTATCAGGGACGACGTGACAAGAAGGGAACACGATTCAGAGAGTATGGGTTCGATTTACTTTTCAATTAATTTCAATTTTTAATGAATTAGGGTTTGGGAATTTTGGGGGAACTGCATGTATAAATAGAAGCAGGGGATGATGATTTTAGGCACGCCTGGATTAGCCAGGGCAGTCAATAGTTGTATTTTGTTAATTTATGTTCTAGTTTGGTGCTAGGGTTTCATTGAAACCCTAACTCTCTGTTTTGAGTTCAATTTGTTGATTGTTCTTGAGAACTTAATTGAATTAGATAACTTCAATCCTAGCATCTAACACTCTTCTCTCACAATGCATACCAACGCCATGGATGCATTGTACAATCCTTAGAGTTATAGGCTAATTCCTTTGATTAGTTATACTTAAGTAGATAACTAATGCTCTGGGTTAGTACCCTTAGCTGTGTATTGAAGTTTCACTAGGTGAAACCCTTTAAATGAGTGGTAGAATTGACAATCTTCACTCATCTGACATAGGAACAAGAGTTTCAACATAGTTGATCACATAATAGGAGTTAGTGGAGGATTTGGAGACCTTAGTAACCCCTCTGTCACTATCTTTACCTTAGTTAGAGTCATCACAATTCAAAAACAGCCGTAATGGCACAAAAATATCTATGTTACCATCTCATTGTCACTTTGTCACTTTTAGAACTCAGTTGAGTAGCAAGCCTTAGATCACATAAGGGCACCACAAGTCTCTGTGGTTCGACCCGTACGTGCCCAGTGCTACATCGCGACACCGTGCACTTGCGGTATTACCCGTAGGCTCAAATATAAACATCT
Source organism: Papaver armeniacum (assembly GCA_023531295.1). Classification (NCBI taxonomy): domain Eukaryota; kingdom Viridiplantae; phylum Streptophyta; class Magnoliopsida; order Ranunculales; family Papaveraceae; genus Papaver; species Papaver armeniacum. The sequence continues at coordinate 404,132 of JAJJWW010001215.1, read as the reverse complement.
TCTCGGGCCTACCAAGTTTTTGGCGCCGCTGCCGGGGACTTGGCGTGTGCCTTGTTTCGATCTTTGCCTTGCTTCACTGAATGTACATCCCTGTATATACTTGCATCATTGTCTTTCAATATTCCCTGTATATATGTGTCTTATTTCCATGATATTTCATATGTAACTTAGCATTGTAACATTATTAGCCTGCATTGTAATTCTTCCCTGTACATTTCCACCCTGCATCATTGCCTCATGATTTGGTTGTTAGTCTAGTTCTTCCTTATTTAGTGTGCGTCATCTTGTAGCTTAAGTTTTGCATCTGTAAAATTTCTGTCTTTTATAGTTTAATTACTTGCATTATTACCCATGCTCCATCTAAATTAGAGTAACTTAATAGTGTAACTTAGCTCATTAGATCATTGCATTGCAGTTAGTCCCTCCATTTCTGCATCATTGCCCTGCATAAACTCTCCAATCAGCCCTGTGCATCAATTGAAGTTGCAAGTTGTGAGCTGGGTTAGTTGTAGTCACAAAAACATTGGCTTGAGCTGAGCCACCCAACTGTAATTCTGTTTCCCCTGTGCAAGCCCCTGAGATATCGTGTTTGTAAGCCACGCCTTAGAAACCCAAGTTGTAGGCCACGACTTAAACCTGCCCGCCACTCTTGTCTTGTACCCATTGATCTGTAAGTCTCGCTAAGGTCTTCGAGTTGAGCACAATTTGCGTTGTCTTTGTGCTAAGCCGCAAGAAGCTGTGCATATTCTGTCTTTGCCAATCTGCCTGTGCTCTATCTTTGTGGCTGAGAATAAGAACCCGCAACTACTACGCCTTAACATTAGTACTTTGTTGCTTTAACTGTGAAAAAAATTGGGAACTAAGAATTGTTTGTTGAAACAACAGGTGCTTGCCAAAAGGGAGAAAGACGAGGCTAGGCGCGAGACTTGAGGTTAGATCCCCGTATGCCACTAAACCTCCCAGTGCTGTGTGTCTTCTGCGCTGTGAGCAGTGATGCCTTCCCATCGACACTTTGCGGTGCCTCCGTGAGTGAGGTAAGTATGATTAAACTTCCCGTGAGCCATCACTTTGTGTAAGCATGATTAAACCCCGAGATTACCCAAGTATTGCTCCACCCCGTTAAGCATCACCTTGCAATGCTCGAGCCGAACTCCACCCTCTGAAGCCGTGAGTTGAGCTGTGGTTGAGCTCGAATTATGCTCTAACTCTCCACCCCCGAAGGCGCGAGTTGAGCCATTGTTTATCTGTCTTTGTGCAAGCATTAGGCTGCAAGCACTAAGCCGTGCTTTGCCAATCTGTCGAATGGTGTGAGGTTGTCTTCTTTGAGCACTACTAGACTGAGCTGTCTTTGTGCTTGTTCTTCTCGTAAAACCGTGCATTCTCCAAAACATCTCTGTGGTTGAGCTCTTGAGCGGGTGAGCTCTTGAGCAACCAAAGAAACAAAAGAAAAAGTGCAAACTTGAGGTTAGTAATGGCATATTGTAATCCTGTCTTTGTGTAAACCATGTTATGCATGATAGACTAGTCGCCCGAAAATTGCATACACGAGATTGTAAGCCATTGCGACGCATGCTATAGACCTGTGCTAGGAACACACACCCCGAGCATAACCCCGACCCGTTAAACCTTGCCTTGCCGTGGCCGAGTGCACAACCCCCCGGTTCACCTTGTGAGCCGTGAGTCTTAGCCTATTAAGATTGAGAATTGGGCTGTCGTCTCCCGACTCCTTTGTGCTTAACCCGTGACACCCTATTTTGCATACCTTGGCTTCAATGCATGATAACCTCACCTGAGCATAGCCCATCTCGCTGGTGGTGAGCCAAGTTCTCGCTGACCCATCGCATCTGTTGCTACTTGTGCATAAGCCCCGAGTTTTGAGCTCAACCGACCTCACTAAGCTTGATGTGATTGTGCTAGCATTGTGTGTCTGGCCGATTTCTTTGCATCCGTGAAACCTAAACCACATTGTCTTGAGCTATCAACCTCATTGAAGGCGTGGGGCTTTGTGATGCACTACCCTTTTGACATCGACCAATCTGCAAGTAACCTCCACCATGTTAACCTTGCCTGCACAAACTATCTTTGTCTTGAGCATAAAGCCGGCCGAGTTGGTCTGTCTTTGGCTGCCCTTGATCCCGTGGTCTAGGGCTGCACTTGATCCTATTGTTGTCCTGTGGTCTAGGCTGCACTTGATCCTGTGCTGTGACAATTTTGAAAAGCCAACCCTTGCATAAACTGTGCTGTGCAAGCATTAGGCTGCAAGCACTAAACTGTGCTAATCTATGCATAAGTTGAAGCCCACCTGGCCTGAGCTGCCAACTGCTGGGCTGCACATAAACAGAAGCCCAACTACTGGGCTGAGCCTTTTCATCTAGGCTGCAAGCGACTAAGCCTAAAACTGTTGGGCTACCTGCACTAAACTAAGCCCACATCTGTTGGGCTGAACACTTACTGGGCTAACTGAACCCAACCTGGGCTGAAACAAACCAAACTGAGCCCACATCTGTTGGGCTGTGCAACCAAGCTGGGCCAGACCAACTAAGCTACACAACTGGGCTGTAAAGTTTTACAAATTCTGGGTTTCAAATAGCAAATCCCAAACAAACCAAATTGAGCCCACAAAACCAAAGCCTCCCAAATAAACCAAACTTTCCCAACAAACCAAAATGAATCCCAAACAAACCAAATTCCCACATAAACCAAAGCCCATTTTCTTGTTATATTTGTTAATGTTTGTACATATTTTCTATTGGGTTGACCCTCAACTCTTTAGACTGTTAGTAAATTTTTGTAGGACTTGTTAATTTTTTCTTTCTTGAATCGGTTGAGTCTTCTTGTGCATTTTTTTGTGCTAATCCGATATAATCACCACTGAGAATGTTGGATTTTGCCTTGACGAACGAAGCTCAACCTTGCTCCCGCCGACATCCGGTAATCTCTTCCCTTTTCTCTTATCAGCATAGTTCTCTCGGTATGTGACTGTTTAAATTTTTTCTATATGAAGACACATTGAGGACAATGTTTGATTTAGGTTTGGGGTGCATTTGCATTTAGAGTTTTTAGTTTTTATTTTGCATTTAGAGTTTTTAGCCTTTTATTTTACCTTTTATTTTCAAAAAAAAAAAAAAAAAAAAAAAAACTCTTTTTGTAAAAACCTCCAACTTTTAGAGATTTTAGAGTCACTAGCATGCTTCTAGCTATGTTTACATAGAGATTCTGACCGAAATAACAGAACTTGGAAGTACCGGAAAACGCAATCGGGTTCCTTAGTTGATTAGAGCGTTAAAGTTGGATTTAACCATACCGGAGGGCAAATTAGGTGCTGTTTAGATATTCGGTAGTAGAATTGTGATCACCCATAGTGGAGACTACCCAATTTACATCAAGTGAGGCACCAACCTTCAATTTTTGCAACTTTCTAGAAAAGTCATTAGAGTGTGTGTCACCGTCACGTAAATTCGGGTAGGAATGGTGAGCTACCCAACTTCGCACCACTTTCAAGACTACTTTTGATCTCTTGAGTGCTAGTTTTTGTCAATCATGAGGGTGACGTCTAAAGATGAAAACTCCTTCTAAATACCGATTTGCCGTTAGCATCACTCTCTCTCTCAATCAGCAAGACCCATAGAAACACATCATCGTCGACAACCTGAGATGTAATCGAATATGGAAAGAAAAAATTGATATAGTCCAAGGTTTATGTGCAACAATGAAAAGAAAATAGGATGAGAATTAATAAAATTTATAAAATCAAGACAATACAAGTTGTGGAAAAATTGAGTGATAAAGTCCTTTGTCCATGGAGTTAGTTGTTTCATTATTTGTATTTATTTTTACTTTCACTTATTATAAAAAAAAAAAAAAAAAAAAAAAAAAAAAAAAAATCAAAAGTCAAAAAAATATTGTAGTTTATTTTCTTATTTTTGCTACCACCATGGTAAAGAAGAGTTTAAAAGAAAAATCCAAACAACAAGGAATTTGAGTAGAAAAGTTAAAAATTGTCAAGTTTTGTGAAGTTTAGAAGTTCGTCATCAACATTTGAAGACCGAAGACCGAAGATTGAAGACGTTTCTATGGTTTCTTATGAGAGAGTGATATTAATTGCCGATCGGGTGAGAAGTGAGTGAGTACTCCCACCCCTTGCTAATGGTTGATTTTCCTTTCTTAGAGATCATCAGAAAAGATTCTTTTTGTCCACACTACGTGGGTCTCAGATTTTATTTCGGAAGGTTATCCTTCTTACCTACAACGTGTGCGGGATTTCTCTCTTTATTCCCGCCTGCACACATGAGAGACTAAAAGCGATCTTTTTGAGTGCAATTATCATAAAACCCTAATGGTGAGGCGAAGTCGAGGCTTATGATCACAATCGAATCCGAGTTCTTTCATATGGTATGGTTACTTCTCGCTCAAAGACTTAAGGATGAGAATGCGTTCTTCGATAGTTCTAACTTCATTACTAGCATGCAGAAACTCTATGTCCTCATAGCTTCTTGGAGGCTTGAGACTCTTTTACACTCTGAAGTTGGAGAAGGTTTTGTGGGTACACCTCTTGTAAACCCTCACGAGACTACAACTCGTCCACTAGGGACACCTAGGGTTTAAAGGCTTAGTGCATACGCTAAATGCATTCGAGAGACCAGCGACAGTGGTATAGTTAGGATTTCTTATTTTCTGTTTTACTTGAGGACAAGTAAAATTCAGGTTTGGGGGTATTTGATGAGTGCCAAATATTGCATATTTATACATCTATTTATTGGCATTTTACTCATCTTTTGCGCATAGAAATCGAGATATTATCCCAGTTACTGTTTTTCTTTGTTTTCAAGAATAAATATTTGTTTTAATTAATTTTGTATTTTTAGGTACTAAATAAAGTCCGGAGAATCTGAGGAGCCAAAAGAGCGAAGAATTGGAGTCGAGCATCTATGGAGCAGATAGCCAAAGCCCGCGCGCAACAGTTGCAACCCAACAAGTAGCAACTCATCTCAAGACATGGGCTTGAGCTGACGACCCGCGACCCGGATCCGAGCCCGTCCACTCCAAGCCGTCAAGATTTTGATCTTCTACATCCAACGGTCGCTGATTCCACGTACATCAAAGATTGCTGCTCCCGTGCAACACCAGATCGCTCCAAAACCGCTTACCTCTAGCGACCGTTCGATTTCGCTCCTATTCATCCTACGCTCGGTGAGGCCTTCTCATCGAGTTTTCTTTGTCCCTGCTTCCAACGAAATCTCCATACCCTATACCCTAGTCGACTACCCCATTCTCTTCTCTTTCTTTCTCTTTCTTCTCCTCTCCCGTCGCTCTCACCTCCGCAAACCCAGGTCCACCACCATCTCCACCCCCGACGAGAGCCGCCCTCACCGCCTCCATCATCATCAACCGACAACTGCAACAGCGGCACCTTCCTGCTACCCTTCTCTACCTCGAGTTATCTATTTCTTAGCTTCTACCAACTCTAGAAGCTAATTTAGAGATAACTAGAAGTTAGGGTTTCCACCAACATCACAAGCAAAGCTATCAGGGACGACGTGACAAGAAGGGAACACGATTCGAGAGTATGGGTTCGATTTACTTTTCAATTAATTTCAATTTTTAATGAATTAGGGTTTGGGAATTTTGGGGGGAACCGCATGTATAAATAGAAGCAGGGGATGATGATTTTAGGCACGCCTGGATTAGCCAGGGCAGTCAATAGTTGTATTTTGTTAATTTATGTTCTAGTTTGGTGCTAGGGTTTCATTGAAACCCTAACTCTCTGTTTTGAGTTCAATTTGTTGATTGTTCTTGAGAACTTAATTGAATTAGATAACTTCAATCCTAGCATCTAACACTCTTCTCTCACAATGCATACCAACGCCATGGATGCATTGTAGTTAGGTTACACTTGTGTTTAGTATGCTGCAGCTCAATCCTTAGAGTTATAGGCTAATTCCTTTGATTAGTTATACTTAAGTAGATAACTAATGCTCCGGGTTAGTACCCTTAGTTGTGTATTGAAGTTTCACTAGGTGAAACCCTTTAAATGAGTGGTAGAATTGACAATCTTCACTCATCTGACATAGGAACAAGAGTTTCAACATAGTTGATCACATAATAGGAGTTAGTGGAGGATTTGGAGACCTTAGTAACCCCTCTGTCACTATCTTTACCTTAGTTAGAGTCATCACAATTCAAAAACAGCCGTAATGGCACAAAAATATCTATGTTACCATCTGTTGTCACTGTCACTTTTAGAACTCAGTTGAGTAGCAAGCCTTAGATCACATAAGGGCACCACAAGTCTCTGTGGTTCGACCCGTACGTGCCCAGTGCTACATCGCGACACCGTGCACTTGCGGTATTACCCGTAGGCTCAAATATAAACATCTTGGTAGGCCCCAAAAACTTGGTAGGCCTGGAAGATGTGTCTAAATTACGGCCTACGGTAATACCGCAAGTGCACGGCGTCTATCGGAGACGCGGCAAGTACGGGTCGAACCAGGAGGAAGAAATAAGATTGACAACTAATGCAATATTAGTTGTTTGCTCTTCTTCAGAATCATATGAATCAGAGCTCTCATCTAGAGTTACAGCCAGAGCCTTGCTTCCAGTGTATTTCTTAAGATTGGGACAGTCTTTAGCAATATGACCAAACCCTTTACACTTAAAGCACTGTGGCTGATATTCATCATCTTCTTTATGATCCTTTTTGATAGGAACTCGATCATGTGGGCGAGAAGATCGATGAGTATCCTTTATGAGTCTCTTATTTCATTTTTTTAAGAGATCTCGAAACTGTCTAGTAATCAATGATAATGATTGTTGTTGATGGTGGATTTTCGTTTAAGGTTAAATTTGTAAGTAACCAGAAAATCATACGCTCGCATCTTGCAAAAGATAAAGCCGTTTATAAGTGACGGATACTCCTCACTTAATTCACCAAGAATGGAGCATGAAGCAACAATCCCATTCTGTGAATACATGAAATTCCTCCAGGTTGGAGCATGCAGCAACAATCCCTTCCTGTGAATTTCATATCAGCCTTGTATTTCCTGTACCCATTATCGGTGTGGCATGACGACCGAGTGTTACTCTTACGAGTAACACGAACCTCTCAAGCACTATAATGAATCCATGTACGAAATACCCGTACAGCCGATTCTCGGTGTGTTATACTAGCCCGAGCCCTCTCGGTGTGTTATACTAGCCCGATTGAGCCCTCTCGGTGTGTTATACTAGCCCGATTGAGCATCCAGGACTTGACCGTATCGATCTCCGGATATGATCGATGTGTCATCCAACTCCACAAGCATGATTGGATGACCACGGATCAATTCCATCACCCCCAAGCGGTATGGAATACACACGGCCTTAGCTTCGCGATATGATCTGATCGCAGTCATCCAACTCCGCAAGCATGATTGGATGACCACGGATCAATTCCATCACCCCCAAGCAGGTATGGAATACACACGGCCGACCCGCATGGTCGACCATTGGCCTTTGCTTGCCAAGAAACCGTCCATACCAAGCATTATGGGCGGAAAACCCTAAATTAGGGTTTGCGGCATATTACATATGTCGCAAAACGGTCTCAACCGTCCGTCTTGCAGGCATAGATGGAGGGGTGTAGATGCAGACTCAAAAGGCCCGGAGCATGTCGACACAATCACCATGTGACCGCCTACACGCTTGACCAATCGGTCAAAGCCAACCGTGGTTGGTTACAACAAAACCATCCGCCCAAAAGAGCATGGTCGCGCGGCTTTGAAAGCCAAAATTAGGGTTCAAGCCATCACGCGCGTCCATCTTCTCCGGCACGAATGGAGGGTCACAGATTAGATTGAGCAAGGGTCGGTCACACCAGCATGACCACCGTGGGCCCATCTACCTCCTCACGCGGTCGGCCAAGGCTCATCATTCCCGGCCAACCCAAAACGCACGCCCAAACTCGTGCGGTTACACCTCCCAAATCCTAAACTGATCTCGACCGCTCAACTTCACCGGATGATTTGAATGGCTTAGATCACGTTTTCATGGGATAATCGGTATAGTGTGAACACCAACCTACCACCTACACGGTAGTGTGATCGACCAAAACCAACCAATGTTGGTCGCCCAAACGCGTGTCCAAACTAGGGAAATCACGCCGGTTTCCAACTCCTTTGCGGCAAGGATTTCTGCCGCAAACCGATCTCGACCACTCCTCTTTACCGGTCAAATTGAGTGGCCCAGATCGCGCTTTCATGAGGGAACGGAATACAGGCGCATACACCATCATGCCGTCAACACGCATGTATGGTCGGTCTTCTCCAAAATCCTTCCCATGCTTGGTTTCGACCAAGCTGAAGAGTGATGCTTGCGCACCTCTTTAAAAACCCTAATTTCATCAACGGTCGCAGATGAGTGTCTCAAACATCATCTCATCCGTCCGACCTCACCAGCTTGGTTATACAACCCTGGTCAGGAGTTATTTGGTTAGTGAGCAGTCATTACACATCACTTTACCACACCGTAATGCAGTACCTGCATAAAATACACACGATCCTGCACAAGTATCGACTTTCTGAATAACGCAGTTATTCAATTCAGCATTACATGCTATCTTTCGTGGATCCACGATCCACATTCCAGACATCAATCATGTCACAAACTGGGGGATACTTACTGGGGTATTGGTCTGGCGGTTTACAGCGTGCAGCGTGCAACGCGCCATCACAAGAACGTGTTAGGGAGTCATGGACGGTTAGAGATGAACAGGAAAAGTGGGCAAGACTGGTCGTGCGTTACCGACACACAACTCCACTACTCCATCATTCCACTACCTCCACTTCCCACGAGAAACGTGAATGAGGCTCAATGACTTGTATAAATAGGTTCTCCGCCCTATTTTCCAACAACAAGGAAAAACACAAGCCGAGACAAGACAGAAAAACCAAGTGTTGATACCGTCACATTCAACCATTTTCTGTTACAAGTCATAAGCAAGCCAACACCTTCACAATCTCAACACCTTCTTCGCTTCCCTCCCTAAGATCAACCCCATCTCCTTCACTTTGTGACCGAAACAAGTCCGGAAACGGCCATTTCTTGGTTTAGGCCGGACTTGCACTGATTGATCTCTCGAATCTACAAGCACTCACCGCGCAAATGCATTTGTTGTAGGTTTAAATTCATTCCTCATCACACCCCAAATTACCAAATTCAGCGGGTAATTTTCACCCATCAACAATTGGCGACCACAAGGGAGATTAATCTCTCGGCCGTAAAATCAATTTCTTTGAAATCCGATTCAATTTCATCAATTTCAAAAGGGTAGATCTTAGAACCAATTCAAATGAGAATTCATTTCAAGATGGTGGAACTCAGTGTCCGGATCAGCAATCAATTCGGACGGAGCTAGCGTGGATAACACCCCGGTGTTGACGTGCTGTCGCGGGAGCTACCGTAGCCGACACATCTCGAGGAGCCGTTACCTCTGTCACCAACAGTAGAGCGGAGCAGAGACATCCCAGCAGGTGTAACACCTCCCATCACTGGCGAGCCGGAGCAGCCGCAAACCCTGGCATCTCTTCGAGCGTTACGCCTCCAAGTGGTTACCAGAGCAACAACTTTCACTCCTCCATCGGGACGAGGAGCCGGGAGACACAAGAGGAAGACCGCCGTCTAGTACCATTGCAGACTTGATGGAGAAACAGAAATTCTTGCTAAAACTCAAACAGACATGGCCGCAACTCGTAAAGAGGTACTCACTTTCCTTAAAACTTTGATCGAACGATTGCCGCAAGATTCACGGCAACCCTTGAGTCGCGAGATGCATTCAATACACCCGGAGCAGGTGTTTCCACTCGGACTCACATGAATGAAGAAACTCGTGTTGCTCCTGAACGCCAAGGGGAGAGAGGCCAGTCTTCCAACTTCATCACGCGTGAAGATCTAGAGCGACTTCTCCAAAATCGAGGAAAAGGGGACCGAACGGACGTACACCAACATCAGCCGCCGTACCCTCAAGATGTGCAACGGATTCCTCTACCAAGAGGTTACACCTCTCCCCAGTTCTCCCTCTATGACCCGTCTTGGTAATGCTCGTGAACATATTTCTCGATTCTTGGAAGCCTTGGGGGAACATGAATACAATCATGTTTTACGCCTAAAAGAATTCTCAAAATCACTCACGGGAGGGCATACACACTGGGTACAACAACATTGCGCCTAACAAAGATATCCAATTGGAACGAGATGGTCGGTGCTTTCTACAGAAGTATTTCTTCGTGTCCGAACAAATCACGTTTTCAGACACTGGGAAGAATTCTCCAGCGAACAATGAACATCCCAACGACTTCGTTAAAAGATTCAACCCAAGCACTGGACTCACCACGACCCGAATGTTACCGAACGGCAATTGGTGGAATCATGCATCAATGGGATGATACCCATATACCGCGCCCTGTTAGAGAATCTGGGCTTTCAAACGTTCTCTGAACTCCATGAAGCTGCAAAGCGTTCAGCAACAACTGCACCAGCATTACTAGAAAGAACCAGGGTTGTTCGAAGTGAAGATTTACGCGAAAGTCGAGGAAGCAGGCGTCTCACAAACAAACAATACAACACTGGCCCTTCTGTGAGTGTAGTAAGCGGAGGAGAAAAGAGGAAAGCTTCGATAACGGAACAACAAACCAAGCGAACATCCTCAGCACACAAGGCTTCGTCTCGAGAAGGAACAGACAAAACTCCTGCACAAAACGACAAAGACACGGGTTTTCCTTTTCCCATGAATGAAGTGATAGAGCTCCCCCGAAGCGTGGATCCAAGACGACGCCGTAAAGCTCCCCTATCGCGTCCTCCGACCGAGGAAGAGATGGAAGATCCCAGATACTGTTGCTATCACAGGTTCGTCCATCATCCAACCAAAGATTGCAACAAGTTGAAACAAATATTCAGGGAAAAGGTAGAGACAGGGGAGCTCCAGCTTGGAAATGAAGGTGTTCATAGAGATCCTCTACCTATCAGAAACTGCATGATTTCGGGGACTCGTTCGCAAGACCGTGCAATTTATGATGGAGCGCATATGTGAAATCTTGTATTTCTCCAAGGGACAAATAAGCCAAGACATATTTGCGGCCCTCAATCACGTTGTGTCGTGCAAAGCGTTTGCATCCGTGAGCAGTTCAAGAACCTCGACTCTCCCCGCAAGACGCGAGCAAGGGAAACTGGGGACTCTAACCGTCACTTGTTTAAGGGGCGTTAAGTTCGATAGCGTGTTAATTGACACGGTTTCCGAATTTAACATCATTACTGTCAAGACCTTGAAAGCGGCAAAGATTTCAAGCGTGAAGCAACTCGTCACCCAACTCGTGGTCAAAGATTCAGGAGGAGAGCTTAGAGATGCGTATGGATACGTCAATCTTGAAATCAAAATGGGAGACGCCTCGACGCAAGCAAAATTCTACGTGGTCAAAGATCATCCCAGCTACGACATGATCCTAGGACGCTCTTGGATACAGGACAACAAAGCCATACTGGAAGTCTGTCCTCTACCGGTCTCGGTACCTGAAAGAATCTCCAACATGCCTGCTGGACCACCTGATGACTGTCCGCTGCCGCACCAGCAACTTTCCAACATGACGCAACTTCCCGGAGAGAGCCTGTCAGCATACATTGAAAAGTTCCAATCTCAAGTAAGTCTCGTCACGCAACCTTCCTTACAACCTACCGCCCCTCATTCTGACAAGTCCTGGGGACTGACTCCAACCAACAAGCCAACCCCGGCTAGGAGATGTGAATGGGAAGCCGGCCCTTTCAAACGTTTTATCAAGAGCATAGAGGCTGTCTTGGTCAAAGACAACAAGGTCAAGGTCCAAGTGTCCGCACGCTCAAACCCATTCGGAATGGAGACTGGTGACGAAGATGACTACGTTCAATGTTGGAAGCATGACGGTAAAGATGACCACTCCACCCGACTCACCCACCAAAAAGAGAAGATGAACCGTGCACTGCAGCGGATGTTATCCTAGGTGGCTACCGCAAGCTCATCAACGCCGATAACCTGGAGGGCATAACGGTTCACTCGCGATGGCTCAAACCTTACCGCACTTAAGATACTTGTGTTATCACTTTCCAAAGATCCTCCACACTTTAAAAAAACGCTCGTGCTATTTTTCCAAATAAGTGTCTCCTTATTATAATTTCGTGTCACACTTGTAATTCCTCCGAAAATGATTGCAATACTTGCATTCATAGTTAGGGTTTCAATTTTCAATTCTCAATTCAATTGAAGTATTATTTCCATCTGAGAATCTCTCTACTCCTAAAGACACAAAGTCCTGGGTCAGCCTAAATCAACTGGAGCAAAAGGGAAACCCTAAGCAAATATTTCGAAATAGGAACGTGTGCGCAAGAAGTGATTTGAGCCATCCGCCCAGCAAAGCCAGGAAGATATTGCATCACAGGTCCGTGGATATTCCATTATAGTATAACTTCTTTTATTACTAAGAATTATGTATGAAGGCGCACCCTTGCGCCTGAGAAGGTTCGGTTACAGTCTTGGCAAAGGATTGTAAAGGAAAGCTTTATTCAAATAATCAAAAGAAAAACCTTGAACTCAGCCGCCACCGAGTACAAGGAAGATGTTCGAGCATGCAGAATATACTTGGAAAAGAAAAGACAAAATAAAAGAGGTTTTAATCATCAAGAGAGCCGGCCTTGCCAACACCACCGTTGGTTTCTTCTCCATCACCTGTCGATGCACCTCCCTCCGGATCTCCCTCAACTTCTGCATCGGGCATCCCCGCCGCAACAGCAGCAGCAGCGCACTCCATCCCAACATCTTCAGCAGGAGAATCAAAGGGCATAGCAACACCAGGGGCCACGCAAATTGCTTTCACATGTCCAGGACTCCTCGTATCGAATCAAGAATTATCACGCCGTCCCCGAACCGGTAATCACACTTGCCTTCATTCGCAGGTCGTTCATGCTCAACCCTCCGCCTCTTCAACCGCGCCGCAAATATCTCTCGCCCTTGCGCTTACTAGTGTCTGCAGCGTTTCCTCGCGCCTCCGCCGCTCCTCCATGTCAATTGCAAAAAGTACACGATACGTCCTCCGACAATACGAAGGTGGGAGATAGACATCCCCCGTATAGCACAGCCGACTTCACGAAGAGGAAGATCGATCTTAGCCATCACTTCTCCATGCGCATGGTTTTCAGGCTTGTCAACTTCAAAACTTCTTTCTGGGGAAGCAACAGAATGAGCGTCTACCGCTTCCATGATAATCTGCAGAGAAGAAGAGGTTATGAGCACACAAAAAAAAAAAAAGAGAGGATCATCAAATCCATTGATCAATTAATCAGAAAATCAGAGCAGTACCTGAGATACCTGGGATAAAGAATAAACGACCACGTTGAGATGATTCTTTATAATCTCACAAGTCGACAGAATCCCAGAAGGAAGAGAAGTCTCTACTTACCACCTATGAAGGCTACTAATTCGGGATAACAATCAACAAGGCTTATCAAATTCACCTGAGGAAGGCCGTGTATAACTAAGGAAGTACACCTGAAGGAGCGGCAAGCTCATACATGTACAAGAGGAACCAAAGCGACTCACCGGATCAAGTCCTGCTTCCTTCACATCCTTAATCAAGACCGACCAGTTCCAGAAAAAACGCCCGACAAACTGTGAAACTATCCCAGAAATATGTATTCACTCTAACTTGGTCATTCCCGTATGTCACCATCTCATGCCTACCACACAATAGCGTAACCATTATGTGCTGTAGGCGTGGGACTTAATGTTGATGGTGGATTTTCGTTTAAGGTTAAATTTGTAAGTAACCGAGAAAATCATGCGTTGGCATCTTGCAAAAGATAAAGCCGTTTATAAGTGACGGATACTCCTCACTTAATTCACCAAGAATGGAGCATGAAGCAACAATCCCATTCTCGTGAATACATGAAATTCCTCCAGGTTGGAGCATGCGAAGAACAATCCCTTCCCTGTGAATTTCATATCGGCCTTGTATTTCCCTGTACCCATTATCGGTGTGGCATGACGACCGAGTGTTACTCTTACAGAGTAACACGAACCTCCAAGCACTATAATGAATCCATGTACGAAATACCCGTACAAATGCCGATTCTCGGTGTGTTATACTAGCCCGAGCCCTCTCTGTGTGTTATACTAGCCCGATTGAGCCCTCTCGGTGTGTTATACTAGCTCCGATTGAGCATCCGGACTTGACTGTATCGGTCTCCGGATATGATTCGATCGCGCTCATCCAACTCCACAAGCATGATTGGATGACCACGCATCAATTCCATCACCCCCAAGCGTGTATGGAATACACACGGCCTTAGCCTCCAGATATGATTCGATCGCAGTCATCCAACTCCGCAAGCATGATTGGATGACCACAGATCAATTCCATCACCCCAAGCGGTATGGAATACACACGGCCGACCCGCATGGTCGACCATTGGCCTCTGCTTGCCAAGAAACCGTCCATACCAAGCATTATGGGCGGAAAACCCTAAATTAGGGTTTGCGGCATATTACATATGTCGCAAAACGGTCTCAACCGTCCGTCTTCGCATCATAGATGGAGGGTGTAGATGCGTACTCAAAGGCCCGGAGCATGTCGACACAATCACCATGTGACCGCCTACACGCTTGACCAATCGGTCAAAGCCAACCGTGGTTGGTTACAACAAAACCATCCGCCCAAAAGAGCATGGTCGCGCGGCTTTGAAAGCCAAAATTAGGGTTCAAGCCATCACGCGCGTCCATCTTCTCCGCACGAATGGAGGGTCACAGATTAGATTGAGCAAGGGTCGGTCACACCAGCATGACCACCGTGGGCCCATCTACCTCCTCACGCGGGCCGGCCAAGGCTCATCATTCCCGGCCAACCCAAAACGCACGCCCAAACTCGTGCGGTTACACCTCCCAAATCCTAAACCGATCTCGACCGCTCAACTTCACCTGGATGATTTGAATGGCTTAGATCACGTTTTCATGGGATAATCGTGTATAGGTGTGAACACCAACCTACCACCTACACGGTAGTGTGATCGACCAAAACCAACCAATGTTGGTCGCTTCAAACGCGTGTCCAAACTAGGGGAAATCACGCCTGTAGGTTTCAACTCCTTTGCGGCAAGGGATTTACGCAAACCGATCTCGACCACTCCTCTTTACCTGGTCCAAATTGAGTGGCCCGGATCGCGCTTTCATGAGGGAACGGAATACGGGCGCATACACCATCATGCCAACACGCATGTATGGTCGGTCTTCTCCAAAATCCTTCCCATGCTTGGTTTCGACCAAGTCAAGAGTGATGCTTGCGCACCTCTTTAAAAACCCTAATTTCATCAACGGTCGCAGATGAGTGTCTCAAACATCATCTCATCCGTCCGACCTCACCAGCTTGGTTATACAACCCTGGTCGTCAGAGTTATTTGGTTAGTGAGCAGTCATTACACATCACTTTACCACACCGTAATGCAAGACTCGCATAAAATACACACGATACCGCACAAGTATCGACTTTCTCAATAACGCAGTTATTCAATTCAAGATTACATGCTATCTTTCGTGGATCCACGATCCACATTCCAGACATCAATCATGTCACAAACTCCGGGGGATACTTACTGGGGGTATTGGTCTGGCGGTTTACATAAATGCGGCGTGCAACGCGCCATCACAAGAACGTGTTAGGGAGTCATGGACGGTTAGAGATGAACAGGAAAAGTGGGCAAGACCGGTCGTGCGTTACCGACACACAACTCCACTACTCCATCATTCCACTACCTCCACTTCCCACGAGAAACGTGAATGAGGCTCAATGACTTGTATAAATAGGTTCTCCGCCCTATTTTCCAACAACAAGGAAAAAACACAAGCCGAGACAAGACAAAGAAAAACCAAGTGTTGATACCGTCACATTCAACCATTTTCTCATTTACAAGTCATAAGCAAGCCAACACCTTCACAATCTCAACACCTTCTTCGCTTCCCTCCCTAAGATCAACCCCATCTCCTTCACTTTGTGACCGAAACAAGTCCGGAACGGCCATTTCTTGGTTTAGGCCGGACTTGCACGAGATTGATCTCTCGAATCTACAAGCACTCACCGCGCAAAGTGCATTTGTTGTAGGTTTAAATTCATTCCTCATCACACCCCAAATTACCAAATTCAGCAGGAGTAATTTTCACCCATCAACAATTGTTCAATTTCATAATCAGAATTTTCTACAATCTGTTCATCTAAATCATCCATCTCTCTATTCCTCTCAATTGGAGGTTTCAGAACTTTTGCAGCTTTAAAAGCGATTTCTTTTGTTTGAATAGACTGCGATTCATGATCGAAGATCTTTAACTTTTCAAAGAGTGTGCTTCGTGAGAGAGATGAAAGATCATTTGCTTATATGATTGCATGTTTCTTAGAATCGTATCTAGATGGCAACGATCTGAGAATTTTGCACATTATATCCTTTTCAGAAATAGTATTTCCAAGAGAGAAAGAAGCATTAATTATCTCAGAGAGTTTAATATGAAACTCTTCAAAAGTGTCGTTGTCATCCATTCGAAGGTTTTCCCAATCGGAAGTAAGAGTTTGAAGTCTAGCTTCTTTCTCTGATGTGTTTCCTTCGAATACGATCTGAAGATTATCCCAAGCTTTTTTCGAAGTTTGACATGTTGATACATGATGTTGTAGATCACGACTTATAGCATGTATTATAGCATTCAAACCATCTGAATTCTGCTTTGCAAGAGCCTTTTCTTCGTTTGAAAAATCTACTAAGCGTTTAAACTCAGTTTCCGAATTTTCTATCTTTGGATGAATATAACCATCGATGACTAATAGCCACGTATTAAAGTCTCGTGATTGAAGAAAAGATCTCATAGCAGATTTCCACCATAGATAGTTTGTTCCGTCAAATCTTGTCGGTACGTTAATTGAAGTCGATTCATGAGAACTCGAGTTCATTCTTATAGGTTGGATCGCACCAAACACAGATTGTTAGATCTTTTCGTGTTTGCCTGCTCTGATACCAATTGAAAAGACGAGGGTACCCAAATATACCTCAATCTAAAACTTTCCCACATATAAGTCCTTTCTCCGAAAGTGATTGTCTATGGACTGAGTCGAGACAATACAACTAATCGGTTCACACTTCATGTGATTGTCTATGGATACGAGATCAAGCCAATACGACAACAAGATAACTTGTGTGATTGACTATGGATACAAGATCGAGACAATGCAACAACGAAGTATGTTACTTGATAAATGGTTCGGACTTAACCAAACACAATAGGATTAATATCAAGTAAATAGGAATTAACGTTTGTGTATTTTACTTCTAATTATAATAAAAACAATTATAATTGCGGAAATAGAAAAGTAAAAGACACAACAAGATTTTGTTAACGAGGAAACCGCAAATGCAAAAAAACCCCGGGACCTTGTCCAGAATTGACTATATAATTTTCATTTTTTTAAAAAGATTAATTTTCACTTCATTATTTGATGTGTACAAAAAAGTGCACCTGCACGAAACTTTAAAAAGTTTATGCAGTCAGTTTTCACATTTGCACCACTTTGTATACACCAACAAAACATGGATGAAACTGGTCATTCATATCCACTCTCAAACTTACTTTTTCACTGAAATTATATTGGTGCATCAATATGTACACCCCTGCAAAACATGCATGAAACCGTTTATTCATAACCACACAAATTTACTTTTTCATGGGAAAATACACTTGTGCATCAATATGTACACCCCTGCACAACATGCATAAAAACGATCATTTATAACCACACCTAACCTTCTATTTCATGGAAAGTACATGGGCGTATATATTTGTACACCTCTCCAAACATGCATAAAATTGATCATTCATAACTACACACAAACTTACTTTTTCATTGGAATTACATAGATGCACCCTACAAAAAATTCGTATATAAAATCGATCATTCATACCCACACATCGACCTATATTTCATGAAGAATACACTAGTTCACATATATGTACACCCATACAAAACATGGAAAAAACAACAATATTCGCCTACAAACTAATCTATTTCATTGGATTTACACAGGTGCACTAATATGTACACAACTACCCATATTGTATAAACATAATATATGAAAACTCAGATGGATTTGAACCATCAACCTCCACAAACCTTGTGATAGGCTTGGGTGCTCTACCACATTTTGAGTTTTTGAGTCCCTAAACTAAATGCATAAAACGAAAAAAAAAATTGATGCCAAAGGTGCATCAGGGTATGATATAATCAACACGTGTACAACTACGTACACATCAACAATCTATATTGTATAATTACGTACACATTAACAACTCTGTGACCCAGGTTACTCTCACCAACAAGACGACAACCATTTGAATATCCACAAAATAATACAAGCGAAAACACTATCAAGAATCTCCATAACCAACTACGTGTCATTTTATCACATGTGCACAACTTCGTACACCCTAGTTACGGATTAAAAAACGAAGAAGAAAAATTCACCTAGATCAATGATTTTCCATGTCGTTCGTTGCACATCTTGAGTAATGTCTGCATCTTTTTCTTTACCAATCTCTGGTTGCAATAATTGTCACCCAGATTAAAATCTTCAAATGATAAACCGTTTAATTAAGAAAATTGAACCAAAACCTTGTACAAAGAACTTGCGAACACCAAAAATATTTTTAACACTATAAGCAAGTTTAACTTACCTCCCGCAGAAACTGCATCCCGTAAGGATAGACTATGTCCATCTTAAGAAACCCTCCAAGACTTTTAACCTCTCCAACGGAGGTCCTCGGCTGATTATTCATGAGGTGAAATGAAGAATAATTTAACAGATGTGAAATTTCATATTATAAAACTAATGAATAGGTAGGTGTTCAATAGGATAGAAACTCAAGAGTTCAATTTGTGCAGAGAGTCACTTTTGTTGGGAAATTAAAAAAAAAAAAGTAAAGTAAAACATCAATTAATATAAATGAAAATCCACTTATATAAATCAAAATAAAGTAAAGTAAAGTATATTGATTAGATTTATGAATGAAAATTCACTTACAATATCAAATCAAAATGAGTAAATGACGAGCTTTGCATCTTGTATTTTTCAAGCAAGGGAGGAGGATCTACATTTATACCCATCATCTATATACTTGCTTGAAGTTAGCAACCTTTTCAGAAAGATGGAATCTGATTGGTTCCCAATCCCTATCATATTGATAATCAATTTTATTTGTGTATAAAGAACACAAACTTGTATGAGCTCAAAAAATAAAATAGCAAAGAAACTAACCGTTTTAGGGCAATATTCTACAGTATTCACTATATAGCAAATCACCCTTTCGTCCCAGTCAGAAGTATGCAATGTGTGGTCAGATACATAGACATAACCAAGTTGAAAACAATGAACTATACTTAAGAGTCTGGTTTTATAGGTGTACAAATACAATGAACTATACTACCTTGAGGTAGTAAAATTTTGGCGCCATTGACAAAAGGATCCTGAAACAAAGAGAACACAATCACAAATTACCAACAATAGACCTACAATTGAACAAAAACTAAGTACATGTAAAACAGAACAAGCACATATAGACAGAGAGAAACACATACAATAGGTGTACAATTATGTACACATTAAGAACCAACATGTATACAATTATGTACACCTTAGTTATTCACATGTGTACTAGTTTGTACACCCTTGTTTCATGGGTGCATATACTCAGTAACAACTAACAAAGACAATATCCATTGCCAGAAGGACAAATTTAATAAGTCCATAGCCTATATAAAATCTCATTTGCCGCCCGAGGTGCTAAATGAACGGTAATATGATTTAACCGAAATTTAAGACTACATGGAGACATTGTAAAAATGGAAAAAGTTCACAGACACCACAACCATGGAAACTTCATTGAGAGCTAAATAAATCCACATTTCGAAGCTTCTATTTTTTCTAGTTTCATCCAAGTTTTCCCCTTTCTTTTGTTTGCGCAACTTATAACGAATCATCAGTAGAAACATGCAGAAAGGCAAGATAGGCTTAAAAAAATCTTATATGGGAGATTAATAATACGCAAATTAAGTTAACTGTTAGATACATGCGCACAGGGATGAGTTATGTGTAATAGCCTAGCAATCTGGAGAAGTGTGTACAGTTGGAGATCATTAATATACAATCTTTAAATAGTCTAATAAAGGTACACTATATAGTAGCATGATTTGTTTATCCAAGTGAAGAAACTCTTGAATGATAGGCGTAAAACTTGCTATTACCTCGGTTCTTTTGCAATGCATTATATTATATACCTCGGTTCTTTTGCCACGCATTATATTAGTGGCAGCAACATCCACTGTATTTGCTAGCTCAGCTCCGCTACCATGCCTCTGTCATACTAACGACGTTCATAGACTTTGCATCTTAAGCGATTGGAAACTATATGCACATTAAAATCAACAGGTGTACATTATAATCAAGAAGGAGATCGAGTAATATCATTCAAACCTAGAAGTTTCAAAATTCAGCATGTGGTTCAACTATATACACATTAACAATAGCATGTGTACATTTATGTACACATTAACAATAGCAGGTGTACATTGGTGACCTCCAAAATTCTATTACCTAAAGATCATTTATTTCAAGAAGAAAAAAATCCCCGGAAAGTTTTATAATTCATTTTGCTGTCTTAGCAGCTTTCGGTTACGCTGCTATCACTATCCACCCTCACAATCATCTCAGCGTCCCTATGTAAAAGTTCCTTGATCCATACCGCCATGGCCCCCTCATTCTCTTGGGGTGGAGGGGTCCGTCAGTGGGAGATTCTCGCATCAGTACCGACTATATTATGGGAGGACCGATCTAGAACTGAGACAAACCTAAAACCATATGCTATCTCAAAAGGGCACAGGCCAAAAAAATCTCCACCACTTGTAGAATACTTACATCAGAATGCCCTGCTTCATTATAGCTAAATGCATATCTAATATAACAAATGAACCAACATAATTGTTACACCGGTTACTTAACCAATTAAAATAGGCTAAAATATCCTAAGACTAGAAAGCATTTTGTTTTGTTTTTTGTTTATAGTAATATTATGTGCATATTAACGATTAACAGGTTTACAACTATGTTCACATCAATGATCAACATGTGTACAACTATGTACACATTAAAACTCAACATGTGCAACTATGTACACATTAAGAATCAACATGTGTACAATTATATACACATTAAGAATCAACATTAGTAATTACATACTTCCGCATAAGATTATTATTATTAAGATGATATGACCATTGTTAAAGATATGAGCATTGATGAAGACAAGTTTGAAGCACTGTTGCTGCATGCATTAGTAATTACATACTCCTCCATGAGATTATTAAGAATATATGAGCACCGAAGACATCTCAACTAGCACTATTTTATAATTTGATTCATTTATTCAATCAAATGCAAAATAAGGGTTGTACCTCTGGCTACGAACCCCATCACCGCCACTGTATCCTCATATTCCTTGTGATCTACCTGACTGCCTCTATCATCTCTCCGAGACGGTGGGGGTGCAGGAGTCTGTGCACAAGGTTGTTGTCTGTACCAATTGCACCACGGACAAGAACCAATAAAAAATAAAAAAAGTTTGGCAGTGAGAACTTTAAACTATTTCAAGTAGTGTTGAAAAAAATCTACAACTCAGCCATCCGGCAGACCCATCGCACCATTGTCATTCCTGTCGAACCATTGTCATTCCTGTCGGTGTTGGTCTTCCACTATATATCATAACCTGTGCCACATATCAAACCCACTCCATGAGAAAAATGCAAAAATGACAGAAGCAAAATAACCCAAACTCTACCGAAAACGAGAATAAATTGACAGATGAGCATAGATCGGAGAGTAAAAGCCATTAACGAAATGAATAAACCACCAAGTGATTGTTCTTGAAAATAAGATGAAACTGCAAAGGAAAACTAATGAGAACAAGAACCAACTTAAAGACCGTGATCACTGAAAGCTTAAAGAATACTTTTCTACCAAAAATTAAAAGGTTATGAGCCTAGAAGACTAATATACATTTAAGAACAATTAATTTCCTACTTAAACCAATGTAAATTTACAAGTACATCATTTCATAGTTTCAGATAGTTACTAGCTACATCCATTTCAATTTTATTAGATTAACCACTAACCCATGTCTACATAAACTAATATATATACATTTAACGACATCATATGATGAATACATCTAAATCTATAGAAGTATGGCATTAGTCCATATGGCAGTTAAAATATGCCCCAACTCCCGTTTTCATTTTCGGCTACGATGTTAACAACATATGTGTAAAATATTACATAAAAAACACAATTAACAGTGACCATTGTCATGTGCAATAATTCACAACTCAGTATCTTTGTTGCCGCATATAAATAAGATCGAAAATTGAAAGCCGGTGAAATTCAAATCGATTTGATGCGTAGAAGATATTAAAATGCACTGAACACGAATCTGAAGTTTGAGTTTCAGTTGAGTTTCGATTGACCATTGATTGAAAGCTATGTCCAAGTTTTTCGAGATGAGCTCTAAGAAATTTTGTCAAATTTTTTCAAAATTATCATCTCAAAATAAAGATTATATTGGATGATTAAAGATCTAAACTATAATCATGAATAGGTTAAGAAATTCATGAATCTCCCTTAAGTTTCTATGATAAAATCTCATCTCACGGTACAAATCTCCCTTCGAATAACCAAATCTCAAATCCTATTCTACATTATATATCAATCCTTCAACGATTAATAATTTAATGAATGAGATTCCAAATAATATACCAAATCAATATACAAAGAATACATTCATGATTTCATATTCAATCGACTATTGAAACGAACTTACATTTAACGAGTCCATAGATCTCCTGAGATGCTTCTTAGATCCCTAAACCGATTTTGGAAGCTTTCTTTTAGAAATCAGATTGTGATACAACTATATGTGTTGATGATTTTGATGTTTCAGGATCATTTCCTTCGATCTTCTTCAATCTTTCAGATAAAGAGTGAAATTCTGTATCCGATCTCTATGTGATGATAAACTGGACGCCGTCATCGCCAAAAGAATAAGGGGCATTCTTTTATATACCCCTAGAAACACTAATGGTACCCCGATAATTAGTTATGGTATTTATAATCCCGTTAAAATGAAAGTTCTTAAAATTCTAAGAAAAATTTATGCATATACCCCCTCTTCCGTCAACAGTTTAAAAAAAGGAAGTTAACTGCTATATAAGCACAATAGAATCCAATAAACATCTTTCATCCAAAAATAAATCAGGGCATTAGTTTAGCCTTTAATTTCGACCGATTTTAACAATCTTTCTTGATTGTCATTGGAGATTCTTAGACGTATCCCAACGTCAATATGATTCTTAGACGTATCCCAACGTCAATAAAAGAAAATACAGTTGCAGTTGTTCGTTCAATGGTACATCGGTTGATCAATTGATTATTGAAAAACTTCCGGTTAAGAAAAAATAATATAAAGTTGAAAAGTACGGTGAGAATTTAAGAAAAAGACCAACCAGTTCGTGTTTTGAAAGAAAAAATCCTACTGCATTTATCCATTCCAAAAATCATAAGCCAGATCCTTCAAAGGACCAACATTAATCATTGGATCGCAAATGAGAAGCTCTTTACAATAGTTGAGCCAAAACTGAAAGGAAAAAAAAAAACAAAGAAGAGATTTGGATAGTGACTTGGTGAGTGTTTGTTTATGCTTAGCAATAGCATAATGTTTCGGCACTGGTATCAGCAAAGTTTGTTAGAAATTACTTCACGACAAGATGGAGCAAAATTTTGTAAGAAATCAAAGCCTAAGCTCGTTCGAGCCAAATCACACTAGAGAGGCTTGCCTTAGTCTGTTTGCAAATCAAATACCACGGCATGATTTTTTTTCTTTGTTATGGTTTTATGTGTAGTTATCTTTAATGGGTTTCTTAATTTTCGTACGATCAAAAACATATCCATGTTCGGTGATTTTCTATTTCTCGAATTGATCATGATATTGATATATTTGGGGGTATGCACTATTAACAGATCTGATGGGGTAGAATGATAAACATTGGGGTACATAGATAAAGGGGTACCATTAGTGTTTTTAGGGGTATATAAAAGAAGGCCCAAGAATAATAATACAAAAAAAAAAAACCCCTAATTTGGATTTGGCAATCTATGGGAATTATGTTGCAATCCTGGGCACATTTTGTTCTAAAACAGCAGCGGTAGGAGAGCTTCTTTTGACGTAGAAAATGAAGAATATTTGGATGATGGGTATTTTTGCCATCTTAAAAATTCGTTTTGGACTGATTCGTCCATAAAAGGACTAACCCGTTTCATATTGTGTAAATTTGGATCTCCTAGTACTAGGCTTTAGAAGGCTGGACTAAACTGTCTAAAGCCCAACAAATTTGGGATTAAACATTAATTTCCACTTAATTCAAACACAAAAACATTGAGCAACCACGATAGTTTTAATAGAGTAGATAATCTCATCAGTGATAGTTAAATATGTAGGGATTCTAAAATGTGTTGATCACTCATTTTCCCCGTCAATTATCATGGTAAACTGTTAAAGTTCAGTTTTTTGCTGTGGAAGTTTGTTGCGGAAGTTCATAAGAATCGTATTCATAAGAATCGAAAAAGGAACTATTTACAGAGAAACTCATCAATGGCGTGAGATAGTGATGGTGGTGGTTTACTGCGTCAATTATGAAAATCAAATCCCATATTTTTGGTAATTAGTAGATATGGTATATATCATGTTAGCTCTTAAAGATTTAGGTTAAATTAAAAACAATAAAATTAAGAAAATAATTAATGAGATAACTGTCTGTTAAAATTAGCTAATAGAATTGTTTGCTACGTGCACACTCTTTAAAGGAGTGTGCACAAAATTGGATTCTTCTTTTTACTTGGTAAACCCGAATTGCCCTTCACCAAATCTAATCAAATCTTATTAGTTGCCTATAAATAATATTAACTAACCTTAATTAGAGTCTAATCTAATAAAAGCTAAAATGCTCTTGTTAATTAATCCTTCTTTTCCTTGCCGTCTCTAGATTCATTAACCTATTTACCCGATTCAAAAATCATGTTACCAGCAAAGTTTTTCTTGATGAAAATTACTAATCAAAAATTATGAAGAAATAAAGCGCCAACTTTTTATCTGTTTATGTATGACGAGTATCATTGATTCATTGATTCCATTAAGCTTTATTCATCAACAATGGTTAGATTGCACAACTAGTGCGTTCGTTGATTTCAACTTTAAAGTTCAAGAAGTCAGATTTCCATTTCAAACTCCGTTGGCAGAAAAAATTTGCAACCTCTACAGTTATACATACATCAGTCGTCCATTGATCAAGTGCTAAAGTAGTAGAGCTAGCTATTAAATCATCTCTCAATCAATTTCTGTTTTGATCGGTACATGCTCGTGGATATTCTCAATAATAACTAATCAACATGAAGCCAATAACTAATCAACATGAAGCCATCTGTTGTAACTCGTTAACTTCTTCTTTCTTCTCTCCTCATCTTCTTCAATCCATATCCAGCCATGGTTTCATTTTGATAATAATCATCACCGTAAGAACCCTCATAATCGATATAATAAAACCATCTATCACTCTATCAAAGCAGGATTATTTAGATTTGAAAAAGGGTAAATCGGGTGTAGAAATTTAACACTTTGATTAGCCAAAAATGGCAAGAAAAAGAGGGACAAATGTCGAATTTTTATTCGTCCCCACGCCCCATCTGTTTTTGCCCCTATCAAAATTTTTCTCCTTTAGCAGGTGGTGGGTTTGGGTTTAGTGTGGATCTCACCCCTGACCCCTCTCTCACACGGGACAATCTTTCTCACCGCGGAATATCATTCTCGGGTTTATACTCTCCAAATCTCTTAGATTAGTCATAAGTGGATGCATAAGTCCCACACATTTCTTTACCCACCTACTTCCTATACCAATCATGCTAGTATATCCTATCTAATTGCGATTTAATATTACAGAAATATTAGTTGACTCTTTCTTACAAGAAAAATCATTTTTCGTGCAGCACTATGAATTTTGATTCACTAATTTCGTACTGAAAACAGTCATTTGGTGCAAAACCTACTCCCCCATTACAAAAGTGGTTCATATCATGTCTTGCAATTTAATAATAAAGTTGTCAGTTGTTGACATTTACCTTGCATGCTTTCTTCGATGACCACTTCCCCCAACAACTACTGCAATTAAACTTTGTGGAGGATAAGGATATACACGTATATATGGTTTGTGTGTGCCTGTGTTGTCAGGGAAGGAATTAGAGAACAAGAAAAAAAAAAGTTGGTAACAAAAAGAAAATAAATGGAGTCGTCGTCATCAACAGCAAAACAACCAATATGGAACGAGGAGAAGAAGAGTCAGAAGACAGCAGATCTAGATTCACCACTGAATGCTATTGGCTTCGTGATCGATGAAGTGTCACCAGAGAAAGTCAGTGGCCGGTTACAGGTTACAGGAAAGTGTTGTCAGGTAAAGATTAGCACAAACTTCAGAATCAAACATATACAATTCTGATTCATATACATATCATACTAAGTTTCTGTTCACTGGTTTTAAGAACAGCCATTTAAGGTGTTACATGGAGGAGTATCAGCGATGATAGCTGAAGGGATAGCGAGTATGGGAGCTCATATGGCATCTGGTTACAGAAGAGTAGCTGGTATCCAATTGACTATCAATCATCTCAAACAAGCTGTTCTTGGTGACCTTGTCTTTGCTCAAGCTTCTCCTATCAGTCTTGGAAGAACTATTCAGGTTCATCACCTTCCTCTCTACTCTGATTTTTTTTCAGTCTCATTTCTCAATCAATCTGCTGCATAAGCAAGTACAAACTCCAAAGTTTCTCCAAAGAAAGAAAGAAATTGGTTGGGAAGCTGACTCCACAACCACCACTTATCGGAACTGTAGATAGAAAAAAGAAAGAAAGATAAAGACAACATTCTCGTCACTGTCTCTGAGATGGGCCATTGGTTAAGCTTATCTTACTAGTCATTGTTGACTGACTCTACCTTATAAAGGGCATTGGTTTTGAAAAGATAACTGAGAGAGAATGTTAGGTAAAGGGTAGAGTAGGTACTCTTCCGCTAAAACATATTTCTGCCAACTATAACACTACTTGACCAGTTAATGGTAGAAAGTTAGTTGCTCAATGCATTTCGTGAGCAGTTGCTGATAAAAGGAACGAAAAGTCAAAATAATCTTGACCACTAAAGCCGTAACACCCCCTTAGCTTCCCTCGGCTCATTGAATATATGCAGTTGTCTATACTTGTTTCTAACCTTCTTTTCTGCCTATCTTTCATTTGCTAGGTATGGGATGTGCAGTTCTGGAAGATGGATCCATCAAACTCGGAAAAGAGAGTTAAGATAGCCTCATCCAGAGTTACTCTTCTATGCAATATGCCGATTCCGGATAATGCCAAGGATGCAGCTGATGCTCTTAAAAAGTATGCAAAATTATAGTTAAAAGCTCCTTTTCAGAGCCCTTGTTGTTCTCAACAAATAACATGAAAACAGCAATTATAAATCATAATAATAGCAAAAAATTGGAGCCAGCAAATCTAGCGGGTATCTGTTGTAGTATTTCTGTTCAGCGAAAACTCGTTGCACATAAATAAACATAGTATTCGTGTACCATATGATTTAAATAAATGCAATGTGAAAGATATTTGACTGGGTTCAAATAGCTATATACACGTCCGAATGATGCATCTTGTCTGGGATCCCCCTTGACTTGCTCAGGTAGTCAGGGGTGTTATCTTCTACATGTTAGACTTAATGTTGGTTTAGCAACAAATGTTGTTTTGTTTAAGCTAATCCTGTTTATGCTTAAGCTAATCCTGTTTTGTTTAATTTTGATTAGTGCAAAGTAGGATTACACTTCAGCTGCTTAGCTGTCCTATGACTCACCTAGTGAGGTGTCAACCAACTGATGATGGACAGGTTGGTTGACACATAGGCTATGACTAAGCTCTCTTCTAGCCTCTTATACATATCTGTTTTCATTAATTAATCCATCTAAGTAATGAGAGGAATTAGAAGTAGAAGCTAAGTCATGTTTTCTGTTTAATATGCTTCTAATTCTTGCTTCTTGACTTGTAATATTGTGTATCATGTTATTGCTGTGTTTCATGTTGTTGTGCTGTTATGTAGACTATATTCAGCTAATAGAAGTAACTATATGTCTGTTCTGTGTACCCATAAAGATGTTCTTGAGTATGATCAGACTAGGGTTATGGTTTGTTTTCAGCATACGGGTTCTTATAATCTTGTTTAAGCATAAAGAATGGTGATTATGAAGTTGAAATTCCAACACTACAAACCTAAAGCTAGCTAATAAACATGAAAATGACAAAATACCACTCATCAGGACACACATCAAGAAGCATTTGGCCACAACTGTTTCTTAGACACTCATCAACAATTCCAATATGCAAAACAGGTTAGTTAACAAATTTAGATAACCCTACGAGTTGGAGAATAACTCTGCCGAATGTGGTAAAAAAACTTCATTAACAATCTCAGTAACTTCTTCAACACTCGCATAGTAAGCCAGGACAGGAAAATAAAAAGAGCCCTATATATTTGATATTACTTGTTTCGATTTTAGAGCGTCATTTGGCCATCTTACAGTCCTAACATGAGCCGCAAGCGCAAAGCTATCCTAATATAGAAAAGCTATCAACTTGTCTGAAAGGCAAGATTCAATTTGCAATCATAGTTGTCCTAATTTACCAGTAGAACTACACCATACATATTTCACTATCCCGATACCACCCACATTAGGTGCAGGTGTGTAGACTGTAGAGGAAAGTTACACAAACTCCGAATGTAATCAATCTCTGAAAAGTCAGATGTTCCAGCAAGTAAAATCAGATGTTTCAGCAAGTATCAGCACATGAATTTCACTACTCGAGTCGCTCCTAGATAGATCCTATAGTAGCCATAATGGCGGTACAGTCTATATAACTATGTTTATGTTTTTCGGCTACTTTTACAAATCTCATTTGCCTTCAAATATCAAGAACCAAAAAATAAAAATGAGAGAAGTTGCTAACAAGGCACGTGAGTAGTGAAAGACTATATGCATGATACATGTCAGCATTCGCCATACACATATGATTAGATAGTATTTACAAATTCTAATTTCAAAATCCGTCTTACTTGGAATTGCCTATCATGAACTGACACCACGATTCTCCCTCCCTCCCTCGGCATTCCGTTGGTTCCTCCTCTTTTCTCCACCCTTCCCTCCATTTTGATTACCAAATATCTTTTGCCTTCAAACAATCACAAAACAAGCACAGCATTTCAATTTAACATCGCAATCCTACACAGCATAACCCACAAAACCAATAAACAACTCCAGGATAGGCACACGAATAAGCACTCTACCTACCTGATACCCCCAAGTTGTTGAGTTAACTCAGTAATCTCCAAACCAGATAGTTTGAGCGACGACAATGTCCCGGGTACTTCTTCAGAAACCACTTTGGATAGTTTTTCCATCGAAATACCCAATCTCCTCAAACTCTGCAAATGTTTTACTAAACTTGATTAGTACACAGTATAAGGGATAAACATGTAATTAACCAAACCAAATTGACATGATCATTAATTACTTACAGGGAGAGCTGGAATTGATACAATAATTAACGAAAGAAATGATCCAAATACCTGCAAATATTGGCATGTAACCATGAGTCTGCAAATGTTTGCAAGTGAAAAAAAGTAAATAATTACTGGAATTAGAAAGTTTACCATAGAGAGAACAAAGAGAATGGAAAATAACCCTAATTTGGGTGTAGGTTGTAACCCTAGACCTCTAAATGTGATGGGGGCAGTAGAGGTTGATGATGAAGAAGAATGATTCGATATTGGGGCAACTGCACTAAGATTTGATTTGGATTTCCCTGCCAAATTTGCAGTTATTTTTGCTGCAAAATAAGTATTGGTTTTGGGACGGAGTAGCAGTAATGGAGTAGGAGATTGGTGGTGGCGGAGATGGTTGAATGCAAAGATTTGGTGGTGGAAAATGGAGGAGTGTGACATTTTTGAATCAAAGAACTTCAGAAAACTGAAGAGGCAATAGTGTTAATGATTGCTTACAGGGGAGAACGAGGTTTAATGAGGGTCTTTGGTCATATCCGGATCCGGTGAACTTCGGGTATTCTGTATTCTGGGCCGACCAAAAAAGAGACCCATTATATTTGGAAATGGGGAGTTTACAACCTTACTCTCTTTGTCAGTTTGTTGGGCAACTAGGATTCTGTAGGAGGGACGAAATGTTGGAAAATGAGGTACCGAAAAATAAAGTAAGCAAAAAATGTAGTAACACCGACTTCAAAGCTTTGCGATTCTTTTCGGTTAATATTTCGACCCTTCCCGAGTACAATTGATCAATGAAATAATACTTTCAGGATACGGTGAAGCCCATAAAACGTTGTTGGATTTAAGAATTGTACTCCCTTGATCTAACCGAGAACATGCATTTATTAGATTCTGATCATGCTTAGAGAGAAAAAAATCAGAGATTTTGATGTGTTTCTTGTTCAGATAAAAGAAAACAATCACCATTATTTATAGGGTTATGCATGTTTATTACCAACATATACCTCCAAATGCTGACTTTTGAGGAAGAATACTTTTGTTCAAATTCAAATTAGGTCCAGCCATTTTATAGAAAAAAAATATCGTGTACAACCATTTTATAAAAGAAATCGCGGGATAAGAAGGGTCTGGCCACTTTATATAAAGTACGGCTGGGTAACTTATGATATTATTGAAAATATCCAACATTCTCTCCTTACTTTCAAAGTAAAGAAAAAATTTCAAATAAGAATGGTTGCATCACTCGAGTGATTGCCTACGTACCCGAGTGGGATCAAGCAAACGTAGTTCATGCACAGTTGGAAAATAAGCATCATTGTAGAAATCAATGCATACATGATAGGTATTTTTTGGATTTGAACCTTCACTTAGCGTAAGAAATTCAAAGCCTTATCGAGGTTCAATGGTTTAACCAGTCTTAAACCAAGTACCACATGTGATAAAACCGGAATCTCCACACATACTGATTTCAGAGATCTTTGTTATGTAGCTCAGCACGTTAATTGTCATGTGCTTATCCAGATTTCATGAGTCTTCTTTAGAGAACGGTTTTTTCTCTTAGGAAACGACCTGATTTCCATACTCATATAGGTAAGTCTCTAAGGTGCTTCTGTGATACATCTGGAAACAACTATAAATTCACTAAGGGTTTACATCCATCCTTCTTCTTGCAGAACCACAGTACTAGTTTGAAATGAG
This sequence comes from Papaver armeniacum, assembly GCA_023531295.1. Classification (NCBI taxonomy): domain Eukaryota; kingdom Viridiplantae; phylum Streptophyta; class Magnoliopsida; order Ranunculales; family Papaveraceae; genus Papaver; species Papaver armeniacum. Next base: position 372,670 of record JAJJWW010001215.1, on the reverse strand, counting down.
AAGTTTTAACTTAGTACACCATAATCACTTCCATAACTTGTTGGTACCACATTGAACCTTGTTTGTCTTTTTCAAATCATAAGTTGGGTTTCTAATATGGGTGATCAACTTTATTGCATAGTCCTTAGTCCCATTTCCCCACATCTTATTGAAAACATTGTCTTCGGTACACTCTTTGTAAATGGGTTTGCCAAGTTATTCTTTGATTCAATAAAGTTAACAGTAACTACTCCTTTCTTAAGTAATTGTCTCACTGTTTGATGTCTAATACTTGCATGTCTTGACTTCCCATTATATGTCTTGTTAGTGACATTAAAAAGCGTAGCCTGATTATCACAATTAATCATGACTGCTGGAGTTGGCTTCTTCCGAAGTGGGATCTGAACAAGTAGGTTTCTAAGCCGTTCTGCCTCTTTAGATGCATACGTAAGTGTTATCAATTTTGACAACGTTATTGAATCAGAAATACAGGTTTGCTTCTTAGAACTCCAACAAACAGCAACACCTCCCAATAGAAATATACATCCACTAGTATACTTGGATTTGGATTCCACATTATTCCAATTAGCATCATTATATCCTTCTAATACAACAAGATAGCCTTGATAATATAAACCATAATCAATGGTTCCCTTCAAGTAAGCAACACTCTTGAAACTTCTCTCCAGTGTTTAACTCATGGATTACTTGAGAAACGACAACACTCCCACGACTTGGGCTATGTATGGTCTTGTGCAATGCATAACATGCATAAGACTTCTAATAAAAATGGATTACTCAAGGTACTCGTGAGCGCATCCAGTATTCTCAATTAACTTTATATTAGGGTCTAAAGGAGTTATGGTTGGGATGTCATCAAAGTGACTATACTTCTTGAGAAATTTCTCAATGTAATGAGATTGGGTTAAAGTCAACCCATCCCCCTTTCTTAGTGTTTTAATTCCTAAGATCACATCAGTCTCTCCTAAATCCTTCATATCAACATTAGAACAAAGAAACTTCTTTGGTTTTTTAGATAATTACATATCCATAACTATGATACTTGATATAGATATGTTCATCAGCATCATTAACAACATAACCGTATGACGGAGTTACTTTGCCAAACTTCTCATGTCATTGCATGGGAGCTTGCTTCAAACCATAAAGATACTTCTCCATATTGAAAACCTTCTTTTCTTGGCCTGCTAATATGAAACCTTCAAGTTGTTCCATATACATGTCTTGTTCTAAATCCCCATTTAGAAAAAAAATATTGACATCCATTTGATGTATAATTAACTTGTGAACAGATGCAAATAAAATTAAACAACGAATAGATGAGATGCGAGCAAGACGAGCATATGTATCAAAGTAATCAATTCCATGTTTTTGTTTGTAACCCTTAGCAACTAATATGTCTTTGAACTTATTAGTTGAACCATCGGCATTCAACTTTCTCTGAATATCCATTTACATCCAATAGGCTTGACGCCATCAGGTAAATCACAAATTATCCAAGTACCATTAGACAAAAGTGAATTATTTTCATCATTGATAGACTCTTTCCAGAAATGCTAATTTCTGGAACTCGGAGCCTCAGCGTAAGTTTTAGGATCATCATCGACATGCATAACATATTTAGTATAACTAAGAATTCCATTCTTTCTACCTTTTACAAGATACGTCATAAAATCTAGACCATAGTTTTTCTCTATTCTTGCTCTTTTAGTCTCTCTAGGTTCGATATGTTTAATAGGTACTGAATTATCTTTTCGTCATTGTCATTAGCCTCCACAGATTCTAGACTAGGCATGGATTTCTGTGGGTTATATTTAGGAACTATTCTTATTTTCTAAAAATATTTTGCATCTTTAGATTATATAATCTCAAAAGTGTCAAGGATTAAAAATGTGTAACTTATACTGTTAAGTGGGTAACCTATAAAAGCACTTTATAATCCCTATTTCCTAACTTAGGTTTTTAGGATCAAGCTTTCTAACATATGTTGAATAACCCCAGACTTTAAGTTTTCGCAAATTTGGTTTTCTATTAAACCACAATTCATAAGGAGAAATACTCTTATTTTTCAAAGGAAGTCTACTCAAAATATAACATGCAGTTAACATAGCTTCACCCCACAAAGAATTAGGCAAACTAGAAGTAATAAGCATAGCATTAACTATCTCAACTAAAGTTCTATTTTTCCTTTCACCACCACGATCGTAACGTAAATCTTAATCTTCTTCCATAATTGTGTCTCTACTTGTGCTTTGTATATTCTAAAAATACCAAAGGCATCATCTTTAGATTTCATCAAGTAAGTGTAAGCATACTTAGTACAATCATCAATAAAAGTGAAATAGTATTTGTTTCCACCACGAGTCGTATGATTTTAAGATCACCAACATCACTATGTACTAATTCAAGCAAGGCAGCATTCTTACTACACATTTAAGAGATATTTTATGTATTTTTGCTTGCACAAAGATTTCACAATTATAAAAATTATCAAAATTGCAATCAGAGATCAACCATAAATTTTTCATGTTTCCAAGAGAACCATAATTCAGGTGTCCCAATCTACCATGCCATAAATCAAAATAGTCAGCAGTATAAGCAAAACTATTTTTTATTAAATTAGCTTAATCATCCCATGAAAAGTGTATCCTTGTCCGAGAAACATATTGTTTGTGGACACTACAAACTTATTAGCCTCATAGGTGGTCTTAAATCTAGCTTTTTTAATAAGGTCTCCAGAAACAAGGTTCTTCACAATGTCAGAGACATGTAAAATTAATAAGATTAACAGTCTTTCCTGAAGTAAATAAGAGTTCAAAAGTGTCTTTTCCAATTAATTTGCTGCGTAGGTTGTTGGCGGAAGTAACTTTGTTTCCTTCTCCAGTAACATGTTCGTATGTCTTGTAAAGGTTTCTATCACAGATACGAATGGTTGATCCACTATCGTACCACCATTCACTAATATGGTCAACTAAAACATTGGCGGCTTGCATTACTATTTCATCGACCATATTCGCCTCATTCTTCTTTTCTTTCTTTCATTGACGATATTCGCGAGCATAATGGTCGAGTGTTGATGGGGGTTTTTCGACGAAGGTTAAATTTGTAAAATCACGTAGGAAAATTATGTATCTCTGATAGCATCAGAAGCATAAGAAAATTTATATCTTCGCGTTCAACAAGAGAAGTGAATTGCAGTTATGTAACCTCATAAAAGCAATAATACATGACGGCAATGTTACAGTCTCTGAGGCAGAGCTTTCAATATTCCATGTATTTTATCGTTTATGTTGGACGTATTAATATCTCTTTATAGATTCTAAATTCATTGGAAAGATGTCTTTGGTGCTGTAACCCATCCCAGAATAATATTTAGAACAATCATGATGTTGTCATCTCATATTTGAATCAATTAAATGCTCCTAGCCAGATTGCTCTGCTAGTATAGAGCGACTAATTAATTAAGTCTAGTGATGAATCTTCATCAAATGAATTCCTAGAAAAATATACTACTTTACCCTAATATTTACTTACTTCAATTCATGGCTTTTCTCAGCTGAATTTTGTGGATTAATAATGAATTAGTTACCTTTCGGGCATAAGGGACACCATCAAGTAAGGCATTGGTGTACTTAATCAGTAATGTAATAATGCTCCAAAAAGCGTCCAAAAACATAGATGAAAGATGATAAAGAAGGCTAATCAAATAAGGAAAGGTAGAGAGGGAGAATAATAATAATATTAATTAATAAAATAAAGGAAACCGCATGGATGGGGCCCACATGGCCGTTCATGCCGCTGATTTGGTCGGTCCCCACCCCTTTCATTTTTTTTTTATTATTATTTTAGGGTTTCCTCTTTCAATCAAAATTCTTTGACTTTCCATATCTTCTCAAATCTTCCTCTATGGATCATATCGTGTGCAAAGCAAGTGGTCTCGTAACCATCATGACTTCTACCATGAAAAAATTTAAAACAATATTATTTTAATATGTTCATATACTGGTCTTTCAAGCAAAAATCTACTTCATCCTTCGAGCAAAATCAAGAATTTCAGTCAAGATCAAACTCTTCTGAAAATACAAATTAATGCTCGATCGACCATCAAAAAATACCAAAATTCTCAAGAATGGTCTGCGGATGACATAGTGGCACGAGTACCACCATGGAAGTCCATGGTCGATCCCTTAGCCATCAAAATTCCGTTCCAACCTCATTCATTTATTAATCACCTAATCGATCCTCTGAAGTCGTATTTGGTTCAAACTCTCTCCAACAACTTGGACTGTCATTCATGCACCACTAGCTGGTCCCACTACCACTAATGGCCGGTTCTAACGACCCTTGGTCGGTCCTTCCTTATACCATAATTAGGTTTTACTACCTAATACTCGACAAAAATTATAGTTAAACACTAATTAATCATCTTTGCACCAAATGCTCTGCAACTGACTCTGGTGAATGCTCTGCAAAGGGCCTGGGAGCCACATGGTCGGTCTGTCACATCCAATGGATGATCCCCTCTCACCCATTGGTTAATTCTCATTCAATCATCCATAGGTCATCCATCGATCAAAATTAGGGTTTTGAACCTAATGCTTTGCAGAGCATAATCTTGAACAGATATATACTGATCAAGCAATCAATATTTTAATTAATAATTTAATATTCAGACCAGCTATCAATATTTTAATTAATATTTAACTAATATTTGATCGATTCAACTATCAATTGCTCTTCAAAGCAATATTTCTCATATTGATTCAGCTATCAATATTGGAGAAGTAATATTTCATATTGATTCAACTACCAGTATTTTACAAGTTCATCGACCAATACTCATTTGGTTCATCAACCAATGTTTAGTTGGTTCGTCAGTCAACCAATATTTTAATATTATAAATCATATGCTTGTCGTTCGACTTACTTATGACATGTGGATCGAGGATGATCCTTCTGTGATCATTCAAAAATGATCATCTTCATATGAATTCCGGATCAACATAATGGTTTATGATCGATCCAGCAATCTCATTAAACTTATGCTTATAAATACAAGTCGACCTAATATTATTGTTGCTAGCACAATGATATGTCACTCACTAGTGACCCATCAGACTTAACGTATATGGTTCAGAAAGCATGTTGCTATCTCAGGAGGCACTTCATGCTTCATCCATCATAACCATGAATTATGAACTACATCCAAGTCATTAGTTTAGACTCATAGTCTTACTAGGTCGATTGACCACATATAATATGTTTGTAAAGCAGACTTTCACATGAGACATCAATTCATGTCACATGGGGGAATATCATCAGGGTTTTGGTATGGTGGCCTATAGCACGTGCGTATGCAATGCATCCACAATGAGAAATATGAGTAAGTCGTGCTGGCGGTTGAAGGAGTAAATGGGATAGTGGATGGTCAATCAACCAAGTTTCCCACGCAAAGTGGAACTGGTTTACACACGATTTCCCACTTCCCCATTCTTTCACTCCTCTTCAACCGTCACCACTTACAGGAGATCGATGTGCTAACTACCTGTGCAATAAATAGGTTCTTCAACCTATGACTTGATAAGACTAACAAGACTAAATGTAAGGAAACCTACGAAAGTTAATTATCAAGCAATTATAAAAGTTTTTCTATCGTCTTACAAATAGAAACCATCCTCAAATCAGTTCAACACATCACTCAATCGATAATTCTCGACTGATCTCCATCTTCCCTTCCTACAGATTTACCCTTCTCCTTCCTTGTGACTAAATTGCATCTGTAATAGACATTATCTCGGTTTAGGCCAGAGTCCTACAGATCAGTCTCTCGAACCCTAAGTACTCCCATGCAATATTTGTACAAAGGTTTAAACGATTAGGTTCGTAGAGCACTTGCCTACTCCACCATTTTTTTCCAAAAAAAAAACAGTAAACCATTTTTATATGCAAACACCGATTTTCTTATAGAGGTAGCAGTTACCCCTTTTCTTGTATTTCTTGTTGGGATAATTCTTCTTAAACTCAGTATCATTCTTAGGATTCAAAAAAAATCGTGACTTAGATTCTTCCACACTATTCACCTTAGAATGGTTTTTAGTTTGCTAACAATCCTTCATTTCTCATTTACGAGAGTCTTCTACTATACGAAAATGACGTTGTAAACCTTCTAAGTCATAGTTAGTTTCATAATGCTTAAGTTTCTTGTTGTAATCATTCCATTAAGGGGGAAGACGAGAAATAATAACACCAACAATGAGTGAAGGTACAATATCAATACCAGCATCCTTAAGATGATTAACAATGAGTAAAATATCACTGACTTGGGCAATAATTGACTTACTATAAACCATTATAAATTCCACGAAGTTGGAAATCAGGTATTTCTTGTTGCTTGCTTCAGAAATCTTGTAGTTGTTATCAAGCATAGTCCATAATTCCTTTGCAGACGAAATCCTTCGTTGGGCATTGTAAACACTAGTTTCCAGCGTATTCAAAATATGACCACAACACATGAAATCATCTTCTCGTTGCTTCTTTCGTCTGGACTTCAAATCATCAGTGTCCTTTCCTATTGGAGTAGGGATTTCCTCCAATCCATCTTCAAGAAAGTACCACAACTTCATGGTGATTAGGAAAATTTCAAGGTCTCTTACCAGGGAGTAAAATTATCTCTATTAAAACGTTCGAACCGATTCGGAGTCTGGTTCATGACTTGCAGAAATTGAGCATTAACAGTTGAAGCTTCACCTCCATTATCGAAAAGTTATTTGCTGAAAATTATCGGAAAATTGGGTACCATAGGATGAAAAATCAAAGAATATAAAGTTGTAACACCGACTTCAAGGCCTTGCGATTATTTTCAGCAAATATTTCGACCCTTCCAAAATAATTAGCGAGTACAATTGGTCAATGAAATAATGCTTTCGGGATACACCTAACAACGTTGTTGGATTCAAGAGTTGTACTCCCTTGGCCCAACCAAGAACACACATTTATTAGATTCTGATGATGCTTATAGGCTGTTTGGATACACATCCAGAAGTTTCTTTTTGACTTCTAGAAGTTAGTTTGGGTACACAATTACAGAATGACTTCTAGAAGTAAAAAAGTTAACTTTTTGTAAAGCAAAATGTTTTTGCTTCTGACTTCTGCACCTAACTTCTACTTCTAGAGAAGTAGAAGCACTCCTATTTTGGTACCCAAACGCGCTATTAGAGACAAAAGAAATCAGAAATTTTGATGTGATTCTTTTTCAGATGATTTAAGAAAACAATCACCACTATTTATAGAGTATTTACATCTGTTCAAGATGCATGTTCATGACTAATAGATACCTCAAAATGGTGGTTTTTGGGAAACAAAACTTATGTTTGAATTTAAATCAGGTCCATCTGTTTTATAAAAGAAATTTGCGGGTAAAAAGGTCCAGCCGTTTTTATAAAATAAATTGCTGGGTAGGAAAGGTGTGGGAATTTTATATAAAGTACGGAGGGGTAAATTATGATATTGTTGAAAATATCCAACGCGAATTTGTATTGTTTGTTTGGAAGAAAGAAATCAAGGGAGGAGTATTTATTTGGGGATGAAATCAATGTTAATGTTACGTTGCATATTGTGTAACGACATTTTAACTTCTAGTGTTCTCTTTTTATTTTTTTATAATCAAATGACTTAGAAAAGGCTAGCAGGCTGCCTCAACAATGGGAAAGCTCCATACGAAAAATCTAGTCTAGAACGTGCAAATAAAGTTTTTTTATAGCCCATTGGGCCAAGGTATGAGCAATATCATTACACACTCTTGGTTGAAAAAACTAAAAGATATCGTAACGAAAACATTCGTCCTTTAGTTGCCTTCAAACATTTCCTACCGAAAATTGATTAACAAAATCCTCCATATCACGTTCCACAATGATATGAGTAAGTCGTAGTTCCACTGCCATCTCATTACATACCTTGCACCATTTACCAATTTAAAAGCGCTAATTAAAAGCACTGCTAGTGTTATACTTAGTCCATAACGGAGGAAAAGACATCCATTTTACATTACTAATGAAATTCTGAAAAGGAATGAGACGAATGATGGGTTTTTTAATACTCTCATTGTTCTAGCTCTGGTTTTAACAACACCTAAGTTTTCCTTTTTAGAATTGGAAATTAAATTATTGTTGCTACTCCAAATAAATCACAGAATAGATGCAAAAAGGTATTTGGATTCATCATAAAAACAAAAACAAGATCAGTACGCCAAAAATGAAGCGAAATATGAAAATATAAATCAGAGAATGGATTGATAAACAGACAGAGAGAAAGGGAATATCAATCAGAATTATTAAAGAGGCAAAGAACTAAAGCATGAATAACATATTTATTAAAACTGATTCAATGATGAGAACTCTAGAATGAATAACAATTCTGGAAGGAATCGCATTTCTAGCAGCTTTACATAGAAATAGCTGAATACAATGAGGCACTTTAATTTCTCTAAATTCACTTCCAAAGATTGTTACTTGGGGAAGGTCGAGGACCTCTGAGACTTAAGTAGGCATGTTTAGAGCTATATTTGCCATTCCTTGAAAACTTTGAAACCTTCCTATGAGGATTGCAAATCTGACTTAAGGGAATAGAAACAATCTTCTCAACAGAAGCATAGTCAAAATGGGTATTTAATCTAGACATATTCCTGGATCTGGTATGATGATTTATTAAGTAAGAGACTCTCAAGTTGGGATTTTAGGGGACAAAGGGATCAGGTTTGGCAGAGTCCATGGTCGGAAACCAATTATCATACCATGGGTCAACAAATTGGCCATTCCCAAAAATCCAAGTTATAAAAAGTTATATAATCTAATTTATATCATGGGGACATCTCCAAGTCGAGGAACAAACATAAAGTCACCTACCATTTAATAAGACAGACTTAAGAAAGTATACAACGTTGAAAATATAACCTAAAAGAGAATCATGATTTTCTACAAGCTTCCAAGCAATCCCGGCTAGCAAGCATTGTAAGATTGTTAAATTTAGCTTTCTTAAATCCTAAAACTTCTTGACACTTAGGAGGAAAAGAGTGTCCAACCTAACAGATGTAACTTCCTATCTTTGGGTCAATATTTTTTTACCCTCCCCAGAATTTGCATCAATGGGAGTCCATCTTTTTTCATAGGGCTTTTGGGGATGAGGAAAGTTGTCACCTGGTATATGGGAATGGCATGTCCAACATGTTTAACAAATAAAGCCCTAACTGCTTGGGACAAGAGTTTTATGATACCAATAAGTAATCCTAGCATCAATAGATTGCAAAGGCAGTCCTAGTAGCTTGTTACTTTCCATTTATCATACCATAATTTGACTTCCAAACCATTTGCAATCATTATTTCGGTGTTCTTTTTCACCACAATTTTCTCATTTTGTATGCCTTTTCAGAAGTCTATTTCTTGAGATATGGTGAGTTCTTTAGGCCATGTATCATTCAGTTTTGAACTTGTTTTTTATTGAGTTACTGCTCTCCACTAGGCTTGTTTCTCTTCTGCATACCTCCATTTTTTGGCTAGAAAAGCTTTATTAGTAAATCTTCTTGTTTTTTTTTTTTTTTTGGAAAAGGAGGTTTCCCCATATCATATATATAAAGGAGCACCGTTTAAGGAGGGCTATGGTGAATCATTACATCATTGTTCCATGTAATGAGTTTCTTATGTCCACTCCTTTCAATTCTTTTGATTTGCATATTTTCTCTCATGCCACCCAACATAATTTCTTCTTTTTTAAATTGTTGTATAAAATCTCGAATTAGGGGTGTACATCGGGTCGGGCAGGCCAGCCCAAGCCCGATTATAGCACAGGCCGGGCCAGACGGGCTTGTAGTCCTTACTACCCATTAAGTTTAACAGGCCAGGCCGGGCTGGGCAATAACAAAAATTTAATGCCCATGGCCCGTCCATACCCGTGAAACAATACAGATTAGCCGGAGTCGGGCCGGCCATGCCTCGGGCCCAAGAGATAATTCAAAATTTTAAAGTATATATGTTTGTTTTTTTGGCTTGATGAATGATGATATATATGTAACTCGTTCAAATGATAGTTCAAGCAATTCACATTCATTACTGTGAAATGTAATTCAGAATTTTCTCTAACCCCAATAAATTGTCCACATATGAAATTTAAGTTCTTGAGAAATCCATCACACTAGTAGAAAACTTTATTCGAGGCTATTGGCAGTCAGGCGGGCCGGGTAACTAAACGTACTACCGGGCGAAGCTAACAAAGCCGGACTCCAATATTTGAACAAAAACTCGGGTCCGCCCACTTATAATTATCGGGCAGGCCGGGCTAGCCCATGACAGGTTGTCGGGCGCCCATGGGCTCCTTCGGACCCGGGCGGTACATGGCAGGCCACAGGCTTCCGAGCATTCTGTACACCCCTATCTCGAATCATATTTATCATATTATTTGGTTTCTAGCTCTCCATGCGGGGGCATCTGGATCCTTTCATCCTCTTTATCCCGTTGTTGTAACTGCAATTGGCATTTGTATGAGTGACATAAAGTAAACTTGATGACTTGCCAACGCATTATAAGAACTATTTTTCCTTCCATGTTTAAAAATTTCCTTCTCCATGAAGCAAGTTTCTTTTGAAATTTCTCCAAAGTGACATCCAACATACTGATTTGGTTAGCTTTTGATCGTAGTAGCATTTCCAAACATCTCATTAGTAACTTCTCAATTCTGCAGTGTAGTATTTTTGCAAGGTCTTCAATTTTGTGATCATCTCAGATGCTAACTATTTTACTTTTCTCCAGATTAATATTAAGACATCTGATTTCCTCGTACACTTGCAAGACTAGGAGCAAGTTCTCCAAAACTTCCACCTTGATACCAGAAAGATCAAGATATCATCTGTAATTGCAGAGATATATTGATGTTACTATTTACATTAAACCGTGTGAGCATGTTCAATTTTCGGATCTTTGAGAAGTTCTATGAGAAATCTGCTATAACTGTGAATAACAAGGGTGTGAGTGAATCCACTGCCTCAATATCTTGCGATGCTTAAATTTTTCAGCTGAATCTCTATTTATTAAAATGGATGATTGAACATAAGATAAGCTCCACTACATCCAAATTGTTCTTTAATAGCATCAGCCCTAATCCAGGACTGTAAAATTTTGTTAGGTCGCTTTCAATCTTGGAAATGCACTTTTGCGCATAGGGATTCAAATGACGTAGCAAATTGTTTAGCAGAAAAAGCTAGAACAACTAAAGTTGATCAAATTTGGTTTTCGGTCTTTCTTGTATGTCTAAAATCTATCATTATAGAGGAGCTGGATGTGGTTATGAACTACTAATCTTTAACAATAAAGTCCATTTTTCTTATTTTAAAAAAAAAAAAAAACTATCAGCCTAAAATATTTTAGGGGAAATTAGGGGCAGGCCCAAAAAAAAAAAATTTTCTCACTAGCAGGCCCACGATTAATTTTTCCTACGGTCGCACCCAAAGTTTTTTAAAAAAATTAAAAACGTGAAAAAAGTCACTAATACCCTCAGCGGTTTCGTACGGTTAGAATAACTCCCATTTATTTCAATTCCACCCGTTACTAACTACTACTCTTTCTTCTTCATATTCATCATTTCTCTCCTTCACGATCTACATTTTTTTTTTCTTCTCCATCATCATTCGCAGAAACCAAAGCCTGCGAATTCAATTCCAAAATCGAAAACCCTAGAAACTACTTACAGATTACAGATTAAAGGTTAGAAAATCGAAAACCCTAGAAACACAGTTCGTCAAAAATGGATGAAACGCCAAGTAAAACGCGGCTTCAGAAGTCGAAACAGAAGAAAACATGTATTGAAACTAGCTTTAATCGATGTATTTTTGCTTGCATTCAGTAGATTTGATTTTTTTTTTCGATTTTAACTTTTGTTCTTGATGTTGAAGACGAAGGAGAAATTCAGTCGAAGAAAAAGAAAAAAATGGTGAGATTCAAAGAATTACTTCATCTGTTTGTGTTTTGATTTTGTTTTTTCCATTTTTGTATCTTTAATTTTAAGTTTTGTTTCTGGTGAAATTTTCATCCTAAATATGTTTACCCTTAATTTCTTTTGCTCTATAACTTACCCATTGTTGTATTTTAACATCAATTTTACCTGATGATGTTTAAGATGAAAAAGTAGAAAGTGATAGTGACCAACCACTGGTAAAGATGCAAAAGAAGGCAAAGAAAAATATTGTGCAAAGATTGGAAGTCTCTGGTATGCATAAAAAAACTGCATAACAAGTTATTTGAGTGCATAATAAGTTATGCGTACTTTATGAATGATCTGCATAACAGGTTATGCATCTGCATAACAGGTTATGCATGACTAGTTCTTAATGCATGACTAGTTCTGAATGCATGACTAGTTCTGCATTATGCATGACAGGTTATGCAGCATAAAATCTAGTTATGCATTATGCATGAAAGGTTATGCGAAGATCAAAATAAATGTGCATAACATGTTTTGCGATGCATGACAATTATGCTTTCAAAAAACACCGCATAACACCCATTTTTAAGTGTTACTTTTTCATTTTAATCTATTTAAGTGTTTTAACATCATTTTTACCTTCTAATGATGATAATCTAGAAGTAGAAAAGGCGGAAACTGATGGTGAACAACAGCAAAAGGAGACGAGAACCAACATAAAGCCCGGCGCTGCCAAGAAGAAGAAGAATGTCTCTGGTATGCATTTACATTCCTTCATGTGTCTGTGATCCATGTTTGAATGACTTGTTATGCAAATGCATGACTTGTTATGCTTACCAAAATTACTCCATAACCTGATATGAATAACTTACTTATTTGTGTGTCAATAAGATCCCGAAGCAACCACCCCATCAAGGAAGTCGCAGAGATTGAAAGATCAGGAATCACCTAGTTCACCTAAGCCTGAAGCAGAAAAGAAAACAAAGAGAGCAAAGAAAGCTGCACCAAAGGAAATTTCGGATGATGACTCAGATGATTTTGAAAAACTTGAACCAAAGGAAACTGGTAAGACTTGCTTATGATTTCTTTTTGTATGATATATTGTTTCTTTAGTATGGTTGATTTGTTTCAATGTTGATTTGGTCTGTTTCAGTCAAGCAAGTTGTTGATAAGCAAAGGAAAAGAAACAGATGTGAACCCAAACAATCAAAAGACGTGAAAAGGAAGAAGAAGGAGAAGCAAATTGAAAGATCTGAAAGTGAAGAAGAAGATGAAGAAGAAGAACCTGATCAGCAAGTCAACATAGGTGAAGAAGAAGAAGAACCTGATCAGCAATGTGTTGTCTATAAACCAGGTGCGTTGATCATTTACCTGCTAGTTTTGTAGTTTTGGGATCATCAATGCTTCTTTAAAAAAATGCATAATAGGCAAACAACTTTGGTGTGCATAACAAGTCATCATAGGTTATGCAACATAATAAATCTGCCAAAAAATACATTCTAAAAAGTAGTGCATTATAGGTTATGCATTGTAATAATTGTGCATAACAGTTTATGCATATGCATGAATAAGAGGCATAGGAGGTTATGCAGTCAAAATAGCGTTTCTAACTTAGTAAAATGCAATTTTTTTGCTCTTTTATTTATGCAGTTAAACCTAAAACCAAGGCTGCAACTCAGAAAGGTACTTATAGAGCAGGATTTCTAAGGGTAGGTACCTTGTTCACAAAAATAAAGGAAAGAGGTGGTTTTACTCCAACGCAGGCTAGTATGATGAATGTGTGTCCATTTGGGAAATTATATAACTGGGTATCTACTGCGGACATGGCATTGTTTGATGGTAAGAGCAGCCAGCTGATGGATGAGGTCTTTTTATCATATAACCATGATGATTTAAGTCGGCATTCATTCAAGGTGTCTGAAAACAAGTGTATACCGTCAACGGCCGGTGAGCTTGCTTTGCTACTTTCCGATTCCAAGAGTTCAAGGAGATAGAGGAAGAAATATTCGACTTCAAAGGAAGAGCTAGAGCCGACTCGGTCACTTGCCTTGGTCAAGCAATTCCCACTAAAAACAAAGAATGGTAAAGTGAGTACGAGATCCCAAAGCACGGGTAACAAAGGTTTGGGTAGAGGATATTCAAATGTTTGTGTTGGAAAAACTTGATAAGAAAGGTTGTGAAGAGGAAGTTGTGCGCCTCGTCTGCGCCTCTACATGCTAGTCGTCTTGTTCTTTTGTGGGTCAATGGGAGACAATTTGGACGTCAAATATGTTGGTTTGGTGAAGAATTTGCAAACCATGGACTCGTGTATCGTTTCCTGATTTGATTTACGATAACCTGATGAACGGCATCAAAACTGTGAAAGAAAAGAATCTTCAGATCAGGAATTGCCCTGGTTGCACTATATATTCTCTTGTGAGTTGGGTTTTTTTTTTGTTTACTTAATTCTCTTTCAATAAATCAAATATATAAAATATCTTATATATTAGTTATTGTTTTTTGCAGCTTTGGTTGGTTGAGAAATCTAACATAGGCCGAGTTGGCATCCGACATCAAGGTCGGTGGCAGTGCTCTGCACCAAGAGCTGGGAGGTGGGACTTTGCAGCAATGAAGAAAGCAATGATCAAGAAGCATATTACAGACTTGCAGGTATTTTTTTATGAACCGTTATAAATTATCTGCATAACGTCTTATGCATATGCAATTGTGAATGCATGACCAGTTATGCATTATTTAAAAATGACAAAAGTGTTATGCAGGGTTGTGAAATATGAGTGCATAAGATGTTATGCAGCTCCAATGTTTAATGCATGGTTAGTTATGCATTGTTTAACATATATGCATCACATGTTATGTTATGCATATAAAAAATGTTGTTATATTAAATATGAGTGCATAACATATTATGAACCTTTCTAAATAGTTGCAGAACATCTTATGCATATGCAATTGTGAATGCATAACCAGTTATGCATTATTTAAAAATGACAAAGTGTTATGCAGAGTTGTGAAATATGAGTGCATAATATGTTATGCGCTCAATGTTTAATGCATGGTTAGTTATGCATTGTTTAAAATATCTGCATCACATGTTATGCATATAAGAAATGTTGTTATATTTGTTATGCATTCCCGATGAGTGTTATTATTCATGTTGCGATTTCATGAGAACTTTAGAGATGCGTACGGTCAATGGAGTTGGAACTCGTGAAACCAAGAGAACAAAGAAACATGAAAACTATATATGAGCTCATCGCAATGGATCTTGAGGTGAACAGGGACAAGTATGAAGATGCATTTCAGGATGCGTTACAGATCATTGAAGAGGAGAAGTTTCCCGATAGTCCTGGCGCAAGGTTGAAGAATGTCCAAGAAATACTAAAAGATATCAAGCAGACTCAGGAGGAATATGTACGAGAATGGAGGAGACTTCAATTCTCGGTTGTACGATAAAGTGAAGGAGTTGCTCGTTGCATCGGGCGTGAAAGAGGAGGTGCGAGTGGAATCATCACCGGACCTAGCGTCAATGCATCGTCGGTGAGCCAAGCGTCCCACCGAGCCAAAACTTGCCCGGAATGAGACAGTTGTTGAAGTGGTATCCTCAACCGAGCCACCTACACAAGAATCATTGCCGCAAATTATCGGACTTGATAGCCAAGACCAAACGGCAAGTCGGGGACTCCAGTCTTCACCTTACAAGTTCATGGACTGGAAAAAGCATTTAACTGTCCGGCGACGAGGAAATGACACGCCGGAGGAATTGCAGGACAACTCCAAATCGCAACAACTCAAGAAAGAATTGAAGCACGGGAAAAAGAATTCCTTCTTTGGTGATGATGGTCTTTGGAGGAGAAGATGGTGATGATGGTCTTTGGACGGGAAGATGGTCTTTGGAGAAGAAGATGGTGAACATCTTCCGAGTTTGAGAATGTAGGCTGGAGGACAAGAACAAGAAGGAGAAGATGGTGCTTTGGAGGGCCCTCATTTAATCTACATATTTCACAAGGAGAAGATGGTCTTTGGAGGACAACAACGACAAGGCGTTGAAATGCCGAAGAGCCGATCGCAACAAAGCCACGAGAACCCACTGTTGAGATGGCGAAAGAACAAGTCGCGAGAAAAGTCACAACGACCCGGTTGTTGAGACGGCCGTTCTTCAGCAGATAAGGAGACGGCCACCGATGCCGAAAACAATAAAGTCTGCAGAGATGGAGAACATTTCACTATCATTGGTACAGAAATTATAAAACAGATTATGTATTTGAATATCCATGAACTGCTTGAAGTTTTTTTTAATGTCACAATCAACTATGTACTATTTATTATTTACTTAATCAACTATATACTATTTATTATGTTGTTGTTTTGCTATTTAATCAACTACTATTTACTTAATTGTTATATCTAACACACTTGTTTTCATGAATCTGTAGGAAGAAGAACTAGAAGAGGAATATGTTCCAAAAACAGTCTTTGAAAAGAAGAAAGCTGTGAAGAAATACACCACTAAAGGAAAAGTAAACATGGCAGAAGAGGATGGGAACCAACCAGGAAGCAAGGTAAGAAGAATCAAGGAAATGACAACATGGAATCAAAGGACAACCAGTGTACTCCTCAAAGATTGTGATCTAGGGAAGCAGCAGAAGCAAAAAGACAAGCCTGGTGAGAATAAAGTTGAAGTAAATCCTCGTACGTCTGATGGCGGGCCGTTCAGAAAATTACCTCTGCTGGAAACAATGGAATGCTTTCAGGATTACAAGGATACAATAGAACCATCCTTGATGGAAGTACAGAAGACGTACTTTGAGAATGCCAACAACAGTAAGTACATCAAAACTACGTTTATGCTTGTTTAAAAATCAATGCATTACGAGGTTATGCTTCTTATGAAATAAATGCATAAGAAGTTATGCTTAAAAAAAAAACCCATGCATAATAAATTATGCTTCTAAAACAATCCATGTCACTTGAATAAAAATCTCACTAATTATGTCGTCCGCAAAATTCGGCTTGGAGTATCGAGAGAAGGAGAAGACCCGTACTTGTTGGATATTCGGATTCACGGAGATATAATAAGGCGACTAATGAACAACGAATACCTAGAAGAACAAGTACTATGTTACTACGGTTATAGGTTGTTCACGAAGCGGAAAAATGAACGAATGATGTGAGTATTCAACGGAGGTATGCGAGTCTGCATTCATGAGGCCGGATGCTTGGGTAAGTCAAAAAAAGAATTTCATTTTGCTACATAACAAGTCATTATTGCATATTATCTTATGCCCATATTATTACTACGCATAACATGTTATGCAACTAGTTTTGAACTACATAACAAGTTATTCATCATTGTTTCCTATACACATTGTGCACCCTTTCATCCACTAACTTTTTCTTCCTAAACAATATTTCTTTTGCAGTTCTTTGTTAAAACAAAGGAGAAAGATGGGATTTCCAAATATGTTGGAGAATTCATCTTGAATCTCCCTATTGAAGTTGAGAAGATGTTCATCCCAATGAACTATATGACAAAGGAAAACCCTGCTGGTACACATTGGACATTGTTAGAGTATGACTTTTCAGAGGGTGAGTGGAACTTCTATAACAGTCTTGAAGGCTATAAAGTTAACTCGCAAGAAACAAGCGCTTATAATGGTAAAGGCTTGTATGCCTTATTTGATCGAAAGGTATGACAAACCGAATCTATCTCCGAAATCGTGGATATAAAGAGGGAACCGCTTGTATACAAGGATATTTTTGCCAGGACTGTTCCTGAACAAGGTCATCACCCCGACTGCCTCATATTTGTATGCTACTATATGAAAATGAGTATGAAGTCTGGAGTCAGGCAGAAATGGCTGAAGTTGGGAAAGGAAGATGCAGTAGAAAAAGCTAACAAGAAAAGAGTAAGTCTGGTATTGAAATTGCTGACGGATATTGGAAACAGTTGGGGGATAGATGCCAATGAAGACATCTGGGATGATCTTTGTGCGTCAATGTGATGAAGTTTGTGCGTAAATGTTCCCGATCTTGTGCATAATAGAAAGGTTGAAACGTAACTTTGTTTTAACAACTTTGTGTGTTGTTGGTAGGATGAGCAATTTAACTTGGGAGTGAAAACTAATGGTAAAGTAGTTAGTGTGAAGCTTAACTTCAAGCGGTAGTTATGTGTAATGCGTTGGTATGAATCTTGTCTCGAACAACTTATATCTTGTTATCTTGTCGATATTTATATATATATATATATATATATATTTATTTTTGCTGCAATCTTATTTCATTTAACCGTACTATGATAACGAGGGCGCTGCCCCTCGACCCCGATTATAAACATAACATGATATAAATCTTACAAGGAAAATGAAGGAACAACGGGTTACATATAAACATCTAAATATCATGTTATGCAACAAAAGAGCACATGTTATGCAACAAACAACAAACCTGAATAACATGTTATGCGAGAATAAAACAAATGTGCATGACTTGTTATGCGCATTATTGTTATGCGGATGCATGAAGGAACCAAAGTTGAATGACTCGTTATGCAGACAACTTTAAAAGAATAAATGCATAACAGATTATGCATCTTCAAGACATAATGCATAAGAGATTATGCATCATCGAAAACTAATGCATAATCTACTATGCATTTAAGATAAAAAAAAATATGAAAACATAATCTGATACAAGCAGAAAAACACACACTGAAAAAAAAACAAGTATTTTTTCATAAAACCAATACAAAAAAGAAACTAAGTAAAGAAAAATTACTTGTTCACAAAAACTAATTAAAGAATAATGAATAAAGTTCAAACATAAAAGTAATAGTCTGAAGAAACAAACAAGATAATTTCTCTCTCTTAACTTCCCTTAGGCTGCCGGCTTCTTCGGCGGCTTTGGAGGCTTCTTGTAGCAATGTAGGCTTTGTACAAGTTTGCTTGTTGTGATTACCAATCTCACAACAATTACCACAGCGCATTGCTCTCCTGGGCGGCTTCTTGTAACGGCTCAAATGTCTATTAGCTTGTGGTCGCCCTGGCGGCCTCCTAACATCAGTACATTGATAATATCATTACCTTCATAAACTTCGAACTGTTGTAGTTCGGAATAGGATGAATTGCATGGTCAGTAGACATTATTGAAGTATGCGGTAGTGAAATAAGGTTCAACAAAATCATACGGATTAGAACCAGACATTGTTATCGATGCGAAAGCATGCACACATGGAAATCCATAGACGCGCCACCTCTGACAGGTACATGTCCTTGCCTCAAGGTTAACACTATGAGAACTCTCCCCTCCCTCCACTTCATAAACATGAGTATCGGATTGTATAACCATCCAGGTTAAACCCTCATCAATAAGTGCCTCCATCTTAGCTTCATTCTTCGGTGTGAGAATTGTTATGAAACTTTTACCGAGATTACGCCTCTCGACATCATACCCATCACATCCTTCCTTATCTCGATCCATAAGAGCATTTGCGGGGAGCTTCTTGTGTACCTTCATCCAACTATTGAAGGATTCGGCAAGAGTAGAAGATGTCCTACCATACCTACAACCACGAAAAAGGCATTTGACCACTTCTCCGAAGGGATATCTTCAATATAGTCTCGCCACCCAACCACAACCAAGACCCCTAATCGTAGCGATGGCAGTTTGGAAACCTTCGGGACTAAGAGCATATGTAGCAGCTTGAAATGCATCAATAACAGCACCATACCTTTCGTCAGAGCCATTAATTGGTAAGTTCATCTTCGGATGATAGTAGCGAGAAACTATGGAAGGCTCCGGGAAAATAAACTGTAATAGCTCTCTTTAATCCTTCGCACGATCGATAAAAATGTGATTGGCCTTTGATCATGATCAAGAACATAACTCAAATTCCTCATGAACCATTCCCAGTTATCATTATCTTCACCAGGTACCAGGGCCATGGCTAGTGGAAAGAACCCTGCACAGCAAAAAATATAAAATCAAAGCCAGCGTAAACATGAAGTATGCGCGCTAAAAATGGATGCATAATGTCTTATGCATCTAAACTAAATAGTGCATAAGACATTATGCACTTGCATAAAAAGGATGCATAAGATCGAAAAGTGAAAAACAATAATGCATAAGACATCATGCGGTTAAGATAAATAATGCATAATGTCTTATGCATCTAAACAGAAATGATGCATAACCAGAAAAGTGAAAACAAAAAATGCATAATGTCTTATGCATCTAAACTAAAATATGCATAAGACATTATGCACATATATAAGAAGCATGCATTATCAGAAAAAATACCATTTTCAGCATTGATAGCGGTTGCAGCCATGAGGCATCCTCTATATCTCCCTGTAAGAAAAGTAGCATCGACATATATCATGGGACGAAGGTAACGGTAACCATTGATGCATGCCTCGAAAGCAATAAAAAGACGCACAAACTTATTTGAAGGTGCCTCATCTTCTAATTCAGTTGAACTATCCTCGTTCAATTCAGGTTCATCCGTTTGAACTTGAAAATCAATCCAACTCGGATTTGTGCTTTGCGAATGGCATCTACATACCATACCGGATGCGAATACGACATGGCCTCATCACCAAATATTTCCTCATACACTTTCTCTCTTCCATTGTAAGCTTGGTAATATTTCATATTCATCCCGTAACTAGATTTAAAAAACTTTTTCAAATCAGATGCTTTGAAACTCGGATCAATTCTAATTTCATCTTTGATAAGACTAGAAACAAATTCTTTCTTTGAGCCTATGTAAAAGCCTTTGACATCCCACACCACAGTATGACCGCTAACATACTTCTTAACCTTAAGCATCGTGTTTTCAACATCAACAAAGACAAACCTTATACTCCCAAGGGCATTTTTCTTTAGAGCATTTTGCATAGAACCTCGCTAGGTTCATTCTTAGTATATACAAGAATACGCCCGAGTTTTACCTCATATTTCTTTACCGCAATACGTACCTCTGCTACACCTCCAAAAATACTTTATCAACATCACCAAGTAATTTATCCCAGCCCTCGTCCTAAGAACCTTGTCAATAGGCACAGAACCATCTTCAAGGAAATTCACCATAGCTTCTTCCAGTTCGGGTTCTATTACACGCCTACTTGATGAAGCTCTACTACGATCTGTTCAAAGAATTGAAGCCAACTTCAACAAGTAAATCAAAGCTCTTCCGACCTTTACATTGGCAACGAGATACAAAACACCGGCGTAACATCGAATCAACTGCGCACAAACTTGCTTCCATCATTAAAAGAAAATTTCACATGATGAGGTAGTAAACGAGTCCACTTATGGCAAACAGCTGTCTTCAAACTCTCCAGAGTGGTGTTGACATCAACAGGATGTGCTAAGAATTCACTAAAGTAGTGAATTACTGCTAGTGAACTAGCAAAGCGGGCATTTCACCCCGCAAAAAACACAAAAGACAAAAATCTATCCCGCATATGGCTTCACAAAGAATTCTTACTCAAAATTAAAAGAAATAATCAACAACGAGATAATCGGATCGAGAAATGAACAACATACCAATCCGAATCAATAACATCTCCATTAACGTAATGAAAAACGGATCAAAAATATGAGTGGAAAAACAAATCAATTGATAAATCAAAATAGAACGAAGCAACACCTAAAAAATTGGTGTATCAACATCCGAACAAATCGAAACAAACAGATTGAATCGAAAAGACCTACATTAATCGTAACAATTTGAACTTAGAAAAATCAAAAAAATCAAAAACAAGCTTAAAAGATCTAAAAACCGATTCGAAAACCTAAATTAATCTTCTAAACCTAAAATAATAGATCCTAATCTTACAGAAACTAAAACCTAGAATCAAATCCATATTAATAAAAAATCAGAAACAAGATTGGAATGTAGCTCGAACCTGAAACTAATTTCCGAGTAATCCTTCAAACAGCTCCTTCTGAATCTCTGAGCTATCAATCTCTATCGAAACTGAATCTCTGAGCTGTCAATCTCTATCGAAACTGAATCTCAGAAAGTGAAAGTGAGGATAAAGCTTCAATTATATTCGATATAGATCATCTCCTTCTTCAGCTGTCGATAATTGAATCTCTCAGCTCTAGCCGGTATTCTATCTCCTTCTCCTTCTCAATCGCTCAGCGTGAAATCTCTCTCTCGAAAACGAATTTGTGAAAACTGAACGAAGCTGTGAACTAACTATTTGTATGGGTGAGGTTAAACTCGGAAAAAAAAAAAGAAAAAAAAGAAATTTCGAAAACTCTGGGTGCGTGAATAATTTGCACGGCCTAATTGGGTGAGCGTGTGATATTTCACGCGTGTGGGTTTTACAGTGGGAAAAGTTGTAAAAATGGGTGTGGCTGTAGTTTTCACAATATTTTATGGCTTCACCTCCTTTAAAAGCATAAGCCCAGTTAACCCTTTAAGCATCAGCCACCCCATTTGAAATAACAGAAACAATACCATCCTAACCTTGCCATTTGGGTATCTTCTTATTGTCAGTTTACAATATGAAAAATGTTGAGATAGTTGTGCGGTTTTTGAAAGAAAACACAGATCAATCCTATCAGCACGGTATGCGCCTTATTTAAGGAATAATTTTATCCCGAGTAGATTAGCAAGTCAGCTCTCCATTCGTCTAGGGTTAATTAGTGAGACTCATGGTGACAATCACGGCCCCTTCCTTGGTCTTTGGTCTATACATGTAATGTTTGTTCAAATGGCCCATTCCTTTTTTTAAGCATTACAAAGAATACAGCATTTCGAACATTTCCCCACCAACTCTCGCTCTAGGCACACTTTCTTGTCTAAGGTGTCATCAGTTGCACGAAGAAACCATGAAGAATCACAGGAGAGAATCAGTTTCACCAACTATTCTAAGCTCACTTACTAGCTTTTGACTACTTCATGGCCTTGACTGTGTCTTTATTTTAACCACTCCCTTTGCACATTCATGGTTCACTAACTAGTACGGAGTAAAAGGGTAGGCAAGAACCCTCTCACTGTAGTGCGCATTTCGTTCACTTCAGTATTGCTTGGACTAGCTGGCTTACTATAGCGTACTTCTTTAATTTGAATACTGACAAGTCTGATTAATTTACCACATATATCAGATCTAAGACTTGACTAAGTCGCGCAGAACAGTTTGTTAGGGTGTAGATTAACCATACGGAGTGGTCTGTTTCTATATAAGTAATTGAAGTTCATCTTTTAGCTTGAAATTTTGGGTGAACTAGAAAGAAGAAAAGGTCTCTAATTAGTTTCATACGTCTTTTGAGTTTGCCTTAATCTGCTTTGTTATTTTCTTTCAAAAGTTCATAGTTTTTTTCGTTACCTTTTTTTGAACTAGGGGCAAGTTAACACAAATCTGTATTGGATGGAGAAGAGGCTTGTATGGGACTGTGGTGGTGGAGACTCGAACCCGGGAATCAAGACAGCACTATGATATTTCCTCTCAAAACAATTGTAAGTTAATTAAACATGATATTATCAGTTCAATACACTCTTCCGAGGGATTCAAGAGTGATTTTTTTGTTTCCGAAGAAAAATTGATCAACTTTCCTTCTTTTGATCGATTTGAACTCTATACTCTATAGGTGTCATGGGGACCTTTAATCTTTTGCATCAAATTGGTCCACTGTCTTCTTGTGGTGTGTTTCCACGGATGATGGGAGTGTTGGGAGTACTATCTGGTGTATGCATCTTCAGCTTTTCCAGCCATCTTGTCTTCCCTTATATATTCAATTCCATGAAGCCGAAGGACCCTTTCAAAATTGTCTGTAACCTCATCCATTAGATAGATTTACTATGGTACTTACTGTTAGTTATCAGTCCTTTTCTGTAAATCTTCGCATTGGCATGATTCTTGATTAATAATTTGTGTGAGATTTGTATCACAGGATGGTTTTGAGAGGTTACAAATGAAGACAGTGTAGATTCGAGGAACTGTAGTAATGGTGTTGCCAAAACCGACGATGTAAAAGCGGGCAATAGTCAGTTGCTGGGTCTGATGCTCAAAATGGTAACTGCGGAGGCACGGAACTGGTCTGAGCACTAGGCCTTGGATAGAAAATGAAAACCAGATTAAGTAAGATTACAGTTTTAAATAAGTCAAAATTATCATCATGGTTTTTTTTCTCTTCAACTAAGGAAAAGGACTAATGCCCTGGAGTTTGTATTTCACTGCAGGACTCTAAATGCCCTAGAGTTTGTATTTCACTGCAGGACTCTAAATTATTTTTCAACATACATGGACAGGGACAGGATAGATTGAGTCCAGCACACACCAACCTTATCACTTTCCATAGAAACGGGTGGTGGGCATTGCTTGGTAGATTGGTTTTGTGTGGATACTGCCGCATGTGAACCTCAGTATGTTTTGTTCCACTTTCACCTGTTTTAATCTTAATTTAAAATGCCTATATATTTGAAATTTAAATGACTGCAATGTAAAAGATACTTGACTGGGTCTGATATATATCCATTCTTGCAAAGTTGCATCATGTTAAAGAAGGACCCCCGCCCTGGACTACAGATGATAGATCAAGACATAACTGGCCTAGATCTTGTAGACTGTCTCTAATGGTCAATATTTTGTATTACAACAAGCTTGTTATAATACCCAGTAAAACAACTTCATGAACAAGCAAATCAATCTCTTAAACTCTGGCATAGTAAAAACAAGGAGAAAAAAGACAAAAAAGTGGTCACTCAACCCTCCTTGCATTCCAAGTAGCAACGCTAAACATGTGCTGCAAGAGCCGAGTTAAAAGAGCAAATATGCCGACATGTCTGAATTCCAAATCTAAAGGTTCGATTTGTCATACATTTGCTCTATATTAGCGGTAGAACTGAACCCAAAACACTTTGCATCCAGAAATTCTATAACCCTCCACTTGGAGACAACGAAGAGAAGAGAAATTAGCTTCACTCAGGAATAGGTCGTAACAGAAGTGGAGAACAAGAATGATTGAATAATAGGACAGCTGCAATAAGAATGACTGTTTTCTTCCGCGCCAAAATGAATTATCAATTCCAGCTTAGTCAGAGGGACGTAAAACATCCGTTTCAGTTTTTCTGTCTCATTGTTCAATAGAAAACAACAAGGATTGATAAACTTTAAAAACTTTATCCCTTCTTCATGCAAATTCATTCCACCCATCCATATCTCCTGGTTCAGTAAGGACCCATAGCTTCTTTATCATGATGCACTGTTTTTTCTCCACCTCTAATCACAGCAACATCTCAAAACCCTTATCTCCACCTTCTTCACTCCTACCTCTTTCTGCAAACCATTTTTTTTTTTTCACTTAAAAATTCACCATAATCTCTAGATTCTTCCTTTCTCTAGCTTTGTTTGAAAATGGCAGGTGAGTATTCACGGAGGAGGAACTCAAATCCTAAGATTTTAGAAGAACTTGAATCATTAAGCCAAACTGTGTACCAATCTAATACTTCAACTAATAGAAGAACAAACTCTCTCGTTCTTCCAAGAGGTTCAATTCCTTCAGTCAGTTCAACTGATGTAATCGCGACTCCAAAAGATGAAGTGAAAATTGAAAAACCCCGTTCAAGGAGAATGTCGATGTCGCCATGGAGATCAAGACCCAAGCTAGATGAGGAAGAACACGAGCAGACAGGTCGAGGAAAGGGGTCATCTCGTAAGCAGGATATTAAATTGGTCGATGAAAAGGTAGCAGCAGAAAAGAAAGGAATTTGGAACTGGAAACCAGTTCGGGCAATTTCACATATTGGAATGCAGAAAATGAGTTGTTTATTCTCTGTTGAAGTCGTTACTGTTCAGGATCTTCCAGCATCAATGAATGGGCTTCGCCTATCCGTCTGTGTGAGGAAGAAAGAAACCAAAGACGGAGCTGTCCAGACCATGCCAGCCAGGGTGTTGCATGGGGCAGCAGATTTTGAAGAAACTCTTTTTGTAAGATGTCATGTTTATGGCAGTACTAGTGGGACTGGGAAAATTCTGAAATTTGAGCCACGCCCGTTCTTAATTTACGCATTTGCTGTGGATGCTGAGGAGCTTGACTTTGGAAGGAGCAGTGTGGATTTGAGTCTCCTGATTCAAGAATCCATGGAGAAGAATTTGGAAGGTACACGGGTTCGACAATGGGATACAAGTTTCGAACTATTAGGAAAGGCTAAAGGAGCAGAACTTGTTGTGAAGTTAGGGTTTCAGATAATGGAGAAAGATGGGGGTTTAGGTATTTACAGTCAAGCTGAGGGAGTGCAATCAGGTAGTGGAAGTAAGAATTCATCCTCTCTCTTTGGTAGGAAGCAAACAAAGAACTCCTTCAGTATTCCCAGTCCAAAGATGTCAAGCAGAAAGGAAACATCAACTCCTTCTAAACCAGGAGCATCAACTGATTTTCATGGGATTGACGACTTCAATCTCGATGAGCCAGCTCCAAGCCCTTCAACTACATCAGCTGTGCAAAAATCCGAAGCTCAAGATACAAAATCAGCCGTGCAAAAATCCGAAGCTCAAGATACAAAGATAGAAGACGTTGATCTTCCGGATGAACAAGATTCAAAACTGGAAGACCTTGACCTTCCGGACTTCGAAGTTGAAGACAAAGGTGTTGAGATTGAAGGGAAATGTGATGCAGAAGAAGATAATGAAGATGGATCGGACGAAAATAAGTCTGTTTCGGATGAATATAAGTCTGTCACAAGTGAGATTGTTAAGGAGGTTGTACATGATCAAGCCCATCTGACGAGATTAACAGAGCTCGATTCAATTGCTCAACAGATCAAAGCTCTTGAATCCATGATGGCAGATGAAAATTCTGTTAAAGCAGACGAAGAAACTGGATCACAAAAGCTAGATGCAGATGAAGAAACAATAACAATGGAATTTCTTCACTTGCTTGAGGGAGAAGGAAATGATGAGCTGCAACTCAGCCACCAAGAAATGTTAACTCTGAAAGCGGAAGCAACTGAAGAAGTTTCAGTGAATGAATCCGAGGTCTATTTGTCAGATCTGGGCAAGGGTTTGGGCTGCGTAGTCCAAACAAGGGATGGAGGCTACTTAGCATCCATGAATCCTTTTGACCAAGAAGTTTCAAAAAAGGAAACTCCAAAACTTGCAATGCAGATGTCAAAGCCCATGGTTCTTCCATCACAGAAATCTTTGAGTGGGTTTGAGGTATTTCAAAGAATGGCAGCCATTGGACTTGAAGAGCTGAGCTCAGAAATCTTATCCAACATGCCCATCGATGAAGTGATGGGGAAAACAGCAGAACAGATAGCTTTCGAAGGAATTGCTTATGCAATTATCCAGGGAAGGAACAAAGAAGGGGCTAGTTCAAGTGCAGCCCGTACAATCTCCACAGTTAAGAACATGGCAACCGCAATGAGTATAGGCAGGAAAGATAGGATTTCAACTGGTATTTGGAACGTAAGCGGAGACCCAGTAACAATGGATGAGATTCTCGCATTCTCAATGCAAAAGATTGAGGCTATGGCAGTTGAAGCGCTAAAGCTTCAGGCAGAGATGGCAGAAGAAGATGCCCCCTTTGATGTTTCACCACAAGCTGGAAAGATGGGTACTTCAGGTGGCAAAGATCCTAACCGTCCATTAGCCTCTGCAATACCACTTGATAACTTGTTGGAAGGTGGGGATTTTTCCATCATTGAAGGTAAAGCTGGGATCCCGGAAAATGTCATAATCTCTGTCTCTGTTCAGTTGAGAGACCCACTGAGAAGGTATGAAGCAGTAGGAGGTCCACTAATAGTTCTAGTCCAGGCTAGCCGTGATGATTCCACAACAGTTAAAGATGAGGAGAGATTCAAAGTGGGAAGTTTGCACGTTGGAGGTTTGAAGATGAGCACAAAAGGAAAGAGTCGGACATGGGATGCTGAGAAGCAGCGCCTAACTGCGATGCAGTGGTTGGTGGCATATGGTTTGGCGAAGGCAGGAAAGAAAGGGAAACAAATGAGGCCAAAAGGACAGGATTCATTATGGAGTATCACGTCACGTATAATGGCGGATATGTGGCTCAAGTCGATGAGAAATCCAAACATAAAGAATCTCACGCTGCAATAGATGTGAGTAAACCTAAACCTATTTTTTTACAAAACATGTAAATGAATGGCAAGTTTTCATGGGGATTATATTATTATTTGATTATTTGAACAATTTCCTATCAGACTTAATAATAAAATAAATGAATAAGTTATATTGTGATATATAACTGCAATCAAATAGTCCATAAGATATTGCTGAACTTCCCATAGATAGATACTGTTAAAGAACAAACAACATTTCATCAAATTGGCTGCTAAACAAGTTATTTACTTATAGAGCTATAGTTGATCATACAAGAAACTGTGCCTATCATTTCTAAGTCCACATGTAAGACAGCATAAAGTTATAATTTCGTCAGAAGGGTGCTGAAAGTTTAACAAGTAATAAATAAGAAAGTCAGTTTAGAATGTTTCTAGCTACCTGGTATGTACCAGCAATCCCCACAAGAGCAAGATCCAAGTCTGCAATGATTTGCATCCCAAACGGTCCATCCTCTAACAGTAATAAGGGATATCAACTTATGACAACCAGAGAAAACATTTAGGTTCTTCATAACATTGATCGGCATCCAAGGATGTAACATCGTTAGCCCAGTGCACCCCAATTTCAAACATTTTGATAGCTTCTTCAGCATTCCCATTTTGAAAAGGTCACTTATAGAACTCCAGAAAAACACAAACTTTGTGAGTCATTTCATCGAACACTTGTCAAGCACTCTCTACCATACCATATTCTGATAACCCCATTAATCATTAGGTTCCAACTAAACATTGAATGTTGTAACCACGGAATTTACATGCCCATCATCAACTTCTTCTTGTAGTAATCGCCTATTCTGCAGGATCAGCCCTTAAATGGTTAAACACGTAAACCTATTAACCTATTTCATCTTTACTATCACCAGTCCAACACCCAACTCCTGTTTAAGTTGCTATAGGCTAGGTAATAACGATAACCGCGTGTTTCTCGCTCAACTATCCGATCCGAGTCTACAAAAAAAAAAAAAAAAAAAAAAAAAAAAAAAATTCCTCTGCTATGTATTGTGTAAGCACTGGAATACCCGATTAAGCAAAAGTTGCCCACTTTGCAGCGACTAGGGTAATGGGGCGAATCATATGGTTTACCAAGCTAGGGGGATGAAATCCAACTCTCCACTAGGGTAAAAGTAACTAAAATACAAAACTTTTGATGGGTAACATTTTTTTTTTTTTTTTTTTGAAAAGATGCCTGAAAAGACGAGGGTACCCAAATATACCACAATCTTAAACTTTTCCACTTATAAGTCATCTTACCGAAAGTGATTATCTATGGACTGAGTCGAGACAATACAACGAATCGGTATTCACACTTTGTGTGATCGTCTATGGATACGAGATCAAGACAATACAACAATCAAAGTGTGATTACTTGATAATAGGTTCGGACTTAACCAAACTCTATAGGATCACTATCAAGTAATACCGAGTTAACGTTTGTGTAATTTACTTTAAATTATAATAACAACAATTATAATTGCGGAAAACAAAAGTAAATGACACAGCAAGATTTTGTTAACGAGGAAACCGCAAATGCAGAAAAACCCCGGGACCTAGTCCATAATTGAATACTCTCATAATTAAGCCGCTATACAAAATCAAACC
Source organism: Papaver armeniacum (assembly GCA_023531295.1). Taxonomy (NCBI): domain Eukaryota; kingdom Viridiplantae; phylum Streptophyta; class Magnoliopsida; order Ranunculales; family Papaveraceae; genus Papaver; species Papaver armeniacum. The sequence goes on along the minus strand of JAJJWW010001215.1, from coordinate 343,017 downwards.
AACTTCGTATAGTTGAGACCAAGCAACTAAACCTATATAGTTCACCTAGTTTCTTCAGTATCATTACGCTTCCGACATTCAATAAGTTGCACGCACTGGAACAATTCCTTTGGTTCGTATTCCAAACAGTAAAGGAACAACAAATCTGTTCGGTAACAACTTTATTCAATCTCAGTGATATGAGTTAGACAAAGGCTCTTCTATTTAATCCAATAAACTCTTTTGTCAGGTTTAGTTTTATCTATCCAACAACTACCAAAGTAGCGGAGTTTAGATTTTGCAATCAAAAATGGGATCTATCAAGATACTATATAATGATGCCGATCTACGCAACTAATCAATCAAATCTATCAAAGATAAACCGATTATAGTTGGATCCCAACCGATCAATTTTTGTGCACACCAAAGATTATGAAACCAATAAGAAATCTTCTTTGTCTTCAAATCTTCTTTAATCTTCAATAAACACCTGCACACCACAACTTGAATCACTTGTGATCAATCACGCACAGAACGGAGTCTGTTAACAATGGATTATCACAAGACGTCTTTAGATCTACAAATATTTCTAAAGATCCCATCGACACTTCGATCTAGTTTGAGTGAATCTTATATCAGAAGAGGAGATTCTCAAGAATAAACAAACTAGGTGCAATCAAAGTTCAACAACCGTTAGTCAATCAAATCAAATCGAAAACTAATAGTACTGCAATTATCTAGTTTCCTACCAACGGTACTCGTAGAGCTTCTTGATCCCACAAAAGTCTTTAAACGAGCGGTCGTAAGAGATTTCGCCTAATTAGGGTACTTTCCTCTCCGAATAGACGGTTCCACCAGTAACAACACAACAAGATAGTTTTGTTGGCTCATGGGATAGTTTGCACGAAATGCAAACTTGGGTATTTATAGACCAAGGAAGTTTGGACACCAAGGAATTTCTAAAACCGAAATATTCTTAAGATATGCAATATATTTCCAAATAGGTTTCCATAATTCCTGGAAATGCTCTCTGTCCAATATTAACCGAAATCTCACTAGAAAATCTCCAATTAGTAAATGCATATTACCAATTTTTATTTTCCAGAGATATGCATTTTGATTGCTGGTAATTAAAAGCATATAAAAAAATTAACAACCTTAATTAAAAGATTCTCAACTTATTTCGGTCCGGGATCTCCTTTAGTTATTAAGGAATATCTTTGAACAATAAAAGATAAGAGTTACAGAACATGTTCAAAGTATGTCGACATCTTATTCTTTGTAAATCCTTTTTCATATTTACAATCTTGGAACCGATTATACCACACTTCCAAAAAAGTTAGAACTGGTTCATCTGATTTCCAAGAACTATGTGATTGATCAAATACCAATACACTAATCATGGGTTTACGGTTCTACCAAACACAGGGATCGGTTCTACCTTAATATGGTTATTGGGACCGGTTACATCAGTTACCAGGATCGGTTACGTCAATTACCAGGACCGGTTGTATATTCTCATGGTATTACTTGTGATTGGTTACACTAGTCACTAGGATCGGTTACACCAATTACCAGGACCGGTTACACCAATTACAAGGATCGATTACAACTCTTTTGTGATCGGTCATACCAATTACCAGAATCGGTTACACCAATTACAAATATCGATCATACCATCTAAGGTGATTACTTAGGATCGGTTACACTAATAAAAGTCATACCAATACATAAGTCAGGCATTGTGACTAGTTTTACCAAGATACATAATAAGTTATGATCGGTTCTACTAACTCACACATATTGGTAATCCAAAGATATGCAATGAATAACAATACCAATAAGCCTAGTGATTTCCCTTTAGATTCATAAAATAAGTTCATGAATGTACTTCCTTTAAACAAATGTAAACATTGTTTCCTAGGATGAAATCTTTACCTTTACCCATACAACATAATCACAATAGCATTCAAACGATTATGTCGATGTCTTATATACGAAGTTCAAAAGATGGGCGTTATACTTCTATTCTAATTCCGTAACACTACTAGAGTATATCATTCACAGCTTCGCAGTTATGTTTTCAATATTGCATGACTTGAACGATACGTTGGGAATGAAACGTTTCAAGTAAAAATATTACTAACCTCAAGAGGAAGGATAATGTCGTCGATGTTACTTCTTCACATTCTTCAAGTCTTCGAGCAATACTTGTATGTCTCATAATCCTAATCTTTCTAGCCTAACCTATACGAAGTTGTCTCTAGTATATAATTAAGCGACTCTTTAATTGAGTTTTGATTCACTAAAATATGACAGCCAAACTTGACATACCTGTTACAGCACTGCTCGGTCGAACTCGCATGTGTTGTTATCTCAAGCATGTTTGTTAATGTTAGTGATCAAAACTATAAGTCTTGATTTCTAGTCTACTATAGCTAAGTCTCGGACTAGGATAGAAAGTGTAGTTGAGATCAATAACTCCATGGCGATCATCATACAAGACGAAGAACTACTCAAGGAACTGGTGGAACTTCATCGACTAAAAGGTATGTGGAGACTTGAACTTATCTATCACTAAAAAGTCTATCTACTCTATCTCCTATCTTGAGACAAAAGTCGTTTTTCTATATATACTTTGATTATACACATTTTCTATTTCGAGCCGAGTTTATCTCGCCTATCTATTTCTCAAAATATGTGTTGGTAAGCTTTCGCTTTGGCCAAGTTCATCTTTACCTAGTGACGAAAGTCATGTTATGTTTCAATAACTTTGAAAATGGCTTTGACGAAAAATAGTTTGTGAATAACAACTATATAACGTCCTCTAAGAATGTTTCAATGATTGAAATGAGAGTTTAGATTATATAACCATTTTTGGATATAAGCATTGTGTGGAAACACATACATGTATAAGTCTTTATTCCTTGAACCGACGTATGCTTACTTTGTTGATAAGGAAAACTGGAATAACAGTCCGCGAACCCAGTCCGCGAACTGTCGTAGGTTTTCATCCCGAGAAAATCTGTTGGAGTTTGTAAACATCTTCCGCGAACTTAGTCCGCGTACTTGAGTTGGTTATTTCTAAAGACAATTATTTGTGAATTTATACTTATATAAACTAAGGAATGCAATTTGCAAACCGTGGCTATAAAGTTCATGAATCGATTCGAGTGAATCAAATCGTTTTTGCTTCGATTGTGTCTTGTATACTTCTATAAGATCTAATCAATTGAAAAACTCTCTAACTAGTTCATTTGATTCATTTGAACTAGTTATGGTGAAGAAAAATGTGGTTGATATGAAAGTGCTCATATGGCTAACCATTTAGTTAACTATTATTGAACCAAAAAATGTACATGTTTGGGTACGGCTACACAAACCTAGAAACGTGCATTTCATTTGTGTGTAACAAGCTAAGTTTTCGATCCAACGGTTGAAAGATATTATCTTGAATCTAGTCAGGTTTTCATCTAACGGTGAATATTGAATGCTTTGTTACTAAGCTAACATTGATTGCAAACCCTGATTTGAAAAACTATATAAGGGAGAACTCTAGCAACTGGGAAACCTAATCCCCACACCTCCTGTGTGATACTAGTTGTATAGCTAGAGTCGATTCTCCTTTAACCTTAGGTTTCTACCGAGACCCTGTAGGTTAACGACTCGAAGACTTCATTGGGATTGTGAAGCCAGGCCGTAACTACTTTCTTGTAGTTGTGTGATCTGATCTTGCTGTTTCTATCGTATTGAGTACAATCGTAATGATTGGCTTGATATTGATATCTCTGATAGGCAAGATATAAAAGTAGTCACTAACATCTTCTCTCATCGTTTGTGATTCCACAATATATTCTTTCGCCGCATCGATTAAGATTATTGTGAGGTGATTGATAACACTAGGTTGTTCATCGGGAATATAAGTCTTGTTTATCAATTGGTTCCTGTTCACCATGATTTATCAAAAGACATAACAAAACTCTTAGGTATTTCTGTGGGAGACAGATTTATCTATTACCGTAGACTTTTTTGTATGATACATATTTGTTTATTAAAGTCTTCGACTTTGGGTTGTTGAAACTCTTAGTTGTGGGTGAGATCAGCTAAGGGAATCAAGTGCGTAGTGTCCTTCTAGGATCAGAGACTTAAGGAGCGCAACTGTACCTTGGATCAGTGTGAGATTGATTGGGGTTCAACTACAGTCCAGACCGAAGTTAGTTTATAGTAGGCTAGTGTTTGTAGCGGCTTAATACAGTGTGTGTTCAATCTGAACTAGGTCCCGAGGTTTTTTCTGCATTTGCGGTTTTCTCGTTAACAAAACTTCTGGTGTCTGTGTCATTTCTATTCTGCATTATATTTTGTTATATAATTGAAATATCATAGGTTGTGCGTTAAGTTCAATCAATTAGAATATCCAACCTTTGGTTGTTGATTTACATTGATTGACACTTGGATATTGGTCTTTGGTACCATCCAAGTTATTTTTCTTGTATTCAATTAGACTCGCAGATTTGTATTTGCTTGAGTAAGAATTGAATCGAGAAAGAGAGATATAACTCTTTGATATACTTTATTAAGATTGAGTCTAGTTGATTCTCTTGAAAGTATAATGGAGTTAGTCCATACAGATTGCTAATCGAAATATTGGGTGTGGTTGTTGTACCCCCGCTTTTTCACATGGTATCAGAGCAAGCAACTACGTTTAAAGACCTTACAAGTCTGTGTTTGTAGAGATCTGAGTCTATGGACAAAAATTCTATCTCCATAAACATACTACCAGTCTTCGATGGCTCTAATTACTTATCGTGGAAAATTGCTATACGTGCCTTTCTTCAAGCGCGTGATTTTCAATCATGGGTTTATGTAGTTAAGGCTATGATGCTCCCGTTGTGGCGGTAGGGAATGTAAACGTTCCTACGAACATTGGTGAATAAAGTCCTGCCGAGATACTTGCTGCAAAGCAAAACTCCGATGGTTTGAATGCCATCATACATGCCATTACCCCAGATCTTCAGCACCATGTGACTACGTGCTCTAGGTCTAAAGATGCTTGGGATATCTTAGAAACCGTATTCGAAGGTAATACCAGTGAAAAAGAAGCTAGGCTTCAAAACCTTAAGTTCGATTGGGAAAACCTTCGTATGGCAGATGAAGATTCATTTGATGAGTTTAATCACAAAGTGTCTGAAATTGTTAATGCATATTTTGCATTGGGTAAGACTATTCCTGAAAAGGACATTGTGATGAAAATTCTCAGATCGCTGCCATCTAGATACGATTCTAAGAAGCATGCCATCGTTGAAGGAAATAATCTTGATGCTCTTTCCAGAAACACGTTGGTCGGAAAGCTAAAGATCTTTGATCATGAGCACACATCCAAAATCGGAAAGGATGTTGCTTTCAAAGCACAAAAGAACACTAAATTACTTGACAAAAGTAAAAGTGTTTCTTTCTGAGACTGATTCATCATATGAAGATCTTGACAAATCAGTCTCTATGATCACAAGACAGTTTAGGGATCTTCTATTGAAGAGAAGTAAACGGTTTTCAAAAGACAAGCCTAGGTCATCAGTTAAACCTCATAATCGTGTTGCTCCTAAAAATAGGGATATTGATGAAACTGATGACGAGGATATGCCTCAGTGCTTTAAGTGTAAAGGTTTTGGTCATTTTGCATATGAGTGTTCAAATCGGAAGAAATACACTGGGAACAAAGGTCTTGCTACAACTCTTGATGAAATGTCTGACAACTATGATTCTAATGAAGATGAGAAATCAAGTGTTGCACTTCTTGGTGAAAATATTGATTTTGATAATTGTAGCAATACATACATCAATCTTGATATTCTTTCAGAAGAAAACTCAACCAATCTGGAAGAAAAAATTGACCCCTTCTTTGGAAACTCTGTGTATAATGTTTCAGGTTCCACTATGTGTCCAGATGCTTGCACATCTCAGATGCCTGAATTTTATCCAAGATTGACGTGCTCATATTATTCTCTAAAGGGTCATGAACTATCAAAGTGTTACAAGTACAAACACAAATTGAGGCATGTCAAAAAACTTCAACGAAGAGCAAATCGATTAGCAAATAAGCTTAAAGTGCTCAGAAGACCGCTGAGGTATGTAAGATTTTATCTTCGCCTAAGAAGTTAGTTTCCAAGGACCAAACAAGACCATTAGAGAAGAAAGTATGGTCAAATCGTTTTGATAGACAAAGGTCTGTGGATTCCTCTCAAGAGGAACATGGTGGACAAATTGTTGTTCACCGCAACACAACTTGATTGTGTTGATTTGTAAATTTTGTCTCATGTGCCTGATCAAAAGAGACAAGATTATGTACCTCTCAGGCTTTAGGAAAAGTTTGTTTTCTTCTTTTCTTAGTTTTTTTTTTTTTTTTTTTTGAATTCCATGTCTATCAATAAAGGAGGGTCATTCTGGACAATTCTACTCTCTTTAGGGTTTAGAATTGTGCGTGCACGAACCTGTTAAAGGTTAACCCTACATTCCTTTTTCCTTCCTTGAAACTTCTTCTATCTTAAGACCACTTGTTGAGATTGTGATTTCCTTACACAAACCCATACGTTTATGGATACTCCAAGCATCATGTCTTCTGATGGAAAAGATGTTAATATGATTGTCAAGCCATCAATCATGAAGGAAAAAGAGAAATCTCCATTAGCTCCGACATTGAAAAGAAAAAGAAGGAATGTGAGGAAGCCTAGAGTTGTTTCTTCAAATTCTCAGAAGTTTTCTGATGTTCTTGAAGTGTTAAAGGAGACGCAAAAGGAGATTCAACAAATAAAGGCTTTTGTGTTTAAAACTCATGAGATTCAGAAGGCCATGGTTCGACATCAGTCAAGAAGGTTAATTGATATTAACTCCTATCTGCATGAACCTTATGTCCCAATGGCTGTTGACGACAAGGAGTTCGGGGACGATTAAGAATTCTTCAAAGGTCTTAACATCTAGTAAATCTTCGGATGAAAATCTTATTTTTTTGTTTTGTTTAGAAGAATAACTAGAGTTTGGAATAGCCATTATTGTGATTACACATAGCTATGTCCAACGTTTTCATCTTCATGTTTTTAGGTTTATTTGTTTGGAAGATGATTTTTGCAGTATTAATCTTTATGATTTTATATATTGAAATTTGTTATGGGATATGTGTGTTTGCGTCCGTGAACTATGATTGCCCCATACCTTGTCAAAAGTTAAGTCTTTCGTATGTCGATATGCATGTATTGATAAAAGAATGAATGAGCTTTTGACATCACAAAAGTTTGAAGCCTATTATGTCATTATTGATGGAAGATAGGATGAACTTTTATTTACAAGGATTATGTATATTATATGTCATTGTGAAAATAGTGATGGAAAATAGAATGAATCCTTGTTTATTCCGCACTATTGATCTTCCCGGATCCATATTACATGTATATACTGTGAGGCTCCGTAAGTTATCTTATGTTGGGCATTTCCGATTAGATTAATTATGGGTTCTCTTGTGGTTAATCTAATTGAGTATTTTTGGATTCAAATTCATATTCATATGTGATTTGTTATGTCCAAAGAAATCCTTATTTTCTTTTGAAATTAAGGTCGCTCTTGTTGTTCTTTCGGGAATAACATATTATGGGGGGAGAGTTCTTAATTGAACTTGTGCTTAATTGCCAAATCTTTGTGGGGAGTGCGGTTGTGGAATATTATAGGGGTTATCTTATATCTTTATAAACTCCTTGATGAAAGCATTTAGCTTCGGCTATATGATTGCATCTAAATAAGTTGATATGTGCTTTCTTTTGGTCATGAAATATCTTTTTGGAAATTTCATTAGGATCCCGTTTTCGTACCTTTGCCATTTTTATTGACAAAAAGGGCGAGAATTAATATGTAGTTCACACTACAAATACATATGGTTTTCGGATCATTATGTAAGGGGGAGTGGTTTCCATGTGAGATGGAGTATTGACTAAGGGGGAGTGACACAGATCACCATAGTATTATTGTTGAAGTTGTGATACAATTGGATTGTGATGATGTATAATAATACTATGACACCGTATAACAATGATTGAGAATTCTTGTTTTCTCATTGTCATAGCTACGGATTTTCAACAACGATGATGCTAAACTTACAACCTTTGGGATCATTGGAGTACTTGGAAGTGACGAAGATTTCTAGTAATGTTGAAGATTAGGCATGTGGAATAGGAGCTACAAAAGTTTATTTATTTATTTTTGTATTCCATATGTATTGATAGTTTTGTCAATAAAAATTGACAAAGGGGGAGATTGTTAGAGCACTGCTCGGTCGAACTTGCATGCGTTGCTATCTCAAGCATGTTTGTCAATGTTAGTGATCAAAACTATAAGTCTTGATTTCTAGTCTACTATAGCTAAGTCTCGGACTAGGATAAAAAGTGTAGTTGAGCTCAAGAACTCCATGGCGATCATCATACAAGACGAAGAACTACTCAAGGAACTGGTGGAACTTCATAGACTAAAAGGTATGTGGAGACTTGAACTTATCTATTACTCAAAAGTCTATCTACTCTATCTCCTATCTTGAGGCAAAAGTCGTTTTGCTATGTACTTTGATTATACACATTTGTTATTTCGAGCTGAGTTTATCTCGCCTATCTATTTCTCGAAATATGTGTTGGTAAGCTTTCGCTCTTGCCAAGTTCATATTTACCTAGTGACGAAAGTCATGTTATGTTTCAATCACTTTGAAAATGGCTTTGACGAAAAATAGTTTGTGAATAACAACTATATAACGTCCTCTTAAAATGTTTCAATGATTGAAATGAGAGTTTAGATTATATAACCATTGTTGGATATAAGCATTGTGTGGAAACGCATATATGTATAATTCCTTATTCCTTGAACCTAAGTATGCTTACTTTGTTGATAAGGAAAACCGGAACAACAGTCCACGAACCCAGTCCGCGAACCCAGTCTGCGAACTGTCATAAGTTTTAATCCCGAGAAAATCTGCTGAAGTTTGTAAACTTCTTCCGCGAACTTAGTCCGCGTACTTGAGTTGGTTATTTCTAAAGACGATTATTTGTGAACTTATACTTATATAAACTAAGGAATGCAATTTGCAAACCGTGGCTATAAAGTTCATGAATCGATTCGAGTGAATCAAATCGTTTTTGCTTCGATTGTGTCTTGTATACTTCTATAAGATCTAAGCAATTGAACAACTCTCTAACTAAGTTCATTTGAGTCATTTGAACTAGTTATGGTAAAGAAGAATATGGTTGATATGAAAGTGCTCATATGGCTAACCATTTGGTTAACTATTGTTGAACCAACAAATGTACATGTTTGGGTACGGTTACATAAACCTAGAAACGTGCATTTCATTTGTGTGTAACAAGCTAAGTTTTCGATCCAACGGTTGAAAGATGTTAACTTGAATCTAATCAGGTTTTCATCTAACGGTGAATATTGAATGCTTTGTTACTAAGCTAACATTGATTGCAAACCCTGATTTGAAAGACTATATAAGGGAGAACTCTAGCAACTGGGAAACCTAATCCCCACACCTCTTGTGTGATACTAGTTATATATCTAGAGTCGATTCTCCTTTAACCTTAGGTTTCTAACGAGACCATGTATGTTAACGACTTGAAGACTTCATTGGGATTGTGAAGCCAGACTGATACTACTTTCTTGTAGTTGTGTGATCTGATCTTGTTGTTTCTATCGTATTGAGTACAATCGTAACAATTGACTTGAGATTGATATCTCTGATAGGCAAGATATAAAAGTAGTCACAAACATCTTCTCTCATCGTTTGTGATTCCACAATATATTCTTTCGCCGCATCGATTAAGATTATTGTGAGGTGATTGATAACACTATGCTGTTCATCGGGAATATAAGTCTTGGTTATCAATTGGTTCTTGTGCACCATGATTTATCAAAAGACAGAACAAAACTCGTAGGTATTTATGTGGGAGACAGATTTATCTATTACCGTAGACTTTTCTATGTGATACAGATTTGTTTATTAAAGTCTTCGACTTTGGGTCGTAGCAACTCTTAGTTGTGGGTGAGATCATCTAAGGGAATCAAGTGCATAGTGTCCTGCTAGGATCAGAGACGTAAGGAGCGCAACTATACCTTCGATCAGTGTGAGATTGATTGGGTTTCAACTACAGTCCAGACATAAGTTAGTTTGTAGTAGGCTAGTGTCTTTAGCGACTTAATACAATGTGTGTTCAATCTGGACTAGGTCCCGGGGTTTTTCTGCATTTGTGGTTTCCTCGTTAACAAAACTTCTGGTGTCTGTGTTATTTATATTATGTATTATATTTTGTTATATAATTGAAATATCACAGGTTGTGCGTTAAGTTCAATCAATTAAAATATCCAACCTTTGGTTGTTGATTTACATTACTTGGATATTGGTCTTTGGTACCATCCAAGTTATTTCTCTTGTATTCAATTAGACTCGCGGATTTCTATTTGCTTGAGTAAGAATTGAATCGAGAAAGAGAGATATAACTCTTTGATATACTTTATTAAGATTTAGTATAGTTGATTCTCTTGAAAGTATATTGGAGTTAGTTCATACAAATTGATAATCGAAATATTGGGTGTGGTTGTTGTACCCCCGCTTTTTCAATACCAACGCTTGATGGGTTCAACCGAGCTATGCTCTAAAAATCTCCCCATTTGTCAATTTTAGTGACAAAACTCTTAATACATATGGATAAACAAATTACAAAAAATTCATTATTTATACGCTTGATTCCAAGTTTCAACAACATAATATCCTGCATATATTCAATCCATAAATGCCGTTGTTGACATTTAAATAACAAAGCTAATACTCCCCCTAAAGGTGAGATAGGTCGATTTTCAATCCGCACATCTTTGTTATTTCCCATTTGTAGTCCAAATAACTACAAACATCATATGATATGTTTCTCCCCCTTAGTCAATACTTTACTCTTTCGTTAGATATAACGTTTAAGCACAACTGTCCTTTCCTAAGTGATTACAAATCACTTTGTTTACTCCATATATTTCTCCCCCTTTTTGTCACAAAATGACAAAGGTACAAGCAATACCAAAAACCGAAAGGATCTTACAAATCTAAAAGAATTGTACAACCTATAATAGTTAAGCACGAAGGTTTCACATACCATTTTAGATAACCAATATCAAAACCGAAACTACAAGTAATTTGGTTTTAATATGTTATCAAGGAAACAATTGCCCGAAACAATTTTCCCTAATAGTTTAAAAAATTGACTAAGAAACTTAGTTCTCTTGCTAAACCGATTTCACAAAACAATCGCTTATTTCGATAAGACCAAAATAAAGATCAGAATTAACTTTATTTTTCTCATCAGGTACTAATTATTCAGACAATAACTTAGACCTTTCACTTTAGACAAGACAAATATTAGGTTAGTTAACTAATATTTCTTGTCAAGGCATTCGATTAGACTTGAATAACCGAATCCTTTACTTTGATAAGTCTAACTAAGATCAGAATTAACTTAGTTTCTCTTATCCGAAATCGAATTGGACTAAACAAATGATCCCGTATTTTGTTAAGCCGTAAAAAATACATAAAAAACAAATAAACTTGCACAATTATTTTTATAAACCAGAAGCAATTGAAACAAACATAGATATTAATGCACATCAATTGCACCGACATTTCTTTAAGTCTAAAACAATTGATACCAAACAATAAAGAAAGATATCAAACTAGATTTTCTTAACCGGAAATAATTGAATCACACACACACACACACACACACACATCCATACATACATAATGGAATAAACATCAATTGTACCAAATTTTGTTAAGCAAAAGCATAATATATACAATAAACTCAAGCTTTTCTTAAACAGGAAAACGATTAACTAACAAATTCGTTACCTCAGATTTCGCATCCTCTTCTCCCCAGAAATATATATCATTAAGCGCAAGTTCAAGTTAGAACTCTCCCCCATTATGTTGTCATCCTCTCGCAAGAACAAAAGAACAACAACAATAACCTTTACCAGAGAAAGGTTGAATCGGTTTTAACTAATGCAAATAGCAAAAGTCGAAAACCCGAAACACATATGCTTTTATGTTAAACACAAATCGATTAAACATATTGTGACCTTTTCACATATGAGTTTCAATCGGAACACCTTATGATCCTTTGATAAAGCCTACCAACTTGGGCTAGAACTTAATCCCGCTAAATCAAAAAGCCACACAAACCATAATGGTTCACACATCATATGAGATCGAATATTAAGGTTAAGAAAACTGAAATCAAACATCCCATAAACACATAAAAATAATATAAAGCATTCAAGCACATGTAATCGAAAAATTATCACAAGAAAAATTATAAAATAATAATTTTATTCATAAATAATAGATAGTTTTATTCAGAAATAGACCTTACACAAAAATTGAAATAATCAAAAACTGATGTCTATTTTCTTGCAAGAATCAGAACCCTTCATGATCTTGGGATCTCTTTCGCTTGATAGGAATAATTCTCCGAATTCCCTGAAGAGATCCTTAATTGAAGAATAATTCCTCAACCTTGTGGAAGTTGGGTTCCTCTTCGTTTACTCTTTTGGAGAGTAAATCTGGTTGTTTGAGAACTTGATCTTGAACAAGTAAAGATTTTTCAAGACTACGTTTCAATATTAATACTTCCAACTTAGTTTCTGCACAGGTTCGAGCCATCTTGTGAAACTACTTTTAATCGATCATAGAGGGTGAATGATTCATATTCATGAAGGAGGTAGTCCCGTTTCCATTAAAATTAAGAGATCCGAATGAATCACATGCCATCTTTTCAACATACCTTTCTGAAACCCTTGTAGAAAGCTTTGTATGGTAATCTGAATTGTACATGATTCTTGTTCCAGAGGAATGATCGAAAAACTCAAACATTACTGAAACTTTATACACCAATAGTTTCCAAAAACTTGTTCATCGATTATGGAAATCAAATATTCTCCCTTAATATAAAATAACTGGAAATTTAATATTAAGGATTTTTAAGAAAGTGCATTCCTGTGAATATCTCCATAAATCTCGCAAGTTTTGAACTATTGTTCAATATACACTGAACTCATCAAACAAAAGTTTGAGCACTTCATGAGTCAGTGTATCTTCCCAAGATACTAGGTATCTGGTTGAGACAAATTAATTTTTTCAGAAGTGATAGCTAGAGAATTTCTCCTTATCTGTTTTGTTAAGTACCTTACTTCGTTTGGAAGACAAACCAAATTTATCATAAAAATGACTATCATCAAGATATTTAGGTATTACCTGTTGTGTTTATGATCTGGAAAGTTTTCCAAATTCTTCTCTGTTTAGTTCCATGGTTTTCTTTGGTATCCACTTCCAGGAGTTCATGGTATTCTGGCCCTTTTTTCTTATATGATGAACTTCTCTAGAAGATTTCTTTTGAGAATTCTTTGATCTAAGAGAATCAGGTTTATGTATGATTTCTTTAGAGAGGGATCTCATGTTACATCTTAGACTAGAGATGGTTTTTTCAGAGTTTGAATAGGATGGTCGTTGACAATCCTTGATATCAGAAGAAAAATCTTTATATTCATTATTTAGTCATCTCGTCAAAATTATTGTAGGTACAAAAGAATGAGACTAATCTACACTTTTCAAACATGTTAAACCTTTTCTTACAATGGAAGAAAAAAAGGAGTTAACTGCTACTCCCCCACGTAGTTAGAAAACTAAAACCAAATAAAGCTCCGGGGCCAGACAGCTTTCCGGTGAGCTTTTTCTAACACAACTGGGAAATAGTGGGAGATCATATGATAGCAGTAGTACAAGACTTGTTTATAAATAGAAACCTTCATAAAGACTTAAATAAAACATTCTTATTCCTTATACCTAAGATTAGAAATCCTAAATCCCCTGCCGATTTTAGACCAATAGGTCTTTGTAACATACCATATAAGGTGATTTCTAAACTCATGGCAAATATATTCAAAAAAGTTTTGGAAAAGATAATTTCTCCCTTACAATCAGCATTTTTATCCTCTAGGCAAATCTCAGATAATATCATAGTAGCTCATGAGATTGTTCACTCTATGAAGAAAAGCAGAAAAAAAACAAGAAACATAGGCGCTAAGATAGATATGTCCAAAGCTTTCGATAGAGTAAATTGAAAATTTTTGATAAAAACTCTTCAATCTTTTGGTATTTCGGAACATTGGTGTGATCTGATCTTACAATGCATCTCAACTTCGTCTATTTCGGTCCTTCTTAATGGGAATCCTTGTACTGAGTTCAATCCTTCTAGAGGAATCAGACAAGGGACCCTTTGTGCCCTTATCTATTTATCCTCTATATGGAAGTGTTCTCAAGGTTACTATGTCATTTGGAAACAGCTAAACATATTCCATGCATCAAGCTAACTCCTAAATCTCCCCACATATCTCATTTATTTTTTGTTGATGACCTTCTTCTTTTCACTAAGGCTGACTTAGGTAGTTGCAAAAACCTCTTAGATGTCATTAATCTTTTTAGTGACTCTTCAGGACAAGTTATAAACTTTACAAAGTCATGATTATTTTTCAGTAAGAGAGTTCATAGTAAACATCAGGGGATAATAACTAGGCTTATGAAATTAAAGAAAATCAACATAAGAGATACCCACCTAGGAGTCCCTCTCTTTGTTGATAGATCAAAACTCAAATCTTTTGATAACATAATTGAAAAAATGGAACACAAAGTCAAAAATTGGTTAGCAAAAGTTCTCTCTCAGTCCAGCAAAATTGTTTTAAACAAATCAATTCTCTCAAGCATGCCTATTTTTAGCATGGGTTGTTTTGTTTTACCAAAAAAGATTACAAAAAGAATAAATGACATACAAATAGATTTTTGGCGGGGAAAACATACTAATTCTAGAGGCATTTATATCAAAGGCTTTGATTTTCTATGTAACTGTATTAACCAGGGGGGGTTGGGTTTCAAAGAAGCTAACAAAGTTACCAAGCCATGATCAGTAGGATAGCATGGAGATTAGTTAGCCAACCTGATGACTTATGGGCAAAAAGTTTAAAAGGAACATATTTTAAGAAAACAGGAGCTTTACATTCTAAGAAGAGGTCTTCAGCTTCTTGGATATGGAAATGTATCTTGCAAGGTATTGAACATATAAAGAAATACAGCTTTTGGGAAGTAGGAGATGGCTTCTCTATCAAATTTTGGGACGACAAATGGTTACCCACTAGGGACCAATCTCTGACTAACTCAATTACCAGATTTTCCAATATAACACTTGTGTTTGATTTGATCAATCACGACACAAAGAAGTGGAATGAATCCTTGTTACACTCTTTTTTCGACAGTTCCTTAGTTTCTGAAATTTTGAATATCAGACTCTACTCTTCTAACAATGGAAAACTGAAAAGAGATAAACTGAGATGGATGCTCACCATAAATGGTGAATTCTCAGTAAAATCTCTATATGCTAAATTGCTTAATCTTATGGGATCAGTTTCTACTGAGACTAAAAGATTCTGGCAGGGTCTTTGGAGAATGGATACCTCACAAAGAATAAAGCTTTTTACCTGAAAATGCTTGCAAGACACTCTACCAACAAGAGGGAAATTAGGCTCAATCCTTGATGTGGAAACTCGGTGCATTTTCTGCAGACAAGCCATTGAATCAACTTATCATCTGTTTTTTGACTGCTCTTATGCTAAAGCAGTCTGGAACTTAGCACCAATAGCATCACAGGGAGTAAACTCTATCACTAATAATACCTCCTTCTTAGATAAATACAACAAATGGTTGAAAGGTGACATAAACTCAATATATATGGCTCTAGCTGCAACTAAATGCTGGTTCATATGGAAAGAAAGATGTCTGAGAGTTTTCGAAAAAACAGAAAGAACACCTGAACAACTAGCTGTAGATATCACACGACATTTTGCATATTGGCATCCAAAGAATCTTAATATTGTTACTGCAAAAACTAAAATAAAGACAGTATTACATACTCAATGGAACTTTCCTGCAAAAGATAATATCAAATTAAACTGTGATGCATCATGGGTTTCAAAATACACAAACGCGGGTTTTGGTTGTGTGCTTCGTAACTGGTTAGGCACAGGCAAAGGAGCTGCAATGGGAGTGCTCGGGGCATTAACAGCTGAAGAAGCAGAAGCTCTAGCTCTTCTGCAAACTACCAAATGGGCTAATCAGAATAATCTACAAAATCTGGTCATAGAGGGAGACAATCAAGTCACTATCAACTATCTGCAGGGGAAAACTGTTTCAGTTCAATGGCAAAGCATAGCTATCTTGGAAGAAGTTAAAACTGAAGCAGCAAAACTAGTTTCTTTTTTGGGTTTCAAACATGTTGACAACGAGCCAACAAAGTTGCAGACTTACTAGCAAAGAAAGGGAGGAAGGAAAATGTTGCTGCCTGTTGGTTAAATTATGTACCTATGTTTTTATTTACTTCAATTACTCATGACCGTGTCAAAGCACAAAATGCTTGTAATGATCAAAACTCTCTTGTAGCTGTTTCAGATGCTGTCAATTCTGCAGATTCAGTCACCAGAACAACTATTAACGAGTTGATTCCAAATGGGACTGAATCAAGGAATTAACACTCTACTGGGTAATCTACATGCGCATATGAACTACATCGGTTAGGGTTCAAAGAACCCAAATCTAAATAGGGATAGCAATTCCGCACGTTTTGTTCCGTGTGGTACTGTTATTGTCCATTATTATGGTCGGTTGGATGGCGCTCTGGCTCGCGATTGCTGCATGTGAACCCAACTACCTGATCGGGTTAAAGTAATAAAGACGTGTAAATGCGAATGACCAGAAATAGTTTTGCTTCGTTCAATCCCTTCCATCAATCACTACTGCTCAACCGATTCAAGACTAGTCTTATTCTAGTTCTGTACTTCTTGGGCTTTTACAGAAACAACAGAACAGAAGACAATTTCAGTGAATATTCTTCATCTTCCTTCTTCTTTCTTCCAGCCTTTACTAGACCATTATTTTTCCTGGAAAACTTATTTATTAAAATAAGTATTTAAAAGAGAATAAAACACACAAAAAAAGATTACATTACCCACTCCACACAACTTCCGTCCTCTTTCCTTGACAACCTCCTCCAAACTCTATCTATTTATCTAGAATCCAGATTCTTCCAGTTTCACATTGTTCTGAATTCTGAATACCTATTTCTCTCTGAAATCTGTCTGACCACTTAATCCCATTCCAATTTCTCAATCCCCCCACCATGGAAGAAGCTAAAGGTAACAAAACACTACATCAAAGTCTTTCGTCTTCATTGGGATCTTAACATCTGTGTTTCTTTCCTGATCTTCATTGGGATTGTTTTTTTTTTGTTTATTGTTTAGAAAATGTCTCCTTATGGATCTATTTTTTGCATGGAGGATCTACTTATTGATTCCATTTTTTTCTCAATCAAATTTACTTTATGTTTCCCGCATGTTTGGATTAGCTTTTATTAAAACCAGTTGATGTATTAAAATTTTTGGTTTGATCTTTGTCCTGTTAAAGTTATTGCAGTTATTGGATTTCTATGTTTGGTTCATGGTGATGTCATAATGTTACTCAGCTTATTCTCGTTGCGTATCAACATGATTTCGTTTGATTATTGATGCCTCATTGTTTTTGGGGTTACCCAATTTCTACTTTCAATTTTTTTTTTTTTTTTTCTTAGATTCTTTTGTACATTTCTAATTTTACATTTTGTTGTTCCGGCATGGAATTTGATATCTTTATTTGTTATTCAGAGTTTGCGTTTGATGGTAATTTGATAGTGATTGTGTTGTAGATGTAACATGCACTTCCTGTAAATGATAATTAATTGAAGCCCTATTGCTCTTTATGTATTTCTACTCAGTCTGTTTACTATAAAGGTTCAATAATATGAAAACTCATTTATGTCCCTGTTGTACCTCATTATTGAATTGGGTTGAGTTTTTGTTGTTGAATGTCTGCTTTGGCAGATCAATGTTAGCGTATTATTGACTTTTTGAAAGAGAATAACATCTTGCTTATATAATTCAACTCCTCACACTTTTACCTGCCTGCCTGCCTTCTTGTTTGTTTTTCTTTTCTGCAGTTGTCGAAGCCAAGGATGGAACTATATCTGTTGCCACTGCATTTTCTGGTTACCAAGAAGGTAATGCTGCATCAATTTGCACCTAAGACGTTGACCACTGATTGTAGTGCTGGTGATAATGGCATCTCTAGACTACCAGGCCAACTTATTCCCTTCTTGATTCTGTTTGCAAATTGGGTGAACCGGTGCAGTAGTTATCTAGGGTCCCCCGTCGATCCACATAAATGTTATAATGACATTTGTCCCTAAAGGCTGCGGGTTTGAATATTTGTATGTTTTTGGTACTATGTTACAAGTGAAGCTAAGTGAAGATGTTAGTCATGTAGGGGTAGATCTTGTTGTCATATCGGGATGTATTTCTCCTATTGGACTATTTTGAATGAGACTTCTGTGTCTAGCTCTATTAGCAGCTATGCTGTAATTCAAATAAGAGTCCATGAACATATAGTATATTAGCGGTTTAACATCCTTTGGAAATAGGAATTATGCCAAGGTGCCTTCCTATTTTATTTTTAGTGAGAGAAGTTTAAAAATCCTTCGGCTGCTTAGCTGTATTTATGATGTATTTAAATTCTCTCTTGTTTCTATTTGCTTCAAACAGCTATACAAGACAAGGACCATGAATTCGTAACAAAAGCAGTTGAAGAAGCATACAAAGGAGTGGATAACGGAGATGGAGGCCCTTTCGGTGCAGTCGTTGTTCGCAATAATGAAGTAGTTGTGAGCTGTCACAACATGGTTTTGAAGCATACTGATCCTACTGCCCATGCTGAGGTGACGGCAATAAGAGAGGTTAGACCTGAAAGCCAATTGTACTTTTATTATCATGTCAGATATATCTGTACAGAGAATTATCTGATTTTTCGCATGTTATTAGACTGTACGGATAATTATAAGCAATTAAGCAGCTTTAGACATGCTGCAGAGGCAATGTAGCATGCATTTCATTTGTTTAACTTAAAAGGACCAGAAGAGTTGTGAGACCCATTAACCTGTGTCTATTACTGGATATGGGTCCAGAAGGGATTCATGTTGCAATCTTAGTCTAGTTTGAGTTGTGTAGGTCTAGTGGTATCCAGCAGACACAGTTAGTGAACGTGAAAGTGCATAAGAAGTAAGCAGTAAGCCTAAGGGACCTGTAGACAGTTTCTAGGGGATTTCTAATCTTGACATTTCTATAGAATCCTCTTCATCTAGAGGATTCCTTGAATACAAGAGACACCGGATGGTCAATTAAAAAGAGTACTCTGTTGGGTAGCATGAAAAAAATAAATAAATAACAGAATCGATCAATAATGCAGCTCTGACTTCTTGTTTCATATTGTTCAGTCCGTGACCAAATGTGGAGTTAGATTGGCCTTGGGTACGACATTTGACGCTGGATCTTGAGATTTGAACTATTTGTTGGCATACCTCCCGCGTTGTATGTAAAAATGTCATTAATTTTCTTTAGAGATGAATTGATGAAACTGGATCTTGAGATTTCTTTCCTTCAGGTTGGAACTTAGGAACAGTTGGCTACTTGTGTCAAAATTCCAGCTTGTCATCCAAATTCCTAGATGGACACTTAGAGAACTAAATTTACCAGTCTTTTCTTTTTTGTTTCGTTCTTTTTTTTTTTCTTATTGATGCTAAACATCTAGACATTCTTGCGGCGATACAAAAAGAAAATCACTTTGCATCTACCTTCATAATACAGTGTGATAAAGAGATCTTGTCATCTACTAGTTCCCATACAGGACCATTATTAACCCCTTTGCATGAGGTGCTCTTTCTATGTATAGTCTGGGTTTGTTATTGTAAAGGCAATCTTTGTAGTTCTGGTCTTGTGATTCTGATCTTCAACCGGAGCCCATGCTCGTGACAGAATTTAATGCGGCGAGCTGGAACAGAGGAACCATATCTTTCTAATTTGTAGTCTGAATATGCAACCAACTTTGCATCTCGTATTAGAACTCAAAAGAAAAATTAAAATTCTTAATATCCATGGTTCTATTTATCTTTTTTTTTTTTTTTTTATTTTTATCGGTTATGGTTCTATTATCTAACTCACTGTGCATGATTTGTATGTTTGTAGGCATGCAAGAAGCTCAACCAAATCGAGCTATCTGACTGTGAAATATATACATCTTGCGAGCCTTGTCCAATGTGTTTTGGTGCAATCCACCTTTCACGTATCAAGGTCCTCTCTCTCTCTCTCTCTCTCTCACAGACACTTTCCACTATTTCGGAAGTGATTGATCGTAGCTGTTTTTAGAATGTTAAATATTAATGTTATTCTTCTGTTTCCTGATTTTGGACTGATGGGTTTGCAGAGGTTGGTATATGGAGCCAAAGCGGAAGCAGCCATAGCAATTGGATTTGATGACTTCATCGCAGATGCCCTGAGGGGTACTGGCTTCTATCAAAAGGCTAGCATGGAGATCAAGATGGCTGATGGGAATGGTGCCATCGCTGCAGAACAGGTCTTTGAGAAAACAAAAGCTAAGTTCCAAATGTACTGATCGTCACTACATTTATCATCTGAATTCCCGTCATTGTCATTTCTGCGCATTTGCAAAGGAAAGCACCTCGCCAGGAATTCACTAATCTGCTTTCAACAACTTACCAAGAAGGAAAAAGGAAAAAATCTGTGAATACATTTCTGAAAATAAAATTATTTCCCAGAAAAGACATCTAAAACTATTATTGGTTTCATTTTACATGCACTTTCTATTAGTCAGCAACTGAAAAGATACAAAACTGATCATCACTTTGTAAAGGGAAGTTGAATTAGGTGGATGTTATTTCAAGATTTCTAATAGTGATTTCAGCAACTCTTACCTGTTTACAATTTCACAAACAATAGTGATTATAATGCAAGAGTTGATGCTTCAAGAACTTCGTTTCTTCAACCTGTAAAAACGAGCAAAGTTCATTATTCAAAAATCAAAATTAAAGTTCATTATTCAAAAAGGTTTTACCTATTTCCCATCCCCATTTTCCCTAAATCCCATCCCAATTATCCAAATTAATTTTATATAACTCTTTTTAAGGTGGGTGTACAACACATACCCTATCATAATCTATAGGTAATCTTCTTCGCTAAACCGCCGTCTTCCTTTTTCTTCTCTCAAACCCTAGCCTATCTTTATCACTACTTCAACTTGTTTAACGCGATGGTATTGGTAGCATCATGTCGCTGCCAATATGTACTATCGACATCCAATAGTGTTCCATAAACATTGGTTTAACGAAGGTTGTAAGAAACCCAAAAACTACAGATTGATCACAAAAGGGGCTATTCAAGGTTTTGATTGGATTTGGATTTAACTAACTCAATCTAATTTTTATATCAGTGGATTTTGTCGGTGATTGTCCTAGGGAAATTGTACCAAGGAAATATAGATAGGTTTTGGTATTCAAACTCAAAACTTAATTAAGATTGATTTGCAAACTAGTTTTCAAACCAAATTAATTTTTAGGCGGTGATAAAAGTTTAGGTTAATCATGGAGATTAAAGAATATTTGAGTGAGTTTTTTTCACCCAGTTTAAATTGAGTAATACAAAATTTAGTTTGGATAGTTAGGATGGGATTTAGGGAAAATAGGGATGGGAAATAGGTAAAACCTTCAAAAATCAAAATTTGATTTTCATAAAATCGTGAAGGTCATGTAAAATTTGATTTTCATAAAACCGTGAACAACTCACGTAAATTTTCACTCTGTGAACATCCACTAGTTTTTCAAAATTGGACATACGTCCGTTTTAAAATTGTGAAAGCTCACATAGTGGTATTATTTCATCATGTATAATTGTCTATTTTCAATAGTTGTTCAAAAATCAAAACATTGATTTTACAAAAAAAAAATTTACATGAATAAGTCACGTATTTTTGAAATAATAAAAAAAGAAACGTTTCTTCGACGAGTGTGCGTCTTTGAAACGAGAACTCACTCTCGAAAAATTTGTGAAAGCTCACCCATCAAAAAATAAAAAAAATTCATGAAAGCTCATGAGCAGAAAGCTTACTACCTTAATACAATAATACATATTTGGATTAATCTTGTTATTCATTAATACATATTTGGATTTACCAAAAAAAAAAGAAAGCTTACTTCCTTAAGACGCATGTCTCTTCAAAAAAAAAAAATCTCTCT
Source organism: Papaver armeniacum (assembly GCA_023531295.1). NCBI lineage: Eukaryota > Viridiplantae > Streptophyta > Magnoliopsida > Ranunculales > Papaveraceae > Papaver > Papaver armeniacum. The sequence goes on along the minus strand of JAJJWW010001215.1, from coordinate 320,758 downwards.
TATATTAGGAATAATTGCTCGTTTCTTAAACTAACGGACGTTCATTCCTAAAGCAAAACTTTTGTGAAAGCTCACGTACACACATATATATTTACTCGGTCGGCCGAAAATTCACCGGACGGTAACGACGACGATCGAGCCTCCGACGAAAAAAATTTCTTCTCCTTCTTTGCTGCTGAAAAGACGAGGGTACCCAAATACACCACAATCTTTTTGTTTCAACTAAGTCCTCTACCGAATGTGATCGTCTATGGACAGAGTCGAGACAATACGACAATTGGGTTCACACTTCGTGTGATCGTCTATGGATACGAGATCGAGACAATACGACAACAAGATAACTTGTGTGATTGAATGTGGATAAAAGATCGAGACAATACAACAACAAAGTATGTTACTTGATAATATATTCGGTAATAACCAAACTCTATAGGATCACTATCAAGTAATGCAGAGTTAACGTATATGTGTATTTTACTTTATTATAATAAAAAATTATAATGCGGAAATCAAAGTAAAAGACCCATCAAGATTTTGTTAACGAGGAAACCGCAAATGCCGAAAAACCCCGGGACCTAGTCCAGTTTTGAATACTCTCAGAATTAAGTCGCTATACAAAATCTAATACCAACTTCGTATACTTGAGACCAAGCAGACTACCCATAGCTACTTAGTTCCCTTAGTATCCATGCGCCTTCGACTTCTAGAGTCACGCACGTGAATAACAAGTCCTTTGGATCGTATTCCAAACAGCAAAGAAACAATCTGTTTGGTAACCACTCAGATCAATCTTGCTACAAGATGTAGATGAATCATTGACAAAGGCTCTTCCGTTTAATCTAATAAACTCATTTGTCTACTGGTTAGATCAATCTAACTTTAACTACTGAAATAGTCAAGTATAGATTCACAATCAATCGATATAGATCTCAAAGTGAAACTATAAAGAGATGCCGATCTCACGCAACTAATCAATCAAATAAATCTGATTCTAGTTGGATCCCAACCGATCAAGGTTTGTGCACACAATTCACAAGATACAAAAACCAATAAGAAATCCTCTTCGTCTTCTTCGTCTTCTTTAATCTTCAATAAACTGCACAACACCACTTGAATCTCTTGTGATCAATCACCCACAGAACGGAGTCTGATAACAATGGATTATCACAAGATGTCTTTAGATTTAACAACATTTCTAATTTACCCGTCGATACTTTGATCTAGTTTGAGTGAATCTTATATCTAAAGAGAGAAGATTCTCAAGAATAAATAAACTAGGTGCAATCAAAGTTTCAACAACCGTTAGTGAATCAAATCAATCGAAAACTAACAACACTGCAATTATCTAGTTTCCCACCAACGGTACTCGTAGAGCTTCTTGATCCCACATAAGTCTTTAAACGAGCGGTCGTAAGAGATTTCACCTAATTAGGATACTTTCCTCTCTGTTGATGGTGGATTTTCGTTCAAGGTTAAATTTGTAAAAAATCAGAAAAATCATGCGCTGACATCTTGTAAAAGATAAAGCCATTTATAAGTGTTGGATACTCCATCACTTAATTCACCAAGAATGGAGCATGTAGCAACAATCCCATTCTCGTGAATACATGAAATTCCTCCGAGGTTGGAGCATGTAGCAACAATCCCTTCCTATGAATTTCATATCAACCTTGTATTTCCAAAGACTCATTATCGGTGTGGCACGACGACTGAGTGTTACTCTTACAGAGTAACACGAACCTCCAAGCACTATAATGAAACCATGTACGAAATACCCGTACAGATTGATTCTCGGTGTGTTATACTAGCCCGAGCCCTCTCGGTGTGTTATACTAGCCCGATTGAGCCCCTCTCGGTGTGTTATACTAGCCCGATTGAGCATCCGATCGACCATATCGGTCCGGATATGATCTCGATCGCAGATCATCCAACTCCACAAGCATGATTGGATGACCCCGGATCAATTCCATCACCCCCAAGCGGTATGGAATACACACTACCCGACCCCGCATGGTCGACTATTGGCCTTTGCTTGCCAAGAAACCGTCCATACCAAGCATTATGGTTGGAAACCCTAAATTAGGGTTTGCGGCATATTACATGTGCCGCAAAACGGTCTCAACCATCCATCTTCGCAGGTATAGATGGAGGGTGTAGATGTAGACTCAAAGGGCCCGAAGCATGTCGACACAATCACCATGTGACCGCCTACACACTTGACCAATCGGTCAAAACCAACCATGATTGGTTACAACACATTCGTCCGCTTTGAAAGAGCATGGTCGCACGGCTTTGAAAGCCAAAATTAGGGTTCAAGTCATCACGCGCATCCATCTTCTCCGGCACGAATGGAGGGTCACAGATCAAATCGAGCAGTCCGGTCATACCAAAGATGACCACCGTGGGCCCATCTACCCCCTCATGTAATCGGCCAAGGCATATCATGCCTGGCTAATCCAAAACGCCCGCCAAGCATGCGTGGTTACACTTCCCAAATTGCAAACGATCTCGACCGCTCAACTTCACCCTGGACGAATTGAGTGGCTTAGATCACGTTTTCATGGGATAGTCGGTATAGGCGTGAACATCAGCCTACCATCTTCACGTCAAACCAGTAGGCCAAGACCGACCAAGTTAGGTCGTCTTGGAAAACGCGCCGGAAAAGAGTGTGGCGCGCGGCTTCTTGCGGTATCAAACTTCTATCGCAAAATCAATCTCGACCACTCCTCTTTGACGGTCAAATTGAATGGCCCAGATCGCGCTTTCATGAGGGAACGGAATACGAGGCACCTACACCATCATGCCGTCAACACGCATGTATGGTCGGTCCTCTCCAAAATCCTTCCCATGCTTGGTTTCGACCAAGCTGAGAGTGATGCTTGCGCACCTCTTCAAAAACCTAATATTCATTAACGGTCGCAGATGAGTGTCTCAAGGCTCATCTCATCCGTCCAACTTCACCAGACTTGGTTATACAACCCCGGTCGGAGTCAATTGGTCGATGGGCGTCATTACCCATCACCTTACCACACCACAACGCAAAGTACTGCATGAAATACACACGATACTTCACAAGTATCGACTTTCTCGAATAACGCAGATTATTCAATTCAAAGATTACATGCTATCTTTCGTGGATCCACGATCCACATTCCGGACATCAATCATGTCACAAATCGGGGATACATAATGGGGTATTGGTCCGGCGGTTTTACGGCGTGTAGCGTGCAACGCGCCATCACAAGAACGTGTTAGGAAGTCATGGGCGGTTAGAGATGAACAGGAGAAGTGGGCAAGACTGGTCGTGTATCACCGACACACAACTCCACTACTCCATCATTCCACTACCTCCACTTCCCACGAGAAACGTGAATGAGGCTCAATGACTTGTATAAATAGGTTCTCCGCCCTATTTCAAACAAGAGACAACAACACAAGTTCGGATTGACGAAACCACGTGTTAATACAAAAACCGTATTCAAACACTCGAGCTCCGCTTGCATCAACCGTAAGATTGCTCATCTTTACATTACAAGTCATAAGCAAGCTAACACCTTCACAATCTCAACACCTTCTTCGCTTCCCTCCCTAAGATCAACCCCATCTCCTTCACTTTGTGACCGAAACAAGTCCGGAACGGCCATTTCTTGGTTTAGGCCGGACTTGCATGTGATTGATCTCTCGAATCTACAAGCACTCACCGCGCAAAGGCATTTGTTGAAGGTTTAGATTCATTCCTCATCCACACCCCAAATTACCAAATTCTGCAGGAGTAGTTTTCACCCATCAACAATTGGCGACCACAGAGGGAGGTTGATCTATCGGTTGCAAAAAATTGAATTCTCAATTCTTCGGTTTTCGGCTCACGATGCATCCTCATCAGAAACCACAGGCGGTTCGAGATACCATGGGTAGTGTAGCTAGAATGTTGGAGGATGTCTTGGCAAATCAAGTGGTATCACCGTAAGACGAGAGCGAGACCTTTCGCCTTTTGAATGATATGGCAAAGACAATTACAAGAAGGATCGGCGAGGCATCTACTCAAGCAAAGTGCAAGAAATGCATAATCCTTAGTCATGAGTCACACCTTTACCGGTGGAGAGGAAAAAAGAGCGCGTAACCGCAGGAGACTCAGGAAAGATGAACAACATGGTCCAGTCAACAATGAAGAACCGAGGCAACTCCACAGAGGAGAGAACTTGTCCGGAGTACTACAACATCTACCGGATAAAGAAATGGAGCCTGCAGCTTACGGATCCTGCTGGAAGATTTACATCTCAAGACCCTTGTCGAGCCGTGAAGAAACGCTTGAGGAAGGAGAGATCAATCAAGTAACACGTGAGTACAGAGGATGGGAACGTTCAATTCGATCACTCACAGTGATATTACAACACCTCCCATCACTGTGAGCCGGAGCACCGCAAGTCCCGGCATCTCATCAAGTGTAACACCTCCGTAGTCACCCGAGCAACAACTTCCACTCTTTCATCGGGACGAGGAACCGGAGGGGCGAGAGGAGGACCATCTCCCATTATTGCAGACTTGATGGAAAAGCAAGAAGTTCTTGTCAAGACTCAAACGGATATGGCCGCAACTCGGAAAGAGGTACTCACTTTTCTTAAGACATTAACTGATCGATTTCCACATGACCCGCAATAGCCCCTGGAGCCAACAAGGAATGAATTCAACGCACCGGAGAAGATACTTCAATGGCACGGACCTACATGGACTCGATCAAAGAAGCGACATCGAGATATGAGCGGTCCCGTCATGGAGGCTCCTACACTGGGACCGATCCTCACAACGATCTTCCTCGAGTCAATAGTTTCACTCTGGTTCGGCGGTCCCTGTCATGGAGGCTCCTACACTGGGATCGATCCTCACAACGATCTTCCTCAAGTCAATAGTTTCACTATGAACCAGAGGCCAGTGGATCGGGAAGCGGTTTCTCTAGTGGAAAGTTTATGCAAACTTTCACATCTCTCGAAGAATCAGCGCGCGGAGACGTTTTGCTGCTATCAACCAGAGGAAGGTCACGACCGTGACCTACATGTCACCGCACGCATCAAGTATTCAGAGTTCAAGACGACCCTTACCTACACAGGATCGTCTTCATTACTCTCAAGATTCTCAGGACATCCAAGGCTCTCCCAGGCAAGGTCGTACGGAAGCCTACCACAATGACGGACTTCGAGGGAAACCAAACCAAAGCACATACGGGAGAAGCTCGTGGAAAGAATCGGACAAGTTCGTTGCATCCCACTCCCCATGTGGGCGTCAATTCGGAAGAAGACCGACTTGCATCATTGAGGGCTAGTACCCACGATGCATCTTTGCCGACAAAGCATTCTTCTCCATCTTTGTGAAGCCACAACCCACGTTCACACGAGGAGGAAACGAACTTTTATGGCGAGTCGTGACCCGTAAAGGAAAACGATATACGGATCGCCACTATCATCGAGGAGACCGTTACCCGTCTCTCCACCTAATGGAATGCTACAACAAAGAACGAACCACAAGAGCAAGTGCTAGATGCTCCACAACAGCTGCAAGATGGCACCAACTCTACAACCGATGAAATTGAAATCGTTGAGGAATCTCCTAGGCCTATCTCCATCAGCTCAACCTTGTGTACGGATAAACGCACGAAGCTCGTGCAACTTCTCAAAGAGTACCAGGACATATTTGCTTGGAGATATGAAGAAATGCCGATGAAAATTGGTCACCCATCATATACATGTCATACACCGTATCCAAGTCGGTTAAACGGTTTGTAGTTCATACATGAGGAAAATGGATAGATCAAAGTCTTTGCATAGACTTCGAGAGACTTGAACAGTCTTTGCTCCAAAACGATCCTCCTCTCGCCTAACATCGACATGTTAATAGATACAACCAGCGGACACGGCATGTTCTCCTCCATGGATAGATGTAGCGGCTACAAACAGATAAGGATGTACGAGCATGATGCAAGTAAGATATCTTTTCGAACTCCCCTCGGAAATTTTTATTATACCATGTTGCCATTTGGTTTAAAGAGTGCGGTTCAACGTATAACCGCTCTATGACGGTAATCTTCCACTGGAGCCGATACCTCAAGGGAGCAGCCTCGAGAAGATAACGATGTCCAACCGTCATATCGAGAGAGATCCGAGCGAGTTACTCTATCGAGACGGTGGTCGAACAAGATCCGGGTGAGTCACTTTATCGACAAATGGTACATGTCTATCACGCTATATTGGAGAATCCGCGCTTTTGGTCATCCTCTGGAGCTGTTGAACGCTCATCTACAACAACATATGCCCCGATAGAAAGAACCAGGCCTGCCTAAGAGCCTCATAATGTTTGTAGGGGCATATATCTCACCAACAAAGCGAAACAACATTCACCTTCTCGTAAGGCCTTGAAGCAAAGAAGAGGAAAACCACCAAGATACAACATCATGCGCGTCCATCAACTCCAACTCCGAGACCACGTGCACGAATCCCACAATGATGAAACAACATCCAAGGTATTCCATACCTGCTCGACAACAACCACTACGGACAAACCATGTAAACCACGCTTGGGGACCGAGGCTCAAAGATGAAGTTCCTTCACCGTCGATCATAGACTTCTTCAACATGAGAAAGACGGTCGGTCAAGAATCATGGATTCGCAAGGGTAATTGAAATCAAGAGGAAGCCACTTCAACGCACCCTCCAGCGAAGGTCGCTTCAATGGTCTATTCAAGAGCCGCCGCAACGCTCTCTCCGAGACCCACGTTCGCTTCTGAATCCTTCTTCAACACTCTCTCCAGACCCACCTCAACGGTCGCATCAGCAACCACTTTAACATCCTCTCGAGACATTTCAACACTCAAGCCGCATCAATAATCTGCGCTCCTGGTCAAGTTATCTTTGATGTACTCATTGCTCAACATACGTCTCATCCATCCTTCATGAGGGCCCAAATGAGCATGAAAAACCTAAAAGTCAATAGGAGAAGATTTATCTTGCGGAATGTATATTTTTCTATAGTTGAAAAGGCGCGGTGAACAACTCATCATCAATGTTCTAAGATATCTTTGAAGCTTTCAACACCTCCCGACTTGGCACCAAAATTATCTCCAGAAGACATCTCAACAGGGATTCTTTTCTTCCACAATGAAATAAAAGACAGGAGTTAGAACTTGTATGAAAATACAGGGAGAGATGTAGTCACACGGCAAGACACAACTCACATCGGAGCACACAATGGCCGGTCCAAACACCATTCAAGTTCGGTACAAATTTTAGTCCGGTACAAATTTTAGTCTGGTGTTTTCAAGACCGGTACAAGTTTCAAGACCTAGTACAAGTTTCAAGTCTCAAAGCGTATGTGGGTGAGACTCACGTTCAATCAAGCGACACAACAAGCCCACATTCGATCAAGCGGGCGCAGAGCCCCACGAACGAAGCGGGTGCAGCAGTCCGTCTATTAGGCACAACCCCACGATCGAGTGAAGCGGGCGCAATAGCCCTCGACCGGCGGGCATAGCAAGGTCGATCGAAGCGAAACAAGGCCGACATCATACTAGGGAAACACTCTCCTATATGCCTTTTGAACGTGACATACTCCAAGGACGGGATGACCCGTCCCTCCTGGTAACATCTAACTTTGCCTCATAAGTTTTATCTTTAATCGTCACCATCTCATGCCTACCACACAATAGTGTAACCATTATGTGCTAGGCAGGGGACTTAATGTTGATGGTGGATTTTCGTTCAAGGTTAAATTTGTAAAAAACCGTAAAAATCATGCGCCGACATCTTGTAAAAGATAAAGCCATTTATAAGTGTTGGATACTCCGTCACTTAATTCACCAAGAATGGAGCATGTAGCAACAATCCCATTCTCGTGGAATACATGAAATTCCTCCAGTTGGAGCATGTAGCAACAATCCCTTCCTATGAATTTCATATCAACCTTGTATTTCCAAGACTCATTATCAGTGTGGCATGACGACCGAGTGTTACTCTTACTTGCTGAGTAACACGAACCTCCAAGCACTATAATGAAACCATGTACGAAATACCCGTCATGCATTGATTCTCGGTGTGTTATACTAGCCCGAGCCCTCTCTCGGTGTGTTATACTAGCCCGATTGAGCCCCTCTCGGTGTTTATACTAGCCCGATTGAGCATCCGGACTGACCATATCAGTCCTGATATGATTCGATCGCAGATCATCCAACTCCACAAGCATGATTGGATGACCCCGGATCAATTCCATCACCCCCAAGCGGTATGGAATACACACGGCCGACCCCCGCATGGTCGACTATTGGCCTTTGCTTGCCAAGAAACCGTCCATACCAAGCATTATGGACGGAAAACCCTAAATTAGGGTTTGTGGCATATTACATGTGCCGCAAAACGGTCTCAACCATCCATCTTCGCAGTATAGATGGAGGGTGTAGATGTAGACTCAAAGGGCCCTAGCATGTCGACACAATCACCATGTGACCGCCTACACACTTGACCAATCGGTCAAAACCAACCATGATTGGTTACAACACATTCGTCCGCCTGAAAGAGCATGGTCGCACGGCTTTGAAAGCCAAAATTAGGGTTCAAGCCATCACGCGCGTCCATCTTCTCCGGCACGAATGGAGGGTCACTGATCAAATCGAGCAGTCCGGTCATACCAAAGATGACCACCGTGGGCCCATCTACCCCCTCATGTAATCGGCCAAGGCATATCATGCCTGGCTAATCCAAAACGCCCGCCCAAGCATGCGTGGTTACACTTCCCAAATTGCAAACCGATCTCGACCGCTCAACTTCACCTGGACGAATTGAGTGGCTTAGATCACGTTTTCATGGGATAGTCGGGTATAGGCGTGAACATCAGCCTACCATCTTCACGTCAAACCAGCCGGCCAAGACCGACCCAAGTTAGGTCGTCTTGGAAAACGCTACCCGGAAAAGAGTGTGGCGCGCGGCTTCTTGCGGTATCAAACTTATCGCAAAATCAATCTCGACCACTCCTCTTTGACGGTCAAATTGAGTGGCCCAGATCGCGCTTTCATGAGGGAACGGAATACAGCACCTACACCATCATGCCGTCAACACGCATGTATGGTCGGTCCTCTCCAAAATCCTTCCCATGCTTGGTTTCGACCAAGGCGAGAGTGATGCTTGCGCACCTCTTCAAAAACCCTAATATTCATTAACGGTCGCAGATGAGTGTCTCAAGGCTCATCTCATCCGTCCAACTTCACCAGCTTGGTTATACAACCCCGGTCGTGAGTCAATTGGTCAGAAGGCGTCATTACCCATCACCTTACCACACCACAACGCAAAGACTGCATGAAATACACACGATACTTCACAAGTATCGACTTTCCGAATAACGCAGTTATTCAATTCAAAGATTACATGCTATCTTTCGTGGATCCACGATCCACATTACGTATATCAATCATGTCACAAACCGGGGATACATATCGGGGTATTGGTCTCAAGCGGTTTACAGCGTGCGGCGTGCAACGCGCCATCACAAGAACGTGTTAGGAAGTCATGGGCGGTTAGAGATGAACAGAGAAGTGGGCAAGACCGGTCGTGTATCACCGACACACAACTCCACTACTCCATCATTCCACTACCTCCACTTCCCACGAGAAACGTGAATGAGGCTCAATGACTTGTATAAATAGGTTCTCCGCCCTATTTCAAACAAGAGACAACAACACAAGTTCGGATTTACGTAAACCAAGTGTTAATACAAAAACCGTATTCAAACACTCGAGCCTCGCTTGCATCAACCGTAAGCTTGCTCATCTTTCTCATGTCATAAGCAAGCCAACACCTTCACAATCTCAACACCTTCTTCGCTTCCCTCCCTAAGATCAACCCCATCTCCTTCACTTTGTGACCGAAACAAGTCCAGGAACGGCCATTTCTTGGTTTAGGCCGGACTTGCACTGGATTGATCTCTTGAATCTACAAGCACTCACCGCGCAGTGCATTTGTTGAAGGTTTAGATTCATTCCTCATCCACACCCCAAATTACCAAATTCTGCAGGAGTAGTTTTCACCCATCAACACTCTCCGAATAGACGGCTCCACCAGAAACAACAAGAAATGAAGTTTTCCTGGCTATTAGGATAGTTTGCTAGAAATGCAAGGAATTTCCAAAACCGAAGATATTCTCAAGATATGCAATGAAGGGCAAAATTCGGCTTTCCTAATTCAAATAAAAGAGGTTTCCAATATTTCTGAAATCTCTCAATAGAAAATCTCCAATTAGTAAATGCACATTACTAATTTTTATTCTCTAGAGATATGCATTAATTGCTGGTAATGAAAACATATAAAACTAACAACCTTAATTAAAAGATTCTTAATTTCTTTCGGCACAGGATCTCCTTGAGTACTAAGGAATATCTTTGAACAATAAATGATAAGAGTTACTGCTCATGTTCAAAGTATGTTGACATCTTTTCACTATAAATTCTTATTTCATATTTACATGAATTTACATTCTTGGAATCGGTTATACCACACTTCAAAACAAGTTTAGAATTGGTGTGCTTGTATTCCAATACTACTATGTGATTGATCAAATACCAAATCACATACATGGGTTTAAATGGTTCTGCCAATCACTAGGATCGGTTATACCTAAATATGGAAATACTTGTGATCGATCACACCAGTCACTAGGATCGGTTACACCAGTTACAAGGATCGGTTCCATCTACACATGGTATTACTTGTGATCGGTCACACCAGTTACTAGGACCAGTTACACCAAATACAAGGATCGATCACATACACTCATGATCGGTCACACCAATTACTAGGATTGGTCACACCAATTACAATGATCGATCATACCATCACATGGTGATTACTTAGGATTGGTTACACCAATTAAAAAAAACCGGTCATACCAAATCATAAGTTAGGCATTGTTATTAGTTATATTAAGATACATAACAAGAGTTAAGATCAGTTATACCATCTCACACATATTGATCATCCAAAGATTTGCAATGAATAGCCGGACCAATAAGCCTAATGATTCCCTTTCGATTCATAAAACAAGTTCATGAATGTACTTCATTTAAACAAATTATTAGAGCACTGCTCGGTCAAACTCGCAAGCGTTGCTATCTCAAGCTTGTTTGTCAATGTTAATGATCAAAACTATAAATCTTGATTTCTAGTCTACTTATAGCGATGTCTCGGACTAGGATAAATTGTGTAGTTGAGCATTAGACTTCACGGCATTCATTATTTGAAGACGAAGAACTACTAAGGAGAGCTTGTGGAGCTTCATCAACAAAAGGAATGTGGAGACTAAAACTCATTTATCACTTGGATAGTCTATTTCTACTCTATCTCCTATATTGAGACAAAATTCGTATTGCTATATAGTATTCGATTATACACATTTGAGATTTCGAGTTGAGTTTAACTCGCTTACATATTTCTCGAAATATGTGTTGGTAAGCTTTCGCTTCAAACAAGTTCATCTTATATTCTTGACGAAAGTCAAAAGATGATCATGTGAAAATTTCCGAGTAACATCTTACATGGTTTTTGTGATACAATCATTTGGTGTAGACTTGGAATGTTTCGCAATGATTATTTCAATAACTTGAAAATTGCTATGATGCTAATAGTTCGTGAAAACAGCTATTGTCATCCTCTAAGAATGTTTCAATGATTGAATAGAGTTTAGAACACTTAACCATCATTGGATTATGAACATAGTATGTGTTCTTGCATATATGTGATCCATGACCGAAACTATAGTATGCATACCCGTATGCGTACATGTTAGATGTGAAATTTCGGGAGCCTAAGTACACATACCGGTATGCGTCCTGGCGTAAGTTTTGGGTCCTGGAATTTCTGCTATGTTTGGAGGTATGCGTACACATTCGCATACTGGAGAAACCAAACTCAGTCCGGCTATTTAAGTATGCGTACACTTTTGCATACTTGAGTGGTTAAAGTTCTAAAATCGGTTTGTTCATGAACTAATACATTTATATAATAAGGAATGCATTCTATGCAAACCGCGGCTATAATGTTCATGAATTGATTCGAGTGAACCAAACCAATTTTGCTTCAATTGTGTTCGTGTATACTTCTATGAGAATATAGCAATTGATCAACTCTATAACTAGTTTCATTTGAGTCATTTGAACTAGTTGTGGTTAAGATGAATAAGGTTGATATGAGAGTGTTCATATAGCTAACTTCGGTTAACTACTGTTGAGCCAACATAGTGTACACGTTTAGGTACGGTTACTCAAACCTAAATGAAGGTACATTTCATTTGTGTATAACAGGCTAAGTTCGATCTAACGGTTGAAAGATATTAGCTTGAGTCTAATCGGGTTTTCATATAACGGTGAGTATTAAATGCTTTGTTACCAAGGTAACTTAGATTGAAAACCATGTTTTGAAAACTATATAAGGGAGAACTCTAGCAATTGGGAAACCTAATCCCCACACCTTCTGTGTGATACTAATTGCGACTAGAGTCGGGTCTCCTTTAACCTTAGGTTTTTCACAAAACCCTGTAGGTTAACGACTTGAAGACTTCATTGGAAATGTGAAGCCATACCCAACTATTTTTTCTGTAGTTGCGTGATCTGATCTTACTTCTACTATTGTGATTGAGTATTATCTTTGCTAAGATTTGATTGAGATTTATCTTTGATAGGTAAGATTAAAAGTAGTCACAAACATCTTCATCTCATCGTTTGTGATTCCACAATATCTTGTTTCGCTTCCATACGATTAAGATTATTGTGTGGTGATTGATAATACTAGGTTGTTCTTCGGGAATATAAGTCCAGTTTATCAATTAGTTCCTGTGCACCTTGATTTATCAAAAGACGAAACACAACTCATAGGTATTTCTGTGGGAGACAGATTTATCTATTCTAATGGACTTTTCTGTGTGAGACAGATTTGTTTATCAAGTCTTCGACTTTGGGTCGTAGAAACTCTTGGTTGTGGGTGAGATCAGCTAAGGGAATCAAGTGCGTAGAATCCTGCTGGGGTTCAGAGACGTATGGAGCGCAACTGTACCTTGATCAGTGTGAGATTGGTTAGGGCTGAACTACATTCCAGTCCGAAGTTCATTGGTAGTAGGCTAGTGTCTTTAGCGGCTTAATACAGTGTGGTGTTCAAAGCTGGACTAGGTCCCGGGGTTTTTCTGCATTTGCGGTTTCCTCGTTAATAAAATTTCTGGTATCTGTGTTACTTCTTTTCCACATTATATTTTGTTATATAATAGAAATATCACAGGTTGTGCGTTAAGTTCAATCATTTCTTGAATCCGATCTTTGGGTTGTTGATTGAATTGATTGACACTTGGATATTGGTTTGTGATAGCGTCCAAGTTATTTCTCTTATTCAATCGGGCTCGCAAATTCCTATTTGTTTGATGCAGATTGAATTGAGAAATTGAGATATAACTCTTTGATATACTTTTCTATAGATTGAGTCTGACTATCTAGTTGATTCTCTTGAAAGTATATTGGAGTTTGTCTATTCAGATTGCCGAACGAAATATTGGGTGTGGTTGTTAGACCCCCGCTTTTTCAATTGGTATCAGAGCAGGCAAACACGTTTAAGACCTCATAAGTCTGTTTTTATGGCGATCTGAGTATGGACGATATTGTCTATGAGAACGCTTCACCGGAAATGGATAAACTCAACTTCGAACGTGTTCTAGAAACCATCGCTATGGTTGAGAATGTTAATTTAAAAAATTCATCAATAATCTTTGTATAGAAAAACATCGATTGATAAGGAAAATTGATGGACTTCATTGCGAGATTTATATCAAAAAATCTGAGCTTCGAGAACGTTCTGAAGTGGTTGTTGATCTCCAGAATAAGTTGGATGAACAAATCCGGATCAACTATGATCTTGCTGCAGAAATTGCAAAACTTAAGGATTTGAAATCTGTTAAGTCATCTTCAATGAATTTGGGTAACTCCTCTAATTCTTCATTGAAGAATTGTCGTATGTCAGGTGATAAGCGAGGTTTGGGCTTTGTGAAACCTGAAGGTGCTCAGAATTCTTCGAACAAGGATAAATATGTTGGTACATGTTTATTTTGTGGTTCTCATGATCACTTTGAACATGTATGTTTGGATTTTAGACAAAGATTAAAAGTTGCATGTGATCTTCACAAGAATGTTGTAAAAATTTTTTCCGCTTTTAAAAGACATTCAATACTAACAAGAAAGCCTAATATGGTTAGTAGTGCTAGTATAGGAGCTTTTGCTCTAAAATCAACATCACCCTTTCAATGGTTCCTTGATAGTGGATGTAGCAGGCATATGACTGGAGATCTCTCGTGGTTTTTCAACACAAGCGACTTTGATGGTGGTCCAGTAACATTCGGTGATGGGAGCTGCTGCTACATAAGCAAGAAGGAGACGATCAAATTACATGGCGTTCCTAAAATTCATGATGTAGTATACGTTAAAGGTATGACTGCTAATCTTTTTTCTGTTAGTCAAATTTGTGACAAATGCCATAAGGTTGTCTTCAATGCCAATGGATGTGACATTGTAGACAAATCTGGAAAAGTGATTTTTCAAGGATCACGTGGCAAAAATAAATGTTATCTGTTGGATACTCAGTTCATTAATTGTTGCAATTTGACTAAGGTGGAATCCACACATCTTTGGCATGAACGTTTTGGTCACATCAATTATCGACAACTAACTAAGATCATTAACAAAGAACTTGTTAGAGGGGTTCCCAAAATCAATGCTAAGATTGAAGGTGTATGTGGTGCCTGTCAAAAGGGTAAACAAATGAAAGTTCCACAAAAATCATCTCGAGATATTCTCACTAAAGCTCCACTTGATTTAATTTATATGGATCTCTTCGGCCCAATTCAACAACCTACAGTGGCTGGAAAGAAGTATGCTTTGGTTATGGTAGATAATTACACCAGATTCACTTGGGTGGCATTTTTGGCTCACAAGAATGAAACTCTCAGTGAATTCAAGATTATTGTTAATAGAATCCAGAATGAACAGGGTTGCAAACTAAAGAAAATTAGAAGCGATCGTAGCACTGAATTCAAGGACACCAAGGTGTTTGAATACTGTGATTCTCTGGGGATTATTCAAAAATACTCACCACCCATTAATCCACAATCTAATGGAGTTGCAGAAATGAAGAATAGGAACACTCAGGAAATGGCAAGGGTAATGCTCCATAACAAAAACTTACCGTTAGGTTTTGGGGAGAGGCTGTTTTTACGGCTTGCTACTTGATCAATCATGTTCACTTACGGTCAAAGACCTTAAACATTCCTTATGAGTTGTGGTACGGTAAGAAACCCAACTTACACCATCTCAGAGTGTTTGGCAGTAAGTGCTACATTCTAAAGGACCGTGAACAAAAAAGGAAATTTGACTCAAAAAGTGATGAAGGTATTTTTCTTGGCTATGCATATGATAGTCGTGGTTTCCGAGTTTTTAATCTCAGAACTCAAGTCATGATAGAATCTAAAAATATTATCATTGATGATCTAAGTAATTTTCGTCATGATGACTCTCTTGCTGAATTTCCTCCAACCGAGACAATTGAGAAAATCAAAGAAATTCGAGAATCAGTAGAAGTTATTCCAACAGTTACTGATCCTGATGTTTCTAGTGATGAGGAGAAAAGCCCTAGTCAGGCTATTCCTGTTGAACAATAACGTGCCCCTCTACGACATCTTTGGGTTCAAAGGAATCATGATACTAACAATATTATTGGAGGAAGAGATTCTACAGCTAAGATGACAGGACAACTTCAAAAAAATTGCAATTTTGGTTGTTATCTATCGCAAGTAGATCCAAGAAACATTGATGAAGCTATTATTGCAATCATGATACTAACAATATTATTGGAGGAAGAGATTCTACAGCTAAGATGACAGGACAACTTCAAAAAAATTGCAATTTTGGTTGTTATCTATCGCAAGTAGATCCAAGAAACATTGATGAAGCTATTATTGATCCCTTTTGGGTGAATGCAATGCATGAAGAGTTAAATCAGTTCCAAAGACAAGGTGTATGGAAGCTCGTACCTTGTCCCTCCAATATCAATATTGTCGGTACTAAATGGATATCAAGAACAAGTCTGATGAATTTGGCACCATTGTCAGAAACAATGCTAGACTTGTCGCTCAGGGATATTCACAGATAGAAGGAATCGACTTTGATGAAACCTTTGCTCCTATGGCACGCCTTGAGTCCATTCGGTTGTTATTAGCTCATGCTTGTTTTCTTAAGGTTAAGCTGTTTCAAATGGACATTAAATCCGCTTTCCTAAATGGAAATTTAAAGGAAGAGGTCTATGTCGCTCAACCTAAGGGATTTGAAAACCCTGATTTCCCAAATCATGTTCTTAAGCTTAATAAGGCATTATATGGGTTAAAACAAGCACCTCATGCCTGGTTCGAAAAACTAACTACTTCCCTTCTTAGGAAAGGTTTTTCGAGAGGTGGAGCTGATAAAACGTTGTTTACCAAATGGAGTGGGAAAGATGTTATTATCGCTCAAGTTTATGTAGATGATATCATCTACGGATCAACATCTGAGAAACTTGCAAAAGATTTTCAAGTCTCTCTTGGAAAGCAGTTTGAAATGAGCAATGTTGGTGAATTAAAATTCTTTTTGGGTTTACAAATACAACAACACAAGGATGGAATTTACTTATCTCAAGAAAAATATGCAAGAGATCTTATCACAAGATTCGGTCTTGACAAGTCAACTCCAAAACTAACTCCTATGCCTACCACGGGTAAACTACATCGAGATGAGAAAGGTGTAAATGTGGATTAAAAACTCTATCGATCTATCATTGGAGGTGTTTTATATCTTACAACCACTAGACCTGATATTGCTTTTAGTGTTGGTTGTTGTGCTAGGTTTCAGGAAAATCCAAAGGAATCTCATCTTGCAGCTGCGAAAAGGATCATACGATATGTCAATCACACTGTCGGGTATGGTCTATCTTACACTTTTGATACTAACACTGATATTTCGGCCTATTCAGATGTTGATTGGTCAGGATGTGAGGAAGACATAAAAAGTACATCAAGGGGTTTCTATTATATAGGATTGAATCTTGTGGCTTGGCATATCAAGAAACAAAATTCACAATCCCTGTCTACATGTGAGGCAGAATATATCGCTGCAGGCTCATGTTGTACTCAACTTCTTTGGATGAAACAAATGCTTACCGATTATGGACTGGAATAATGAAAATCTTTTGTGACAACTCAAGCGTGATTCGGATCACTGAGAATCCTGTTGAGCACTCAAGAATTAAGCACATTGATATAAGGTATCATTTTATTCGAGATCTCTATGAAAATGGTATCATAAATATGGAATTTGTGACTTCCGAACAATATACTCTTTTGTGTAAGACATATTTGTTTATCAAGTCTTCGACTTTTGGTCGTAGCAACTCTTGGTTAAGCTAAGGGAATCAAGTGCGTAGTATCCTGCTGGGATCAGAGACGTAAGGAGCGCAACTGTACCTTGAATCAGTGTGAGATTGATTAGGGTTCAACTACAGTCCAGTCCAAAGTTCATTGGTAGTAGGCTAGTGTCTGTAGCGGCTTAATACAGTGTGGTGTTCAAATATATACTAGGTCCCGGGGTTTTTCTGCATTTGTGGTTTTCCTCGTTAACAAAATTCCGGTGTCTATGTTATTTCTTTTCCGCATTATATTTTGTTATATAATTGAAATATCACAGGTTGTGCGTTGAATCGATCAATTGGTAAATCCAACCTTTGGTTGTTGATTGAAATTGATTGATCCTTGAACATTGGTATTTGGTACCATTCAAGTTATTTCTCTTATATTCAATCGGGCTCGTAAATTCCTATTTGTTGATTGCAGATTGAATTGAGAGTTAGAGAATGATGGTTATTTTCAATGATGTTGTAGTAATAGGTTCGTTGAGACTTGTGAAAGCAGATTTTTAGACTTAATTTTTAAAGCAACAATATAACAAACTCAAAATACAAAATATTGTGAAAATTATGGAGACGCTGGAGCTAGGATTTCACCAATTTTTGCACTCATGTGGTTCAAATATTAATTCTAAACAGTAATAGCTCATGTGATAAACTTTCATTGACTCTAATTCATTGCCTAAGGTAGATTTTGAAAGTAATGGATGTAAAACTAAAGCATGGGACATCAAAACATCTAAGCTAAGTATGACCCATCAATTGTAATCATAACCATTCAATGAAAATCATAATTCGATTAAATAATTGTGCAATTAGTCATAAAAAAAATTAATAGAATTACCACATTCGTGAAATTTGGCTTCCTTCGTCGCCCCAGAGGATGGGTTTAGCTCATCATGTTGGAAACACGCTCAAAAGTTGATTTCATTGCTCAAAAATGGTTCACAAATGATGAAATGGGAGAAAAACAATAAAACCGGGTTTGTAACACTTATATTTGTTACAAACCAAAATTGTTACAGAGAACGATAATGATGAACTGTTGATGTTGTTGTAGCTCTGCGACCCACGCTTGGCATTCGTTTCCACTGTAGCATGAACGATTGTCTCTTGTGCGTCTTATGTTCTACGTGTTCTTCAGCAGCAATAGAAATGGCAGTTCTCTGCACTTGATTTTTTTCTGCTCTGTGGTGCTCTGAACTCGCCCCAAACTCTCCTCCCCTTCTCTCTGTGATCCCAGAAGCCTATAAATACCCAATCTGATCGAGAATCCATCCTCATAACTCCAAATAATCCCGGCAGTCAATAAAAATATTCCATGCAAGATATGGAAATTTCTTCCCAGTTTTAAATCTTCACGCGATCCTGTTGCTGTCAAATATCCTTATTTGCATTATACACGTTGTAATCCAAACATGAGCAGCAGATGTACAAACACGTTGTAATCCCGTGATTAACTCATCCTGCACACGTACTCGCCCTGATTTCATCTGTTGGATTATCTAGCCAAACTCAGCCCAACTAAACATCCATCCCGACATTGGATTGCCAAAACAGGCTTAGCCCATGAGAATCAGCGTTTGAATCTCCTTGAAACTGGTCCAAATTATCAACCCTAAATCTCCAGTCAAAGAACTCTTTTTTTCCCGCCAAAATTCATTTTCAAATGAAAGAGATGAGGTTGCCTCTTATCCAGCTGCTTGGGTGCGAATATCCTGTGGGTGCCCCTTAGTAATTGAGGTGCCCCTTATCCTACATTGAGAGTCCGAGAAACACGTGTCCTCCGGGGTGCCTTTTAACACTTTTTCGAGCCGAATTTTCCAAAAATGTTTATTCCCCAAAAATACCTACACACACATAAAACACCATAATAAGTACAAAATCGAGTGCCAACAATGTATAGTATTGAGATCAAATTAGACACAAAAATGTGTCTATCAGAGATATACAACTCTTTGATATACTTTTCTCTAGATTGAGTCTGAATGTCTAGTTGATTCTCTTGAAAGTATATTGGAGTTTGTCTATTCAAATTGCCAAAAAAAATATTGGGTGTGGTTGTTGTACCCCCGCTTTTTCAATTGGTATCAGAGCAGGCAAACACATTAAATACCTTATAATTCTGTGTTTGTAGCGATATGAATATGGACAGAAGTGCTATCTTTATAAACGTATCACCAGTCTTCGATGGCTCAAATTACTTATGGTGGAAAATTGATATGCGTGCATTTCTTCAAGCGCGTGATTTTCAATAATGGGTTTATGTTGTTAATGGCTATAATCCTCTTGTTTTTGCAGAAGGCGATGCAATTGTTCCTAAGGATATTGGTGCATACGAACCTGCCGAGATTCTCGCTGCAAAGCAAAATTCTGACGGGTTAAATGCTATCATCCATGCCATTATCCCAGATCTTCAGCACCATGTGACTACGTGCAATCGGTCTAAAGATGCTTGGGATATCTTAGAAACCGTATTTGAAGGGAATACCTTTGAATCGGTCTAAAGATGCTTCAAAACCTAAATTCCGATTGGGAAAACCTTCGTATGGCAGATGCAGATTCTTTTGATGAGTTTAATCACAAAGTGTCTGAAATTGTTAATGCATCTTTTGCATTGGATAAGACTATTCCTGAAAAGGACATTGTGATGAAAATTCTTAGGTCGCTGCCATCTAGATACGATTCTAAGAAGCATGCCATCGTTGAGGGAAATAACCTTGCAACTCTTTCCAGAAATACTCTGGTTGGGAAATTAAATATCTTTGAGCATGAGCATCCATCCAAATTCGAAAAGGATGTTGCTTTCAAAGCACTAAAGAACACTAAATTACTTGACAAAAGTAAAAGTGTTTGCGTCTTTGAAGATGATCTTTCTGAGGCTGATTCATCAGATGAAGATCTTGACAAGTCAGTCTCTTTGATCACAATACAGTTTAGAGATCTTCTTTTCCAGAGATAAACCTAGGCCATCAGTTAAACCTCATAATCGTGTTCCTCGTAAAAACAAGGATATTGACAAAACTGATGATGAGGATATGCCTCAGTGCTTTAAGTGTAAAGGTTTTGGTCATTTTGCAAATGAGTATCCAACTCGTAAAAAAATACAATGGGAACAAAGGTCTAGCTGCAACTCTTGATGAAATGTCTGACAACTATGATTATAATGAAGATGAAAAGTCAAGTGTTGCACTTCTTTGTGAAAATATTGATTTTGATAATTGTAGCAATACATACATCAATCTTGATATTCTTTCAGAAGAAATCTCAACCGGTCTGGAAGAAAAAATCATTTTATCCGGTTCTGCTGGAAACTTTGTATCTGATTTTTCAGGTTCCACTGTGTGTCTCGCTGCTTACACATCTCTGGCGTCTGAACCATCTTCCATGTTGACATGTTCTTATTCTTCTCTCAAAGATCATGAACTCTCAAATTGTTTCAAGTACAAACACAAAATAAGATATGTCAACAAACTTCAACGAAGAGCAAATCGATTAGAAAACAACTCAAACTTGTTCAAAAATCATCCGAGGTATGTAAACTCATCTCATCTTCGAAGAAGTTAGTTTCCAAAGAAAAGACTAGACCACTATAGAAAAAATTATGGTCTAAACATTCTGTGAAACATGGTTCTATGAATTCCTTTAGTAAATGTTATGGTGGACAGATTATTGTTCACCCCAGCACAACTTAATTGTGTTGGTTTGTGCATCTTGTCTCATGTGCCTGATTAAAAGAGACAAGATTATGCACACCTCAGGCTTTAGGAAAAGAAAATTGTTTTAGATTATTTTGATTTTCTTTTTTTGCTCTGTTGAGCTTTGCGAGTCTCGAATTCGTGCCTCTTTTCATATCTAATTGATATTTGAAGGGACTTCCCTGTTTAATCAATAAAAAAAGGGTTATTATCGACAATTCTATCCTCTTTAGGGTTGAGAGTTGTGCGTGCGTGGACTTGTGTTAAAAGTTCTGTAACCCTACATTCCTTTTTTCCTTCACTTGAAACTCTTTTTATCATAAGACTGCTTGTTGAGATTATCTTGTGATTTCCTCTCACAATCCCGCTCGTATGGATACTCCAAGCATTATGTCTTCAGATGGAAAAGATGTTAATATGATTGTTAAGACATCAATCATGAAGGAAAAAGATAAATCTCCGTTACCTCCAACTTTGAAAAGAAAAAGAAGGAATGTGAGGAAGCCAAGAGTTGTTCCTTCAAATTCTCAGAAGTTTTCTGGTGTTCTTGAAGAGTTGAAGGTAACAAAGAACAAGATTCAGGAAATAAAGGCTATTGCTTTGAGAACTCTTGAAATTCAGAAGGCCCTGTTTAGGCATCAGTTCAAAAGGTTTGTTGGAATTAACTCCTTTCTTCATGAACCTTATGTACCCATGGCTATTGACAACAAGGAGTTCGGGGACGACAAAGAATTTTTCAGAGATCTCATTGTCTAGGAAACTTCTTATGATAATTTATTCTTGTGTTTTTAAGAAGGGTAACTAGGGTTTGGAATAGCCATTATTGTGAGTACACATAGCTATTGCCAACGTTTTCACCTTGCAATGTTTTTAGATTTATTTATTTAAATTTGAAAGTTGATTTAGAAGATGATTTTTGCAGTATTAATCTTTATGGTTTATATATTGCAAATTGTTATGGGATATGTTGTTTACATCCGTGAACCTTGACTGTCCCATATTTGTTCAAAAGTTATCTCTATTATATGTCGGTATGAAAGTATTGATAAAAGATAGAATGAACTTTTGACTACAAAAGTTAAGCCTTTTATGTCATTACGCAAATATTGATGGAAGAAATGATGAAATTTTGTTTACAAAGATTAAGTCTATTATATGTCATTGTGAAAATAGTGATGAAAAATAGACTGAATCTTTGATTATTCCGCAGTATTGGTCTTTCCATGAGCCACATCTTTGTGTATATACTGTGTTGCTCCACAAGTTCTCTTATGTTCATGTTGATGGTGGATTTTCATTTAAGGTTAAAATTGTAAAAACCAGAAAATCATGCGCTGACATCTTGTAAAAGATAAAGCCATTAATAAGTGTTGGATACTCCCTCACTTAATTCACCTAGAATGGAGCATGCGGCAACAATCCCATTCTGTGAATACACGAAATTCATCCAGGTTGGATCATGTAGCAACAATCCCATATACCCTGTTAATTTTTAGCATTATTAATTAATGCGCAATCAGCCTTGTATTTCCTGTACTCATTATCAGTGCGGCATGACGACTGAGTGTTGCTCTTACAGAGAAACACGAACCTCCAAGCATTATAATGAAACCATGTACGAAATACCCGTATAGGCTGACTCTCGGTGTGTTATACTAGCCCGATTGAGCCCCCTCTCAAAAAGTTATACTAGCCCGATTGAGCCCTCTCGGTGTGTTATACTATCCTCGATTGAGCATCCGTACTCGACCGTATCAGTCCGGATATGATCACAGATCATCCAACTCCACAAGCATGATTGATGACCCGATCAATTCCATCACCCCCAAGCTGTGTATGGAATATCCACTGCCGAACCGACGCGGACCCGCATGGCCGGCCTCCCGCAGATTGGCCTAGCTTACCAAAATGTCCAAAAACAGAGCGTATGGGCGGAAAACCATAAATTAGGGTTTGCGGCATATTACATGTGTCGCACAACGGTCTCAACCATCCATCTTCGCAAGTATAGATGGAGGGTGTAGATGAAGATTCAAAGGGCCCAGAGCATGTCAACATAATCACCGTGGGCAGCTTACCGACCAATCGGTCGGGACCAACCATGGTTGGTTATCCTAATTCGTGCGCCCAAACAGAGCATGGTTACACGGCAAAGAAACCTAAATTAGGGTTTTGAGCATCACGAGCGTCCATCTTCTCCAAAGACGAATGGAGGGTCCAAGATTAGATTACAGTCCGGCCATACCAAAGCATGACCACCGTGGTCCCATCTATCCCTTCATCCGATCGGCCAAGGCATATCACGCCTGGTTATTCCAAGACGCGCGCTCAAACTAGAGTTGTCACACCTCCCAAACCGCAAACTAATCTCGACCGCTCAACTTCGCCGGACGATTTGAGTGGTTCAGATCACGTTTTCATGGGATAGTTAGGTGTAGGCCTGAACACCATCCTACCACTTACACGCTAGACCGGTCGGCCAAGACCGACCAAGTTAGGTCATCTTGGAACGCGCGCCGAAGTGAGCATGGTGCACGGCTTTTTGCGGTACCAAATTCCAATTACAAAATCGATCTCCACTACTCCTCTTTGCCACCAAATTGAGTGGCCTAGATTGCACCTTCATGGGACAAAGTGAGATATGGACGTGTACACCGTATGTTCTCTACACGCATGCCCTGGTCGGTCCTTTCCAAAACCTTCCCATGCTTGGTTTCACCAAGTCAAGAGTGATGCTTTTTCACCTCTTTCGTAAACCCCGATTCATTAACGGTCGCAGATGAGTGTCTCAAAGATCATCTCGTCCGTCCAACTTCACCAGCTTGGTTATACAATCCTGGTCAGGAGTTAATTAGTTAGTGAGGCGTCACTACCCATCACTTTACCACACCATGATGCAGTACCTGCATAAAATACACATGATACTTCACAAGTATCAACTTCCCGAATAACGCAGTTATTCAATTCAAAGATTACATGCTACCTTTCATGGATCCACGATCCACACATTCCGTACATCAATCATGTCACAAACCGGGGATACATACTGGGGTATTGGTCGGGCGGTTTACGGGCAGCGCGCGTGCAACGCGCCATCACAAGAACGTGTCGTGGAGTCATGGACGGTTAGAGATGACAGGAGAAGTGGGCAAGACTGGTCGTGTAACACCAACACACACCTCCACTACTTCATCACTCCACTTCCTCCACTTCCCACGAGAGACGTGAATAAGGCTCAAATGACTTGTATAAATAGGTTCTCCTCCCTATTTTCAACAGAGGGAGAAAACAAGAGCAAGTCCAGACAAAAAACAGAAACCAAGTGTTAATACAAAACACCGGAACTGATAGCTTGCATCATGTAAGTCGGTTCAGCTTTCTGTTACAAGTCATAAGCAAGCCAACACCTTCACAATCTCAACACCTTCTTCACTTCCCTCCTTAAGATCAACCTCATCTCTTTCACTTTGTGACCGAAACAAGTCTGGAACGGACATTTCTTGGTTTAGGCCGGACTTGCACAGATTGATTTCCGAATCTACAAGCACTCACCGCGCAGTGCATTTGTTTAGGGTTTAGATTCATTCCTCATCCACACACCCTAAATTACCAAATCCGACAGAAATAGTTTTCACCCATAAACAGTTCAGCATGACTAATTTAATTGATCATTTTCCTTGTGGTTAATTCAATTGAGATTTTTTGGATACAAATTCATGTCTCATGAGTTTTGTTAATATCCAAAGAAATCCTTCTTTTCTTGTAAAAGTAAGGCCGCTCTTGTTGTTCTTTCGGGAATGACATTTTATGGGGGGGAGTTCTTAATTGAACTTGTGCTTAATTGCCAAATCATAGTGGGGAGTGCGGCTGTGGAATATTGTAGGGGTTATCTTGTATTTTTATAAAATCCTTGATGAATACATTTAGTTTCGGCTATATGATGGCATCTAAACAAGTTGATATGTTGTTCTCTTTTGGTCATGAAATATCCCTATGAAAATTTCATGAGGATTCCACTAGTTTTCATACCTTTGCCAATTTATATTGATAAAAAGGGGGAGAATTACAAATACATATGGTTTACGGATCATTATGTAAGGGGGAGTGGTTTTTATTGTGAGATGAAGTATTGACTAAGGGGGAGTGATACATATCACCATGGTATTGTTGTCAAAGTTGTGATACAATTGAACTTTGATACTGTGTAATGATACTATGACCATGTATAACAATGATTAAGAGCAACTGTTTTCTCATTGTTATTGCTACGGATCTTCAACAACTATGATACTGAGTTGAATACATTTGGAATCATTTGAGTACTTGGAAGTGACAAATATTTCGAGTAATGTTGAAGGACCAAGGAGATCAAGCATTTGGATGAGAAGCTACAAAGTTTATTTATTTTCTAATCCATATGTATTGATAGTTTTGTCACTAAAATTGACAAATGGGGAGATTGTTAGAGCACTGCTCGGTTGAACTCGCAAGCGTTGTTATCTCAAGCTTGTTTGTCAATGTTAGTGATCAAACTATAAGTCTTGATTTCTAATCTACTTATAGTGATGTCTCGGACTAAGATAGATTGTGTAGTTGAGCATTAGACTTCAAGGCGTTCATCAATTGAATACGAAGAACTACTAAGGATATATTGTGGAACTTCATCAACAAAAGGTATGTGGAGACTAAAACTCATCTATCACTTGGAAAGTATATTTCTATTCTATCTCCTATATTGAGACAAAAGTCGTATTACTATATAGTTGTCGATTAGGCACATTTGAGATTTCGAGTTGAGATTAACTCGCTTACATATTTCTCAAAATATGTGTTGGTAAGCTTTTGCTTCAACCAAGTTCATCTTATATTCTTGACGAACGTCAAAAGATGATCATGTGAAAATCGCCGAGTAACATATTACATGGTTTGTGTGATACAATCAGTGTAGACTTGGAATGTTTCGTTATGATTATTTGAATAAATTGAAAATCGCTTTGATGCTAATAGTGTGTGAAAACGGCTATTGTCATCTCTAAGAAAGTTTCAATGATTGAAATAGAGTTTAGAAGTATTGGATTATGAACATAGTACGCATTCTTGAATGTACGTGATCCATGACCGGAACTAGAGTATGCATACCCGTATGCGTACATGTAGTTGTGAAATTCTGTGTACCAAGTACACATATCGGTACGCATACTTGCGTAAGGTATAGGTCCGAAAATTTCTGATGGGTTTTGGAAGTGTACTAAGGTATGCGTACCCGTTCAGATACTGGCAAACCCATACTCAGGCCGGCTACTTAAGTATGTGTACCCGTACGGATACTGGCGAACCCATACTCAGACCGGCTACTTAAGTATGCATACCCGTTTGCATACTTGAGTGGTTAAAGTTCTAAAATTGGTTTGTTCATGAACTAATACATTTATATATTAAGGATTGCATTCTTTGCAAACCAAGGCTATAATGTTCATGAAATGATTCGAGTGAATCAACCCGATTTTGATTCAATTGTGTTCTTGTATACTTCTATGAGAATATAGCAATGGAACAACTCTTTAACTAGTTTCATTTGAGTCATTTGAACTAGTTATGGTTAAGATGAATAAGGTTGATATGAGATTGTTCATATAGCTAACCTCGGTTAACTACTGTTGAGCCAACATGGTGTACACGTTTGGGTACAGTTACTTAAACCTAAATGAAAGTACATTTCATTTGTGTATAACAAGCAAAGTTCGATCTAACGGTTAAAAGATATTAGCTTGAGTCTAATCAGGTTTTCATCTAACTGTGAATATTGAATGCTTTGTTACCAAGGTATCTTAGATTGCAAAACTTGATTTGAAAACTATATAAAAGAGAACTCTAGCAACTGGGAAACATAATCCCCACACATCATGTGTGATACTAGTTGTATAAGCTAGAGTCGATTCTCTTTTAACCTTAGGTTTTTCACGAGACCCTGTAGGTTAACGACTTAAAGACTTCATTGGGATTGTGAAGCCAGACCCAACTACTTTCTATGTATTTGCGTGTTCTGAACTGATTTCTTCTATCGTGATTGAGTATTATCTTTGCTAAGATTTGCTTGAGATTTATCTTCGATAGGTAAGATTAAAAGTAGTCACAAACATCTTCGTCTCATCGTTTGTGATTCCACAATATCTTGTTTCACTACCATACGATTAAGATTATTGTGAGGTGATTGATAATACTAGGCTGTTCTTCGGGAATATAAGTCCGGTTTATCAATTGGTTCATGCGCACCTTGATTTATCAAAAGACGGAACAAAACTCGTAGGTATTTCTGTGGGAGACAGATTTATCTATTCCAATAGACTTTTCTGTGTGAGACAGATTTGTTTATCAAGTCTTCGACTTTGGGTCGTAGCAAATCTTGGTTGTGGGTGAGATCAGCTAAGGGAATCAAGTGCGTAGTATCCTGCTGGGATCACAGACGTATGGAGCGCAACTGTACCTTGAATTAGTGTGAGATTGATTAGGGTTCAACTACAGTCCATTCCAAAGTTCATTGGTAGTAGGCTAGTGTCTGTAGCGGCTTAATACAATGTGTGTTCAAAGCTGGACTAAGTCCCGAGGTTTTTCTGCATTTGCGGTTTTCCTCGTTAACAAAATTCTGGTATTTGTGTTATTTCTTTTCCGCATTATATTTTGTTATATAATTGAAATATCACAGGTCGTGTATTGAATCGATCAATTGGTAAATCCAACCTTTGGTTGCTGATTGAAATTGATTGATCCTTGAACATTGGTATTTGGTACCGTTCAAGTTATTTCTTTTATATTCAATCGGGCTCGTAAATTCCTATTTGCTGATTGCAGATTGAATTGAGAGTTAGAGATATACAACTCTTTGATATGCTTTTCTCTAGATTGAGTCTGACTGTAGTTGATTCTCTTGATAGTATATTGGAGTTTGTCAATTCAGATTGCCAAATGAAATATTGAGTGTGGTTGTTGTACCCACGCTTTTTCATTTATATATTCTAATAGAATTTTCTGTGTGAGACTGATTTATTTATCAAGTCTTCGACTTTGGGTCGTAACAACTCTTGGTTGTGGGTGAGATCAGCTAAGGGAATCAAGTGCGTAGAATCCTGCTGGGGTTCAGAGACGTAAGGAGCGCAACTATACCTTGATCAGTGTGAGATTAGTTAGGGCTCAACTATATTCTAGTCAAAAGTTCATTGGTAGTAGGCTAGTGTCTGTAGAGGCTTATTACAGTGTGGTGTTCAAAGATGGACTAGGTCCCGGGGTTTTTCTGCATTTGCGGTTTCCTCATTAAGAAAATTTCTGGTGCATGTGTTATTTCTTTTCCGCATTATATTTTTTTATATAACAGAAATATCACAGGTTGTGCGTTAAGTTCAATCAGTTCTTGAATCCGACATTTGGGTTGTTGATTGAATTGATTGATACTTGGATATTGGTTTGTGATACCGTCCAATTTATTTCTCTTATTCAATAGGGCTCGCAAATTCCTAGTTGTTTGATTGCATATTGAATTGAGAAATTGAGATATAACTCTTTGATATACTTTTCAATAGATTGAGTCTGACTGTCTAGTTGATTCTCTTGAAAGTATATTGGAGTTTGTCTATTCAGATTGCCGAACGAAATATTGGGTGTGGTTGTTATACCCCCTGCTTTTTCAAAAATTTAAAACATTGTTTCATAGGTTGAAATCTTCACCATAACCCATTCACATAATCATAAAAATATATACAATATTATGTCGATATCATATCTACGAAGTTCAAAAGATAAGCGTTATACTTCGTAGTCTAATTCCCTAATACAATGATCATACTATTATGATCATGTCACATCACTAGAGTAATATATACACTATATACAGCTTCGTAGTTTTGATTTCAATATAGAACGACTTGAAAGATACGTTAGGAATAAAACAGTTCAAGTCAATATTACCAACCTCAAGTGGAAGGATGATGTCGTCGTTATAGTTCGTTACTTCTTCACATTCTTCAGGTCTTTGGAGTAATACTTTTATGTCTCAACATTCCTAGATTTTCTAGTCTAACCTAAACGAAGTTGACTCTAATATTTAATCAAGCGACTCTAGATGAGTTTTGATACTAAAATATGACAACCAAACTTGACATACCAACGCTTGGTGAGTTCAATCGAGCTATGCTCTAACATCTCCCCCTTTGTCAATTTTAGGGAGAAAACTCTTATTACATAGGGATAAAAATATTACAAAAGAATTCATTTTACATACACTTGATTCCAAGTTTCAACAGCACAATAACCTGCATATATTCAATCAATAAATGTCGTTGTTGACATTTGAATAACAAAAGATTTTACTCCCCCTAAAGGTAAGCTAGGTAAATATTCAATCCGAACACCTTTGTTATTCCCATTTTGTCGTAAGAATTACTACACATCAATATGATATGTTTCCCCCCCTTAGTCAATGCTTTACTCTTTCGTTAGATATAACGTTTAAGAACAATTGTCCTTTCCTTAGTGATTAAAAATCACTTGTTTACTCCATATATTTCTCCCCCTTTTTGTCACAAAATGACAAAGGTTCGAGCAAATAAAGGACAAACCGAAAGGATCTTACAAATCTAAAAGACTTGCAAA
This sequence comes from Papaver armeniacum, assembly GCA_023531295.1. Lineage (NCBI taxonomy): Eukaryota > Viridiplantae > Streptophyta > Magnoliopsida > Ranunculales > Papaveraceae > Papaver > Papaver armeniacum. The sequence continues at coordinate 290,928 of JAJJWW010001215.1, read as the reverse complement.
CAACCTATAAGAGTTAAGCACGAAGGTTTCACATACCAATTTAGATAACCAATATTACAACCGAAACTACAAGTAATTTAGTTTTAATATGTTATCAAGGAAACAATTGCCCAAAGCAAATTTCCCTAATAGTCTAACAAATCAACTAAGAGACTTAATTTCCTTGTTAGACCGGTTGCGTATGCACAATCGCTTATTTCGATAAGACCAAAATAAAGATCAGAAATAACTTTATTTTTCTCATTAGGCTCTAATTATTCAGACAATAACTTAGACCTTTCCCTTTAGACAAGACAAACACTAGGTTAGTTAACTAGTTTTTCTTGTTAAGGCATTCAATTAGACTTGAATAACCGAATCCTCTAATTTGATAAGTGTTAGAGCACTGCTTGGTAGAACTCGCAAGAGTTGCTATCTCAGGCTTGTTTGTCAAGTTTAGTTGCCAAAACTATAAGTCTTGATATCTAGTCTACTTATAGCTAAGTCTCGGATTAGGATAGAAAGTGTAGTTGAGATTAGACTTCACGGCGTTCATCTGACGAAGAACTACTAAGGGGAGCTTGTGGAACTTCATCGACAAAAGGTATGTGGAGACTTGAACTCATCTATCACTCAAAAGTCTATCTACTCTATCTCCTATTTGAGACAAAAGTCGTATAGCTATATACACTTCAATAATGCACATTTGATATTTCGAGCTGAGTTTAACTCGCTTACATATTTCTCGAAATATGTATTGGTAAGCTTTCACTTTAACCAAGTTCATCTTATATCCTTGACGAAAGTCAAAATATGATCATGTGAAAATTGCCTGGTAACATCTTACATGATTTTTGTGAGACAGTCATTTGATGTAGACTCAGAATGTTTCGTACCGATCATTCGATCATTTGAAAATTGCTTTGAATATAATAATTTGTGTGAGACAGTTATTCCCGTCTTCCGAGAATGTTTCAATGGTCGAAATGAGAGTTTAGAACAATTGGATTTAATCATAGTATGCGTACTTGCATATATGTAATCCATGTCCGGGAACAATTGGAAGGAATCTCCTGATAAAATGTTTGTTGTCCCTAATAAAGAAAATTTTGAAAATAGTGTTTCTCTTCCTACTCATGTAACTAACACTGAATATGAACCTAATCTAGAGGTAAATGAGTGCACTAGAAATGCTACAAATTTGAATAGGGAAATACATTTTTGTTATGATGATGATGATGATGATTATGATATGTTAGAAGAGCATGTGTATACCGAAAATGTAGTAGAATCTTTTGGTTCGTAGACGTTAGGCGTCTCTTCCGTGAACCCTATGAATGATGCTTCTTCTAATATTCATGCATGTGATGCTGATTTGGGGTCTCAAAATGAGCATGCTACACAACCCGTTTATGACCTAGGAATAGTTGAATTGTCTGTTGACACAGATGATTCAATGCATGAGCCTAATTCCATGCCGAGGTTACAACATGATATTTCTCCTGGTTATTTTGTGCCTGAGACTGATGATGATTATGACATGGAGATTGATGAATTGTTCTATGCAGGTGAACATGGTTTACCCTCTTCTGACCTTAGGAAAATGTGTGATGGTACAAATGATTCTATACATGAAAACAACTTAGATGTACCTAACCTCTCTCCTGAGTCACAAATTGAAACCCTTCCACCCAACCTAGGTGTAGTCATTGCAAAACCAACTTTTCTGAAAATGACTAATCTAGTCCTAGAGCTTTGTGCTTCCCAAGTCCTCTTGGACTATTTTGCATCAAAGTATAACACCTTTAGGGAACCACAGTTGGAATATGTATGTCTGCCTATTTTTAGCAAAACTCACTTCGAGTTAGACCTTGTGCATGATGTACCTTTAAATTTGCAAGATTTTGTGCTCAAAAACACACATGTTGACAAGTTTAGGTTTGGGGGAAACTCATTCACATTTGCAGTCTTACTTGCACTCTCATATTATATTTGTGTAAGGCTGTTGATGTTTGTACATATTGTCTTTTGGGTTGATCCTCAACTCTTTAGACTGTTGGTATATGGTGAATTTTTGTATATAATCCAAAGAGGACTTATTAAATTTTTCTTTCTTGAATCGGTTGAGTCTTCTTGTGCATATATTGTGCTAATCCGATATGATCTCCGCTGAGAATATTGGATTCTAGCCCTAACAAATGAAGCTCTAACCTTGCTTCCGCCGACATCCGGTAATCTCTTCCCTTTTCTCTTATCAGCATAGTTCTCATGGTATGTGACTGTTTAAATTTTTTCTATCTATCGACACATTGAGGACAATGTTTGATTTAGGTTTTGGGGTGCATTTGTATTTGCATATAGAGTTTTTAGTCTTTTTAATCTTTTATTTCCAAAAAAAAAAAAAAAAAAACTCTTTTTGTAAAAACCTCCAACTTTTAGAGATTTTAGAGTCACTAGCATGCTTCTAGCTATGTTTACATAGAGAATCTGACCGAAATAACAGAAGTTAGAAGTACCGAGAACACAATCGGGTTTCTTAGTTGATTAGAGCGTTAAAGTTGGATTTAACCATACCGAGGGCGAATTGGGTGCTGTTTAGATATTCTAGTAGTAGAATTGTGATCACCCATAGTGGAGACTACCCATTTTACATCAAGTGAGGCACCAACCTTCAATTTTTTGCAACTTTCTAGAAAAGTCATTAGAGTGTGTGTCACCATACATCAATTCCGGGTAGAATGGTGAGCTACCCAACTTCGCACCACTTTCAAAGACTACTTTTGATCTCTTGAGTGCTAGTTTTTGTCAATCATGAGGGTGACGTTTAAAGACGAAAACTCCTTCTAAATATCGATTTGCAGTTAGCATCACTCTCTCTCAATCAAATGCACCCATAGAAACACATCATCGTCGAAAACGGAGCATCATCAATAATGGAAGGAAAGTTGATATAGTCCAAGGTTTACGTGCAACAAAAGAAAAGAAAAGAAAAGAAGATGAGAATTAATGAAGTTTGTGAAAATTGAGTTTTATTATTTTATTGTGATACTTAAAAAAAAAAAAAAAAAAAAAAAAAAAAAAAATTCAAGTTTTTGTAAAGTTCAAGTTCGTCATCAACAGCAGAAGACCGAAGATTGAAGACGTTTCTATGGTTCCTATGAGAGTATGATGTTAATTGCCGATCGGGTGAGAAGGTAAGTGAGTACTCCCATCCTTGCTAATGGTTGATTTCCTTCCTTAGAGATCATCGTAAAAGATTCTTTTTGTCCACACTTCGTGGAGTCTCCGTAAATTATTTCTAAGGTTATCCTTCTCATCTTCAACGTGTGCAGGATTTCTTTCTTTATTCCTACCCGCACACATGAGAGACTAAAAGCGATCTTTTCGAGTGCAATTATCATAAAACCCTAATAGTGAGGCGTAAGTCGAGGCTTATGATCACAATCGAATCCGAATTCTTTCATATGGTATGGTTACTTCTCGCTCAAAGACTTAAGGATGAGAATGCGTTCTTTGGTAGTTCTAACTTCATGTTACTAGCATGCGTAAACTCTATGTCCTCATAGCTTCTTGGAGGCTTGAGACTCTTTTACACTCTGAAGTTGGAGAAGGTTTTGTGGGTACACCTCTGTTAAACCCTCACGAGACTACAACTCGTCCACTAGGGACACCTAGGGGTTTAAAGGCTTAGTGCATACGCTAAATGCATTCGAGAGAACTGCGACAGGGTATAGTTAGGATTTCTTAATTTCTCGTTTCACTTGAGGACAAGTAAAATTCAGGTTTGGGGGTATTTGATGAGTGCCAAATATTGCATTTTTATACACCTTTTTATTGGCATTTTACTCATCTTTTGTGCTTAGAAATCAGATATTATCCCAGATTCCGTGTTTTCCTTGCTTTCAAGAATAAATATTTGTACTGATTAATTTTGTATTTTTAGGTAATAAATGAAGTCCGGAGAAACTGAGGAGCCGAAAGAGCAAAGAATTGGAGACAAGCGTCTATGGAGCAGAAAGCCAATCCCGCGCGCGCGACAGTTGCAACCCAACAAGTAGCAACTCATCTACAAGACATGGGCTTGAGCTAGACCCGACCCGCGACCCGGATCCGAGCCCGTCCACTCCAAGCCGTTGAGATTTCTATCTTCCGCATCCAACGGTCGCTGCCTCCACGCGCATCGAAGTTCGCTGCTGCAACACCAGATCACTCCAAATCATCCTGAGCCGTTAAGATCTTCACTCGCCACATCCTACGCTCGCTCCGTCCTTCCCATCAACTCCTGATGCACCCGCTCAACACCACAATACCTATATACCCTACCCTTTAACCAAACCCTACTTCATTTTCTCTTTCTTCCTCTCTTCCCCTCACCCGACGAGCAGAGCTCTGCTCTTCTTCACCTCCTCCCTCTCCCTGACAGAGCCACCTTCGCCACCACCCTATCTCATGTCAACACCACCACCTCACCATCTCCATCATCACCTCTCCTCGACATCGACCAACAACTCCCAAAGAAGCCGCACCACTTCTCTAGGTTTAGTTTTCTCTCACTTAGCTTCTCCAACCCTAGAAGCTAACTTAGAGAAAACTAAAACTAGGGTTTCACCAACTATGGAAGCATGGAGCGATTGACAGAAGAGAGAGCGGATTGAGCGACGTGGGTGAGAGATTTTTAATTTAATTTTTATTTTTAGGGTTTGAGGTTTTTGGGAATTTCTTGCATGTATAAATAGAATTGAGGGGTGTGCGAAAAACCTTATGCCTGGGCTAGCCAGAGCACCAATTTAGGTTTAATTGTAGTTTAATTGTTCAATTGATGTTCTAATTTAGTTTGTTAGGGTTTCATTGAAACCCTAATTCCATGTTGTGTTTTAAACTCTGTTGAACTGTTTTTAAATGCTTAAACTATAAAGATGTTCTTGAGTGCTTAAATTATCAGACACCTTCAATTATAAGTACCCAATACTTTTCTCTCACAATGGATGCCTTGTATCCATTGTAGTTAGGTCACAACTGTGTTGAGTGTACTGCAGCTCATACCTTAGACACAATTGCTAATTCCCTTGACTAGTTGTACTTAATTAGACAACTAGTGCTCTGGGTTAGTACTTTAGCTGAATATTGAAGGATCACTAGGAGAAACTCCTTAGATAGGTGGTAGAATTGACAAACTTCACTTATCTGGCATAGGAACAAGAACTTCAACTTAGTTGAACTCACAATAGGAGTTAGTGGTGGATTTGCAGACCCTAGTATCCCCACTGTCACTGTCTTATACCTTAGTTTAGAATCACTTCAGCTCAACCTCAGTCGTATCGACACACCAACTTATAGTTCTGTCACTCTTAGAATTCAGTTAGGAAGCCTTAGATCACACACAGCACCACAAGTCTATGTGGTTCGACCCGTACTTGCCACGCCTCCAACAGGCGCCGTGCACTTGCGGTTATAATAAGTAGGCAAAATCAAGACCCATTCCCTAGCCTACCAACAAGCTAAGTTCGATCTAACGGTTGAAAAATATTATCTTGAGTCTAATCAGGTTTTCATCTAATGGTGAATATTGAATGCTTTGTTACCAAGGTAACATTGATTGCAAACCCTGATTTGGAGACTATATAAAGGAGAACTCTAGCAACTGGGAAACCTACTCCCCACACCTCTTGTGTGATACTAGTTGCGACTAGAGTGAATTCTCCTTTAACCTTAGGTTTTTCATGAAACCTTGTAGGTTAACGACTTGAAGACTTCATTGGGTGAATTATCCTTTCCCTTGTAGAGTGAATTCTCCTTTCCCTGGTTACGTTGTCCACAACACTTCCTATAACCACCCATCATCTCAAAATCTAGTCGCATTCTTGTAGTTTGTTTTGGCACTGTTACATTGTCATATGATTCCCTGGTTACGTTTTCCACAACACTTCCTATAACCACCCAACCAATAACCAAATCCCTTTTTCCAGTAGCAAGTACTAGGTAGGGCAGAGATAAAATCTTGTGAATATTTGATCTCCAAAATATGGCTAAGTTTCTACGTCGGTTCGCCAACCTGAGCAACCTGTACAGAGACAGTACTAAATCCTTGGCACATTCCGTGCTGCGGGTGGAACGGGGAGTGTACACACTATTTTAGTAGGGTTTACGCATTCGCGGCCGTTAAAATAGCATATCCACTATACCCCTGCCCAGGGCTTGCAGGGCTACAGGGAGGAGTCCCCCCCCTTTCACGATCCTGCTGCCTTGAATAGCTACAAGAGGGAGTCCCTCCCTTCACAATATGCTAGAATGATTTCACATGTTCACCGTTTCAAGGGGCCATAATCGATATCTTTTCGACAGATAAGTACAGGGACCAACCGAGTCTTTCCCTAAGACGACTAAGGGTAGATGCTGAAGAGGTAGTCGGGCTTGTTGTCGCCGCGTGGAGCGAGGGCCAACCAGCACCGAGGACCAAACACCACTCATACGCCAACACGTATTGTCCATCAAGGAACGACCGTCTCCAGTAGAACACGCCAGCCAAGCTTTTAAGAACACGCGAGCACGAGCACCAGGGACAAGTTGTTTCAAGCGGGCACGCTGTGCACTAAAGATCTATCTTACCAACGGCAGGTAAGATTAAGCAACAAACGGGGGCACCATCGATATCTTCTCGATAAATAGGCAACATATGAAACAAATTTGGGCACGACACGAGCATGAAGAGGTAATCGGGCTTATCGTTCACCACTCGGGACGAGGAACCAACAAGCACTCGAGAACCAAACACCACTCATACGCCAACACGTATTGTCCATCGAGCAACAACCGTCTTAGGAATAACTAGCAACTCAAGTCAGTGGTGACGAGAGAAACACGAGCTCCCGAGACAAATCATTCCCAATGGACACGCTGTGCGCGAACTTCCTATAACCACCCATCATCTCAAAATCTAGTCACATCACTTGAATAATTGATCTATGACCGCGTAATTCATGCCAAGTCAAAATCAATGATGTGATCATAAAACTCTTCACTTGGATAATTGATCTTATGACCGCGTAATTCATGCCAAGTCAAAATCAATAATGTGATCATAAACAGGTCATTAGATAGACTCCCCTACTTATACAACCAATGCATTTAGTGACAATGGTAAATGTGGATGTTTCATATGTGGCATCACTTTTAAGACATCCTCTAGGTATAAAATCCTAAATATTAGGAGAAAATAAATTTTATCTTCAACCCATAGAGTGTTGTATCCTTCTTTCAATTATTTGTAGGTGAATAATTAGTTAAAATTAATTCCATTTTTGTTTTTAATGATTTTTATTAATAAAAATGTGACTAGGATGTGAAGACATCCTCTAAGTGAATGTCTAAAACTAGAGGTTCACTTAGAGGATGTCTAACTTTTTTTTGCCACATCATCCTCATGTCAATGGGTTGGAGATGATTTTTATAAAAATGGTTGTGTATCCTATGTGGATGAAGACTTTTTCCTTCACACACATTCCATTGGAGAAGCTCTTAGAGCATCTCCAATGCATAGGGTCAAGGTCATCCTATGTGGAGGTCATATTAACACATTCTTATGTGTGGGTCATCACTAAATGACAAAAAAAAAAATGTAATTTTTTTTACCTCAAGTTGATCTCCAACCCCTAAGGTATTATCTAACAAACTTTATTTGAATTTAGAGACAAAATAATGATGTGGCTTTAAGACCCAAGGTCATAGAGAAAGTCTTATTTACACTTTCTCTATTACCCCACTTAAGAATGTCATCCATCTCTATGACCTTGACCCTTGTGTTGGAGATGAAAATTTGGTACAAAAAAATCTTAAATCCTAGGTGTCATTCAATTTTAAGACCTTTACCCCTTGCATTGGAGATGCTCTTATACAACCAATGCATTTAGTGACAGCTTTAGTTTTATTTTTATCGGGACACATCAAATGTTTTCGTAATTAATATTTAAAAGATGAGAAAATGAGACATCCGACTCAGTGATGCAAAATTCATGAGTTGAATAAAATCTGACGCGACCACATTGGAATTACAACTTAAATGGAGAATTCAATTCAAATCGTAAGCACAATTACACATTCAAAGGGTAAACTCTTGGAAACCCATGCAAAAACTTTACTACTACAGTATTTTTTTTTTTTTTTGAAGGAAAGAGGTGATCTCTCAATTTCATTGATATAGAAAGATTGTATACATCAATTTAAGATACATCATTGAAAAACATAATAAAATACAAAGAATTTGTATCACAATAGTAAGTAAATTGTAATACAAACGTATTAAATACATGAATTTCAAGGAAATTGATGATACTCGAGGGATGGCACTTGAATTAAAATTCTGCCATTTGGATTTGAAGAATTTGTCTTCTTCATCATTATCTTCTTCATTAAGATGGAATTGTCCCATATGGGAGTAATAAGCACAAAACACCATTATCACAATCAAATCCGGTAGCCATTGTTCTTCATGAGGAAGTAGTATTACGTCATGCCGGAAGAAATCGTCCTTGATGTACTTGAAACAATTGTAACAATCGTTTGAAACGCCTATAAGGCTATGAGAAATCTCTGATGGGTTTGAGAACACCATGAGAGTAATAATGAAATTGAAAAAGGAAAAACCTAAAAATCGCATAGAATAGCGATGTTTTATTTAAGATAATACTAATAGAAAATATTTACTTATTGTATCCAAATCTGATTAGAAGATCCTAATATTGGAAATATCCAACAGATTTGGAGTACAATTTTAGAGAATCAAAGATTTAGGAAGATTTGTTGCAGAGAATTTTCTTGGAAAAAACGGTTACTGGAGAGAAGATACGAAAATGATTATTACTAAGTATTAAGAACGAGACTTTCTCAAGGCGCAAAATAGAGCTACACATAACAAATATAAAACACAAAAATGGTCAATTAACCCAATAACGATAATTTCTGGGTGAAAAAGACATATAAAATTTGATATTGTTTAAATTGACGAGAATGTAAAAATAGCCAGGATGTCAACAGTTTCATCCTACCCATTTTCAAATATATTTTTTTTATTTTTAATTTACATTAGGATGCATCCAGTTTCACCCTCGCTATTTTTTAAGTTTAAGTCAGGATTAATTCAGATTCATTCTTACTACTCCCTCCGTCCCACTATTAGATGACCTAGTTGAAGTTTGCACAATTCTTAAGGCAATGAATGAAATGAGTGTTTTTAAGTATTTTTTACAACTATACCCTTATGGATAATAATTTGTAACATTTAGAAATCATTTATCTTTCAAACTATACCATAGATTTTTGTAAATTTTGTACCGTTAAAAATCATTTTAAAACACCTACGTAACGAGTATAAACATGAATATCAAATTATACATATATCTTATGATACCGATAATCAATCAAAAGGGTAGTTTTAGAGATATCCCCTTGATTAGTGAAATAGGTCAACTAATGATGGGACAAGATCTTAGACCAAGTAGGTCATCTAATGGTGGGACGTAAAGAGTATTTTTTTAGTGTCCATTTCACGCATACTAATTTTTACTCGTCCATTAGAACTATGTTATAAAAGTATTTGGACAATTAACCTAATTTTTTCCCAATATAAAATGATATCATCAAATAGGATTATTATACTTCAACCAACAGGTGCCAACTTTACATTAAGAGTACAATGGCCGTACTCGAGGCTCGCCTGACTCTGACTGTCAAAATTCACTCCCCAACCATTTGAATTACTCGTACAACTTAAATGGAGAACTCAATTCAAATCTAAGCACATATATACATTGAATATCAACAACAAAAGATGAAACTCTTGGAAACCCATGCAATAACTTTCTCGGTATGCTCTACTTTTTGGCGTCTTTCTTCGTCGATCATTAAGAATCTTAGATGTGGCATGCGTTTGTCGTCACTGATATCTCGCGGTGTTGAGTCTCAAGTCACACGCCAACTGATTGTTATTTCCAACCTGCAAGGAGATAAAAAAACAAGCTTGGTAAAGGGCGGCATGAATTGGTAGAGGGGCGGCAAGTGTGATAGCAATGTCCCTCTTATTAGTTAGGGGGTGTCCTATAGGGGTGTAGATTGACTAGATTACCCTTTTCACCTTAAATTAACCAAAATCAAATCAATTTTTTTTAAACCTAATGAATCTAAAAAAATCAAATTAGTTTTTTTTTCATCTTCTTCTTCATCTTCTCTTCTCCTCCATCAATCCTAACCTCCATTAAAACCGAAAATTTCATCGCCGATTAATCGACGATTTGAAAATGTTTGGAAAAACCCGCTTAGGGTTTAGTTTATCGTGTTGGATTTAAGTTAATTTTGTATCAAAAATTAGAGTTTTGTATGAAAATTGAAATTGAAATTTCTCGGTTTATGCCGATTCACGGTTGGTAATAACTCAATTACGAACCGTAATCGAGATTTTTGAAGAACATACTATTGGTAATAGTTCAATTATCAACCGTAATTGAAGTTACTTTTTTGTTACTCAAACAACCATACCAACCGTAAATATTCATGTGTCTTAAGAAATTATCAAATAATGATTTACGGTTCAAAAGTTAAGTTAACACACCAACCGTAGGGTAGTTACGGTTGGTCTCGATTCATTAGTTACCAACCGTAATTTAGTTACTATTGTTGTCCAAATTAATTACCAACCGAATCGGTTTTACGATTGGATCTTCCCCAAATTTAACCAACTTCACGGTTGGTATTCGATAACTTACGAACCGTAACTAAGAGTTACTGTTGGTCACGAGCAAAATTGCAACCGTAAGTTCTTCAAAATTCAAAAGTTTTGATTTTGTTATGTACTTTAGATAATTTTGAGCGAGAAAGGCTAATGAAAACTAATTTAGAAGTATACCTAGGGTCACCGGAATCACTCATTTTGGTGGAGTAAATCAAGATCTAGGTTTCACAAATATCACAAAATTTTTTTTTCTTCTCCTCAATTTTTTTTTCTTATAACTCTAAACATCCGATTTTTTGATTCTATAATAAGTGAAAATTAATTATCAAAATTAATCTTGATTATCTACACTAATCTTGATTATCATTACTAAACTAAAAAGGGTAAGACCTCTTTAACTAGAGCAGCGCGCCACTACCACTTTAAAACCAGAATATCTCCATCACTAAAAATCCTTCCCAGAATATCTCCAATCAAACTTTCGTTTCAATATCCAATATGTTTAAGATGGAGCGCAACTTCCTATATGTTTATGGAGAGCGAGCTGAAGCATATAGGAGTATTGACAAATTGGGTGAATTGTCCATTCACGTTCTATTCCATTAAATTATTTTTTATCCCCTCTTATTTCTGATCTCACATTTTAGTAGTGCCCAAATATTAATAACTGGGTCATGTTACAACATGCTACTACGTAACCCAAACAAGAAAAATTGTGCACAGGTAATCTTTCAAGCTTGTCATTCAATTGAAAATCATTCGATAGCTAGATAAGGTTTAAAAATTTTGTTCAAAGTATCTAATCCAACTAATTAAGGCACTACACGTCAGTGAAAACATGTTGTAGTAGTAGCATGTGATAATTAATTATTGCCATTAACATCGACTGGAGATCTTTACAATTGTGTACACATAACGAAGGACAATTTCTGATGCCTGCCAGTAACAATGACTTCTCTTTGACCATTCATTTTTTATGTAGTCCTTATCAATCTTGTTGATCCATTCAAGGTTATAGCACGATAACTGTCAAAAATATACGGCTACTCCTGCTTTTCTACCAAGATTGTTAATGGGGTGACCCAATTCTGGGGTGTACCAAAAACTATTTTGTTTTATACGAAAAAATTGTTTTGTTTTATTTAAAACTTGGTACATCCCAGAATTTGGTCGCCCATTAGCAGCCTTGTTTTTCTACTATCGGTTTATATATTAGAGTAGTCAATGATCAAAAACACAACCCATGTACCACATTTTCAAAAATATGCGGATGCACCATTGGTTGATTGATCTCTTGTCCATCTTTTGGAACTTCATATGAAATCTTTTCTCCCGAGAGTTCGGGTCAATTCAACTGTTCATTTGCTTCTTTTTTTTCTTGAAAATTTCGGCTACTTCCTCGCGGTAATTTATTTGGGCACTGTTACATTGTCATGCGATCCCTTGGTAACGTTGTCTACACCACTTCCTATCACCACCCTTCCATCCATCTATAGCTCAAAATCTAGTGCACCATGAATCTTTGACGGTTCCTTCCAACTAAACTCTGAAAAAAAAGAAGAAAAACATTTACTTTTTATGAATTCTTGTAATATTCTGAAAGCCATCCACACCGGCTATGAAGAATGGACTGTACATAGTGTTCTCGTTATGGAATATACAGGTTATGCATGTCTCACATTTGCCGATCTTGAAAGATAAACCCTTAAATAGGTTGTGCATTTCTTCCGACTTAGCAAGAAAAAGAGCTAATTTCCCATTGATGTTATGTAACCTTCCTAGTTTGGGGTCTATGGGGTTTATTTGAGGCCTATAGATTTCCTCACCTCTTATCTAAGGGGATAAGAGGTGTCTAAACTAGGTAAATGCACAAAGTTACCCTCACTATTAAAATTCAATCATAAACATATTCAAAAATATTCAAATCCTTTCAAAACTAAAACCTATGTAAATCATTTCCTTTACAAACTAAAATTAAAACCTAACGACATCAATCGATTTAAAGGAAATTTCATCATCATTTTTTTCAAAAAAAAAAAAAAATCAAACTAAACATCGTCGATTGCAACCCATTACTCTAAACTATACTTCTGAAATGAAAATAGTTTATACCCGAATTGAAAATGTAGAAGGATCCATAAAAGCCGCCTTTCAAACTTTTATTTTATTGGACTAAATGAGATTCGAACATGTAGCCTTCAGGCAAAGCGAGTATGGTTTTACACCCAATTTGAAAACGAGTATAATTTTATACTCGAACTGAAAATGAGTATGCCTTTCTCAAATAGAGTATAAAATCATACTCGATTTGAAAATGAGTACGAAATCATACTCATTCGGTTACGGATTTAAACTATGTTTGATGTTTTTCAACACCAACAAATAATCGGTCCATACCAACCGATTCTTAGGTAAAAGAAAATTTCAAATTTTTTTTCTGTTTGTTTTTGAAGCTACGATCAGTCTATGTAGTAATTACTATCGATCGATTCTGGGTTTTCTTCATGAATGATGAACATCAACCATAATTGGCCTACGAGAGCATGAACATCGATCGATTCTTGGTTGATGATTTTACAACAAAAAAATAATAATAAAAAAAAATCATGTTTGGTATTCATTAACATTAGTTGATTTCTGAGTTAACAAGATTAAACATTTGTTAATCAATCAAATTGACACTAATTAATCAGGAGCAAATTAGCCATTAACTAAAATAGTTGGATAAGGGGTTTTTGATTTTACTTCAAAAATCCATTTTTGTCTTCTAGTGGTAGGCCTCAAATAAAACCCGTAGGCCTCAAATTAGTAAGGTTACGTAAGCCAAGCTGCCCACTCCAATTAAACGCCCCTACACCCCCTTTAGAAATTTTCAAAGGATTGGGTAGGGAGGGGTGGGGTTAAACGCGCCTACTCCTCCCCTTCTTGTTTTGCGGAATGTAGATGATGAAATTTGGATAAAGGGAAAAAGTTTCATTTCAACCCTATAGACAGAATTCAACTCTCATGGGAGATATTAAACCCTTGGTCCTCAAGGCATCCTTAGCCAATATTTATAGTATACGTCCCCGCGAGACACTGCTGGTCGTGATGCCGTGATTCCTAGCGCACATCCTCAACGAGATAATGTTGGTCACGTAGGTTCCGTAGAGCGTCATACGTCCCCGGCATACTTATGAACCAGAACAGCCAAAATTCCAGCATGTCTTCGCGAGACGCAGCTGATTGTGATGCCATCATTCCCAGTATACGTCCTCAACGAGATGCTGCTGGTCATGTAGGCTCTGTAGATGCGTAAATACATCCTCGACGGACTTATGACCCAGAGCGGAGATTTGCATATCTCCTGTAAGCACGAATCACCCTATTTGAGATCAAAGACTGATTCCTAGTACATCATCGCGAGATACACTGGTCATGTCTACTCTAGGCTCTGACTCGACTTACTGAGGTTTCCGGATAACTCCTAGGACATCCCCGCGAGATACGCTGGTTATTCTACCTCTGAGCCTTTTTGACAGACTCCTAGAACATCCTTTCATGATACACTGGTCTTGTTGGCTCGTCATATGGACACGCAATTGATTCCTAGCACATCTCTGTAAGATACGCTGGTCAAAGACAAGTGAGCCAAAGTCTCGCAGAGACATTAATCGGGCGTACAAAGCCTTTTCTCTCTTTCTCCAAGCCGAGTTCCAACTGACCAAAGAGAGATACGGATCCGCTAAGAAAATCTCCGGAGAGATTTTTGATACGTCTACAAAATCTTGGAGAGATTCAAATCTCTCTGTAAAAATCACGAAGAGATTTTGGGCCTTCCGCACCGCAAAATCTCGGAGAGATTCAAATCTCTCTGCAAAAATCACGGAGAGATTTTGGGTCGTCCGCAAAAATCTCGGAGAGATTCAAATCTCTCTGCAAAAATCACGGAGATATTTTGAGCCGTCTCAAAATCTCAAAATCTCTCTCTCAAAATCTCGAGAGATTCAAATCTCTTCACAAAATCCTCAAAAAATCTCTCCTCAAAATCTCGGACAGATTCACATGATAGGCACACTCCTTACATAGTGCTCAAGCTTATTTCTCAGCCTCTCAAATACACTCACGGTTAGTAAATTGAGCATGAACTATACATGCCTATCCAAAAACGTGGGTAAGCTCTCTTGAGCTCCGCATTCTCAACAAAGAGACCCACAAATAATAATACAGTCTTTGAAAATGTGGGGGTACAACAACCTCACCCAATAATTCTCTTAGCAATCTGTATGGACTAACTCCAATATACTTTTAAAAGAATCAACTAGACAGTTAGACTCAATCTTAATAAAAAGTATATCAAAGAGTTATATCTCAATTTCTCGATTCAATACTTACTCAAGCAAATAGAAATCATGCAAAGTCTAATTGAATACAAGAGAAATTAACTTGAACTGTACCAAAGACCAATGTTCAAGTATCAATCAACTTCAATCAACAACCAAAGGTCGGATTTATCAATTGATTGATTCAACGCACAACATGTGATATTTCAATTATATAACAAAATATAATGTGGAAAAAAAATAACACATACTTTAACCTTACAAAATAAGAAGTTTTGTTAACGAGGAAACCGCAAATGCGAAGTAAACATCCACCATAATCATATATGAACCTAGTCCTTGAATTAAAAGTTCAAGATTGAACACACACAAAATACATTAGTGATTATTAGCCGCTACGTTACACTAGCCTACTACAAACTAACTTCTGGTTTCTCCTTCGGACCGTAGTTGAACCCCAATCAATCTCACACCGATCCAAGGTACAGTTGCTCTCCTTACGTCTCCTGATCCCAAAGCAGATACTACACACTTGATTCCTTTAGCTGATCTCACCCACAACCAAGAGTTGCTACGACCCAAAGTCGAAGACTTTAATAAACAAATCTCTATCACACAGAAAAGTCTACAGGAATAGATAAATCTGTCTCCCACAGAAATACCTACGAGTTTTGTTCCGTCTTTTGATAAATCAAGGTGAACAGGAACCAATTGATATACCATACTTATATTCTTGAAGAACAACGTAGAATTATCAATCACCTCACAATAATCTTAATCGACTAGCGAAACAAGATATTGTGGAATCACAAACGATGAGTCGAAGATGTTTGTGATTACTTTTATCTTGCCTATCGGAGAAATCCATCTCGAGTCAATTATTTTAATTGTACTCAATATGATAGAATCAGCAAGATCGGATCACGCAACTACAGAGAAAATAGTTGGGTTTGGATTCACAATCCCAATGAAGTCTTCAAGTCGTTAACCTACATGGTCTCGTTAGAAACCTAAGGTTAAAGGAGAATCGACTCTAGGTTATACAACTAGTATCACATAGGAGGTGTGGGGATTAGGTTTCCCAGTTGCTAGAGTTCTCCTTTATATAGTCTTCAAAATCAAGGTTTGCAATCTAAGTTACCTTGGTAACAAAGCATTCAATATTCACCGTTAGATGAAAACCTGATTAGATTCAAGCTAATATCTTTCAACGGTTAGATCGAACTTAGCTTGTTATATACAAATGAAATGCACGTTCATTTAGGTTTGTGTAACCGTACCTAAACGTGTACACCTAGTTGATTCAACAGTAGTTAACCAAGTGGTTAGCCATATGAGCACTTTCATATCAACCATATTCATCTTCACCATAACTAGTTCAAATGACTCAAAAGAACTAGTTAGAGAGTTATTCAATTACTTAGATCTCATAGAAGTATACAAGACACAATCGAAGCAAAAATGATTTTGATTCACTCGAATCAATTCATGAACTTTATAGCCACGGTTTGCAAATATGCATTCCTTAGTTTATATAAGTTTAAGTTCACGAATAGACCATTTTTAGAAAATAACCTACTCAAGTATGCATATCGATACACATACTTAAGTACCCGGATTAAGTTTGTTCTCAGTTCACAAACTCCAGTAGAATTTCACGGGACGTTAACTTCCGACAGTACACATACAAGTACGCGGAATTTAGTTCGGGCTATCCCGAGAAGCAAAGTACGCATACTTTGGTTCAAGGATTTTGGACTTACACAAGTATGAGTTCACATACAATGTTTATATCCATTCAAGGTTATATATTCTAAACTCTCATTTCAATCATTGAAACATTCTTAGAGGATGTCAAATAGAGATTACTCACACACTATTCTTCATCAAAGCGATTTTCAAGATATTGAAATAATCAACATGACTTTCGTCACTTGTAAAGATGAACTTGGACAAAACGAAATCTTACCAACACATATTTCGCGAAATAGATAAGCAATATAAACTCGGCTCGAAATAGCAAATGTGTATAATCGAAGTCTATATAGTAATACGACTTTTGTCTCAAGATAGGAGATAAAGTAGATAGACTTTTGAGTGATAGATAAGTTCAAGTCTCCACATACCTTTTAGTCGATGAAGTTCCACCAGTTCCTTGAGTAGTTCTTCGTCTTTGTATGATGATCGCCGTGGAGTCTAGAGCTCAACTACACTTTCTATCCTAGTCCGAGACTTAGCTATAATTAGACTAGAAATCAAGACTTATAGTTTTGGCAACTAAACTTGACAAACAAGCTTGAGATAACAACGCTTGCGAGTTCGACCGAGCAGTGCTCTAACAGTCTTCACATGACATATGTGACCGGCCATGGAGAGAGGGAGATAAGCCTCAGCTCCTCTCACACTCTTCACATAATTCCTGAGGAATTCCATTCCTTTTCACGTGACTCATCCTAGTCATTCTCACAAATCAGAGAATATCTCTCTATGTTGGCCAACTCGGCTAAAGAGAATATTCCTCTCTCAACACATCATCACAAAGGATGACTCATCTTCACACAAATTGGAGGATAACAATTAGGGTTTTGGTCTGGCGGTCCACGACACGTGTGAGAAATACCCGGCTTATTTCTTACCGCAGAAGAGAGTAAAGGCAGTGGAATAATGAGATAAACTCAACCTAGTTTATCCCTATTTCTGGAGAGACGGTAGAATTGTTCCGCACGGCACAAAAAGCAATCCTTATCTTCACCGACCTGAGATTAGTGAATTCATCTATAAATAGGCCCTCTATTTTTCCAAGCTACGATCATCTTTCTCGTAACCTCTCAGAGCAATAACTTGTTCTCTGATCTATCTCTTCATCTGCTTCCCTCCCTAAGACCAGCCCTAATCCTTCTTCCATGTGACTGAAGAAGCCTTTGAATGGAAAACTGTGCGCGGTTTAGGCGAAGACTGTTCGTGCTCAACCTCCCGAAACTCACTTTCAGAAACCCTAGAATCCCACTTCTAACCTTTCTTAGATTTTAGGTAACTACATTTTGGCGACCACAGTGGGAGGTTGTTCACTCGGTTACAAATATCAATCACGGTCTCTTAGGAAGGAAGACGATTCCATCAATCCAAAACAAAAAACATTCTATTGATTCAGTCTCTGCAAATCCATCACAGGCTTAAAGAGTTATCCCTACCAACACTTTCTCTCTCTTTCGAGTTTGACCTTAGTGAATAGGTTAGTGCGTCCCAGATCACATGGATCTCTTCCCACATAACAAAACTCCCTAGTAACCTATTTTCATAAAAATCTACTGTTAATCCTTGAAAATGTTGGGTAAGGACCAAAGAGAACTCCTAGAGACTCAACAGAATCTTGCAAAATCTTAGATCGACGTCCAGACTTATCTGAAAACTCCTTTAGAGTAACCAGTAGGGATATATCCAACAAATGTAGATCGAGTACACGTTTCCTAAAGAATGAGTACTAAAACTGCTGAGAATAGCACTGATGGGATCTTTCCTGCAATCAACCTCACCGGAGAAGATAAAGCTCATTATGAACGCGACAGAGCAAAGGAGCAACCATCCAGCCGACCTTATCACTCTCAAGGAACCTCTAAACTTGGAGACCCGAATATTTTCTCCAAAATTTGTTTAGGTCAAGGGCCCTCTCGACTCTCTGAAGTTTACTTCACTTTACTATTTTACTTATAACTCTTTCATTTTGTATCAGATTGACCTAGTTCTTTTTCTATCGGATTTGTCTTGTCGTTGTTTACATGATAAACCTAGCAAAAACTTGGAAAGGTTCCAAGAAATTCGTGACCTCGACAAAAGCTTTGCAGAGCCACATAAGGTCATAAATCGCCAGCCGAGATGCATCTTGTCATTTTCGTGTTTCAAAGGATCATGACCTGAACGCGACAAAGTATAAGATTAGACTAGATTTCAAGATATTGCTCGGCCAAAGCTCATACTTATCTGAAGATTCAAATCCTCCGGTCGATATGCTATCTCAACACCCGTCCCGCCCGAAAGAAAAGGAGTCCTAAAGATTATACGACTAAGTCTCGATGAGCCTCCATCTCTGCTATACCAACGATTATCCAGTATCATTTTTCGATGGGACCTCAGTTCACCCAAGAAGGAGAAGGAGAATATCTTCACACCTGAACCTACCAAGGGAAAAGAAATCTGAAGTGCCAATAATTCAAATAGAACTTCATTACTTGACATACAGCCGCAACCAACTACTATCACTGAAGTAAACATGGGAAGGATCCGAGACCGCAGATCCAAGCCACACGCTGCTCGAAGTTCTGTCAGTAAAAGCCTCCTCTCTCAAAAAATATATGCTCGGCAGGCTATCCTATAAGTCAAAGTCATACGTGATGAACGAAGGACAAGATATGACGATCACTTACAACTTACTCAGGTCAAAACACAATTTTACCGCGTGAAGAAATGCCAAGAAGATTTCCGTAGAACTATCCCATGAACGAAGTCACCACAAATCGATTATTCATCTACATTCATAGTTCTGCTAGTCCTAGAAGGCGCACATTGTTCTCAATTTTAGTTTACCATCTCCTAGAAGAAAGACATATCTCGATAGATGATTCAGTTATGTAAGTTCGCATGAATCCTATCAAGATACCTAGTAGAGGTGGAACAACAACTTCATATTGTCCACAAAGACACATGCGGCAGTATCTCGACATGACTTTCCACAAACGTATCCAACCCACAGATTATTGCGTGCCTTCTCATACGCTTCAAGGGTCTTACTTCATTTTCCAAGCATCCCGACTCAATGGGAATCCCTAATCTTATATCAAACTGGGGACTAACGAAGAATCGTGCATCACATACATGCATGGTCAACATGAGGTGGCCCAAACATCCAGTTTTCAGATAACAAATTTAGCAACGATCAACGCAAGAGTCTCAAAAGATCAGGACACATCAAGACCATTCAACTCCTCAAACCCACATCATGACAAGTTATAACTTAGAGACTAGGAGACTAGAGATCGTCCTTTAAAATCGTGAACGAAACTTATCTGTGAATCGATATATCAAAGTCTCCCCTCTTTTCAGCCTCGTTGAATATGTCATAGTTACCATGCTCTCTATAATCAGGCGACTATGTTCCGGATCCTGACTAAAGATACGAAGATTCAAATTTGAATATTTTAATCTGTTTTAGGGTTTTATACGCGTGCACCGGGACTAGGGATTGCAATGGGTTTAAAGAGGAGTCTAAAGTTTCCACTCTACTCAGACGCGGCTCATACTTTATCCACATAACTCGACGAACTAGGAAAATGGGTAGATAATTCGAAAACACACCCTTGACAAGAAATACACGTTTATGTCTCTCCTATCACGTGTTAAAATGGTATGATGTTTCAAAATACGATCTAAGAGATATCATCAAAACACTTGAAGGAATTGATGTTGAATCTCTGGATTCCCGAGTTCAACTTCACATGTGATTACTACTGACTAAAGAAGCTCCAAATCTATATTTGTCACTACTATATAAAAGTTGAGTCTCTTCTGTTCGATATTTGGGGTCAACCACTGAAATAGGACGTCAAACGAAGTTTTATAATATCCGGAGTGAAGATCGCGCAAAAGAATGACCTCCTACTACGAATTTTACTTAGGGTTTCCATCCACTCGCACAGAAATAGAGCCAACTAGGGTTTGCAAAAATTAGTAACTCATGAGGGTCTTCTTCCTTTACAAGATGCGTACAGAAAAGGTCAATAAAAGGAAAATATCAACCCTGAAGAACAGAGGCCCCTAAAGAAAATCTCTTGCTTCATGTTTAGCATGTTCCATCTCTTCATCTACCATGTTTCATTACAGATTAAGAAACTCTCTAAAAATACGAGGACCTGAACTCAACTCACCCCGACGGATCCTGACAGAATTGAGCCTCGCAACCACCTCACATTGAAAGTAAAGATTCTCACGGGATTTCACCAAGCTTCCCAGGTTTACAAGATCATCAGAAGCAAGATCGTTCAGAGTTACCATTCTCATGATATAATCCATCGGTAAGTGTTTCATCCGAAGTCAAGATATGGGTTTTGTGAAATTACCCTCATGCCGGTCAGTTGTCTCTACACTCGAATCTCTTCCTGAAATCCCATTGAAATTTTTGAAGCCCGCCTCATCCGCATTGTGCCAAGATCTAACTCGTTCTCACCATAAAGAGGACTCTACAAACAAAGCGAAGATCAGATAAGGCTACAAAGTTCAAACTACATAAGTTAAAATCAAGGGAGAAACAACAAATGAATATGGTTTGATTTACATGAAGACCGGTCCTTTCCCCTAAAACCTTGTCCCCATACAGCCCCTTCAAGCATTGTCCTATCCTAATCTCTTCAAGCCTTGTCTTCTCCTAATCCCTTCAACCCTAACCTCATGCATAGAGTCTTATCCTTATCAAGGAATCCATCTCACATCTCATGGGATGCTCACATATTTTTTTGGGTCCACACTTTCCATGAAGAATCAAGAGAAGACATGCTTTTTCGTAAATAAGGGTAAAAACGTATAAGCATGTCACATACGACGTGTTTTGGCTCAAGGGGATCAAATTCACGACCTATAACAAGATATGGAAGGTTAATTAGGTGTTGATGGTGGGTTTTAGCTTAGGGTTAAAATCGTAAAACTGTACAACTGACATGATGTCACTATGACCATTTATTGAATCGATCAACATGCCTACGTAAGAATTACCATGGTACCTTTTTGTTTCACGTGTCATGTTCCACGGCAGAACCCTTAACATGACCGACATCATCTATGCCAAACCCTAATTATCATGCTACCGCGCCAAGGCATGCCAACCATGCCACCCCACATCTCTCGCGCCAAGGCATGCCAACCATGCTAGCCAATGGAAAACCACCATCTCCGCTCCAAGGCATGCCAACCATGCCAAACCCTTCAATGGAAAACCATGCCACCATCTCCGCCAAGCCAACCATGCCAGCCGCACCTTTCCAATGGCAAACCATGCCAACCACGCTAGCCAAGCATGCCAACCATGCTAGCCACACCATGCGCCAATGGCATGCCAAACCCTTGGCCCCACCATGTCAAGCCAACCGCACCTTGCCTTGGCCCCACCATGCCAAGCCTTCCGTGCCAAACCCTTGGCCCCACTATGCCAAGACCATCCGCGCCATTTTTTGCCTTGGCCCTACCATGCCAGCCTTCCCTATGCGGCTACCAAAACGAAGGCGTGCGACGATCAACGACCACCCTTCCATCCTAAATGAAAATCCTAGCCGTCCAAGGTCGCCAAACAACGCATGGTAACCTTTGGCCCAAAACCTTAGTTTTTGCCACGCCAAACCGCGCCAAAGCATACCATACCACATGTGCCAATGGCATGCCAACCACCTTGCCGCGCCATACCATGTTAGCCTTCCCTATACGGCTACCAAAATGAAGGCGTGCGACGATCAATGACCACCCTTCCATTCTAAATGCAAATCCTAGCCGTCCAAGGTCGCCAAACAATGCATGGTAACCTTTGGCCCAAAACCCTAGTTTTGGCCACGCCAAACCGCGCCAAAGCATACCATACCACATGTGCCAATGACATGCCAACCACCTTGTCGCGCCATACCATGTCAGCCTTCCCTATGCGGCTACCAAAACGAATGCGTGCGACGATCAACGGTTACCCTTCCATCCTAGATGCGAATCCTAGTCGTCCAAGGCTTCCAAACAACGTATGGTAACTTTTGGCCCAAAACCCTAGTTTTGGCCACGCCAAACCGCGCCAAGGCATACCATACCACGTGTGCCAATGGCATACCAACCACCTTGCCGCATTACGCCACACCGGCCTTCCCTATGCGGCTACCAAAACGAAGGACTGCAACAATCAACGACCACTTTTTTATCTAAGGTGCAGATCTTAGCCGTCCAAGGTTACCAGCTAACGCATGGCATCCTTTGGCCCTAGTTTGATCACACCTAAACAAAGCCAAAACCCTAACTTTTGGCCGCGCCTAAACCAGGCCATAGTAAAGCCATATTGATCATGCTTTCATGCCACTGGCTACCAAACGAAGGGTTGCAATAATCAACGACTACCTTTCCTCTTAAGATGCAAAATCTCGACCGAGGGTCACCACCGAGCCGGCAAGTCTCCCAAGCTCAACTTGACTGACAAAAACAACGTGCTACACGTTTTCCACGAAAACACTCAAGACATCAACGCATGTCACAAACTGGAGGATGCTCATTGGGTATTGGTTTGGCGGTTTACATCGTGCGGCGTACACTACGCCCGTTATAAGAAAGTGTCATAAGGATGAGGCGGTTAGTAAATACAGGGAGTAATGGTGAAACACTTTCTTTTATGGAACATTAATTCCAGGCGTTACCGGTTACCACCTCCTCCCATTTACTCACCCGTTTTCCATTTCTTAATGAGACCAGAGTACGTTTCACTTCGACTTGTATAAATAGGCATTACCTATTTCCACCGAACAACAGGTTCAGATCGGGGAGCATATAATACTCAGAAAAAATTTGCTATCTCTCCATCGGTTAGCTTCCCACTTTCTGATACAAGTCGTAAAACAACTACTCTTCCTGAATCAACTAGTCTGGTCTCAACACTTTCTTCGCTTCCCTCCCAAAACCAACCCTTCTCATTCGCTTTGTGACCGAATCAAGTCTGGAACGACCATTTCTTTGTTTAGGCCGGATTTTTAAATATTGATCTCTCGAATCTAAAGTACTCCCTTGCAGTACATTATTTAGGGTTTAAATTCGTTTCTCACCCACTCACCCGAAATTACCAAAATCAGCAGAAACCGTTTTCACCCTCAAACAATTGGCGACCATAGTGGGAGGTCAATCTCTCGGTCCCAATATCAATTTCAGAATACGTTTCTCTAACTCAAGAGGATGGTCGGTTTTAGGGCTGAATCCGTGTCCTCAAGTTCCACTCAGGCGAACGGAAATGTTTCCTTCCCCAACGCAACACCCAACAACGCAATCAATGAAGGAATTCCAAGACTAACTGACTTGGTGCGGATTCAGGAGATCCACACCAAGAACATGGGTCTGATGAAAAATGCGATTAACATCATACTGGACTTCCTCATCAACTTAACGGAAGAGTTGAACGGTTCACTTGCCCCGGAAACTCCAGGACTGGGGACTAACATCCCAAACGATCACTCCCAAGTCAACAGCTTCACTACTAATCAGAAACCAGTAGGCCAGGAAGCGGCCTCACTGGTGGAAAATTTATGTGAACTCTTACATCTTTCAAAAGATCAACGGATGGAGACGTTCACTGCCATCAATCGAATAACATTAAGCGCGTCCTTGACTCCTTCACGCTTGGAAACATCAAGAACGCCAGAGATGTCCATCAATAATATCACGTTTACCGACGACGACATGATGGCAGAGGAAGGCCATAACCGGGCCCTACACGTCATGGCCCGTATCAATGACGTGGAATTCAAAAGGGCTCTCATCGACACGGGAGCATCCTCCAATGTTGTTACCCTTAGGACGCTCAGAACGGTCAGGTTACGACCGAACGAATTCATGCGATAGTCCACTACAATGACTGATTTCGAAGGCAACCAAACCAGCACGTATAGGTACGTCAACCTGAATCTCTCAGTAGGACCCGTCCAGTCAAAAGTAAGGTTCGAGGTAATCGAAAAGGAGCCAGATTACCACATGATACTTGGAAGACCATGGCTCCACGATAACAGAATCATCCCTTCGATGTATCACCAGTGCTTGAAAACCATGTTGAACGGAGAAGTCGTTCGCATCGCTGCATCATTATTTCCATATGCGCCGATCTATGGCATGGAGATTTTTGAGCCAAGAAAGGACCCGCAGGCCACAGCCAACAAGACTCACCACACTCCACTTCCAAAGTGGACGTCCATTGAAGAAAGTGGTGGTCTTGCACCGCTTTGCGGAGAAACCCGGTCTCACATCACCCCTTCGAAAGAGAGACACACCAACCTCCACCCACCAAACCGGGGTTCGGCTTACACCCATACCAAGCGAGGAAGGGATTTTACTATAGGTCATGATGAAAAAGGGAAAACCGTATATCGGCGCCGTTGTTAGCAATTAACAGGGGAGACTACCACACAGTCCCTCCACCCAATGGAACTCCAACGTAGTAACGAGCCGTAGGAGGAAGTACCTAATGCACCACGACAACTACAAGACGGGACCAACTCTACCATGGACGAACTTGAGGTTGTTAATATCGGGGAGTGAAGAATCTCCGCGACCCATCTCGATAAGCTCGACTCTGTGTGCAGACGAACGTGTAAAGCTGGTATACCTCCTCAAGGAATATCAAGACGTATTCGCATGGACATACGAGGAAATGAGGAAAATCGCCAAGCAAACCCGAGACAATTGGACGAAAATGCCCTACTTATCAAGGAATTGCTCATCATTTAAATGCCCGTATCAAGGAAATGCCCGGATCCAAACCGGTCAAGCAAACCCTGAGACAATTCCGGCACGATGTAGAAGAACAGATTAAGGTAGAAATTCAAAAGCTACTAGCGGTTGGTTTCATCAAACCGATTCACCACCCTACTTGGTTGGCCAACGTTGTTCCGGTAAAAAAAGAATAATGGCCAGATCAGGTGATGTGTCGATTTTAGAGATTTGAACAAATGTTGACCTAAAGATGACTTTCCGCTTCCCAACATTGACATGCTAGTAGACGCCACCAGTGGACATGGTATGTTCTCTTTCATGAATGGATACATCGGATACAACCAAATAAAGATGTACGAACACGACACAAGTAAGACGGCTTTTCTAACTCCTCTTGGGAACTTTTACTGCACTGTGATGCCCTTTGGTTTGAAAAATGCTGGCGCCACATACCAACGCGCCATGACCCCCATTTTTCACGATATGATGCACAAGCAAGTCGAAGATTATGTAGATGACATAGTGGTCAAGTCAAAAACTCGGGCAGCCCATACAGGAATTCTGCGGCAAGTGTTCCAAAGATGTCGCGAGTACAAACTGAAGATGAATCCATTGAAGTGTGCTTTTGGTGTCTCTCCGGGCAAGTTCCTAGGTTTCCAGGTGACTGCCGAGGAAATTAAAGTTGACCCAGTCAAAACAAAGCCATCCTCACGATGCCACCACCGCGAACCGTGAAAGAACTCCATAGTTTTATGGGTAAAATAAACTACATTCGCCGCTTCATACCAGGATTGGCTCAACTTGTTTCTTCGTTTAACCCCTTATTGAAGAAAGGAGCAAGCTTTGTCTGGACCACACTACAACAGGAAGCGTTCCGGAAAATTCAGCAAACATTATCTTCCCCAGCCGTCATGAAGTCACCCATACAAGGAAGACCGCTACACCTCTACAGTGCTTTTAGCGGCACTGCTGTCGGAGATCTCCTTGCCCAAGAAGATGACGAAGGGATTGAGAATCACATATACTACTTCAGTCGAACTTTAAGAGATGCCGAACTCAGATATCCCAAAGTAGAAAAGGCGTGCTTAGCTTTGATCCACTCCATCCAGAAATTCAGGCATTACCTACTATCCAATAAAGTGGTGCTGATATCTAAGTCCGATCCGGTGAAGTTCCTCCTCTCAAAACCGGCCCTAATAAGAAGACCGGCCAAATGGCTCCTCCAAATGTCAGAGTTCGACATAACATGCGCTTCCCCGAGAGCCATCAAAGGGAAAGCAGTTGCGGATTTACTGGCGGCGTTTCCGGGAGAGAATACCATGGCACTACACGAGGACCTCCCTGGAGACTTTCCGGAAATCTCTTTAATCCAAGAAGAAACATGGCTACTATTCTTAGACGGCTCCGCTACTCCTAACAACGGTACTGGAGGAGCATGTGTGGTTCTAGTATCCCCAGCTGGTGAAGTATTGTCGCACTCCTTCAAGCTAGACTTCCCCTGCACCAACAATTCAGCAGAATATGAAGCCTTTCTCATCAGACTGTCCTTGGCTAAACGAGCTGAAGCCACGCGTCTGGAAATAAGAGGGGACTCTAAATAACTTGTCAACCAGGTGAACAGAGTATACGCACTGAAAGAAGTAACCTTGGCCCCATACAGAGCCGAGGCACAAAAACTGCTAAACAACTTCGCCGACGTGACCATAACACATATTGGGCGCAGTGGCAACCAACGCGCTGATTTCCTAGCCACGCTAGCATCAAAACTGTAATTTGAAGGTTTTGAGGAAGCCCTGACAGTGAAGAGACGAACCGTGGCTTCAACATGGCTTTCACAACCCGAAGAGGATGAAGCTGGTGACTGGAGAACACCAATTATCTAAGAACTTAACATCTCACTTTTCCAGGGAAAGGTCAGTCTCAAAACCTTACAAAATTTCTTCATGCTCCGAGGGGTGCTATATCATCGAAATCCAGACGGTTCCTTGTCAAGATATCTTGGAGAAGGAGAAGCACAACAACAACTCAACCACGTCCATGATGAGATATGCGGACAAACATTAGTGGTAACACTCTATCGCCGTTTGCAACGCCTTGGCTACTACTGGCCAGAAATGGAGGATCAATCTTGGTTACTTAAAAGAACCTGTTCCAACTGTCAAGCACCGTCGCATCAATTAGAAGTTTTCAATATTGGTCACGCTGGGGACTGGCAGGAGCCATACATCGGTTACCTTCACGACGGCATACTCCCCACCAATAAGAAGGATGCAGCCAAGATAAAACAAAGATCCGAGAGATTCGTATTCCACGAAAGAATCTTATATCATAAAAGCCTTGGAGGAAGTTTGCTACGATGTTTGAACGAAGCAGAAATCCCAATCATGCTGAAAAAGATGCACGAAGGTGAACGTCAAGGAAGACGGAAATTATTTCTCCAGATACACGAGAAATACTACTGGCCAACCATGGAGGATGATGCAGTTTCGTCCAGAGGTGCAAAAAATGTCAAATTCACGAAAACCTTATCCATGTACCGTCGACTCCCCTGCATTAAAAAAGCAGTCCGTGACCCTTTCAAAGCTGGGGACTTGACATCATTGGAAAGATCAATCTGTCGTCCTCAAAGCATCACGAGTACATAATAACAGCAACTGAATATTTCACCAAATGGGTCGAAGCCATACTATTACGAGGGATAAATGAAACCACAATCGCGGCATTCATTAAAGAGTACATTATCTTCCGATTTGGCGTGCCAAAACATATCATCACCGACAACGGCACTCCTTTTGCAAACAAGCAAGTACGGGAGTTACTCGAAGAATACGAAATTAATCAAGTCTTCTCCACCGTGTACTACCCCTAAGGGAACGAACATGTTGAAAGCACCAACAAAACTCTGATCCGAATCCTCAGTCGGACAGTGCATGATAATCCTCGGACATGGCATGAGCAATTGCCAATGACACTCTGGGCGTACCGGACATCACCAAGAAGTTCCACCGGGGCCTCTCCCTACTCCCTTGTTTACGGCGCAAACGCCGTCCTACCAGCGGAAGTTAAAATCCCGTAGTCTAGGATTGCCAAAGCAAGCGGAGTTCGATGGAATGAAGCTGAAGCATTGAGCGCTAGAGTTTCAGAATTGGAAGATCCAAGGCGGAAGAACATGCACAAGCATACAGAAATAAAGTTTCCAGAGCATATAACAAAACCGTTAAGCCTCGGGTTTTTCAAGTGAGATATTTGGTACTGACGACTTCCAAACACATTCAGCAAGACGCGTCCACACCAAAATTCTCCGCAAAGTGGGAAGGGCCTTATATAGTCACAAAAGCGTACAACAGTGGGTACTACAAGGTCATTAAAGAATATGGAGGAAAACTGGAAGCAGTCATCAACGGAAAATGGCTTAAGGCATACTACACCTGACCACCACCTCGCGCCCCGCCGTATCACAAACATGGATAGCCAGGCATCTTTCCACTTTTCTTCCACACCTCAAATATCAAGTCTCTTTTCCTTTGTTTGATTGAAGTAAATCATTAAAATTCTCTTATTCTTTAAAAAAAAAAAAAAAACACACAAAAAAAAAGATATAGCAAAAATATGCTTAAAACCCAGAAAGATACCAAACATCTCACAACCACATAACTCAGAAAAGCCCATCCAACAGATTGTAATCCCTCGAAAGTATCATCTTTAACCGGCATTGATACCTTTCAGTCCTGCTCTCCAAGTTTCGGATTGACTCTTCCACCTTCCGTGACTCCATGGCCAGAGCTTTCTCCTCTTCTAGAATAGCTTTCGTAGCAGGGACCACGCCAGCAAGAATACCGGCTCTGTCGAATTTCACAATATCAAGACGATGTCGCAACCAACTAACGTTGAACTTCAGAGATTCACAGGTAGACACCATATTCTCCCACTTTTGAATAGTTGATTCCACGATAACACGGATAGACATACTCTCCATTTCGACGACCATCGGCGAGAGACAATTCACTATGGAAACTAAAGCGGACGAACAATATTGCACCACGCTCCTTGTGACGGACCGGAAAATTACGCCTTTGGCGCGTTGCCCCGCAGGCCGTAATCTCCCCGGTGCGCCATGATGAAGCTACGATCCGGGCCTCAAAGCTAGGCAAATGCACGTCCAATTGCCCTTGCAAGCATGCTCGTGGAGCATGACGCAGCCTAACTTAGCTTCCACACTGCTTCCAACTTACCCTTGTCCCGCAAAAGGGTTTAAGGCCATAAGGCCAATGCCAATGCATTTTTCATGCATCTCTGGCTTTACCTTTACGTATGGAATTCATAATTGAATTTCCTAGCTAATGAGCAACCGTCACATTGTCGTGTCTTGTCCAGGCATAAGCCTTGGACTTTAGCGTAGGCCACACCAAGCCCTTGCCATTTCCCACGTTAACTCGCTTACCATCTCTTCGAAACTTGATAGGAAGTATGAGCATTCACTTACTGGCATGCAACTAAGCCTCATCAAGTCTGGCCACAATCATCTCTTGCGTCGAGCTACCAAGCTTAGATGATATGAGGGGCCAACGTGCGGACCTGAAATGCCGCAACTCATTGCGGCTGCCTCACGTACCCTTCCCTACTCTAAAGGGATCAAGTACGGACCTTAGTTCATCACGAAGGGACAGAAACTTAAGCCAACTCGTTTGCATGGCCGTGGCCAAGCAATAATGGAAATGGCCTAGTCCGTATAGGCCGTTCCGTCGGAATGCATCCAAGTGATGCATGTTTGGTCCGCAATATGGCATAATGATGCCTAAGCATCAAATGCCCTCTTCGCGAGGCTACGCAACTATAAATGAGCCTTAGGCATCATTTATACTCTTCCGGCTAAGCTATGAAGCTTACTTGGTGCATAGTCCGCATATGCACCATCAACCAACTACCCCTCCCTATATATGTTAATTTGACATTTTTAGAACTCAATTGAGGGGACCAAAATATTTCATCAACTCCCCGTTTACTATTCATGGCCGTTGCCATGTATTTTCCCGATGTCCGGCCATGTTGGCCGTCCTCTTCCAACCAGATGTCCGGCCATGTTGGCCGTCCTCTTCCAAGGTCATCTACCCAATCGACCTAATGCATCATTTGATGCAAGATTGGCTCTTGGCCAATGTAGCTTCCAACCAATGCCATATTGGCCTTAGCCAATATGCATATGCGATGTGCCTTACTTGGCACCATATATGGCCCAGGGCCAAATGCATCACACCATGCAAAGGAAGCTTTGGATGAAGCTTCATCACAAGAAAATGGCGCATCTTTTAGCATGCGCCATGCTAAAAACACGGGGTGTTACATTATCACACCCTTCAAAGAATTTCGTCCCCGAAATTCAAAACCAAAGCTATTGTGGACAATCTCTTCGAGTTGGATTTCCGAGCAAAAGTCCCATACCGAAGCTCGAAATCACGGGTTTCTTCAAGTCGTCATGAACAACAATTTAGACCTTCGAGCACATGTCCCATACCACCTCGCCCAGAATCCAAAAAGTTCCCACAACAAAACAAGAATCGCAATTGGCCGCTGCCAAGAGGATATCTCGACAAGGTATCCTAGATAGCATCCCATACTACCACCCAGAATCCCTAAGGTTCACAAGTTGAAAGATGTCATCGAAATGACAAGGCAAAACTCAACGCAACACCGTGAGGACCAATCTCTAATGCCAAAGTGCGAGTTGGATGCAAGCCACCGTCCCCGACGGATTTACGGGTTGCCACTGTAGGTGGGATGCTAGCCGGGCTCGACAACGCACACCCTTGGCCGGTGCCAACGTGTGGGGATGATCAGTCCCATTGTCTACCCACCGTCCCAGACGGTCTTCCGGATGCTCGTAAGCGGGGTGCCACAGAGGCCTGGCAAACTCACAGTACTTATACAAGCTCAACTCGATTTGTAAAGTAACTGGCTCAGCAGATTACAAACTCTTTCCGCGCGAAGTTGGCCTACTCTCCAACTTTAAGTTTTCATCAAGGAAAATACTCTCCAATGAGTCCACTCCGCACAAGTCCCTAGAGTTTTCTCGGAACTTGCTCGATACCATCTGTGACGGGATGGGAAAATTACGCCTTTGGCGCGTTGCCCCGCAGCCGTAATCTCCCGGTGCGCCATGATGAAGCTACGATCCGGGCCTCAAAGCTAGGCAAATGCACGTCCAATTGCCCTTGCAAGCATGCTCGTGGAGCATGACGCAGCTAACTTAGCTTCCACACCGTTCCAACTTACCCTTGTCCCGCAAAAGGGTTTAAGGCCATAAGGCCAATGCCAATGCATTTTTCATGCATCTCTGGCTTTACCTTTACGTATGGAATTCATAATTGAATTTCCTAGCTAGCTGAGCAACCGTCACATTGTCGTGTCTTGTCCAGGCATAAGCCTTGGACTTTAGCGTAGGCCACACCAAGCCCTTGCCATTTCCCACGTTAACTCGCTTACCATCTCTTCAAAACTTGATAGGAAGTATGAGCATTCACTTACTGGCATGCAACTAAGCCTCATCAAGTCTGGCCACAATCATCTCTTGCGTCGAGCTACCAAGCTTAGATGATATGAGGGCCAACGTCTTTGGACCGGCAATGCCGCAACTCATTGCGGCTGCCTACGCACCCTTCCCTACTCTAAAGGGATCAAGCACAGGACCGTAGTTCATCACGAAGGGACAAACTTAAGCCAACTCGT
This sequence comes from Papaver armeniacum, assembly GCA_023531295.1. Taxonomy (NCBI): domain Eukaryota; kingdom Viridiplantae; phylum Streptophyta; class Magnoliopsida; order Ranunculales; family Papaveraceae; genus Papaver; species Papaver armeniacum. The sequence continues at coordinate 258,705 of JAJJWW010001215.1, read as the reverse complement.
TTGCATGGCCGTGGCCAAGCAATAATGGAAATGGCCTAGTCCGTATAGGCCGTTCCGTCGGAATGCATCCAAGTGATGCATGTTTGGTCCGCAATATGGCATAATGATGCCTAAGCATCAAATGCCCTCTTCGCGAGGTTACGCAACTATAAATGAGCCTTAGGCATCATTTATACTCTTCCGGCTAAGCTATGAAGCTTACTTGGTGCATAGTCCGCATATGCACCATCAACCAACTACCCCTCCCTATATATGTTAATTTGACATTTTTAGAACTCAATTGAGGGGACCAAAAATATTTCATCAACTCCCCGTTTACTATTCATGGCCGTTGCCATGTATTTTCCCGATGTCCGGCCATGTTGGCCGTCCTCTTCCAACCAGATGTCCGGCCATGTTGGCCGTCCGCTTCCAAGGTCATCTACCCAACTGACCTAATGCATCATTTGATGCAAGATTGGCTCTTGGCCAATGTAGCTTCCAACCAATGCCATATTGGCCTTAGCCAATATGCATATGCGATGTGCCTTACTTGGCACCATATATGGCCCAGGGCCAAATGCATCACACCATGCAAAGGAAGCTTTGGATGAAGCTTCATCACAAGAAAATGGCGCATCTTTTAGCATGCGCCATGCTAAAAACACGGGGTGTTACACTCCTGGTGGCGATGTGGCCATATATCCTCCATATCTTTGTGCAAAGATCCACGAATTCTTTCCGCACCAGAAACCCACTGACATTCCGGTAATTAGAAGATTTACACCTCATGCAGGTTCCGAACGACAAACCTGCATTGGGATACTCATGACAAGAAATTCCTAAGTAGGCGTTCTCCGGATCTGCAGCGGTTGGTGGGATCGGCCTTGAAGGAAAAAGGGTAACCAAATCATCTTTATCAATGATGGTAACGCACACTCCGACAGGATATCTCTATACAGAAGAAAACTTTTGTCATTTATCGGCAAACAATGAAACACCTGTTGGTCAATAAAAACATACCTTATAATCTTCTTGACTCGAATAACCCGGATAGGGGAATTGTTGCAAGAGTCAGGCCTCACGCGTTTGACTGGAGAATCTAACTGGCTCGAGGATTATTCACTTCTGATCGACACGATGAAGAGAGGTGGACTAAACAAGAGGAGATCTTTGTTGTAAAAATGGGAAGACGATGCAACTTCACCGGCGTAAATATCGTGGAAACCCTAAAGGAAGAAAGAGAAACACAGACTGAATAAGCGGAACATGATTGCATCACGACCGGGAAATCTGCCTCAAACAAAACCCCTCATCAAAAAAAAAAAAAAAAACTAATGAAAGCCAAACGAGACAGGAGGGCGTGATACTTTGACATTTGAATGAGGAAAGGACTTCTTATTTGAGTCGAGTAAGGAAAAGAGGCAATCGGACCCGCAAAGATAAATCACCACTGTGCCAAGCCATCCGCGCATGCTTTGCCTCACCAAACCACGCCTTGCCTTGGCCTACCACGCCAAGCCGTCCGCAACATTTCCTTGGCCCAACCATGCCAAGACGTCGGCGCCATGACTTGCCGCGCCAACACCAACAACTCGCTAAGCCAGCGTCATGATGTTCCCTAACCCATCCAAGATGATGCATAGCCATACTAATCCGACGATCTTCATCCCACCACTTCACGGTCTACACCACAAATACTATCTCTGCAAGGCCTCCAAACACGGGGATCATGAACTCTCCTTCCCTCTCGAAAAAGGTTAGTCGGACCTTCCTGACTATCTTTTCACGACTTTTCATTTCGATTTTTGTCCTTGCCCATCACCATCTTATGCTTACCTCGCAACAATGCTCATGTTCCGAGCTAAGCAGGGGACTTAATGTTGATGGAGGGTTTTAGTTTAGGGTTAAAATCGTAAAACTGTACAACTGACAGGACGTCACTATGACCATTTATTAAATCGATCAACATTCCTACGTAAGAATTACCAGGGTACCTTTTTTTTCACGTGCCATGTTCCACGACAGAACCCTTAACATGACCGACATCATCTATGCCAAACCCTAATTCTCATGCTACCGCGCCAAGGCATGCCAACCATTCCAGCCGCACCACTATGCCAATGGCAAACCATGCCAGCCACATTTCCGCGCCAAGGCATGCCAACCATGCCAGCCGCACCACCGTGCCAATGGCAAACCATGCCAGCCACATTTCCGCGCCAAGGCATGCCAACCATGCCAGCCGCACCACTGTGCCAATGGCAAACCATACCATCCACATCTCCGCGCCAAGGCATGCCAACCATGCCAGCCGCACCACTGTGCTAATGGAAAACCATGCCAGCCACGTCTACCGCGCCAAGGCATGCCAACCATGCTAGCCACACCATGCGCAAATGGCATGCCAAACCCTTGGCCCCACCATGCCAAGCCAACCGCACCTTGCCTTGGCCCCACCATGCCAATCCGTCCGTGCCAAACCCTTGGCCCCACTATGCCAAGATCATCCGCGCCATTTTTTGCCTTGGCCCTACCATGCCGGCCTTACCTATGAGGCTACCAAAACGAAGGCGTGCGACGATCAACGGCCACCCTTCCATCCTAAATGCAAATCCTAGTCGTCCAAGGTCGCCATACAACGCATGGTAACCTTTGGCCCAAAACCCTAGTTTTGGCCACGCCAAACCGCGCCAAAGCATACCATACCACATGTGCCAATGGCATGCCAACCACCTTGTCGCGTCATACCATGTCAGCCTTCCCTATGCGGCTACTAAAACGAAGGCGTGCGACGATCAACGACCACCCTTCCATCCTAAATGCAAATCCTAGCCGTCCAAGGTCGCCAAACAACGCATGGTTACTTTTGGCTCAAAACCCTAGTTTTGGCCACGCCAAACCGCGCCAAAGCATACCATACCACATGTACCAATGGAATGACAACCACCTTACCACGCCATACCATGTTAGCCTTCCCTATGCGTCTGCCAAAACGAAGGCGTGCGATGATCAACGTCCACCCTTCCATCCTAGATGTGAATCCTAGCCGTCCAAGGTTGCCAAACAATGCATGGTAACCTTTGGCCCAAAACCCTAGTTTTGGCCACGCCAAACCGCGCCAAGGCATACCATGCCACGTGTGCCAATGGCATACCAACCACCTTGCCTCGTCACGCCATACCGGCCTTCCCTATGCGGCTACCAAAACGAAGGCCTGCAATAATCAACGACCACTTTTTCATCTAAGGTGCAGATCTTAGCCGTCCAAGGTTACCAGCTAACGCTTGGCAACCTTTGGCCCTAGTTTGATCACGCCTAAACAAAGCCTAAACCCTAACTTTTGGCCGCGCCTAAACCAGGCCATAGTAAAGCCATATTGATCATGCTTTCATGCCACTGGCTACCAACCGAAGGGTTGCAATAATCAACAGCTACCTTTATTCTTAAGATGCAAAATCTCGACTGTCGAGGGTCACCACCGAGCCGGCTAGTCTCCCAAGATCAACTTGCCAGACAACAACAACGTGCTACATGTTTTCCACGAAAACACTCGAGACATCAACGCATGTCACAAACTGGGGGATGCTCATTGGGTATTGGTTTGGAGGTTTACAACGTGCGGCGTACACTATGCCCGTTATAAGAAAGTGTCATAAGGATGAGGCGGTTAGTAAATACATGGAGTAATGGTGAAACGCTTTCTTTTATGGAACATCAATTCCAGGCGTTACAGGTTACCACCTCCTCCCATTTACTCACCCGTTTCCATTTCTTAATGAGACTAGAGTACGTTTCACTTCGACTTGTATAAATAGGCATTACTTATTTCCACCGAACAACATGTTCAGGTCAGGGAGCATACAACACTCAGAAAACATTTGCTAGCTCTCCATCGGTTAGCTTCCCACTTTCTGATACAAGTCGTAAAATAACTACTCTTCCAGAATCAACTAGTCTGGTCTCAACACTTTCTTCGCTTCCCTCCCCAAAACCAATCCTTCTCCTTCACTTTGTGACCGAAGCAAGTCTGAAACGGCCATTTCTTGGTTTAGGCCAGATTTGTATAGATTGATCTCTCGAATCTAAAGTACTCCCTTGCAGTACATTGTTTAGGGCTTAAATTTTTTTCTCACCCACACACCCGAAATTACCAAAATCAGCAGAAACCGTTTTCACCCTCAAACATTAGGTCATAAAACTCCAAGAGCATGTTTCCTAAGAGTCTCAATACATAAAGAGTTCAAACACAACACGGACTCCTTTCGAAATCAGACATCCGCATGTTCCAGCGCAAAGACTTGAAAGACGATGACAATTCATAAGAATTTCGGGGTACTTTCTGAAGCAAATGCGTTCCTCTATGTATTCCCAACAACATACCAAAAGGGCGCTTCAAACGGACAAACGAGCTAGGATTTGTGGTCCCAACACCGAAGTAAGTGCAATCTGAAAACTCCTGAATTTTTTATACGAGATTTCTGAAGTCAAAAGTATGCATGGATTTGATTGGACAAATTATCGCTGTCGTAGGCGTCAAAAATAAATTACACTTTCTTACTACTAAAAATATATAATGAAGCAAGGGCAAGAAAGGATCGTTCCCACAGAGAGGTCTTGGTTGTAAAATTATTTCGGTTCCCTATAAATAACACCGGGAGTTTTGTGAATTTTATATAATAAACTAAATAAAAGCAAACAATAAAAAGTAAACACGCAAATCAAGGATGAGAAAGTATTGTTCATGGATTTCGTCTTCAATCACAAACATGTTTTCTACACAATAATTAGAATTGATATTTTAATCTCAACTTTTATCAAAGGCCCTAGAATACCTTGATCGCAAGAATATCCCGCTAATCTCCTCTTGTCATCAACAAACACATTAAAAGATGTGAATATGAATTCTATCTAAAAGAACAACCTAACGTGTAAAAGCACTAATCAAGTTTAATTCCCTAGATGCATTAGGTTCTATGAAATCAGGCCAATCAAAGCAATCGAACGTGTAAAAGCACTAATCCGATTTAACAAAGGTTATGGTTCACATAAGATCATAAGAATATATCACTACAAACTATAATCATATTTATGCTACATCAAATCAGGAATTATCACTTTTGCGTATAATAACCCTAATCTAGCAAAAGACATGCATGTGAGTTCTACCAATTTGCAACTTGACAAAACAAACATTCAATCATATGACAATATTAATGATAAATCATAAACGATAATATGAGAGAAAACTAATGTATTGAACAAAAACTCATGTTTGGAAATCCAACTAATCCATAACCAAAAGAAAACTCTAGCTCATATTCATGGAGTTCATAACAAGAAGAAAGAGAAAAAACTTCATGGTTCTAAACCCTAGAAAACAAAAGTAGAGGCAAAGATTAAGATATGATAAAGATATTTTATAATTGTAAAAGTCTTTCCTTTAAATAGCTCTCTTGTTTCCAAAATTAGGTCTAATCTTCAAAAGTCCACTAGATAGAAGTCCTCCAAGCCCATGTGTGAGAAAACCCATGTATAAAACATGCCCAAAAATATGTCGCCGGAAAACCGGTATTGTGGTCGGAACTTGGCCGGAAAAGTCGTCGGAAAATAGCTCAGGTGACCGGCAAAATCCACCCGGTCAATGAGTCAACTCGGTCGGTTAACTGAGTCAGGACCGAGTCATTGAGTCAACTCGGTCAGTACGAGTTAGATGGAGTCAGTTGGTACCAGTCAGATGAGTCAGGTCTGAGTTAAGGCTAACTAGACTGACTGGTTTTATTGGCCAAGGCCCAAGCCATTGCACAATCCAGTGTTGCACAATCTCGGTGCATTACCAATTTCAATCACAGTCAACAATCAATTGTACCATTCAGCCTCGCCTGCACACACAGACTTCATTTGTCATTCCCTGTAACATCATCCGAGCCACATTCCACCCATTTTCTGTAACTCAGCTCAAAGAAAACAGCAACACCATGAGCTCAACCCTTGCTGTCTTGCACCAGACCTTTAACTTCAGCTGCAACCTCACAAGTCTAATACTCCAGCTCATGTGCACACCCTGTAATTCATAACATGCATCTACACCATTCTTGAGCTTCCACATATCAGCACCACTAGTAACCCATCTCCCGCAAAGACTTTCACTTCCATGTAATGCGTTATGCTCTTTGCATCATTCAGTCTTGCTGACCTACACAGCCACAATTCACATCACATTCTCTGTATCACAACCAGCTTGTACTACAACACCATCTGGCTTAAGTCACAACTATCTCCTTGTTCTTCAGTGCATCTCCGAAGTAATCTTCACCAGAACCCATTTTATATCCTTGGCAGTGACCACCAACAAACCAACAATACCCTTCTCTATCTCGAAAAGCACAAGAACATCATCATTCTTCCATGTATAGCAAAATCTTCATCTGAGTTCATCATTCTCTCTTGAATTCAACTCCACTAATAACAACAAACTCAAGTTCACGCTCACCATCATTTTCTGCCTCAAGAACCATTTCAAACACAATGAAATTCTATCGAACTCAACACGACCACGGACTAGTGCTCACCATCTCCTCCTCGTCACTGCAGTCTCAGCTTCTAGCATTTAGCTTCACCACCAATACCCTGCAACTCGAATTCAAGACCACCAGAAACACAGCTGCAACACGATTAACTTCCTGTATTCATTATATCACCACCTTCTTCATGTAAATCAACAACAACAAGAGTCCATTGATTAAACCCATCTTCTTATACTTCAAATTGATATAAACTCGAATTGAGTTTACCCATTCAATCACAAACCCATCTTGAATTCATTCTCCCTTGACTTCCACAGGAACACGACTCAGTTTCTTGATTTCTTCTCAACAGAAACCACCAACCCATCATTTCTTCTTTTCGTAAGAATTCCAGCAGAGCATCTTCCATTAATTTCATCAATTCGAAGCCATCTCGACTCATCATCTCTCAATCTCATCTTCCCTGTAAATTCATCTTCAAAACATCACAAACCCTAATTTCCATTAATTCTAACACCACCAGAGACCGTCACCATCTCCTTAACTTCACAGACTCATATGAACAACCACCAATTCCTACCTTGTCTCTCGATTCGATCTATTTCTCGATCAGCAACAACTCTCAAGTTTAATTCTCTCTCTCGGTTACAGCAGTAGCGTCAACACCTCACACCATTTCAATGTCAGAGTCTCTCTTAATTTTAGAACCCAGCGATCTCTCCATCTCTCGAACTCAATTTCTGTTCTTCCATTGCTTTGCCTCCATTTCGAGTGCAACTAATGATTGAGAAAATGAAGAACGAGAGAATAAACTCTGGGTTTTAGGGTTAGGTGGTTCGGGGTTGGATGGCACACCCCCCACTGATGCATACGACCCACTTATTGATAGCCCCTTATCCTCAGCTGGTCTGTGTCCAGTACTCCTCCAAATAGAGTTGCCCCTTAACCTTGATTGGGCTCCAGATAGCGTTCGCCCATGAATGACTATTTTGCCCTTTTTACTCCAATTTGGTGATTTCTCCATCTTTTCGTCCGTGCGACTCCAGAGTACCTAATAACTCAAAAACAAGCGTAAGATACATAATTTACTATAAAAATAGCAAAGAAATTATAACCAATAGATAATAAATAGGGTGTATTCTACACCCTATCACCAAACGCACTCGGAATCGAGCCATTATTTTTGTGTTAGAAAGCCTATTTCATTTTATTTCAAAGTTGGGGTTGGGGACTCAAATCGGAGTCCATATAAAGATTTACATGCATTCGCTCTAAGTGTCTCAAATCTGAAGTTTTATGACGAACACCTAAACGAAGAGAATTCTTGACAAATATGACTACTTCTATTCATTCAATGGTCAAAGGAATATGAATATATGATCAAGGAGGTACTTTATAAAGATAAAGACTTGCCAAAGATGAATCAATGGGGAACGAAGGATGGGTATCTACATCAGCAAACTCAAGATGATAAGTACTTCTGTTAACGTCTATGTCACCAGTTTGAAGAGTAGTACCGTTTTGAAAGAATCACAAAGCTACCATCGAAGCAAAAAGAAGATGTGATCATTCGGAAACATTCATGTCATGTTTGGAATTCTGGGATCAAGAGTTAATTGCAAGCATTAAGTATAATGAACGGGTTTCTTGTAAACCTAGTTCTACTTCAAGCAGAAAGAGGAATATGACTCCAACATGGAAACCCAAGCCACCTAGTTGTCCAAATTAAGCCAAAAACGTTTTTTACTCTCTCTTCATATGTGGTCAGCCTCACGCGATGGGTTCCACTCGGATCTTTTCTCTCCCTCATGAGCACAAGAGCAGACAGAATTAGGATTTTGACAAACATAATCCTGATTTGAGACTTTTCTCAATATTCCTAAAAATAGGATTTTATCAAAAGAGTCCAGGACGTGTTCTACTTGTTTCTATCCTTACCCAAGTAAATCACAATTCATGCCGAAGTTTCTCCACATCCTTGAACGCAGACATATCAAGAAAAAAGGCAGAAGTAAGCACAAAAGTGCCCCTAGTTCGCTATTTTGGCTATTTTTAAGAAAAGGGGATTTGGCCAAGAGAAGTGATCAAGTTCTTATCCAATCATGGAACCAGACCCATACACATGGTTTTCAAGTTACTTCAGCCTACAATGTGTCCAACTAGATTTCAAGCCAAGCAAGGAAAGGAGTTTTAAGAGAATGCAAAGGAATTCAACTTAAACAAGGAATTCCATTATGAATAAAATTCGTGGAATATACTGGACTGGTTTCTAAACCTAAAACACATCCAAAATACTTCTCTTTTCAATTTGATCCCAAAAAGGGGAGCCTTGAAGCAAAATAGAAAAGCAATTAGAGTTAAAAGAGGAAATCAAAGGAATTTGGCTCAAATAAAGAAACTAATGTCGTTTCTCCTTTCAAAATTCCTCCAAGCCCTTCCTATGCATGAGTATAGTATCCTAGGTCAGTGGGAGGTGATTCATTCTCTCGGAATTTTTCAAAGGGATCAAAGTCGGAGGGAATTAGGGTTTTGAGAAAAAATAGTTCTAATTTGGCTCAAAAAAGGAAACCAAGGTCTTTTCTTCTTCTAAAATTTCCCCAGGCCGTGGCCAATCCCTTTTCATGCATGAGGTTACTCTCCTATATCAATGGAATGTGATTTATTCTCTCGGGATTTTTGCAGAGGGATCAAAGTCGAAGAGAATTAGGGTTTTGACGAAAAAGGGCCCTAAATTCAAGAATTTTGTGAAAAGGGATTTATTCTAAAAGAGAGGAGATCGAGCCTCTCCCATTCTCTTAGACGGTTCTCTAAGCCTCTCAATCCCTTTTATCTCATTTCTCTTCAACAAAAACGAGCTCACAAGGGATTTTGACCAAAATACTCTTATATTGCGGTTTTGAGTATTTTCGAAGAAGAAAACCTTGATACAGCTAGAGACCGACCAAGCTCTCATATACTCCTTACAAAGGCCTCATACACATGAATATTGAGTTTTCTAAGTGTTCGAAGAAGAATGGGGTTGAAACGGAATCCGGAAAAGCAGAATTTCAGAGAAAATAAAGGGAATCTGGCTCAAAAACAAGGAATTCGGATTCATGATTTCCAAAACCAGGACCAGAGACGCGCCAATCCCTCTTTCAAGACGAGACTATGCCTAGGTAGGATCCATGATTTTCTCATGCCAAAGAAAAATCAAGCTCATAGTGGTTTTTGACGAAAATACCCTTAGTTTCAAAGGTATGTACTTTCTCTAATAAAGAGAAGTCTGATTGGTACAAGGAATTAAAAAAGCTCTCATCACACAAGGTGCTGACCCCACAAGATAGATGCATTCCTTCCAAGCCTTGTCAAGCTTCTCCAGAGTGTCGCAGGAGTCAGTGGCGAAGATGAGCGAAATTAGGGTACAACACAAGCTTGGATTCAGAATCTACATGGGATAGGGACTCCGTTACTTCAAAAGTAAGTGTTCATATTTTATCACGTCCCTTCACTAACATCAAGGCCAGCCAGGAACCGTTCAATAAATTCCCTTTTCCTTACATGCTAGCTTATTCAGAAACTCAAGGATGCACAAAGAGAGGAAATTAGGGTTTTGGCCGAGTGAACCCTGATTAACGAATTTCATTCTTTCAAGACGGAAATTTTGACCCATCAAGACTTCATTATAATTTCATTGACATTCAGCACAAAGCCCCAGGAAATTCCAAGGTCCAGAATCGATTTCAAGATTAGAGTCGTGACAATCGAAGGCTAAACATCAATTCGGGGATTCTGTAAGTCTAAAAGGATGAACGAATTGTAATTGCGTACGAATGATTTTTTATCATGTATATACTCATCATAGAACAATTAAGGTTCTACTCTGAGTAGGGGACTTAATATAGATGGTGAGATTTGGATAAAGGGAAAAAGTGTCATTTCAACCGTATAGACAAAATTCAACTCTCACGGGAAAGATTAATCCCTTGGTATTCAAGGCATCCTTAGCCATGATTTCTAGTATAAGTCCCTGCGAGACACTGCTGGTCATGATGTCGTGATTCCTAGCGCACATCCTCAATGAGATAATGTTGGTCACGAGTAACAACACAATTCTAGTTCTTTAGAGCATAAAACGCCCCCGACTTATGACCCAAATCGAGATTTGCATACTTATGACCTGATTCCTAGTACATCATCGCGAGATACACAAGGCTCGACTGCACAATTCCAAAGATGTCTTTGCGAGACGCAGTCAAACATCTATGGAGCGATTGTGATGCCATGATTCCTAGTACGGAAGCGGATGAACGGACTTATGACCCAAAGCGAGATTTGCATATCTCCCCGTAAGTATACGACTTACCCTATTTGAGATCAAAGACAAGAACATCGATTCCTAGTACATCATCGCGAGATACACCGGTCATGTCTGCTCTAGGCTCGACTCGACTTACTGAGGTTTCCTACGGATAACTCCTAGGACATCCCCGCGAGATACGATGGTTATTCTACCTCTAAGCCTTTTCCCTAGTAGACAACACCCTATCACGCACTCCTAGAACATCCTTTTAAAACGAGATACACAAAATATCGGTCTTGTTGGCTCATCATATGGACACGCAATTGATTCCTAGCACATCTCTGCAAGATACGATGGTCAAATACAAGTCATGTCTTCTTGTTGGGTTGCACCGATTGTTTGATGCCTCCATGATTCCTCCCTGACTTTATTTATTACCTAAAAACACAAAATTAATTAATACAAATATTTATTCTGAAAACAAAGAAAACACATATAATATCTGATTTCCTAAAATGCCAATAAAAGGTGTAGAATATGCACTATTTGGCACTCATCAAATACCTCTAAAACCTGAATTTTACTTGTCCTCATGTGAAATGGAAGAAATCCTAACTATACCACCGTCGTAGTCTCAGGTTCTTTAGAGCATAAAACGTCCCCATGACATCTTCAATGGACTTATGACTGCATGCAGTTTGACATCCACTAGAAACTAGACGAATTCCAAAGATATGTGTGAGCCAAAGTCTCGCAGAGAGATTAATCGGGCGTACAAAGCCTTTTCTCTCTCTCTCCGAGCCTTTTTCCAACTGACCACAGATAGATACGGATCCATTAAGAAAATATTCGGAGAGATTTTGATCCGTATGCAAAATCTCTCTGCAAAAATCACGAAGAGATTTTGGGTCGTCCGCAAAATTTCAGAAAGATTCAAATCTCTCTGCAAAAATCACGGAGAGATTTTGGGCCGTCCGCAAAAATCTCGGAGAGATTCAAATCTCTCTGCAAAAATCACGGAGAGATTTTGAGCCGTCCGCAAAATCTCGGAGAGATTCAAATCTCTCCTCAAAATCTCGGACAGATTCACATGATAGGCACACTCCTTACCTATTTCTCAGCCTCTCAAATACACTCACGGTTAGTAAATTGAGCATGAACTATACATGGCTATCCAAAAACGTGGATAAGCTCTCTTGAGCTCCGCATGCTCAACAAAGAGACCCACAAATAATAATATAGTCTTCACATGACATATGTGACCGGCCACACTCTGCACACGATTCCTGAGGATTTCCATTCCTTTTCACGTGACTCGTCCAAGTTATTCTCACAAATCAAAGAATATCTCTCTATCTTATCAAACTCGGATAAAGAGAATATTCCTCTTTCAATACATCATCACAAAGGCTGACTCAGCTTCACACAAATGGGGGGATAACAATTAGGGTTTTGGTATGGTAGTCTACGGCACGTGTGAGAAATATTCGGCTTATTTCTCACCTCAGAAGAGAGTAAAGGCGGTGGAATAATGAGATAAACTCAACCTATTTTATCCCTATTCCTGAAGAGATGGGAGAATTGTTCCGCACGGAACGGAAAGCAATCCTTATCTTCACCGACCTGAGATAAGAGAATTCAGCTATAAATAGGCCCTTTATTTTTCCAAACTACGATCATCTTTCTCATAACCTCTCAGAGCAATAACTTGTTCTCTGATCTATCTATTCATCTGCTTCCCTCCCTAAGACCAGCCCTAATCCTTCTTTCCTGTGTCTGAAGCAGGCTTTTAACGGCCATTGTGCGTGGTTTAAGTGAAGACTGTTCGTGCTCAACCTCCCGTAACTCACTTTCAGAAACCCTAGAATCCCACTTCTAACATTTCTCGTATTTTAGGTAACTACACGGAAGATGGGATGGAACGTAGTTGAACCGCACCTACTTCCCCGTTCTTTTGTTTTTATATATGGGGCGGTGGGGTGGGGGCGAAATCTTTACTTAGCCCCACTCTTTTATTTTCTCTAACCGTTTTGCGTGGTTGGGGATGTTTAGAGGGGGTAAATAATGGAGGTGCGTCTTCTTCGTGATCATGTATGGGTAGGCAAAACGCGCCTTCAAGGCGAGGGGTGAAACCCTGGTAATGGAGGTAAGTCCATATGCTTCTCCCCTCATTTTCCTTTCCTTCTTCAAGGTAGGAAAATGCTCTCCGCTCTTTTCTGTAGCCGATCGGATGCGCGGAGCAACCTGTCGCCTTTTTTGTATATATGTGGCCGACCGGATGCGCGAAGCAACCCGTCGGCTTTTTTGTATATATGTGCCCGATCGGATGTGGCCGACCGGATACGCTGGTGCAGTGAAGTAGTGCTTCCTGTAGGTATCTGCTCTCAGAGTCGGACTGATAGTTGCTTAGAGAGGAGAAGCGCTGGTGGTTCTGATAAGGTCAGATGGCGCTGGGGAGGTTTATGTTGGCTTCGAACTTTTATTTTCTTGAGGATGGCAGTAGTTCATAGATACACGGCGGTTGGAGATGAATTGCTCTTCTTCGAGTGACATACTTAGTTCTCGGCAACTCTTGGTGGCTACCTGTGTCGAGCTCAAACGAATCAAATTGTCCACAATGCTAAAGACTCACACTTGCCGGGTTCTCGAGGGGAAAATAAGATCCGTTATGCCTCGGGAAATTTCTTGATACATTGTAGGACATCGGTTGCTTATCTTCATTAGTGGTTGAGTCTCGTTGTAGAGACTCTGGAATAGCCATGAAATTCTCACATTAGTTATCAGAATCGAGGGTTTACTACAAGCTAATTGTCTTTATGAAGATAACATGAAACAATTTTAATCATTAACAGGAAATGATGTGAATCTCATATTAGAGTAAATCAACTTGGAAGTCCTCCAAATATGAAGATATTAGATGGGTAATATAAAGTAGTGATGATGAAAACAAGTTGATTCTAAATCTCAGATCAATTTTAAGGTCAGAGCTAGGAATAGAAGGTTATGATGAATCTTATAAAACGTCAGGTCTAAAACATTTTTAAGATCCTTATATCAAAATTATTAGAACAAACAGAAAATTGCAAAACCTAGTTATGATTTCAAATTATATTATGATGGGGTAAAAATCATATAATAGGTGTAATACGGGTAGATTCAAGTGGAACTTCGATAAATCTGAGTTCTAGGGTAGAAACTCATAAAAGACATTAAAGTCGTATTAAAATTGATAATAAAAAAAATAACTAATTAAGTCGTAGCACATGGAGCTCTTTATATAGATAACTCCCTAAACCCTAAAACTTGTTATCTAAGATAACTGAAGACATTCCTAAGATAATAAACTCTAAAATGGATATTCTAGATATTTCTAAGATTTATCTAAATAATAAAAACGAAAATACCATATTTATACTATAATTAGCTATATACCAATAATATGTAAAAAAAAAAAAAAAACTATTCTCCATATTTTATCTTGCATCATTCTTCACTTGTTAGAGAAAATTCGACCTCGAATTTTTCCTTTGTAGTTCTCTTGTGTATCTTTTGCAGAAACTAGTCGACCTCGAACTTTTGGTATTCTTTGCCAAGCAGTAACCTTGGGAATTCTTGAAAAAAAAACTAGCAAAAAGTGAATTTCAATGCCTCATCTGATGACTCTTTTCCTTTTCCACGATCAACAAATAACCCACATCATATGTGGTGTCAACCCTGTTAGTAGTGGCCACTAAGTTTCTCACGTCACCTTCTCCTTGGTTGACCAAAAACATGCTTTCAGTAGTAAGATTTACTAACTGATCATCTTTAAACAAACAAAACTCTTGGCCTGCTGCTTCTCAATCAATTTGCACCCACATGCGGATGACAACTCATGTGGCACCCATAACAAACAATAAATATTGTTCAATCCATCTTTAGATCTTGTTGTCGCTTTGCCACGATCAAAGACAAAAACAGTAAGATGATCTATTTGTCTCGATTCCTTGAGCCTTTGAATAGCATATGGGTTAACTATGCAAATAATAACCATAATCACCAACAAGTACTTAAATGCTACAACCAGATTTTTCTATCCAAATAATGGCCATAATCACCAAGGTAATAGTCACTAAGTTTAGGTGATTTGCGAATGAGATATCGGTCGCCTTCTTCCTCTGTTTCAACCTTCCTCGATCAAAAACAAAAATCTCATTATCAGTGACATTGCAAATTGAAATCTCACCTTGTGGCAAGCCTTTAAACGCTCTCTTGAGTAATGGATGTCCATTGCAAGGGAATCTTTTTTTAATGTATCCCTCCCGCTGTTAGTGAAAACTAGCCCACGAATTTTGCTGATACTACAAGTTTCTTTACGGAAAAGTTCTTCCTTGTAACAATCTGATGTTGATCTAAAATTGTTTACTATGGAGTCACCTAGCATTTGAGAAGGGAATATATGCAGATCACCAATACCAACCCTAAGAATCAACTTAGGAATTAAGGCTCGTCTATCGACTAATACAGTCGAAACACAAATCTGATCTCTAACAACATATTCGTTATCAAACTTAAGATAATAAGAAACAAACTTGGATATTGAATTCCTCAAAATATTTCTTGCTAACTCTTCACCCATAGTATTTCTCCCTTTGTTAGAGAAAATTTGTCCACAAATTTTACCGTCATAATTCTCTCTAGAAGTTCTTTTATGTCAAAACATGGTCTCATAAAAATCTGATCTCCAAGAAACGTCTTGAGTTTCCCTTAAAATATGAGTATTATGATTATTATGAAAAGAACTGTTATAAGATAGAATCAACTGTGAACTTACAGTTGTTGTGTGATCCTCCATGAATAAATCAGTACAATCTTCCTTGTGCCAAATCTCATCATCCGGATAAGTATCATAGACTGGTGGTAAGTACCAATCCACGACAACTTGATGTTTGTCATTCTCGTTGACTGAGAACAACGCTGCCTCATGATCATAACCATGGAACAATGTTTCGTTGAACGCCTCATGTGCAACATCTTCATAATCTCCTTCTGGTAGATCTGAAGAGTACCGTTCACGATCACTATCCCCTGAAACTTCTTCCAAGCAAAAAATATTAGTAACAAGATAATCCTCTTGACTGCCTTCCGAAAATTCAACAGGTGCATGGTTGCCTTCCGGAATCTCCATTGGGGCTTCCATAAGTTCTGTGTGTTGAATTATTTTTACAATTCGCCACAAGTCTTCAATATGACACCTCATCTTAGCCAACTCTAATCGATTCCTCTCCATGATGCAGAAAAAAAAATCTAGGATCTTTCGGCGCTGGACCATTTGATGGGGTAAAAATCATAGAATAGGTGGAATACGGGTATATTCAAGCGGAACTTCGATAAATCTGAGTTCTAGGGTAGAAACTCATAAAAGATATTAAAGTCGTATTAAAATTGATAATCAAAAAAAGTAATTAAGTCGTAGCACATGGATCTCTTTATATAGATAACTCCCTAAACCCTAAAACTTGTTATCTAAGATAACTGAAGACATTCCTAAGATAATAAACTCTAAAATGGACATTCTAGATATTTCTAAGATTTATCTAAATAATAAAAACGAAAATACCATATTTATACTATAATTAGCTATATACCAATAATATATATATAAAAAATACTTATTCTCCATATTTTATCCTGCATCATATTAACTAATCAAAAACAATTTGGAGATGTCACTTTATGAAAAACCTAAAATGTTTTCCCGAAAACAAATTTCTAAATCAATCAATTATTACTGTTGAGGGGTGAATTTCAGTTTAGGTTCTACCCGTCCTAGCTACTACACATGACCTCACAAATCCAATAATAGTAAGAGAGAGAGTTGTCCTTCCATTGTACCTTGTCCTTTCTTTTATAGGCTTTCCTAAAAGCCCCTCTTTTCACTACTTCATGACACGTGTCCTAATACCTCTTAATTACCCTTAATGCCATTCTTTAACATAACCCCTTCCTTCTTCATTAATTCCTCCTTTATCCTCCCATCTTTTATGGGTTCTATTTGGGCTTGGGTTTAGTTCCCAAGTCCTACATCTTAATCCAAGTTCACCTCTACTCTTAGGGGCCTCTCCAACTCGTTAAGGGGATATTTTTTCATGTATCAACATTAGTCCCCTGACTATTGGGTAAATTATCAGATGATCCAATAGCCAAAAGGATCTTCCTTTAGGCGCCTTCTTGTTTTTGCGGCAAATTTCATTGTTTTATCAAATCTGCGATCGTGGGTGACGCTTTGATTTCCCATCATGCGAAACCTTTCTCCCTTTTTTCAGTTTCTGACGGTTACCACTTCCCCTTAGTAACTTCCACGTTCGACCTCAAAGCCCCCCCTATATATAGAGTTGTCAATCCATCATCCGACGAGAGTAATGAATTCGAACAGCCTAATAGCAATGGTTCTGAAGAGACAAAGCATCCTAACCAGGAAGAGATCATCTTGCCCGCCCCAGCAGATGACAAATTATATACAATCGCCGAGTTCACGGGTGGTCCCGCCTTAAAGCGCGCGTTGAGGTTAAGGGAGTTCCGCAGAGGTGAGCGCACTTTTCCTTTAGAAGATATCTTTGTTTCTCGCCTTTTAAACCCTCCTATGCTGCCTTACCCTGCTGCTCCCGGATGGCTTATGCAACCCGAATCGGAGAGCATGGATACTTTTGCGTTTAAAAATGTTCCACGGATGGATATTCATCGCGGCGATTACAATCTCCCCCTTATCGATATTCGGTCCAAGTCGAAAACTCACCCGGTGTGGTCACATTGGGCAAGGGTGAAGGGGATGCACCCGAAAAGGAGACCCCCTCGTCAGCCAAGAAATTGAAAGCCAAGTGGGTAGAGGAGAAGAAAGCGCCTCCTAAACGCTCGTCTCCGCGATCGACATTCATATGTCCAGGCTCTTTTTCGCGCTCATGAGGCAATCCATGGTACATCCGATCCACGAAACCGATCACGAGCGGGTTGTCAAGGTCAACCGTCGTGGGTAGAGGAGAAGAAAGCCTCTTCTCCCGATGTCCGGTTGAAATATTGGGCTCCCCAGATAGTTGATAAAAAAGCGTTCCCCTGCAAGCGTAAGGAAGAGAATCCCCGCGCGAAGTTAGCCGCTTTTATCCTGTTCTGGATTTTTTCATGATGTGTTCGAGTACAGTCCCCAAGATACCATTAAAGGTGAGCTCGTGCCGATGGTGGTGGTGTTATCCCGCGATGTTTCTTTTCCACTCGCACCGATGTTTTAGGCGGCTTGTATCGTCATCTTGACTTGTTCTGCCGGGATCTCCAGATGGTGGGCTCATCCCACAAGATCGAGACCTACATCCCTGCTTCTTTCATGCAGGATTGGTATTGGGAACATGTCCCCCCATGCGCGAACACGTCCCCCCATGCGCTCCAGAACCAAATGACCTCGCCATCCATCGTGAAGAAGATGTTAAACATGATGATGGTTCATTGAAGAAGCTTCATGTTGTCTATAGCTATCCGTGGATGGCTTTGTGGAACATGAAGGGGAAGATACCGAAGGAGATTTAGGCAAGCATCTGGATATAGCCAAGGATTTCGAACCATTTCCTTACCAAGATGGTCGTTCAGGTCCGGCGCATTATGACTTTCTTGCTCATTTTGATGTTATGTTGGATTCCTCAAAGCCTTTATCGGCAGCGGACTTTGATTCGGTGAAAGCTGTGTTACCTGGTTTTCTCCCTGGTTTTTATACCGGTAAATTCATTGCTATGTCGTATAATCCTGATCGCGCGGCTTGACAAGTTGGGTTTGATCACGGGGTTCCTTCTAGGTTTCCTCCTCCAAATAGTTCTAACATTGAAGACATCATCACCAGCTTCAACCGCTATGTCTTCAAAGGGGCGACTTGTTTGTCTGATCCGGGGATCATTTTTTCGTTCAGGAAATCAATCTCCGTGCGGCCTCTGGAGGATACCGAGAGATCCCACGAGTATCATGATTTTTTAAGGCGTCGAGCTTTGAACTTTCTTTTGCGTGAGTCTTCTCCCCCTCGTGCTCTGACTGTCAAAGATCTTCGAGAACTTCATGCGTCTGGTCGGGTCAAGATTAATGATGTCGTGGCTCCTGAGTATCATCTTGTTCCCTCCAACAAAGGTCGCTTGGATCATGTGGTGACCTCTTGGGCCCCACCCGATGGTCATGAACCTGCGAAACCAAAGAAAGGGGCATTTTCTGACCGAAAGCCTCCACGATTAAACGTGAAGACGTCCACTAGTCCTTCGATGCCCCAGGTACTTGCTATATATATATATATATATTTGCGCCTTTTTCTGTCTTGTCATTATGTTTTCGCGCTTTATTTTGATTGAGATGGATGGCGAAAATCATTTCCCCAGGGAGCTCCTCCTTCCAATCGCTTAGGGTGGAAAGATCCTTCTTACGTGATGGAAGAATACTTAAACATGCCCGAATGTGATTGGACTGAGAGTAGTTTAAAGAAGAAAGCCAAGCGGGAGGCGAATCAGTCTTCTGCTCCGCGCCCTTGTTCCTCTGCTAACACTGCACCTTTTCAGTCACGTCAAAGTCATAGGAGGAGCGCATCGCAACCCCCGAGGGACGTGAGCGGCAGCCCAACTTTCTCGTTTGTGGACCAGTTGAGAGATTTGGGGGTTACCCTCCCTACAGGGGCTGTCTGGGTATCACCGCGCCTTCACGTATCGTCAATTCACCCTCTTAGGGCTGAAACTGTCCGTGGAAGGGGTGAACTTCCGGTGTCTCCCAGTGCCGTTTTGCAATCGATGAGCCCTTCTGGGTCTAGCTGGTCAGTTTTTGGTGGGTCCTCATCCCACGTGGCATTAGACGTTAATGTTCCTGCAGGTAGCTTCCTATTTAATACGTGTCTTTGTTTTTGTCATTCCTCTCTCTTTACCTTCCTCTTCTCACCTCTCTTTTTCTCTTTTTTTTTCTTTTTATAAATCTAAGCTGGCTTTGCAATGATGCTCATTTCTCATTTGTCAGGTTCCACTAGTGACTCTGAATCTTCCTCTAGTTCCTCCGCGTCTCGTCCTAAAGTTGTTGATACTCCGCTAGGCTAGTCAATTCCCGAGGTTGGTTTTCCTCCTTTCTCCTTCCCTTGTTATTTATTACATTTTTTGTTGTTCATTTTTCTTTCCTTTCGTTGACATGTTGTTGTTGGTGTTAGGACATGGGTAAGAAAAGAAAGGAGACCGCGAAACCCGACACAGACATTGCCAGGTGCGTGGTCTCTAGTGGCGACGGGTCCTTTAAACGCACTAAAGTGGATGATGGCAGTTCGTCTGTTCTTGCAGAGAAGCCGTCTAACGTTCCTCCTACTAATGCTCTGACCATCCCTGTTGTAACAGCAGATCCAGAGGACGCGCAGTTTCGCTTCCCTTTGGTGGTGAGTGCTGCCGAGGCTGGGGTGGATCCTTCTACCCACACTCTTGTTCACGGCTTCTGTGTTTCAACTACTCTTGCTGCTACTTATAGAGACATTGTCGAGCGCGGCGGCGGTCATATGACAAAGGTGGGTCTATTGGGTATTCCTATCTTGTGCTACATGACTAGGAATCTCTTGGAGATTGCGTACCAGCTTGCACATGTAGGGGATGATAATGTCGACGAGACGAGGCGAGGCTGCGTGGCTGGGAGGCTTCCGTACAATCTGCGCTTAATGT
Organism: Papaver armeniacum; assembly: GCA_023531295.1. Taxonomy (NCBI): domain Eukaryota; kingdom Viridiplantae; phylum Streptophyta; class Magnoliopsida; order Ranunculales; family Papaveraceae; genus Papaver; species Papaver armeniacum. The sequence continues at coordinate 238,234 of JAJJWW010001215.1, read as the reverse complement.
CAATTTTCCCGTGGCGTGGTTAAAGGAACTGTTGGTAAAGGTGAAGATCCGCAATGATCCTCGTGGTCGTCTTACCAGACAAATTTCTCAACTGGAGGAGAAGCTTCAAAAGTGCTCGGAGACGACTTCTAGTAAGAAGGTGGTGTTGAATCTTTTGCTTACAGATGTTGGCTTGGCAAATGACGAGGTATTGCGAGCCGAGGCTTCCGAAGCAGAGATCCTTGCTGAGCTCGAAGAGAAACAGCGGGAGTTGGAGAAACTTTGATTGATTGATTTTTTTTTCCCTTTGTTGGACTTGACCTTTGTTTGGACTTGGTGTTTATTGTGGGATGTTGGTGTTTGGATTATTTTCTTTTACTGGTATTTCATTATGGGTTACTTCATTGGTGTTTATATTAATTTATATTGCTGCTAGCATTTTGTTGACTATTTTATATTCATGAATATGCATGCGAGGAAATAGTCAGAATTGATGTTTTTAGCTTGCAGGTGTTAATATGTCAGTTTGTAGTAAAGGATTGTTGGGTGGGGTGGACGCATTCCTGGAACTTTTTTTTTTTTCAAGGGAGAAGGGTATTCCCCCTTTTTAGGGGTGTTGGGTGGGGCTGGCGTTGTTTAAACACGCCTATTCCCCCCTCTCTCTCTTTTTTTCAAAGGAACCGGGTAGGGTGAGCGTTGTTTAAACGCGCTTATTACTCCCTCTTTTTTTTTTAATTATTTTCAACATAGGGCGTTGGTTAATCGCGCCTACTCCCTCTCTTTTTTTATTTTCAAGGGAGAAGGGTAGGGAGGGCGTTGTTTAAACGCGCCTATTCCCCCCTCTCTCTTTTTTTTCAAAGGAACCCGGTAGGGCGGGCGTTGGTTAAACACACCTATTCCCCCCTCTTTTTTTTTTATTTTCAAGGGATAAGGGTAGGGCGGGCGTTGGTTAATCGCACCTACTCCCTCTTTTTTTTTTCAAGGGAGAAGGGTAGGGCGGGCGTTTTTTAAACGCGCCTATTCCCCCCTCTTTTTATTTTTCTTCAAAGGAACCGGGTAGGGCGGGCGTTGGTTAAACGCGCCTACTCCCCCCCCCCTAAAGGAGTTGGTCGGAGTGGGCGTTTGTTGGTCGTTCGGATGCTTTTGGCATTCCTGGAACCTGTGGTCTCATCAGTTGATTAGGCGTCTTGGGCGTTCCTGGGGTTTTTATGAAACTCGGCGGTCAATCAGGCGCCTTTGGCCGTCCTGAGACCTTTCGTAAACTTGTCAGTCAATCAGGCGCCATTAGCTTTCCTGAGACCTTTTGTGAATTTTGTCAGACGATCAGGCGCCTTTGGCTGCCCTAGGACCTTTTGTTAACTTGTCAGTCAATCAGGTGCCATTAGCATTCCTAAGACCTTTTGTAAATTTAGTCAGTCGATCAGGCGTCATTGGCTGTCCTGAGACCTTTTGTCAGTCAACCGAGCGCCTTTGGCATCCCCGTGACCTTTTTTAAATTTCGTCATTCAATCAGGCGCCCTTGGCTATCCTGAGACTTTTTGTCAGTCAACCGAGCGCCTTTGGCATTCCCGGGACCTTTTGTAAATTTCGTCAGTCGATCAGGCGCCCTTGTCTATCCTGAGACCTTTTGTCAGTCAACCGAGAGCCTTTGGCATCCCCGGGACCTTTTGTAATGCTTACTCATTGATTATGAAAGCATTTTTAAAAAAAAAAATGAATAAATAAAGTTGAATAAATAAAGTTGTAATGCTTACTCATTGAATAAATAAAGTTTTTTATAATTTACTAGATCATACTCTGATTCCTCCCTTTCCTTCCTCCTTTGGGTTAGTGACGGGGAAATGGATCATGCGCGATTGTTTGTTTCATGTTTTCGAGCTTCCCGGCTACCCGCTTTCGTTCAAATATGCCTCTAATGACAAAGCATTCTTCCGTTGGGTGTCCCATCCTCCGATGATAATGAAAATAATTAGGCGAGCTTTTGTCCATCTTGTTGATATCCACCATGGTTGAGGGAAGTTGAATTTCTCCTTCGGCAATCCATTGATTTAAAAGTTTGACTACGCGATCTCTGCTACAAGGGAGAGGGGGTAGTACTTTATGTCGCGTCTTCCTCTTCCACCCCTTCCTTGGTTCATGCCATCACTTTGGGACCGACCCCTACTTTCCATGCTGATACTGGGCCTTGCATCAACTGAGGTTTCTGCCACGGCGCCAATCGTAGTACACCAGATAGAGTCTTTGGGTGCTTCTTCTACGCAGTCAGTGATCCTATCAGCTGCTTCTTCTAGTTCTACAAAGGTTTGGAACTTGAAATTAATCAGACCCCCTTTGAAGGCTGGGATCATTCCTCGTACACAAATTTCGACGAGTGCTTCCTCGTTGATGTATTCGTGAAAATCCAATGTCAATCGTCGGAACCACGAGATGTATTTTCCTACTTCTTCTCCTACCCGCTGTCCACTCTTGCTTAGGTCAATTGCGGTAATCTTTCTTTTCACCGAATAAAACTTTCCAAGAAAGAGTGCGGACAAGGTTTTACAGGAATCCACGCTCTCTTCTTTTAGATTGTCATACCAGGAGAACGTTGTGCCCGTGAGTGACTTGGGAAATTCTTTTAAGCATAGTTTTTCATCATTGGGTCTGTCGTTCATGGATGATAAAAATCGGTTGAGATGCTCCCGCACGTTTCCCTGGACTTCGTATATTTTGAATTTTGGGGAAGTATAATCTTCGGGGTATGGGTACCCTCGGATGTGTGCGGGATATGGGCTACTCACGCGGCATCGGTTGTCTTGTTTCATTATATGGTAGATCTGCTCTAGGTATTCGGCGATCTCCTCTTGTGCTTCTACTGTTGTATTATCAGCCTTGTGTCTATCATCTTTTCTTGTTTCTTCAGGGACACTTTGTCCTGCTTCAACTGCTTGCGTTATCCAGTTTTCCAACTCCTGTCTCTTTCGAGCACGTTTCTTCAGTTCTTCTTGCATGCCTTGTAGATTTAGCGGCGTGGGCTTCGCTGGTCGAGCTTTATGGTTCGCCGATTGCTTGATGACACCTAGGATCGGTGTTTCCTCCTCGCTGTCATCATCTTCTAATGTTACCTGATCAAGGTTGATAGGATGGTCGGCCGCTTGAGCTCATGTAGTTTCCGAACTAGCGCCTCCTATGTGTGTCATTTGTGAGCTAGGCACGAGCCTCCGGGTGTGGTCGCCAAATGTTGAGGGGTGAATTTCAGTTTAGGTTCTACCCGTCCTAGCTACTACACATGACCTCACAATTCCAATAATAGTAAAAGAGAGAGAGTTGTCCTTCCATTGTACCTTGTCCTTTCTTTTATAGGCTTTCCTAAAAGCCCCTCTTTTCACTACTTCATGACACGTGTCCTAATACCTCTTAATTAGCCTTAATGTCATTCCTTAACATAACCCCTTCCTTCTTCATTAATTCCTCCTTTATCCTCCCATATTTTATGGGTATTTCTATTTGGGCTTGGGTTTAGTCCCCAAGTCCTACATCTTAACCCAAGTTCACCTCTACTTTTAGGGGCATCTCCAACTCGTTAAGGGGATATTTTTTGATATATCAACAATTACGATAAATGATAACAAGTAAATTGAACTTATCTGTTCGATTGATTTTTTATTGATGAATCCCCTGAGTGGATTGTTGATAAAGCAGGTTTGGTGCTTGCATTGTTCCTCAAAGGAAAGAGAAGAAGAAATCGCCTTATTGAGGGTAACGGAGTACGCTGATGTAGGTTAATAGCGCTGATGTGGTGAGGTTGCGCGTCATTACAATGACTGGATCCTGGTCTTTGTTGGTGGGCGCGGAGGCAGTGAACAAGGAGGTGGTTTGAGAGCCTTTGAGCAAGGAGCGGCCATGAAAGTGAAGGAAGTGAGAACTGGTATTTGTTGGTGGCGGATGTACCTTATAGATTCGGAGATGATAGGCGCTAAGAAATTGGTGCAATGACTCGGTTGTAACAAACGCAGAGATTATTTGGATGAAAATTGGTGAAAGGGAAGCGCGGGTGAGAAAATAGTGTTTTATGGGATTGGACGGCTGGGCTAGAAACGAGCCTCCGGGTGTGGTCGCCAAATGTTGAGGGGTGAATATGATTTTGGTTCTACAAGTCCTAGCCACAACGCACCCAATTCCCAATAGAAGAGAGAGAGGGAGAAAGAGAGAAGCCCCCCTTTCTATTGTACCTTTTTTTTTTGATACGCGAAAGCCGGACCCAGGCCCCTACCCGAACCTAGCCAATTGGACTGGCCCCACTGCCAGACCCAACACCGCTAAACCCACTATACAACTAATCTATTACAAACCTTTACGGCGATGGGGATCGAACCCCTGACTTCCTCCTTACTGGAGTTGATGGGATGCCACTGAGCTATGCTCTTGGACCCCTTTCTATTATATCTTGTCCTTCCTTTTATAGACTTTCCAAAAGCTCCTTCCTTTTATGACATCATAACAATGTCCTAAACCTCCTTAATTACCACTAATGTTATTCCTTCTTTAATGTAGCCTCCTCCTTCTTCATCAATCTCTTCCTTATCCCTCTTGTTTCATGGATACTTTCTCATTGGAATTGGGCCTTAGTCCCCAAGTCCCCATGTTTTATGTTGAATTTGCCTCCCTTTTGGGGGCACCCTAGTCCCTCTAAGGGGTATTATTTTTCATGTATCAATAATCAACACAACTATATAATATGTGTGATTTTTCATTCAACTATAAGAATTTGGAGCCTAGAAAAACAGTTGAGTTAGCCGCTTTATTTTTAATGCAAGTATATGATTTCCGAAGAAAAATATTTATATACATTTTCGTAATTACATTTTCTTTGACGGGAAGCAATTCATATGTTGTGCACCATTTAGAGTTTTTAATCTATTTTATATATTAATATCGTGTTTTTTTTTAGTGTCTCCAAAATCAGATATTGATACTACTATATAGAAAGTGTGATGTTTCAGTTAACTACCAATAGTACTGATATATGTAATGTAATGAACTACTTATTGATTTCAAAGGTCAGTATAATTTTTCAAAAGTATTTTCTTTAAGAGGATTTCTTAATCTCCAACAGTTTAAACAATACGTAATTGGTGAATAATTTGGTTCTGATTGTTAATCTACTAAATGATTGCTTCAAAATAAATAAATAAATGATAATTGGTGTTTTCATGGTACACCACAGTTGTTAATTGAGTTCCCTTCTTGGACGGGTGCGGGGCTTCGCCCAACTGAGGATCTATTCCCGTTGTACCCGGTTCGAAGCACGGGTTAAATACTAAAAAAATAAATAAATTATGTATTTATAACTTAAAATATTTTACTTTTGTGATTACCTAGATCTATTTATTTTAGTTTATTTGTAGAATTGATCATTATTTTATTGTATTGCATGAAATTAGTTTTCAAAACCATGTTAGATTTTCAAATTATAATAATATTATATATTTGATTATTATAAAGTTTTAACTGCTAGTTGTCAATCTGTTGGATAGTAATTCTATAAGCTTATTAGAACTCTTATTAGGACGAGTTTCGTCCCGCCTCAGTGAACATGAACTAACGATGCAAGAAATTCCAGCTGTCCCGATGCGTAACACGAGTTTCAAACTAGTTATATTTAAGTTAATTATGCGGAATCTAGCGATGTGGGACTATTGTCCTTTCACACAATCCCTTGTTATTCAATTGAAAATCATTCGGCGGCTAGATAAGGTTTAAAATTTATTCACTGAAAATTTATTCACTTATTACGGTATCTTATGTACTGGATGTCACTGAAAATATGTAGTAATACATGCCAGTGAAAATTCTAAACGAACTGTGAATTGGGACAATATCAAAACCGGTTAGACACATGGCGGGTCCCATAAACCGGACCGTCGGCAAATCTATTGACGGCTGCCTCTCATGAGTCTTTGGGTATTGGAATCCGTTTAATTCGACTGTTCGTTTAGAAGGACTGTTATTTTCTTTTATAGAAAAACTTAGGTGAGAACACCATAGAGAGGTACAAAAGAGAACTAGTGGCCAACCCTGCATATCATCAGGTTTATAAGCAAAGTTAATTTGTTTATCAATTTTTGTTTGCTTATTAATTAACTAGTAGTAATATTTATCATTTTGTACGCATAATGGAGGACAGTATCTGATGCGTGCGAGAAATAATGACTTCTTTTTGACCATTCACTTTTTTAATCTAGTCCTTGTCAATCTTGATTATCTATTCAAGGTTTTTGCATGATACTCCCTTGGTCGCGAATTATTTCTAAATAATAAATCATGTGTCGAATTATCTAGTTTGAAAGATAAATCATTTCTAAATTTTACTAGTAATTACTTTTAGGATATAATTATAAAAAATACCTAAAAATTTTCCACTCTCCTCCTTACCTTAAGAATTGTGCAAACTACGAGTATGTCATCTAATTTGAGACGGAGGAAGTAATTATCAAGAATATACGACTACTCCTCCTTTTCTGTCGTCTGTTTACACTGGTTTATATGAACCCTCAATGTAAACTAGATGAAAACCATATATACACACAAATGGGTGGGCCCACCCCTAGAGAAAACAAGAGGTCCCACTTTAATGTTTGAACGTAAGCATACCGTTTTTTTCATTGTTCAGAACGACTGTCTAAATAAAAATTTTAGTCTGCCTATATATTTGGAGTAGTCAATGATCAAAAACACAGCCCATGTACCACATTTTCAAAAATATGCGGATGCATCATTGGTTGATTGATCTCTTGTCCATCTTTTGGAACTTCATATGAAATCATTTTTCCGGAGAGTTCGGGTCAATTCAACTGTTCATTTGCTCCTTTTTTTTTCTTGAAAACTTCTGCAACTTCCTCGCCGTAATTTGTTTGGGCACTGTTAGATTGTCATACAATCCCTTGGTAACGTACTTAATTTGTCTAGGGCACCATGTTGAAATCTTTGACGATTCCTTCCCTCTAAACTCTATTAAGCAAGCAAAAATATTTACTCTTTGTGGATCTTTGTAAATACAGTATAACTTCTTTAAAGTAATACTCGATAATATAATATTCTCGTTAAAATAATAAAATTTCATGGTCCCGACTCGGGCCTTTAGTGCTAAAATAATAAATTCGATAAAATCATAAAATAATACATTTCAAAAGTTCCCCTAATGATTATTAGGTCCCAAATAATATATAAAATAATAATGCTACTAAAAAATAAAAATTAATTTCATACATATTAAACTTTCCAAAATATGATTTAATATTGGTTTCTGTTTCTCTAAAAATCAAATCAAGTTGTAGTTTATCCCTAATAATTAAGTAATCCAATCAAAGTACCCTTTGCTACGTTATTATCCGCAACACGAAGTAATTTTGAAGTGTAATTAATACTTGAGTGCATGTATTTGTATTGCAATTAGTCAATAATACAATACTTTTACAAAATTAGTTGATATTTTACTTAACCTACAAGCTAGGAATTACTTTTTTAAATAATTATATATTACTTAATTATAAAATAATAATTTATTATATTATCGATAATATAATTTTATTTCAGATAATATTATTATTATTACATGAAACTAGTTGGAAGCCTAACAAGCTAAGCTCCAACGACATACTACTACATTAATTGAACAGGTTGATGTCTTTAGTCTACCAGTGGCCTCATGGGAAACCTTGCAAGGGGAGCCGAAACGAGGCGGGAGGGGGCGAGATTGTGTCACAAGGGAGCAAATTAACACTACCTTCCATGTTAATTCCGCAATATTAATATTTCTTTAAAATAATAATTTTTTTTGGTCCCAAACCTATTATTTTATAGAAGTTATACTGTATTCAGAAGCCATCAACACCTGCTATGAAGATCGGGCAGTACATATTGTTTTGGTTGTACTATATGCTGCTATAAGGATCGGGCTTTCGTTAGGCGATGCGCCTATGCTGCTATGGCTCCGGATCGTCTGTTACGAAATTTCTCTGTTCCTCTATTCCTACCAATCCCCTATAGCCATGTATCTCCTGTTATAACGACCACATTTCACAAATTAAGACGTGTATTCTTGACTAATTTAACATATTTTCTAAGAGAAAAATTTGGAGAGTATTGGATTTACCTTGAATCTCTTTTGTCCATCAGTAGCATATACTCCCTAATGTCATCTTCTTCTTTAGAGCCCACTAATTAGTATTGTTTGAAAGTTGCAGAGAAGATAATGTCTACTGCATACTTGCATTTACACATTCTTTAGCAAGTTTTCCGCTGGGAAGATAATGTCTACCAGTTCATGTTTGACATCCATATAAGTATTGATTTCTAGCATAACATGACCTGCAAAACTGCACAGTAATGAGACATACTTCATTTTTAGATAATCACGCTTCAGACTACGGAAACCGTGTAACTTCCTAAGTTTCCCATTTGATTCTCAACTCCTTTAGCACAGAAACAAACACAATTTAAAATCTCATAATCCTTAAAAATCTTACAGAAACTTGTCATGGATTTTAAAAATTCAATTGATTTCCAAACTAGGTTCCAGGATGAAGTAACTGGGAGGACTTGCACGCTGTTATGATTTATCAACTGTCTAGACTAGTTGGGAAAATATCTTAATTACTTGCATTCCAAATGTCAGAAAAAAACTGCTACTGGGATCATTATCAGAAACTCATTGGTCTTGAACTTTAGACAAGCAATGCTCGCAGGCATTGTTGAACTTCCTATTTTAAGCTCTCCAAAATTTAGATTACGAACTGACAAGAAAAGGATTGGGATTGGGGAGTATGTTGCTGGGTAAGAACTAAGGACTTAAGGAGGACAAAAGAGATATAAGGTAAATCAAATACTTTCCTAATTTTTCTCTTAGAAAATCCGTTAAATTAGCAAAGAATATCACCTCTAAATTTGTCAAATGTGGTAGTTATAATAGGAGACACATGTCTATAGGGGATTGGTTGGAATAGAGGAACAGAGGAATTTCGTAACAGACGATCCGGAGCCTGCTGCTATAATGACCGACCGGGCAATATAATGTTCCGTTACGCTATTATAGCGGTCATTGCCAACTGCCAAGTGCTCGGTGGAATACTCCAATCCTTTTAGCAAGGGACCTTGCGCTCTAAATGTACGTAGTAGGGTATAGAGATGGGGTATCTTATGGGGAATCTATTCTAGTCAATAATAACAATAAACACCAAAATTTCTATTTCCATTTTTTTTCTTCGAATTTTTTGTTTTGTTGGAAATTTATTTCAATTTCTTGGTCCCCTCCATATTTGTAAGACTAGCTAGCTAGTTGATACTCCCTTCCTATCAAAAACAAAATATGTAGAATGGGTGTTCTTGGCTTTGACGAAAATAAACAAATGAACCCTTAATTTCAACTCAGTCTCATTTTTAAAATAGTTAGATAGTACGTACTTGTCAATATATCCAATGGGGTACATATGCACAAAAGGACATATACTGATAAACCACCACCTTAATATCATTATCGACGCGAAGACGTATGAAAAGTAAAATAACTACACTGGTAGTATTTACGAGGTGATCACCAATTAATATCCAGCAGGAAAGACTTCTTCTGTACAGAGACAGCATCACGTTATATGAATGGTATTGACACCAAGTGGTACATGGATTATCCAGTGTATACAAACCATTTTCTCGTTATCTATAGCCGTGCAATTAATGAACCTCTGGTTTTCTAGCTACACACCCATGTCTCACTAAAATATATATGTAACTGATCCTCTGCTCGTTCAAAACTTGAACACGAGCGAGCTAGCGCGTTCGCCATTGTACCGTGAGGCATTTCCACCAAAAGGTTGCCCCAGCCAAAGGTGTATGTAGCTAGGGAATCCAGTGGTGTCCCAGCTCGCCTCGCGTGCGCTGCCTATGCATGCATGTTGAGCTAGCAGCCAATCAGGATTTTTAAATAGAATATATGTCCATTTAGCACCATATGTAGGTTTCAAAGCATTTCTCCCCCTCTATTCCATCTTGCTTATAGAGACAGGTCTTTCTTTTATCTCCTACATAATATCTTTTCCCTCTCTATAGTCCATAGGATTCAGTCCATATTTCTTCGTTTGACATGGACACGTTCAATTCAATTGCGTGGGGAGAAGCCTACCATATCATCTAGTTAGGCTATCTTTGTATTTCAAAGATGTGGTTCCCACTCCTAACTCCTCATTTGCTAATTAAACCACCGTTTATGAATGAGCCGTGCCCGTCAATAATAGTGTTGACCAAATTACGACGCCCACGTGTGGGGTTTCTAGTAGATGCCCATGCCAGATTGTACAAGTCAAGAAGTAATGGATCAAGAAGAAGAATTAGGTCAAGGCTCAACGCAACTGCCGAAGTAATGAATGAACTAAGCCATAAGCTGATAAGCAGAGATATGCAGCCTTTGCCTTGGTTTGGCATGCAAATATGCAAAACGAAACAAGGAATAAAGAAAATTTCACCAGCACACGCATATAGATAGGTAGTTAGTTAAGCTTTCTTCATCAGCTGATTGATGCCGCATTTCTCAAGTCATGACGGGCACTGCAAAATATATGATCCACGTTTGGTAAAGATCATACTTACATAATCCTGACGCAACATATTTTCTTCTTTTCTTCGTAGCTCCTATATTAACGGCAGGTCTTCATCGCCCTCTTGCATTCCTCTCTATGAATAATTAAGTATAGTCTTTGTGAAGATTGTGTGTATGAGAAAGACTTTTCTTATTTTGTCTGTCTTTCTTTCTAATTTCTACCAATAATAATGACTTCCCCTAAAAGATAAGAAAACTAAAACAAATATAAAAACACAAATTTAAGAAGACAAGTTGAAGAAGAAAGACTAGCTAGAACTAGCTCATCATCATCTTGAAAATCCCATGGGAACTCATGAACGTGATGATCTCAAGGAAATCACTACAGCAGCGCTAAAAATGTCAAACCCGGGAGGCGGAGAATTCAGGACACCACCTACTAATGGTGGCGACGACCATAATCATTCCGGTAATAAGCACACGACTAATAAGAATCCATCATCATCAGTTGCTGATACCAGCACCAACAAGATGATGGACTTCTTTTCTTCGGATGAGCATCAGAAACATCGAGAGGTTGGAGGTCGAGAACGTGTCTTAGTTGACCTTTACAACCCTCAGCAGCACCAGGACCATATGAAGATCGAGTTAGCCAAAACAGAACCCACCACCAATACCAGTAGTGTAAGTATTTATCTATATTTACCATTTCATTCTTCTTTTCGTTTACGGATGACAGACGCATGATAAGTGTGTTTTTATTTTTGATATAGACTGGATTAATAAATACCAGTGGTCGAATGTTAATCGGATCGAAATTTGATGAAGATAAACTAGTGGTGCAAGAAGAGAAACCCAAGATTCAAGTAAGTTCTCTTCACATGTTATTAATGAGTTTAAAAGGAGTACACATATGTACATATTTAGTTCAGACAGTGTTCCAATCCGTTGATAATTCAACTAATTGGATGTAGTTGATGAGTGCAATGCGAGTAGAGCTGGAGAGATTGAAGAATGAAAATCAGATGCTGAAGAGCATGTTGGATCATGTCACCCACGATTATACTACCCTTCACTCTCAACTACTTCGCACGATGCAGTCCCAGAACAGCAATCAACTGGATCATCATCATGACCTGCTACAGGTGAGTAACACTTCCAATTAGTAGAAAACCGCCTAAATTATAATCAGACATTTAAAGATTGTTAATTTGATTTTTCTCATTTGGCAAGTTAACTAGTTAACAACTGGAGCAAAATTGAATTGTCACATGAACACTCTTATTGGTTCAAACTGGATTGCGCTGCGGTTATTGTCACATGCTATTGTTACTCTTAGTGATTTTCAATGTATTTGAACTTTTCAAATTTTGGGCCGAAGAAAACTAATAACGTGCAAGCATATATTTGTCTAGCAGGCCAATTGTGATCAGAGATACAACACCACGTCAAATTCAGCTTCAAGGAAGACATTGTCAGTCCGGCAGTTCATGGATCCTAATCCATCCTCGGGCCGTACAATACTAAATTTAGATATGAACGAGCCATCTCACTCTGAAGCTGCTGCTACAGATGATGATCATGAGATGACAACACAACAACCATCCACTTCTGTTACTAATTATATTGAAGCTGAGGAATCTGTATCCAAAGAATACCATCTTTTATCTGAAGATGTTGCTGCCAACAGCAGAAAGCGACCTACCATGAAAGAAGATGAAACTGAGGACATCAATGACCAAGTCTACAAAAGTAACTTGAAGAACCAAAAATCAGCACAATCGAAGAGCAGCGGCAGCAGTGTGGAAGAAGAAGTCCCTCCTGCTGCAGTTGCTGCTTGTAGGAAAGCGCGAGTCTCTGTACGAGCACGATCTGAAGCACCTTTGGTAATAACTTTTACCTCACCCTACATCCTGTATGTAGTTCACAACAGTACATTTTACAATCAATTTATTGTCAGTCAAATCATAGTTAACAAACACAACAACCCTGCCAGGAGGTGTAGCCACCACTCTCTTTTATTTAAATTAGCATGTCATGAACCTGCAGAGGATCATATAAATCATATGGAGCATAATAGTTAGTGAAAAAGCAATGTTTGCCATGGTCTGAGCCAAAAACAAGTATCTCTGTCATCTAACTGCATCAACAAATGCACCAGTAAGATGGTGTTACTGGTCTACACACTAATGTCAAATTCTGTCTGAGCAGATAAGGGACGGATGTCAATGGCGAAAATATGGACAAAAGATGGCCAAGGGTAATCCTTGTCCACGTGCTTACTACCGGTGCACAATGGCTGTAGGATGCCCAGTGCGGAAGCAGGTGCAGAGATGTTCCGAGGACAAGACGGTTCTGATTACAACTTATGAAGGAAACCACAACCATCCTTTACCACCGCAAGCCACGGCAATGGCTCACACAACCACTGCAGCTGCTACCATGCTCCTCTCAGGTTCAACCATGAGCAACAGCAGAGAACCAACTCTCTCAGCAAATAGTCTCTTCTCTTCACCATCAGCAGCTCCTATATTCCCTTACAACGCTAACATTGCTACTCTGTCAGCCTCTGCACCATTTCCCACCATCACCCTTGATTTGACCACCACCCCAAACGTCCACCACCAACACCACCACCAAACACCTCCTCCAGCCGATCCTAGACAATTCCAACAACAACCCTTGTTTCCACTACCTTTACAAGCTTACCCTCCACATTCTCAGTCGCTACTGCGGCCTCCCTATTTAATAAATCCTCCTAATCCTCTTAGGGTTGCAAGTGCTATCCCATCAGTGCAATTAGCAACTCAGCAGCAGCAGGGAATGGTTGAAATGGTCACAGCAGCAATTACCTCGGATCCAAATTTCACGACAGCCTTAGCCGCGGCCATATCATCAATTATGGGTGCACCCATGCACAATACTCATGAGCTAACCAACAGCAACAACAACGATAGTAATAACAAAAATAATTCATCAGCTTCAGAGGCAACCACTGTACAGCCTGCCTTACCAAATCATACACATCCGCATACCAGCTACCCCAATACTTTCAATCCTATGTAGACTATAAACTTGTACCGTATATTAGTTATATGTAAATGTGGTACCAGTATATTTCTGGATTCAAATTTATTGCTACATCATTTTTTTACAAGTATAGAAACATATCATAGTTCAAAGAGCTTTCATTTGTAGGCTGAATGAGGTACAGATTATTTTAATACCTATGTATCATGTAATTAACTAAACTAAGGTATGCATTTGTGTTTGGTTATCTTCAAATGCTTAAACTAAATACGTTCCGTCCATTGCACAAGGAAGAGATGGAGCACTTACAAACTATACATTTAAGTTTCCAAACACAATTACAAGGATTCAAAAATCTTGGATCCAATAAATGCTGATAATGAATTACTCAACAACCAATTGTTTTGTTACGTCTGCAAAATTAAACTAGCTATATGATAGGATATACAACCATTGAATAGGTAAAACTAAGTAGGGGATATCAAAGATTTTATTGCAAGAGAATTAACAGAATCAAAATTTTATAGAATTAACAATTAACGAAAACAAAGATATCAGTTTTTCCATCTACACAGGATTGAAAGAATTTGGATCAAACAATTAGAACCAACACTGAATTATATGAATTCATTCTTTTCTCAACTACTTAGAAGTTAAAGGTGCAATTGTATTATCAACCAATAATTGCAGACTAACCCACTCCCACCAAATTTACAAATAAAACAGAAAAACTTACTAGTAAAAGAAGAAGAAGAAGAAGATCCCGCATTTGATCAAACATCCACTTTCTCTATCAAGTTCCCGTCGATTTCAAATCCTCCAATGCAGACTTAATCTGTTCTTGAACCAATTCCACCCTCTTCGAATAAACCTCCAATTCCAAAATCTGTTGTTTCCTCCACTTCTCATCAATCACCTCATCCTTACCAGCAGCCCCCAAAGGATTCAAACCCATACCATTAAACCCCATGAATCCCGCATTAGACTGCCCATTCATCACACAGTTTATCAATTCCTTAAACAAAGGAGTAAGACAACTCTTAACTGTTTCCTCAATCACACTTGAGACAGAATTCAACTCCATGTCCTTATTTCCAAATGTTTTCATCAATTCTTCCTCCGCAGGTCTTTTGACACCTCTCTTGCGCAGCAGAGTACTACTCACTCCCCCCATCACCCCCCTCGGAACCTTGTCATCATTTCCATTAACACAAACATTGGGTTTAATCTCCGCATTACCAGTAGTTTCGTTGTTGTTGTTATTATTATCATCTTCCATTATAACTAGTGTCTCATCAACAATGTTAGAACAATTATGACTACCACTCCAAATCTTCCTTGAAATCTCAAAAGTAGTTTGATCATGTGGTGTCTTAAAATTAAAATCCTTCCCTGAATTAACTCTAGCAACAACATTTCGGTACTTCTTTTTCAATCTTCTCAGTTTCTCAACTAATTGACTCTTATTAAAATCAAGATTTAATCGATTCTTAATATGATCATAAAACGGACCTGTTTCGTGATGATAAGATGAATTAAGTGTTCCACGCTGAGTATTGAAATCTAAGAAACCTTGTAGTAATCCAATCTCATCTTCATCTGTCCACAGCCTCTGAAATAGCTTCCTCGATTCATCACCTGAAGAAGTCGATATTATTGATTTTGCCGTCCCAGTCCCCATCGCCGCCGTGGTAGGTGTTTGTTGTGGTTGTGGTGGTGGTGGAGTCTGGTAAGATGTGCCGTTTACTGGTGGTGCAGAAGCAATGGGAGTAGCGATTGTTGCCTCGAGATTCGAAATCGTGAGATCCTCTGATTCTCCATCTTCTTCAGGTTCCTCATCTTCATCATCTCCGTCTTCTCCGATTTGTTCGGGTTCCTGTTCTTCTGGTTGCCGTTGTTGTTCTTCATCCTTAATGATTAGATCTTCCTCCTTAATGGAAGACATTCTTTTTGAGGTTTTTGATCTGAGAAAAGCGAAAGATTTTGTAATAAAATATAAGTTAGTTTTTTGTTTTTGGATTTGGGTTCGAGCGGAAGTTTTTTTGAGTTTTTAGGGTTCGGACTCACATAGGAAGGAGGCTCAATCTATGGTTCTGGTCTTGTTTATATACATGGCTAAGGCTGAAGTTTGGGAGATGATTTAGATTTTTGAGGGACAATCTTGATCGTTGATTCCTAGGCTAAAGACTAAGTTGTGGTTTTTAATACATGGGTAAGACTAAGTTGTGTACCACACGACTTAAATAACCTAAAAAATATGCTTTCTCTTTGGACCTGGTGTATCGGATCTTCAACCATGGTCAATCAAACATGTCCTTATTAGGGTGGGTGCAGACTGCAGACCAGGCATACCAATCAGATTATACCGGAGCCACTTCCTAGCTATCGTATCACTTTTTCCTCCCTGTTTTTATACTCCTGCGTGTTATCATTTTATTGGAGCCCGATTTTGTGCTCAATATCTGATGAATGTCTAGGTGACATTTCAATGTCGCCATTTTCTTGGATACGCTCCTAGAAGATACGATGCTTCCATAAAAGAAGTAATATGTCCAAATTTAACATAGAATTTTGTAATCTCTGTTCATCACGTCCGTAGATGGTCGTGAGAAAGATTGAACGAAATCGAAGCCCTTCAAGGAGGTATGAAAAATCGTAATGGCACAAACTTGCCATACGTCTCAGAAATAAAAACATACTACAATAGAGGTACAATGCAATTTGTGTTATTTAAGTATATATTACATAGATAATTCTACCCGGATCTCAAACTAAATTAAAATCCGGCCAAAAAATAAAAAGATGGTTGAGAAATTCAATCGAGAAGATGAAGATAGCTACTAATGGATGAAGATAATTACTGTGAGAAGGAGATAACTATTTAAGATGAAGATATTAGTATTAGTTACGTATTGAGGGACGAAATTATTAACAGGCATTATAGTGGAATTAGTCGTCCACCAGTCAAATTGACGCTCTTTTAAGGAGTGTGCACAAAATTGATTTGGTCTCATTTTGTGCAGATTTCTAATACACAATCACGTGATATCTTTTATATCATTAATTCAATATTAGTAAGTATGTAATGAGATATGAGATACTTATAACACATAAGAGCCAACCGTTAACTACTTAATCAATAAACTTAAAATAAAATGTCATATTAGTATTTTTAGACAATCGTGCAAAAAGTTAGATTATTCATTAACCTAATATGAACTTGAATCCAAATTTGTGCATCCCAGTAAATTGATATCTCAAGTAATTAAGGTTATAAAGCCTTGTGATTGAACTGCCTTTCCTATCAAAGGTGAGTCGTTATTCTTCTCTTCGCCTCTTCGCTATAATGGCATTTGGTTTCTTTCGGTTAGTAATAACGGCTTGGAATCCGTGTTAAAGAGAGGATCTTTTCTTAATCCAAGGACTCCATCTGCTAATTCCCAGCATGCGTGTACACGTTCCAGCCAAATTTATTGGTCTAAAATAAGTTGGCTAGTTTTCACGTTTTTGGTTTTCTCTTTTGTTTCCAAGAACATCTCTTTTTAGTTTTTTATTTTAATTATTTTTTTATTTTCCCCAATACTTCCATCATGGACAAGTTTTGTGCAAGCATAATGTTAAACTGCAGATTTAAGATAGAAAAAAAAATTATGCTGCCACAACGTGGATTTTTTTTTGTTTTTAAGTGCTCTTTACGAGACCTATAAAGTTTATACTATCAACTAATTTTCCGGATTTTGGTTTTGTAATATGAGTCTTTAACAACTAACGCCAAATGCATCATGTAAGGTGAACAAAGTATTATTCTACCAATCCTAGGGTTTGAGAAATTAAAAATCAAACTCTCAAATCGTTTTTACAATGATCATATTACTCATATAATGCATGAAGACTACACCAACCTGTAATTTTCAGAATTCATGCTTGCACATTTAAGGTGTTAAGTCTTGGATCCAAATATTGCGTTATTCAAGAGATTTTAATCCAACGTGATTTAGATTTTGTGCCTGCCAATCACATAAGTCGATATTTTTTTGTCAAGGGGTTCACAACCACCATCATTTGTTATTCAGTAGCTACTGTAAATGAATATTCGGAAATCATTAAATTACAATGATCCCAAACAATTCTCTACTGTATGCATATTTTGAAAGTTTTAAAAATTTAGTGATACCAGTGATCACAAGTAAAAAAACCGGGGATCTAACAACCACACCCAATATTTCATTTGACAATCTGAATAGACAAACTCCAATATACTTTCAAAATAATCAACCAGACAGTTAGACTCAATCTAGAGAAAATTATATCCAAGAGTTTTTGTATCTTTGTTTCACAATGTAATCAGCAAATCAAACAGATAGAATCCGCGAGCCCGATTATTATGTGAAACAACTTGAATGGTACCAAAGACCAATGTTCAAGTGTCAATCAATTTAAATCAACAACCAAGGTTGGATTATCTAATTGATTGATCTTAACGCATAACCTATGACATTTCAATTATATAACAAAATATAATGCGGAAAAGAAATAACACAGACACCAGAAGTTTTGTTAACGAGGAAAACCTCAAATGCAGAAAAACCCCGGGACCTAGTCCAGATTTGAACACCAAACTGTATTAAGCCGCTACAGACACTAGCCTACTACCAATGAACTTCAGACTGGACTGTAGTTGAACCCTAATCAATCCCACACTGATTCAAGGTACAATTGCGCTCCTTACGTCTCTGATCCCAGCAGGATACTACGCAGTTGATTCCCTTAGGTGATCTCACCCACAACCAAAATTTGCTACGACCCAAAGTCGAAGACTTGATAAACAAATCTGTCTCACACAGAAAAGTCTATAGGAATAGATAAATCTGTCTCTCACATAAATACCTACGAGTTTTGTTCTGATAAATCAAGGTGAACAGGAACCAATTGATATACCGGACTTATATTTCCGAAGAACATCCTAGAAATATCAATCACCTCACAATAATCTTAATCGTATGGTAGCTAAACAAGATATTGTGGAATCACAAACGATGAGACGAAGATGTTTGTGACTACTTTTTATCTTGCCTATTGGAGATTAAATCTCGAGCCAATCTTAGAGAATATAGTACTCAAATACGATAGAAACAGCAAGATCATATCACGCAACTACAGAGAAAATAGTTGGGCCTGGCTTCACAATCCCAATGAAGTCTTTAAGTCGTTAACCTACATGGTTTCGTGGAAAACCTAAGGTTAAAGGAGAATCGATTCTAGCTTATGCAACTAGTATCACACAGGAGGTGTGGGGATTAGGTTTCCCAGTTGCTAGAGTTCTCCTTTATATAGTTTTCAAATCAGGGTTTGCAATCTAAGTTACCTTGGTAACTAAGCATTCAATATTCCCCGTTAGATGAAAACTTGATTAGGTTAAAGCTAATATCTTTCAACCGTTAGATCGAACTTAGTTTGTTATACACTAATGAAATGTACCCTCATTTAGGTTTATGTAGTCGTACTTAAATGTGTACACCATGTTGGCTCGACCGTAGTTAACCGATGTTAGCTATATGAACACTCTCATAGCAACCTTATTCATGTTAACCATAACTAGTTCAAATGACTCAAATGAAACTAGTTAAAGAGTTGTTCAATTGCTATATTCTCATAGAAGTATACAAGAACACAATTGAAGCAAAATCGGTTTGATTCACTCGAATCAATTCATGAACATTATAGCTATGGTTTGCAAAGAATGCATTCCTTAATATATAAATGTATTAGTTCATGAGCCAATCGATTTTAGAACTTTAACCACTCAAGTATGCATACTTAAGTAGTCAGTCTGAGTTTGGGTTTGCCAGTATGCAAACGTGTACGCATACTTAGTACACTTCCAAAACCCAACAGAAATTCCCGGACCTATACCTTACGCAAGTATGCATACAGGTATGTGTACTTGGTACACGGAATTTCACAACTTCAAGTACACATACGGGTATGCATACTTTAGTTCCGGTCATGGATCTCATACATGCAAGAATGCACACTATGTTTATAATTCAATGATGGTTAAGTATTCTAAACTCTTATTTCAATCATTGAAACTTTCTTAGAGGATGACAATAGCCGTTTTCACACACTATTAGCATCAAAGCAATTTTCAAGTTATTGAAATAATCATAACGAAACATTCCAAGTATACACCAAATGATTGTATCACACAAACCATGTAAGATATAAGTTTTATTTTATATTTCATAACGTGGGATCTTTGAACTACATGACAATCACATATGTATGGATATGCGTATAAAGAATATACATGTCGATGTCATTGATATTGAATCGACGTAATCCTCCTTAAACACCTGTAATCTTACTGCGGAATACCTTGTGGAGCTCTTGGTTTCTTCCTCTTGACCTTTTACGTAATGAGTTGTTAATTCTTGAATACAATATTGATGGGTATTGTATTCCATTTATATTCATTATAATCACCCTTAGCGAACACAACATTAGTGGAATAACCTTAGAGGAAGGACCAAGTTC
The DNA here is from genome assembly GCA_023531295.1 of Papaver armeniacum. Lineage (NCBI taxonomy): Eukaryota > Viridiplantae > Streptophyta > Magnoliopsida > Ranunculales > Papaveraceae > Papaver > Papaver armeniacum. The sequence goes on along the minus strand of JAJJWW010001215.1, from coordinate 218,118 downwards.
CTAGGATTTTTTAACATTAACTTTTAATACTCAACCTTCCATCAAGGAGAGTTAATAAGGTATTAAATCCTTATAGAAACTTAAGATAATAACTCCTTAGTAATCTAAGATGGTCAAGATGAACTTGGTTCAGGGTTCACATGATCAAGATGAACTTGGTTGAAGTGAAAGATTACCAACACATATTCCGAGAAATATGTAAGCGAGTTAAACTCAGCTCGAAATCTCAAATGTGTATAATAGAAAACTATATCGTAACACGACTTATGTCTCAATATAGGAGATAAAGTAGAAATAGACCTTCCAAGTGATACATGAGTTTCAGTCTCCACATATCTTTTGTTGATGAAGTTCCACAAGATCTCCTTAGTAGTTCTTCGTCTTCAATTGATGAACGTCGTGAAGTCTAATGCTCAACTACACAATCTATCCTAGTATGAGACATCTATAGGTAGACTAGAAATCAAGACTTATAGTTTTGATCACTAACATTGACAAACAAGCTTGAGATAGCAACGCTTGCGAGTTCGACCGAGCAGTGCTCTAACAACAAGCGTTATAACATCCTCATCTTCAAACGAGGAGATATTAGTTTTGAGAATGTGAATTGTAATATTATAGTATCTATAAGAGCACTATCTTTAGCATGTACTAAAACATTACATGCTTGCTAAGTGTTACCGGATTTGCCTTTTCAAAGGCATAAGCTTATGGAGAAGCTAAATGAGATATTTTCACGCCTATTTGATGGCAAACTCTTTCAATTTTCTCATAATAGGAGAGTAATTTATATAAATTTCTAAAGTTAATTAACACTAATTTATTAGTGTATAGTCTCCCCTTAAATATGGCGGAAATATTTTCATTTCATACCCGATAACAAATTTCGTAAGTATTATCCGATTAATTCGAGGACATATACTTATATAATTAATTCTGTATTTTAATAACACCAGGTTGAACAGTAGTTCTGATTTAAAGATCCATAAAAAAAATGTTCTAAAATTGTAGTCTACTTGACATACAATTTGAAGATCAACCACGGATTTTATTGGTTACAGCCAAAAACATATAAAATATACAAATAAATCTCCAATAATTTCGTGACCTTGAGGTCCAACAAAATAATGATTTAGAAGGAAATTATGGACATATTTTTTATCAAAAGAAAATTATACCAAGATCAATATAGTCTCTAAAAAGACTAATAATATAAGTTAACTAGCCGGATACGCACCCTTTGATATTTTATGTCCAACCATATTCCATCTACAAGTGAAATGATTTCAATATTGGAGATTATTACCACGAGGAAAAATCAAAAATTGCTACATATCCCTTAAGAATACAGCGATTCCTCATTTTATTGGTATTTGAAACTATTTATCTACCCTAATAACGATATCTCATTCGGGGATCAATAAGGAAAACCAATTTTGTTTGGCTTAAAATATTTCTTTAAAAAAATAAACAAATCATTATCGTTATATTCTTCAGAAAAAAAAAATCCATTATGTGGTCGGAAAAAAAATCACTCCTTATTGGCAAAAATTTATAAAATACGCCAATTTATTTTCTCATCTTACATAAACGATAGAGAAAATTATTATCAATTGGTTTATACGATTTATCAAGCTCTCGAATCGACAAAATAAAAAAAAACAAATTGTCGTTTTATTTATCACAAAGGGAAAATCCACTTTATTGTTAGACGAATGGTTTCTTGTAGGTGAATAGAAACCGAATATAAAAATCACATGATCTTCCTCCAATAAACGAAGATACAAAAAAAAAAAAAAAATTGGTCGTAGGTTTTTCAACCATGCACGTGATTAGTTACCGGATAGGTAATTAAATTGCGACAACACCAATTTTTGGTGATTACAGTTTCATTAAAGGAATAAAAATTGTAAACCATCTTTCAATGACTTTTTTCTTTCTTTCTTTTTATAATAAATAGAGAAGAAATGGAATCAATATTTTTTTAAAATATTGATCACCAACACCCGTAGATATGAACCATGTATTTTTAAAATTAATTCAATTGCACCCAAGAATTTAAATTTGGTGCATCGAAGATATGAAATCATCGCAGGAAAAAATTCATTCTAATGAGAACATATTTATGAACCCATAGACATGGATTCTGTAATATGACAGAACATAATATGCCAAATACGGCTAATTAAATTGATTCAATGATCAATTATGTAGTTATCATCTAAGAAAATATTGAAAAGATATTACAGAAATACCTTAACAAAATTGGTATAAAAATGGGTTTGTGATGAAACCAACAATACCCTTGATCGTCTATGTTTGCTTATGCATCAAAGTTGTATTAGTCCAGCCAAGTAGAGTACATACAAAAAATCAAGCCAAAAGTTAGCATAAGATTTTAAATTATACCGTGCAAGAATATTTAGAGATTTATAAAACAATTTTTTTTATTACTAAAAAAAAACTACTAATATAAATTGTTAGAAAGAAAATTTTTATGACACCAATTCTCCTTTGTTGATTTTCTTCTTAGAAATTTCGAAGCTCGATGAGCATGCTGATAACGTGTTATAAACTAAAATGAGACATCCAAAGTAGAGAGAGAGAAAAGAAGAAGAGATTCTCATTAGATGTGTACATTAGATGTGTACATTACAAAGGAAGTGAGCCTCAATTTATAGGAAAATATAAGAGAATGTAGTTATAGCATTAACACTAGAGGAGTAATCGAGTGCATGCCCATAACTAAAGGTATTAAACCTAAGCTATCACACTAGTTGTGAGAGTTACAAAGTAGTGGAGAATATAAAAGGACATATAATGAGACATGAGAGGGAGGAGTAATTGTGGTGTAAATCCACCACATATTTATTTACAACAAAAATATCTTTAAATAAGTGTTCAAATCCATCCTAATTTTACATCTCAAAACTTTTTTTCAAGTGACAACATTTAATTAAAAAAAAAGATTAAAAATTGATTTAAAAAAAAATCAAGAATATAAAGCACGTATTAATTTTTTATTAAAAATTAGTTTGGATACCTTTGCCTATGTAAGTGGCGGTTCATATTTGTCCTCACAAGAGATAAATCTAGGGATGTAGTCATTTGTCATAAGCGATGATTGTGATTTAGATTAGAAATGCATCTAACGGACAAAATTTATCATGTCATTAAGGTTCCATAATTCTGCATAATAAATAGTCTATTAATTAGCCATGATAATATTTTGTTAAATGTCAAATTAAAAATGATAATATTAAATTATTCTACTAATGATGATAATAAATATATATTTATTAGCTAATACTTAGAATTAGTTTGGTATTATTGCGAGTTTTACACAAAAGTGCTTTTCTAATGTACGTTATTGTGGCGAGCTATGTAAAAAAAAAAACAATTGAATGGTTGTCGATGTACGTTACTATGCCGAGCTTTGTAAAAAAAAAAAATCAATTGAATGGTTGCAAAATATAAACTAAAACTAAAACTATTTTAAAAAGAAGACATATCTCTGAAAATATCAGGTTCGGCTATAGTTAGTGAGAAATGACAAGAGCAGACATATCTCTGAAATAGTTTATTCTATTTTATTCTGCATAAAATGAGTAAATTTTCTACTATTAGAGTACATACATGTAATATTAAATTTACTAATTAGTATTACTACTAAAAGTATTATTTTTCTTAACCACTTTTGAAAAATCAATAATTTCTTAATATTTATTGTTGATAAATAAAAGTATATTCAGTGATACGGTATAACATAAAATGTAGTTTGAAAATAAAAAATAATTATCTTTAAAGAATAAAATATAACGAATAAAAATTGGTGATCATATATAGATTCAAGGATAATTTTTGTCAGTTATAAAAAAAGATGGAATAGAATTGGAAAATAAAAAAATGAAGTTAGAGTGAACTATAGTATTTTCTTTTGAAGCTTTCTAAAGCTCCTTCTCCCCCACTTTTAAAGTTGATAGATTTTGGAAGTGTTTTGCATAAAAAACACTTTATGAAATCTTTACCAAACACTAAGATGGAAAAATATTGCTATAAATATGTTTTTCAAAGTACTTTTTTTTTTGAATGAGAAAAGGCAGAACCAAACTTTGTTAAATTGGCTAACAATTATATAAGTGGACCATAGTGACGGTGGCAAGTATTGGTGCCCAGTGAGTAATTTCGCATCGTCTCACGTATTTCTTGATAAATGGTTTAATGTTATGCTAATTCAATGATGATGGATAACAGAGTTTATTGTTAGTTGAGCTTATTTTTATTAGGTTAAGTACTTAACGATTTGACTTACTAACTAATCATGGTTTTATTATTTTTATGCAACAAATAACCTCACATTTGGAAGCATAATGTCGTAGAATGTAATGGCTGACCCTCTACCGATAATGTCCTCATTTAGCCACTGTGATCATCTGACAGTATTGGGTTTTCAATGGTCACCGCTGCGGTCATCCAGTATAAGATTCTTAGGAGGTCACCCATCCCAAGATTACTCAATACCGAGCATGCTTAACTATAAAGATTTTTCGCCAACTATGAAGCCAATTATGCTGAAAAGGTCTCGGTGTTAGGAAATGACAAACCATTACCTATATTCCAACTTAATTTGGATCCTTCCTCGGCTCCGGAATACGTTCAATCCTAGACTCTGACATTTTTTCTCACTCATGAGACCCTTTCCCGACACAATCTGTCAAGCATACTCTTTCACCCTCGACGGGTATGGTCGACTCTAATACCATTTGTAAGGACCTGATCCTCCACCAATGCGGTCGTCCATCAGCAGTTTTTTGGGAGGTAGCCCCTCCCTAGATTACTCTTGCCCGATAACGCATAAATTCAGTGATTTTTACCAACTATGGATCTAACTATGTTGAAAAGGCCACAATGTTATGAAAGGAAACACCATTACCTATATTCCATTCGGTGAAATCTTCTTGCCGAATTGAATTACGTACATAATATATATGGAAATTTTGAAAAACTAGAACTACATCGTATGTGAGTAAAATGGCTGCCATCGGAAATGACTTAACATTTTAAAATATAATAGCTTAAGTGAATTAGATTTAATTATGTCATGTCATTAAATAGTAAGAACATACAATAAGCTTGCGCATCTCCATACATAACACCGAGGCTTTTTAGTTGAAAACCCCACACCTCTTATCCCAAGGTGGTTACGTGGGTTTCTGGGTTATGTGGTCGGGCCCTGAGTAGTGTCTGATGGTCCATGGAGATCCTAACAATTGGTATCAGATCCCATAGTTGGGGCTACTGTCCGAACTGGTTGTGGAATGTGGATGTCACCCGGTTTAGGGCGCAAGTAGAATCAGAGTCAAGGTGAAGAAGGCAAGGCCCAGAGTTGAACTGGCGCTCAAGGTGGAACTAGTGTCTAACCTATTAACTCGGGTGGAGCAGGTTTCTAGATCGGCAAGGCAATGCTCAAGGTTGAACTGGCGCTCACGGTGGAGTTAGTGTCTCACATATTAACTCTCAAGTAGCAGGTTCTATGTGGGCAAGAAAAATGCTCAAGGTTGAGTTAGTGCGTGCCTTCTCATTAACTCAAGGTGGAGTAGGATTCTAGGGCGAATAGTGGCAATAATCATGATCGATGGGTACCATATACAGATAATGATCATATGGTGTGAAGTCTGATTGGACTGGTGAAGTGGTTTAATCTCTCCAAGGTGAAGATTGTTGGAGTATGTGGCGTGATAAACCACATAAGTATAGCTAGGGATAGTCCAACATGGAAGAAAGATGAGTACATGTGGAGTTTAATAAGCTTTGGCATCTCCTTACGTAGCACCGAGGCCTTTTAGATTAAAACCGCACACCTCTTATCCCAAGGTGGTCAAGTAGGGACATCATCGGTGCTATGTTGTCGGGCCCATAGTAGGTTTCTATTGTCCATGAAGATCCTAACATCGTTCACTAAAATAAGGAAGATGCAGAAAGGTAATCAAAAGATTGATAAGATATCTTTGTAAACTAAAAAACATATCAAATAATGTTTTTTTTTTTTTGGAAAAAATATGTAAAAATTAATTTCGATATGATTTCATGCCGGCATGAGGATACAACTCGAAAAAGAAGAGACATAGGATGGGAGGATGTCAAGGCGGAAAATGGTAGAAAGGATTTGTGAAGTGAAGAATAAAAATATCTATCATATTTTCCTTTACTTTTGCAATGATAAGAAGGGTAAACTTTATATTAATATACATATTATATTTAATATTATATCGGAAAATGCATAACTAAATAAAAATTATGCCCGTGCCGTTACGGCACTGGTTAAGCCCTAGTTGCATTACATAATACAGTTGCTTATCCTTTATATATATTTACTGACAGATGACACAATCCACTCAACTGTGGTTAATACCTGGAGGGTCTGCACCTATCAAATGCAAAATTGTAGAGCATAAGAAATGTAAAAAAAATAAGAAGCATATAGTTATATATCATAATGTTGAATATATACAACTGTTTGAGGGTGAAAACGGTTTATGCTGATTTCGGTAATTTCGCATGAGTGGGTGAGAAACGAGTCTAAACCCTAAACAATGTACTGCAAGGGAGTACTTTAGATTCGAGAGATCAATCTGTACAAATCCGGCCTAAACCAAGAAATGGCCGTTCCAGACTTGCTTCGGTCACAAAGTGAAGGAGAAGGGTTGGTTTTAGGGAGGGAAGCGAAAGTGTTGAGACCATAATAGTTGATTCTGGAAGAGTAGTTGTTTGACTTGTATCAGAAAGTGAAAGCTAACAGATGGGAAAGCTAGCAGGTGATTTCTGAGTGTTGTATGTTCATGACCCCAAACTTGTTGTTCGGTGGAAATAGATAAGACCTATTTATACAAGTCGAAGTGAAATGTACTCTGGTCTCATTAAGTAATGGAAAAATGGGTGAGTAAATGGGAAGAGGTGGTAACCGTTAACGCATGGAATTGATGTTCCATAAAAAAGAGCGTTTCACCATTACTCCTTGTATTTACTAACCGCCTCATCCTTATTACACTTCCTTATGACGGGCGTAGTGTACGCCGCACGCTGTACGCCAAACCAATACCCAAAGTGGATCCCCAGTTTGTGATATGTATTGATGTCTCGAATGTTTTCGTGGAAAACATGTAGCATGGTTGTTGCTTGTGACCGGTCGTCAGCCGACACAAATATAAATTACACTTTCTTACTACTCAAAATATATAATGAAGCAAGGGCAAGAAAGGATCGATCCCACAGAGAGGTCTAGGTTGTCAAATTGTTATGGTTTCCTATATAAAACACCGGGATATTTTCTGATTTTATGTAATAAAATAAAATAAAAGCAAATAAATAAAAGCAAACAAATCAAATCAAGGATAAGAAGATATTGGTCATGGATTTCGTTTTCATTCACAAACATGTTTTCAACACAATAACTAGAATTGATATTTTAATCTCAACTTTTATCAAAGGCCCTAGAATACCTTGATCGCAAGAATATCCATAAATCTCCTCATGTCATCAACAAACACATTAAAAGATTCGAATATGAATTCTACCTAAAGGAACAACCTAACGTGTAAAAGCACTAATCAAGTTTAATTCCCTATATGCATTAAGTTCTATGAAATCAGGCCAATCAAAGCAATCGAACGTGGAAAGCGCACTAATCCGATTTAACAAAGGTTATGACTCACATATGATCATAAGAATATATCACTACAAACTATAATCATATTTATGCTACTTGCAATCCAGAATTATCACTTTTGCGTATAATAACCCTAATCTAGCAATAAAGATGAAAGCAAACTCAATCGATACGCGACTCGACTAACAAGCATTCAAATCATGTAACAATATTAATGGTGAATCATAAACGATAATATGAGACAAAACTAATTTATTGAATTAAAACCCATATTTGGAAATCCAACTTATTCCATAACCAATAATAAAACTCTAGCTCATATTCATGGAGTTCATAACAAGAAGAAAGAGAAAAGACTTCATGGTTTTAAACCCTAGAAAACAAAGTAGAGGCAAAAGAATAGATAAAAGATATAAGATATCATAACCCACATTAGGTAAAAGTCCTCTCTTTTATAAGTTTCTCTATTTCCATAAGGATACTCCTTCCAATATTAGGTCTTCTCAAAAGTCCACTAGATAGAAGTCCTCCAAGCCCATGTGTGAGAAAACCCATGTGAAAATTCTGCCCAAAAATCGTCGCCGGAAAACTGGGATTGTGGCCGGAAAGATCGCCGGAAAGTAGCTCAGGTGACCGGCAAAGTCAAACCGGTCACCGGTCAACGGGTCGGATCGGTCGGGTCAACTGGGTCAGCTCACTGAGTCAAACCGGGTCAATCACTGACCGAGTCAGATGAGTCAGGGTCTGGATCATCATCTTACTCAGCTGGATGGGCTGAGTGGCTTTGGCCAATTGCACATGCCTAAGTCTGCTGCACCATGTTTGTGCATCGCCAGTGCACTTCCAGCCATGATGGCTATTCATTTTGCACACTGCAAACCCCTGCAGCTACATATTCATGCCTTCAATTCATACCACCTGCGACTAACCAGTTTCCCTGCAACAACAAACCACTCCCCAGCATCACTGATTTGAACTTATTTTAGCTTATTCAACCTGTAACACGGCCATCTCCCCTGCAATATCAAGTGTAGCTTCACACAATGTCTATCAAAGATCATCTCCAGCTCGGTCTTGCTGCTTCATCCATAGTTCCATGCCTCCACTATTTGGTTTTAACTCAATTATAACCACCAGATGCACACTCACTTCCACCAGAACTACTTCATAATCTCCTCACCAAGACAGCCTCCGGTTCAATTGCGCACGCCATCCTTCCCAGCTTCAGCTATTCAGGCTTCGTAACTGCATCTGTTCTACCAACATCACTCAAATGCACTTGCACTTGCACCTACACACCAGCCAAGCTCAGTTTAACTCCAGCCTCAATACCAGCAGCAACACAATTTAAGCATTCTCTTGCCTAGACTTCCCATAGCCTACAATTCAACTCGCACTTCATCTTGTCACCAAATCTCACTGCTTCACTCTATCTATCCAACACTCGCTAACTCAATCCCTTCATCAATTTCTAACATTCTCTAATACCAACACATGCGTTTCACAAAGATCGACTAACTCCATTTGCTAAATCTCACCAAAAGAAGACGATGCTGACCTTCATAATCCATTATATCATTGCACGGAACTCCTATGCATTCCCGAATTGTAACCACAGCCAATATCATCCTCGACTCCGGATGCTCCATTCTCTGCCATGATCACTACTTTCATTCCACAACCCGCAAGTCCAAGCACCCGACCACAACCAAAGACCGTGCACAAGTAACCTAAGCATTCATCTAGACAACCACCATCGGCTCAACTTCACGACCATACTTAAATCCCCACCTTGCTACCACAATGCCAACAGAAGCATCACCATCTGAGCTACACCAGCAACTCGACCAACTTCTCCATTTTCCGGATTGAGTTCAACCACTATCTCAAACATCAATTCCCTGTAATTTCAATCACACAACCAATTTCATCCGACCATCCAACCAACAACACTACAGACTACTTATGTAACATCCCAATCACAGCTTCCACCATCTTCTTCTTCCTTGAATCAAAAACGCCAAGCCCCCGAATTCTTGACTTCGACCACAAACCCATGACAATTAATAGATTCACATCGAACCCATCCTCTATTCCTTCTCAATTCTCATCAAGGCTATCTTCCAGCAGCATCCTCAGCATCGGATTCATGTTCTTCTTTCTCGATCTGGATTTCAGGTGGAAACCCTAACTCCTTCTCTCACAGAAACATCTCCATCAAATCGCACAGACCATATTCAAGTCGATTTACACTCAACACCCATTCAATCACTTCTATTTTCCTCCCTTGAATCTCTCGATTTTTCTTCCATTGACAGCGCCTCTTCTTTCTTTTCTTTTTTTCTCAAATTCATTTCACGAAACTGATGATAAAAAAGAAAACACTTCTCTTGTTTTTAGGGCTGGTAATGATGGGAATTGCTACAGGCACCCCACTTACGATAGGGGCCACCACAGTGATACTTGGCTTGTCGGTTTCGTAAATCGATTGCTATTCGCTTCTTTGCTCAACCACGGTTGGCAAGTCGAGCTTGGGAGACTTGCTAGCTTGGTGACCTTCGAAGGTCGAGATTTTGCATCTTAAGAGGAAAGGTAGCCGTTGATCGTTGCACGCTTCCGTTTTTGATAGCCGTGTAGGGAAGGCCAGCATGGTGGCGCATGCCTTGGCGCGATTTGGCGCGGCCAAACTAGTGTTTTGGGTCAAAGGTTACTATGCGTTGTCTGGTAACCTTGGACGTCTAGGATTTGATCCTGGGATTGAAGGGCAACCGTTGATTGTCGCACGCCTCTATTTTAGTAGCCACATAGGGAAGGCCAGCATGGTGGCGCGGCTAGGTTAGCATGGCATGCCTTGGCACGGTTTGGCGTGGCAAAACTAGGGTTTCGGGCCAAAGGGTTACCTTGCGTTGTCTGGTAACCTTAGACGGCTAGGATTTGATCCTGGGATTGAAGGGCGACCGTTGATTATCGCACGCCTTCGTTTTAGTAGCCGCATAGGGAAGGCCAGCATGGTGGCGCGGCTAGGTTGGCATGCCATGGCGCGGTTTGGCGTGGACAAACTAGGGTTTCGGGCCAAAGGTTACCATGCGTTGTCTGGTAACCTTGGACGGCTAGGATTTGATCCTGGGATTGAAGGGAGACCGTTGATTGTCGCACGCCTTCGTTTTAGTAGCCGCGTAGGGAAGGCCAGCATGGTGGCGCGGCTAGGTTGCCATGCCATTGGCATGGCATGCCTTGGCGCGGTTTGGCGTGGCCAAACTAGGGTTTCGGGCCAAAGGCTACCATGCGTTGTCTGGTAACCTTGGACGGCTAGGATTTGATCCTGGGATTGAAGGGCGGCCGTTGATTGTCGCACGCCTTCGTTTTAGTAGCCGCATAGGGAAGGCTGGCATGGTATAGTGGGGCCGCGGGTTTGGCATGCCGTTGGCACATGGTGCGGCTAGCATGGCTAGGGCCAAGGCAAGGTGCGTTTGGCTTGGCGAGGTGGGGCCAATGGTTTGGCATGCCGTTTGGCACATGGTGCGGCTAGCATGGCTAGGGCCAAGGCAAGGTGCATTTGGCTTGGCGAGGTGGGGCCAATGGTTTGGCATGCCGTTTGGCACATGGTGCGGCTTGCATGGCTAGGGGCCAAGGCAAGGTGCGGTTTGGCTTGGCATGTGGGACCAAGGGCTTGGCATGCCGTTTGGCATATGGTGAGGCTAGCATGGCTAGGGCCAAGGCAAGGTGCGGTTTGGCTTGGCATGGTTTGCTATTGGCGCAGTAGTGCGGTGCATGGTTGGCATGCCTTAGCGCGGAGATGTGGGTAGCACGGTTTGCCATTGGCACGGTGGTGCGCATGCCTTGGCGCGGTAGATGTGGTCGATTTGCCATTGGCACAGTGGTGCGGCTGGCATGGTTGGCATGCCTTGGCGCGGATATATGGCTGAAAAGGATTTCCATTGGCACAGTGGTGCGGCTGGCATGGTTGGCATGTCTTTGCGTGGTAGATGTGGCTGGCACGGTTTGCCTTTGGCACAGTGGTGCGGCTGTCATGGTTGGCATGCCTCGGCGCGGTAGCATGTAAATGGCACGGTTTTCCATTGGCACAGTGGTGCGGCTGGCATGGTTGGCATGCCTTAGCGCGGTAGATGTGTCTGGCACGGTTTTCCATTGGCACAGTGGTGCGGCTGGCACGGTTTGCCATTGGCACAGTGGTGCGGCTGGCATGGTTGGCATGCCTTGGCGCGGAGATGTGGCTGGCACGGTTTACCATTGGCACGGTGGTGCGGCTGGCATGGTTGGCATGCCTTGACGCAGTAGATGTGGGTAGCACGGTTTGCCATTGGCACAGTGGTGCGGATGGCATGGTTGGCATGCCTTGGCGAGGTAGATGTGGCTGGCACGGTTTGCCATTGGCATAGTGGTGCGGCTAGCATGGTTGGCATGCCTCGGCGCGGTAGAATGTGGCTGGCACGGTTTGCCATTGGCATAGTGGTGCGGCTGGCATGGTTGGCATGCCTTGGCGCGGTAGCATGAGGGTTTTGTACAGGTGATGTCAATCAATGTTAGGGGTTCTGCCGTGGAACATGATACATAGAAAGAAAAAAGGTACCTGGTAATTCTTACGTAAGCATCTTTGATCGATTCGATAAATGTGATAATGGTCATAATGACGTCATGCCAGATGTGCGGTTTTACAATTTTAACCCTAGGCTAAAAGCCACCATCAACATTAAGTCCCCTGCTTAGCTCAGAACGGGAGCATCGTTGCGAGGTAAGCATAAGATGGTGCCAGGTTAGGACAAAATCGAAACGTAAATCATGCAAGATGGTCAGGAAGATTCGTTTAACATTTTTCAGGAAGTAAGGAGAATATGTGATCCTCGTATTTGGCGGCTTTACGTAAATTCTGTTCGTGGTACTACAGGTTAGGATGGAACGGAGCCGCTAGTGTAGATTTGGTGTGAAGGGAAACTGCTAGCACTGGTCGGCTTGGACTTGGAGCCGTTTAGCACTAGATCGGCTTGGAATGGGAGCCACAGGTATCGTGCGGCTTGGGAAGGAGCCGTGAGTGTTGGATTGGCTTGGAACGAGTCGTCAGCATTGGTCGGCTTGGAATGGGAGACGCAAGTATCGTGCGGCTTGGAAAGGAGCCGTGAGCGTTGGATTGGCTTGGGACGAGCCGTCGGCATTGGTCGGCTTGGAATGGGAGCCGCAGGTATCGTATCGTGCGGCTTGGAAAGGAGCCGTGAGCGTTGGATTGGCTTGGAACGAGCCTTCAGCATTGGTCGGCTTGGAATGGGAGCCGCAAGTATCGTGCGGCTTGGAAAGGAGCCGTGAGCGTTGGATTCGGGAAGATAACAACTTGCTTCGGTTCCATGGGAAGGTAACGACTGGCTTTGGGAAGATAACAATTTGCTTCAGTTCCGTGGGAAAGTGACGACGGCTTCGGGAAGATAACAACTTGCTTCAGTTCCGTGGGATGATGGCAACTTTGTCTAAATTAGGGTCTGGCATGCCGAAACCCTAATTAACGCCCCTTACTAAAATCGTTGTAGAATTCTCATAGGAACTCGGATTTTGATGGTCCGCCCCTTCATTCTAATCGGAAAAGAATTTCCCATCTCCTCACTCGGGAATATTTAGGTTTTGAGTTCGTTTAGAAGGTGAAAATGGCCCGATAGTGAAACTCAGGAAGAAATCAGGAGGGATGTTGCGGGCCCGAGTTGGCATAGTCGCGCCCAGTCATCTATTCCCGTTCATGGCGCAAGAAAGAACCTTTATTATGTTCAAACTCTAGAAACTCCACCCCGTATGAAAAGAGATATCGAACCTCTTATGCTTTCCGTTGCTCGTCTGGATCCGTGCTTTCGTTTGTAGTGTCCATTCAGTGGATTCCAAAATTCACCAAACTCCATTGCATTCTTGGGATGGCTGGATGAAATATATGCTCGTAACGATTATGTCAGGGCTAATCTTGGAGATTATGGTTGTATTGTCGGTCCATCTTTGACTTTAGGTTGTTCGATTAATCCGGACCTTCTGATCGCGATGATGATACGCGTGGATGGTAGAAATCTTCCGAAGCCACATGATGAAAAAGATGAGTTGGGAGACATTCATTTGCCGATGTCTTGCTATCAAGTCTTCAAGGACTTTGCCCCAGAGACACCCTTGAACTAGCTTCGAATCTTGGATTGTGGTATGGAATGGGATGCGGTGAGCAGTCCCCAGTTGTATTTCTGTTAGATCCGATGGCATGGAAGAATATGTGAATGTATCTTTGTGGCGTGCTTTTGGAGTCTTCGATGCACATGTACGACTTCATGTTGAGAAATTCCGTAGCTCGTAAAACTTCGGCAGTGATGATGTTAAAATCAGAAATAACCAGGTTGAGGGGAGTGAAAGCGTTCCGTGCTGGTATTCCCTTTGTGTAGCCTATTTTTATTGCATCGCCTTGAGTCCATGTCCACGGGATTTGATACAAGCTTATTGTACTCTTCTGGATGTGTTGTTGGGATGCACATGGACGAAATATTCTGGATAGCGAGGAGGTAGGAATGAGAGAGTTATGTTGTTTACCGTGGCTCCCTCTGTTTCTTCAAGAAAATTTTTAGCCGCGTCTACGGAATGGACTGCGATGAGCAGTCCCCGGTCGCACTTTTCTTTAGTTTCTGAAGTTATTTTCCTCTGAACATGCTTGGGTCCGCCGCGGCCTCGTAAAGTGTTAAAGGCGTCTTCTAGACAGAGAGATGATGATATTATTGCGCTACACCCTTGAAGAGTAGATGACCTTGTTGTGGTTATGGACTTTTGGTTGACTGTGTCATCTGAGCTTTGACAGTGAAGAGATTCCGTGTAGATCTTTGTAGTGATTGTCGTTGTGGTGAAGCTCTGGCTGGTATCAACAAATGAGCGGCAACAGTTCTTGGTAGCAGATGTAATCAGAAGAGACTATATTGTCATGGGAACAAAGTAGGTTGGCTGGAATTGCATGGGCATCCATGGAAGTAAAAGGATTGGCTGGATGCGTAAGCGAGCAAACTGTCCTTGATCACGAGTTTTAGCGGGATGGATCAAAAGGTGGCCATGACTACGAAGATTGGCTGGCTGTGATCATGATCCTTGACATGGTGAGTATGGTGGCACGACCCTTTGCAGGAAGGAGTGGCGTTGAAGTGGCTTTGGCTCTTGGAGAGGACGTTGAAACTTAAAGAGCCAAACGCTGAAGCTTCGGTTTCGGATCCTGGAGCAGCTTATGGAGAGAACGCTGAAGCGGAGCGGCTACTGGAGTGAATGTTGAAGCGGAGCAGTTGCCGGAGGACGTTGAAGAGGAGTGGCTGCGTCAATCAGCATGCTGTCAAATTGGACACCCTTCACGCGAACAACGGTTATGAGTCCCCAGTTTTATTCATCAATCGTGCTTTCCAGGAGAGGTTGGGGTTTGGGAACAGCTTCCCTGGCTGGAGACTGCTGCTTTCCTGATGTAGTGCGGTTGAGGGCTGCAAATACATCTTGACGTTTTGTGCCTTGGAAAAATATGGAATCTCATATAAAGTGTTTCATCATAGACTGCACGATTTTGTGGGCGAAGTCCTCAGAAACCATGCAGCTCCTGACGGGAAGAGGGACTTCGTGAACTCAAGAGGGTTGCTGATTTTCTTTGCCTCGATTTTGGAGAACTCGTTCCTAATCTCCACGTTTGATGAAATTGGATTGATGATTCCCTTATACTTGGCGTTCAAGAGCAACGCGTGCCTCTTCGTCTATAAACGCGCGTCATGCTGAAGTGCCTGGATGTTAAAAGTATTTCTTGCCATCTCCGTCTAGGGTTGATGTGACTCTTGTGGTGGACGCTCTGTTAGTGTTTTGAGGAAAATAGGTATCTTTTTCTAAGAGTTGTATCCATGTCCTTCTGATCCTTACGAAATCCTTCCATCTTTTCACCAGATCAACAGAGGTAAAAGTAGGGCGGCTTCTTCTGGCTTCCCCGGTCTCTCGTTCTGATGGTGGAGTAGCAGCGGCTCTGGTGATCGGAGGTGTAACTCCTGAAGGGATATTTTTTGCATCGCTGGTGTCGACAGGTGGCGTATTAATATCACTTTGTTAGGAGGAAGGAATAATCTGTGATCCTTGCGTTCGTGGCTTGGCGTAAATTTGGTTTGGCCATCGAGTGTTGGCGTCAACGCTGCAACTTTGGCTACTGACCGGTAGCGGTGGCGTCTGCTGGAAGGACGCAAGCCGTTAGCGCTGGAAGGATGCAAGCTGCTGGTGCTGGAAAGATGCAAGCTGCTGTAAAGATGCAAGCTGTTAGCGCTGGATCGTCTTGGAATGGGCGCTGACTTGGTGTGGACACTGGCTTGGCATGGACGCCGACTTGGATTTGGTATGGCACGGACTGTTGGATGGGCATGGCGCGAACTGTTGGCTTGGCACGGTGCTGGCTTGGCACGGCACACTGGCTTGGCGTGGCGTGGACTTGTTCTTGCTGGCCCAGTTGCCTCTTTCCATACGTAGCTCAAACAGGAAATCCTTTCCTTATTCAAATTCCAAAAGTGTTATGCCTATGAAAGGGGTTGGCTCTTCTTTGTTATCACGTCCTGGTGTTAGCGGTAGCGTGGTAGCAATAAAGTGGGCAAGCATATTCCAGCTATGTACTCCAGCATTTCTCTTTCAATTTGTTTTCTTGTTTTCTTGTGTTGGTGCAAACCCTAGCCATAGGTATGCCTTCCATAAATCTGTAGAAATATTTTTCTTCTGAACTGGTGTAAACCCTAGCCAAGGGTATGCCTTTCATAAACTTGTAGAAATACTTCATCATAAACAATTCCTCTTCGAGTAACGTCGGCTACCTCATGAATAGTAACGGGTAGTCATTATTATGCAAAGTAGGCACGTACGGGTAGGTGACTGTTTTTTTTTTTTTTTTTTGAAAGGAAAACAAAGCTCTGGTTTATGGTTTGATTTGAATTGATAGATAAATCGTGTTATCTCGAAGGTTTTGGATTATTCTTTTGGAATGAAATGTTTTAGAATAATGTTGTTTTGGTTATGACTATAAGTAGCATAAGTACCCCAGGAAAGCCATGGATTTTTGAATGTTGTGCGATAGTAGAAAGCACGAAATGAAACATGGGAACAATATGGCTATCGGTTTTTATCATCTATGTGAAGACTTGAAGTAGTAAATCATGTATTTTGTCTAGGCAAGGCTTACTCGGGTTTTAGGATATCCTGACAAAAAATGAATCTTCCTGGTATAAGTCCGAGTTTTGTGGGAAGTACCATCGTGATTGTGGAAAGTCCCCAACCTTCTCTAAGTCACTTGATAACCGATTCGTCGACCCATGGTCAGATCGTTTGCTTCTAAACTCTGGGAAGTCCCCAGTCATCCCTTGCCGTGTCATGACTGGGAATCGGGTCGTCCGGTAACTGAGTCTTTGATCCCTAAGTGGATCGTTTGCTTCTATCGACTTGATGTCCGGGTCGAGATATGAGATCGGGAATTGGAAATTGAGAGCGTGACCGAAAAATCAATCTCCCACTGTGGTAGCCAATTGTTTGAGGGTGAAAACGGTTTCTGCTGATTTTGGTAATTTCGCGTGAGTGGGTGAGAAACGAGTCTAAACCCTAAACAATGTACTGCAAGGGAGTACTTTAGATTCGAGAGATCAATGCATACAAATCCGGCCTAAACCAAGAAATGGTCGTTCCCGGACTTGCTTCGGTCACAAAGTGAAGGAGAAGGGTTGGCTTTAGGGAGGAAGCGAAGAAAGTGTTGAGACCAGAATGCTTTGATTACGGAAGAGTGGTTGTTTGACTTGTATCAGAAAGTGAAAGCTAACATATGGGAAATCTAGCAGGTGATTTCTGAGTGTTGTATGTTCCTGACCCCAAACTTGTTGTTCGGTGGAAATAGGTAAGACCTATTTATAAAAGTCGAAGTGAAACGTACTCTGGTCTCATTAAGGAATGGAAAAATGGGTGAGTAAATGGGAGGAGGTGGTAACCGTTAACGCATGGAATTGATGTTCCGTAAAAATGAGTGTTTCACCATTACTCCTTGTATTTACTAACCGCCTCATCCTTATTACACTTCCTTATGACGGGCGTAGTGTACGCCGTACGCTTTAAACCTCCAAACCAATAACCAAAGTGGATCCCCTAGTTTGTGATATGTATTGATGTCTCGAATGTTTTTCGTGGAAAACATGTAGCATGGTTGTTGCTTGGCAAGTCGATCTTGGGAGACTTGCTAGCTTGGTGACCTTCGACGGTCGAGATTTTGCATTTTAAGAGGAAAGGTAGTCGTTGATCGTTGCACGCTTCCGTTTTTGATAGCCGTGTAGGGAAGGCCAGCATGGTGGCGCGACAGAGTTGGCATGCCATTGGCATGGCATGCCTTGGCGCGACCGAACTAGGGTTTTGGGTCAAAGGTTACTATGCGTTGTCTGGTAACCTTGGACGGCTAGGATTTGATCCTGGGATTGAAGGGCAACCATTGATTGTCGCACGCCTCCGTTTTAGTAGCCGCATAGGGAAGGCCAGCATGGTGGCGCGGCTAGGTTGGCATGGCATGCCTTGGCGCGGTTTGGCGTGGCCAAACTAGAGTTTCGGGCCAAAGGTTACCATGCGTTGTCTGGTAACCTTGGACGGCTAGGATTTGATCACAGGATTGAAGGGCGACCGTTGAATGTCGCACGCCTTCGTTTTAGTAGCCGCATAGGAAAGGCCAGCATGGTGGCGCGGCTAGGTTAGCATGCCATTGGCATGGCATGCCTTGGCGCGGTTTGGCGTGGCCAAACTAGGCTTTCGGGCCAAAAGGTTACCATGCGTTGTCCAGTAACCTTGGACGGCTAGGATTTGATCATGGGATTGAAGGGAGACCGTTGATTGTCGCACGCCTTCATTTTAGTAGCCGCTTAGGGAAGGCCATCATGGTGGCGCGGCTAGGTTGGCATGGCATGCCTTGGCGCGGTTTGGCGTGTCCAAACTAGGGTTTTTGGCCAAAGGTTACCATGCATTGTCTGGTAACCTTGGACGGCTAGGATTTGATCCTGGGATTGAAGGGTGACCGTTGATTGTCGCACGCCTCGCCTTCATTTAGTAGCCGCATAGGGAAGGCCGGCATGGTATAGTGGGGCCGCGGGTTTAGCATTCCGTTGGCACATGGTGCGGCTAGCATGGCTAGGGCCAAGGCAAGGTGCGTTTGGCTTGGCGAGGTGGGGCCAATGGTTTGGCATGCCGTTTGGCACATGGTGCGGCTAGCATGGCTAGGGCCAAGGAAGGTGCGTTTGGCTTGGCGAGGTGGGGCCAATGGTTTGGCATGCCGTTTGGCACATGGTGCGGCTAGCATGGCTAGGGACCAAGGCAAGGTGCGGTTTGGCTTGGCATGTGGGGCCAAGGTTGGCATGCCATTTGGCATATGGTGAGGCTAGCATGGCTAGGGCCAAGCCAAGGTGCTTGGCATTTTGCTTGCACATGGTTTGCATTGGCATAGTGGTGATGTGGCGCAGCACGGTTTGCCATTGCATGGTTGGCATGCCTTGGCGCGGTAGATGTGGTCGGGCACGGTTTGCCATTGGCACAAGGTGCGGGCTGGCATGGTTGGCATGCCTTGGCGCGGTAGATGTGGCTGGCACGGTTTGCCATTGGCACAGTGATGCGGATGGCATGGTTGGCATGCCTCGACGCGGTAGCATGTGGCTGGCATGGTTTGCCATTGGCACAGTGGTGCGGCTGGCATGGTTGGCATGCCTTGGCGCGGTAGCATGAGGGTTTTGTACAGGTGATGTCAATCAATGTTAGGGGTTCTGCCGTGGAACATGATACATAGAAAGAAAAAGGTACCCTGGTAATTCTTACGTAAGCATGCTGATCGATTCGATAAATGTGCTAATGGTCATAATGACGTCATGCCAGATGTGCGGTTTTACGATTTTAACCCTAGGCTAAAAGCCACCATCAACAACAACCAAATGACACTATCAATTAATTTTGTAGTACCTAGGAAAAACATGCAATTTATATGACATCTACTTGACAACACATGTAATCAGAAGAATAGAGTACTTCTACCAATTCAAGTAGAGTTTCGACACACACTTCGGTACCGGAACTACAACTAAAATGGTGTTCGAAAATGAATACTTATGTCATGCAACTTTTTTCCCTGTACTGACGTATATGGCATGTTGTTCCTTTTTTTTCTTCTCATTTTTTTTTTTTTTGACCTAAAAATGTTTAAAAATAATAATACATACAACGATTAGTTTGCCGTACATGGTTTTTCTTAATCCTCAATTTATATAGTGCTCAAACCTCTTTTCATCTTTTTATTACTTTAATTTAAATAAAAAATTGTATTACATACTTCTTGTTCGAGGCATTTTGGACTTGTTTGTTTTACATAATCTTTAGTAGCTTGGTGAAGCAAAATAATATCTACACATTCTTTTAATAAATTGGGTATTAATTTCTGTGTTTAATTTAACATATATTGAAATAAAAAAGATATGGTTAAATTAGAAACTCAAGTGTAATTACCTTATAATTATTAAGTTTTAAACTTATGACTGCAAAGCATATTATCTTTAAATGTACATTGTTGTCTTTATAAAAATAATAAAAACATAGATAAAGTTGGTGATGATTATGTCATGGCAACAATCCCTTCCCGTGAATTTCATATCGGCCTTTGTATTTCCGGTACTCATTATCGGTGTGGCATGACGGTAGGTGTTACTCTTCTGGAGTAACACGAACCTCAAGCACTATAATGAAACCATGTACGAAATACCCGTGCGGTGGTTGATTCTCGGTGTGTTATACTAGCCCGAGCCCTCTCGGTGTGTTATACTAGCCCGATTGAGCCCCTCGGTGTGTTATACTAGCCCAGATTGAGCATCCGGCCTTACGACCATATCAGTCAGAATATGATACGATCGCGGTCATCCAACTCCACAAGCATGATTGGATGACCCCGGATCAATTCCATCACCCCCAAGCGGGTATGGAATACACACGGCCGACCCCCATGGTCGACTATTGGCCTTTGCTTGCCAAGAAACCGTCCATACCAAGCATTATGGACTAAAACCTAAATTAGGGTTTGCGGCATATTACATGTGCCGCAAAACGGTCTCAACCATCCATCTTCGCGGTATAGATGGAGGGTGTAGATGTAGACTCAAAGGGCCGGAGCATGTCGACACAATCACCATGTGACCGCCTACACACTTGACCAATCGGTCAAAACCAACCATGATTGGTTACAACACATTCGTCACTTTGAAAGAGCATGGTCGCACGACTTTGAAAGCCAAAATTAGGGTTCAAGCCATCACGCGCGTCCATCTTCTCCTACACGAATGGAGGGTCACAGATCAAATCGAAAGGTCCTGGTCATACCAAGATGACCACCGTGGGACCATCTACCCCCTCATGTAATCGGCCAAGGCATATCATGCCCTATTAATCAAAACGCCCGCCCAAACATGCGTGGTTACACTTCCCAAATTGCAAATTGATCTCGACCGCTCAACTTCACTTTAGGACGGGGAGGTGGCTTAGATCACGTTTTCATGGGATAGTCGGTATAGGCGTGAACATCAGCCTACCATCTTCACGTCAAACCCGCCCGCCCAAGGCCACCAAGTTAGGTGCGTCTCAGGAAAACGCTGAGGAAAAGAGTGTGGCGCGCGGCTTCTTGCGGTATCAAACTTCTATCGCAAAATCAATCTCGACCACTCCTCTTTGACGGTCAAATTGGTGGCCCAGATCGCTTTCATGAGGGAACGGAATACGGGCACCTACACCATCATGCGTCAACACGCATGTATGGTCGGTCCTCTCAAAATCCTTCCCATGCTTGGTTTAGACCAAGCTGGAGTGATGCTTGCGCACCTCTTCAAAACCTAATACTCATTAACGGTCGCAGATGAGTGTCTCAAGGCTCATCTCATCCATCCAACTTCACCGGCTTGGTTATACAACCACAGTCGAGTCAATTGGTCGATGGGCGTCATTACCCATCACCTTACCACACCACAATGCAAAGACACATGAAATACACACGATACTTCACAAGTATCGACTTTACTCGAATCTTGATTATTCAATTCGGCGATTACATGCTATCTTTCGTGGATCCACGATCCACATTCCAGAACATCAATCATGTCACAAGCCTGGGGATACATGCGGGGTATTGGTGGCGGTTTACGGCGTGCGGCGTGCAACGCGCCATCACAAACGTGTTAGGAAGTCATGGGCGGTTAGAGGTGAACGGGAGAAGTGGGCGGGGACTGGTGGGTGTATCACCGACACACAACTCCACTACTCCATCATTCCACTACCTCCACTTCCCACGAGAAACGTGAATGAGGCTCAATGACTTGTATAAATAGGTTCTCACCTATTTCCAACGACAGGGAAAAAAATAGGAAGGGAAACAGACAACACAAGTTCGAACGGACAGAAACCAAGTGTTAATACAAACCGTATTCAAACACCCGAGCACCGCTTGCATCTACCGTAAGCTTGCTCATCTTTGCATTACAAGTCATAAACAAGCCAACACCTTCACAATCTCAACACCTTCTTCGCTTCCCTCCCTAAGATCAACCCCATCTCCTTCACTTTGTGACCGAATCATGTACCCATGTTGCAAAGAGTCTTGAGTGTGTATATTCTATGTTTGGCATACTTATGATTGGTGAAGACCACCTGGTTAGTACTATATCAATTTTTATCTGAACAAAAATTCAAACAACTTTTTTTTAGTGCTCCATTTAAAGATCAAATGTTTCAAATTCTGTTGCAGTTTTACAGAATGTTACTTCACAAATATCTTCCTTTACTGGTGTTTTACTAATTTATAATGTTATTTCATGGCGTACAAATTTCATTAGAGGGAACTTGAATATACTAGACTAATAAGTTAAGTGTTATATGACTGGGTAATGGAATTTCAGGTGGTGGTGGTATGTTGAACTGTGAACAACAACTACAAGGAATGGTTGAAGTTCTATTTAGATGAATGATTTAGGAAATGGAACTGGGATGGTATTGAAGATGGAGTTAGAGTTAAACTGGTTATGTAGTTGAAACTAAACTTGGTGGTGCAAATATAATCTGATGATGGTGACAGATAGTTGAATGTCCATAGTGTAGAGAATGAATGTGTATGGGTTCTGTAGATGATCTGCAGTTAGTATGTTGGACTATAAGATTTCCGATCCAGCGGAAGAAGATTATGGTAACTGAGTTTGATAATAATGATTGTTGAAGTGTAGATAAGAAGAAGAATCTGAATTAGTTATGTTGAATTTAATCTCCTCAGTGGAAGCTTGCAACTGCATTTGCAGGTAAAGCTAAGTTTGTATTTGAAGTTAAATCATGAAGTTTAATTGAAATGTATATATTTTTGTTGTAATGAGGATTGTAGCTTTAATTTGTTTGATATTGAAGTTTAGTTAGGAGTTCTAGTTTTGTGAGAACCCTTTGGTTTGTCTGACTAAGCATATTCAGTCTAATTCAGTTTTGTTTAGCTGACTCAGTTAATCTGACTGAGTCGAGTTGACCCTATTACCTGAGTTGAATCGGTTTGACTCAGTGGACCTTGACCGATTTGACCTTGACTAGTTGGCCTTGGACTTGACTTTGAATATACGTTGACTGTTAGTTGACTACCTCTGACTAAACGTTGACCGTTAGTGACTGTTAGCTGACTCAGTTAGACCAGGCCTTAGGTTAATGGGCTTATTTAGTGAACTTGGGCTTATGACTAGTTTTTCCTATAATTGATGAATTGGACCCTTATGGTCCAAATTAGACTTTTGGTTTCTTCTACAAAGTTGTAGATACTCATAAGACTTATTTAATGGTCTATAGAACCAACCTAATTCTATTAGTAAACCTTAGCTATGCTAAAGATAAAGAATGAAAAGGTGTAGAACCATAAGTGGGCTTAGAACCATTGGATAGAATTGTATGATTCTTGTATGAGCCATCTTGGCTAGATTCTTAGAGTGCTTGTATGATCAACAGTTAGTTATTAACAACGATCGATTCAAAGGATGAACCAGTGGACCGTGGATCTCGAGGAAGGCGTGGCTTGTCATCAAAAGATGTGGGAATTTACATTTAGCTCTTTTGTGATTATTGTTGTTTTCTTTTACAAAAGTTTATGTTTAACAAATTCATGCATAGTCTTATTATGTATTCCATGCATTGTTTTATTTTAAACTCCGAAAGTACCATTGGTTCTTTTAATCTTTCCATTGTTTGGAAAGGAATCGTAATGCCTTGTTTGTCTTTATGAATTGTTTGGGAAATAAGAATTTCCATTTGATTGTTTGGAAATGAGAATTTCCATCTGTGGTATATAGGATATTGCTCCTTCATTTATACCTATGAGCTTTTATATCTAGGTGCGGGATGAGTTCACCATATTATTATCTAGGTGCGGGACGAGTCACCATATTATACATTGTTTGGAAGGAGTTAGTTCCATATACATGATTGTTTACCTCTGTGAAGTGGTTGTGTTTAGTGTTAGGGAAAACATGAATTGTTTTCAAATCATTTCCAATGATTACATGAAAGTTAAATGTTATTCCTACTGGGCACCCCTTTTAGGGATGATGTGCTCACCCTTTCCCACTTTCAGTTTCAGAGACAGAGCCGAGTTGCGCAGCGAAAGCTTCAAGGGTTGAGTTTGCTAGTTGATTTACTTCCGCTATGTTTATTATGTTGTATATTTTACTTGTAAACCAAATGATTATTATTATGTATCACATGAGAGGAGTTCTTGTATTTATTTCAGAGCGGGGCTAGTTTTTGGGTTAAGTTTTGTAGCAGATTTCTTAATTGAATGTTGAAGTAAATGATTTAGATTCTTAGTGCCTCTTTATTTAGCTAATCTCTTGGATTAGTCAGCTGCTAGCTTTGGGGGCGCAACAGATGTGAAGTTACTTTTGAATCGAAGAAGATGGCTTGGGCAGTCATGGGGTGATTTGGTGATGGGGGTCTGCTACTGGAGATGAAATTGATATTGCCATTGATGATGAAGATAATTATAATTGAATGTTTAGAGTTGCAGTTGCAGTCATGTTGAATTGAAGCTGAATTGAGATTTAGGATAGTATATGATGCAGTTAAGTTCTGTTCAGTTGAGTATTTTATGGAGTTGTGGTTGAGGTTATGAAGTGAACAAGAGAAGCTGTTGATGGAGGCAATGATCATATAGAGGTGATGATTGTGTAGTTCTGAAGTATAAGTAACAGGTGTGTGGTATTGTTGGTGGTTTTGAATGTATGGTTTATGAAGATTTTAGTTGAGATGCCATGGCAGATGGTTTTGGAGTTGTGAATATGAGGTGTAGTTGTTGCTTCTGCGAAGTTGTGGTGACTAGCTGAAGGTTGAAATACAGGGGAGATGAAGTTACATATATTTTTTATGGCTGGGGAAGTTATGGAACCGGAATTGGTGTTATAGGTGATGTTTGAATTAGCTTACAAGACTCAGAATAGAATACAGATGGGGCAATTAAGTGAATTGTATTGGCTAGTTGCAGCGAGGACATTATAGTTGAAGTTAGAATAAGTATCATTGTCTTAGTTGAGTTGTGGATTTGATAAAGAATGTGCTTAGCTAATAAATGGTGGTATTAATACAGTGGGAGTTGTAGTTGATCTACAGATGTTACACAATGAAGGACTGGTATGGTTTCAGCTGAAGAAATGAAGATTGATGGAATCTGAATGTGCAGGGGTCTTAAATGAATGGTGATTGTGGTTGTCGGGTTGAAGTGGTAGCAGATCAGAGAATTAAGTTTGGTGGTGTTTGACTATTGAGTTGTATTGTAGTGGCAAGAATTAGAGGAGCTGAGTTCAATTGAACATCTAGAAACTCAAGCTGAAGGTGTAATGTTATCTGTAATGAAGTTCATAAAGTATGAAGAATAAATTGATGTTGCGGAGGTGTTTGTTGAGGAAGTGAAGTGGTGATGATGTTAAGTTAGATAGTCTGCTGGTGTTTTTGAATTAGAGTTAGAGATGACCTAAGTTCTATAATAGGGTTAGAGTTAGTGTGAGTTCAGTTAAGAAGATGTTTTTTACTAGAGTTGTATTATTAGAGTTGATTTATGGTAATACTTGTATGAAATTTTGTATCTTCATTTTAGACCTATTAGTCATCCTAGTCAGATTGTTTGTCTGACTCTGTCCTTAGCTGACTTAAGATATCTGACTGAGATGAATCACTCTAACCCTGAGTTGACTCATTAACCTAGACTTGACCTTGATTATTGATGTGGACTGTTAGTTGACCGTCTGTGACCGTTAGTTGACCCAGTTGGATTGGGCCTTAAGTTATTGGGCCTGTTTAGTAAACTTTGGCTTATAGCCAGTTTCCCTAATGAACATGTATTGGACCCAATGTAGTCAATATCGGATATCGGTTTATCTCGGTCAGGGGCCGGTACACTGGTGCGATTTTGTATCGGGGAGATTTCGGTTCCAAATATCGGAGTAACTTTTAGAGTACATATATTTAGTATTTTATACCTACTACATAGCACCTCTGCTTCCTCCTCATATACATATAGTAATTATTATAGTTTTTAAGGATAAAATTGACATTTAAGAGGGACGTATATTTTTGGGTCAAAACAATTTCCAAATGAAACCCTATATTCGTATATGTAGTTTTGTACATCTTCCTCATCCTTCTTTTTCCTCTCCTTGTAATGAATGGCACGTCTGCCATATCATTTTTATTCGCCCCTTTCTTCACGGTTTCACTTAAAAGATCTGATTTTGATGTTAGTTGTATGGGTGATGATTAACTTGTATAAGTTTAACCGATTATTATTCATTTACTTTCTAGTTTTGATTTCTGTTTCATTTTGGTTATTATGTTGTGGATGAATCAAAGCATTAAACATCCTTAATTCCTTGTTCTCTAAGTGTGCTAGAATTAGAATCGCTTGTTTGGACTCAATCAGACGAAAGAGGGAAAACTCTAACATTTTTCAGATTTTTTTTACATAAACAATGTTTGAAAATTTCGGCGAAATTTCGGCCGATATCAGCCGAGTTAACCAATTCCGTCCGATTTTATCGGTAAAATATCGTATCAACGATATCACAGTATCGTCTCGCCCAAAGGGCGGTACCGATATCTCGGCCGAGACGGCCGAGATCGACTACACTGATTGGACCTTTGTGGCCTGAATTAACCTTTAGTTCCTTCTTCAAAGTTGTAGATACTCTTTAGACTTATCAAATGGACTATAGATTCTACCTAATGGAATTAGTAAACCTTTGTTATGCTAAAGATAGACAATGAAAAGGTGTAAAATCATAAATGGGTTTAGAACCATTAGATAGTTCACCTAACCTATAACTAGAGAATTGTATGAGATTATGTTATGAGACTTGTGTGAGCCTTTTTGGCTAACCTTTAGAGTGCTTGTGTACTTAACAGTTAATCTGTATTAACAACGATCTATTCAAAGGATGAACCAATGGATTATGTATCTCAAGGTATGCGAGGCTTGTCATCAAAAGAGGTGGGAATCGATAATGAACTCTCTTGTATTCATTATTGTTTTATAAATCTATCTTTTGTGAAATTCATGCATATGTTTGTTAGTATATGATATGTGTATGCATGTATTATTTGTGTGTATTACAAATTAGATTTCTTTTACATTTTGGATTGGGATTAGATCTTTAGAAACAACTGATATCTGTGTTTTGGGAGTATTTACTTATTTTCAAAAGTGATTCTTTCCATTGACTGGAAAGTGGTTAAAATCTTTACTTATTGTTAGCATGAAAGGGAGAAGGTTTCCTTTTGATTGGTGTGTGATGTGGTTTCCCAAAAGTTATATCTATATTTATGCGCTAAAGGAGTGAAAATTGCTGCCAACTAATAAACTATCTAGGTGTGTACTAGTGTCACTGAATATTATTTTCCTTATTTCTGTACGGGCAACGCATGTCTCATACATGGATGTTTACTGTTCTTTTAAATTACTTTCAAAAGCTATTATATTTTGTTTTGGTGTTTAGAGAGAATGATGTTGAGAATATTATATATGATTGTTGGATTTACACATGGGCGAACTGTGGGATCTCCACTGTGTAAGCACTTCGATCGGATATAATGTTGTTACCATTTGTTTTCTTTGAATACTTGCTATGTAGAGTGCGCGTAGAATAAGGTACTGGTAAGGTACATATCGTTTATGACTTGAGGACGGAAACCTCATGAGCGCTTTAATGATCATCGAAGAATCCGCAACAGTCATGCCTTGCTACTCCGAAGGAAGACGTCGCTCAACTATTATTTATGTTGTGAATGTGTGCCGAATGATTGGTTGGTAGAACTTTATATATCAGCATAATTATTATTTTATTTATGCTTTATTTGTTTTCCCGTTTTATCGATTTTTCAGTAAAACCTGCATTTTCTTTAAATCATTCTAGTGATTACTTGAAAGTTAGTTGTTATTTCTAATGGGCACCCCTTCTAGGGATGATGTGCTCACCCATTCCCACTTTCAGTTTCAAAGACAGATCAAGATGTGCACGTGGCGATGAAAGCTTAGAGGAGTTGGTTAGCTTCCGCTATGTTTACTTTGTGTTTATATTCTATTTTTAAATCAACTCACTACTGAATATGTAACATTTGAGAGGAGTTCTTGTATTTATTTCAGAGAGGGTTTAGATTCGGGTTAATCTTTATTTTGAACTTCCTTCTTAGTGTTTTATTAGATGTTTTAGATCCTTAGTGACTCATTTTGCAGTTAATCATTTGGATTAGTCAGCTTCTAGCTTAGGGGCGCTACAGATTTACTAATTAGTGAGAACAATGCTCCTCCTATGTGTAATACAACTAGTTGTAGCAAACTAAATGGTTTACAAGAAGATTTTAAGTCTAAGTCTTCCGATCTGTGCCACCTCTAAGCATGAATCAATTCATTGGTCAATTCCTGATACATCTTACCAAGATAATAGTATTGTCCCTTCTTATGAAGAAATTAGGATGTCTCTTTTTATCAAAAGAGTTTCCCTATGCGATACTGAAAATTATCTGCATAAACTGTTTCTTATAAGGTGTAAATAAGAAGTTAGAAACACAAATTTTCTGGTGCTCTCTGGATGTTCTTTGAAAAACTTATAAAAACAGTTTATTGGGTTTCTCTCAATACTGTAAGATGTAAAAGTTGTTGGAAAGAAACTCTTTCTTGGTGCCATGGTGAGCAAGACATTGTTCACCTCAACACAAGTTGATTGTGTTGGAAGTGCATCCTCACCAATAATTTCCCTGCTATGTATACGGTGAGGGATGCACAAGAATTGGTGCGCACAGATCATGTTCGGTAAGGATGTAGAAGTCGATTGGATTCTTCTAAAAATGTATGTCTATAAACTTGAGCAAGATTTGTGTTTTTATTTGCTTAGAGTACTCATAATGTTCCATGTACCTTGATTATCGTTCATTTCTACCTAACTTGATCCATGTTTAAGGCTCTTAAATGGTTAGGTTTGAAAATAGTAGTTCGGGATGTTTGGACTTCATGGTACACATACCAGGTATGCATACCATCATTTAAAACCAAAATCCAGGGGTTTTAGTACGCATACCCGTTTGAATACTGCTCCAGGTAACGAAAATTCGTTTGCAAACCCGTATGCATACTGACCTGTAGACGCCGATATTCGGTAAACTTGTTTTTTCCGCAACTTCTTTGTCCGAACTCGGAATGACCTCATTCTTTTTTTCATTATCTTCCTCTTTGAATTATATTCAAATTGGAGATGAGAATTCTTAAATTTAGATGAATTAAGATTGGTTATTGTCTTGTCTCTTGTTTTTGAGTGTTTTGCTCCGTTTTGTCGCACTTGTTCTACTTCTCTTGGACTTGGGCACTTGGATTTTTGGAGTACTCCTCTTCTAAGATCATTTGTAGCTTTTACAAGAATGATGTTGGTGAATCACAAAGAAGGAAGTTCAAGAATGGGTAGTAGTACACATTGCTACAGAATTCTTGAATGTTCACAATCATCTTATGTGAACTATGGTGCATGGTCGTTAATTACTTTGTATGTTCTTCTTTGTTAAGAAAATCTTTTTATACGCCTTTGGTAGCTATTCTTAGTGTAAATCCGGGCGAAAAGGATTGATTCTACCCTCTAAGGACAAATCATCCGGTATGTGCATTACGAGTTTGTCCTGATGTCTAGGAAACTTCTTATGAGAATTTATTCTTGTTTTTGAGAAGGATTACTAGAGTTTGGAATAGCAATTATTATGATTACACATAGCTATTGCCAACGTTTTCATCTTGCAATACTTTAGATTTATTTATTTAAATTCTAAGTTATTTGGAAGATGATTTTTCCAGTATTAATCTTTATGGTTTCATATATTGCAAATTGTTATGAGATATGTTGTTTACGTTCGTGAACCTTGACTATCCCATATTTGTTCAAAAGTTATCTCTATTGTATGTCAGTATGAAAGTATTGATAAAAGATAAAATGAACTTTTGACAAACAAAAGTTAAGCCTATTATGTCTTAATGCAAATATTAATGGAAGATAAGATAAACTTTTGTTTACAAAGATTAAGTCTATTATATGTCATTGTGCAAATAGTGATGAAAAATAAAATGAATCTTTGTTTATTCCGCAGTATTGGTCCTTCCATGATCCACATCTTTGTGTATATACTGTGTTGCTCCGTAAGTTCTCTTATGTTGAGCATGGCCAATTGAATTGATCATTTTTTTGTGGCTAATTCAATTGTGATTTTTGGATACAAATTCATGATTCTCATGTGATTTGATTATGTCCAAAGAAATCCTTCTTTTCTCGTAAAAGTAAGGTCGCTCTTGTTGTTCCTTCGGGAATGACATTTTATGGGGGAGAGTTCTTTTTGAACTTGTGCTTAATTGCCAAATCTTTGTGGGGAGTGCGGCTGTGGAATATTGTAGGAGTTATCTTGTATCTTTATAAACTCCTTGATGAATGCATTTAGCTCCGGCTATATGATTGCATCTAAATAAGTTGGTATGTTATTCTCTTTTGGTCATGAAGTATCTCTATGAAAATTTCATGAGGATCCCACTAGTTTTCGTACATTTGCCAATTTATATTGACAAAAAGGGGGAGAATTAATGTGTAGTTTCATACTAAAAATACATATGGTTTACGGATCATTGTGTAAGGGGGAGTGGTTTTCATGTCGAGATGAAGTATTGACTAAGGGGGAGTGATACATATCACCATAGTATTGTTGTCGAAGTTGTGATACAATTGAACTTTGATGTTGTATAATGATATTATGACACTGTATAACAATGATTGAGAGCATTTGTTTTCTCATTGTTATCGCTACGGATCTTCAACAACTATGATGCTGAGTTGAACACGTTTAAAATCATGGAGTACTTGGAAGTGACGAAGATTTTGAGTCGTGTTGAAGATGCCAAGGAGATCAAGCATTTGGATGAGAAGCTACAAAGTTTTATTTATTTTGTAATCCATATGTATTGATAGTTTTGTCACTAATATTGACAAAGTGGGAGATTGATAGAGCACTGCTCGGTCTAACTCGCATACGTTGCTATCTCAAGCATGTTTGTCAATGTTAGTGATCAAAACTATAAGTCTTGATTTCTAGTCTATTTATAGATGTCTCAGACTAGGACATAGATTGTGTAGTTGAGCCTTAGACTTCACGACGTTCATCATTTGAAGACGAAGAACCATTAAGGAGAGCTTGTGGAGCTTCATCAACAAAAGGTATGTGGAGACTGAAACTTATATATCACTTGGAAAGTCTATTTCTACTCTATCTCCTACATTGAGACATAAGTCGTGTTACTATATAGTTTTCTATTATACACATTTGAGATTTCGGGCTGAGTTTAACTCGCTTACATATTTCTCGGTCACCTGATTCTTATATTCATCTACAGAATATTGCGTTACGATACCGTTACTCTTAACGGTCAATATAGTCAAACCCTTAGTCAACTGGTCAAGAGGAAGGAGAGTCAGCCGAGTCAGTCAGCATCTTACTCGGCTGAGTTGGATCGGTCATCGGCCGGAAACGAGTCGAATCGTCGCGACAAAAAAACGGCCGAGTACCGTCTGTTTACAGGACATTCCGGCCATTGTTTCAAGCCATTTTCAGCTCCATTCCCTGTACACAATTCCAAGCATACATCTAAGTTGAAGCAGCATTTCATTCATATCATCAACAGCAGTAGCAGCTCCAAACCTCCATTCTCGTCTTTAATTTCAGATCTATCTCCACTTCCCTGCTTAATTCCTTCTACCCTTATCATCTCTGCAATCAACCACCAACTCTGTCTCCCTGAGTTCAACTAAAACCCATTTTTCTTATCACGGTAACAACAACAGAGTTTCCCAATCTTCTACCGTTCTTCTCAAGCTCTCATTCAACAGCACCAGCAAACCCCTCTTCTTTCATAATCAACAGCTTTGTTTCTTCTCCTCTGTAGATGATATCAAAACCCTAATTCGGACATACGGTAACACCATCATATTCTCTGTCTAACAGTCACCAGATCTATCCATCTCATCCTTACCAATTCAGCTCAAACCCCGATTTCAGTTTCACGAACCCTAATTCTTTCTTCGATTCGCATCTCAAGAACCTCCACTGAACCCATCTTCAAATTCTCGATCTGAACTTCAAGAATACCATCATCTGCATCTTCAATCACAACCGCCAGAACCCATAAATCCTTCAAACCCAGCATCACTTCTTTCTCAGATTAATCCACGGCAGCAGAACCACCATAAACCCATGGAAAACACAACTCAGCAGTTTCAGGAAGTCCATCTCTTTCTC
The DNA here is from genome assembly GCA_023531295.1 of Papaver armeniacum. Taxonomy (NCBI): domain Eukaryota; kingdom Viridiplantae; phylum Streptophyta; class Magnoliopsida; order Ranunculales; family Papaveraceae; genus Papaver; species Papaver armeniacum. The sequence continues at coordinate 185,573 of JAJJWW010001215.1, read as the reverse complement.
ATCTTCTTCTCTTGGCTCAAAATCATCCTCTTTCAATTTCTCGGAACAACAGCGTTACAGCAGCAGCCGCTGCTCCTTCCCAATTTCAGATATAAGTGATTGAGAAATGAATGAGAGAAATATCTCTCGAAGGTAGAAGTAGGGTTAGATAAGGGCACCCTGTTATTAGATAAGGGCCATCCTGATTGGCAACCCCTTAACCACAACTGGCCTGTCTTTAGTACTCCTCCAGAAGAAAGTTACCCCTTAACTTTGGCTCGGCTCCTAATATTGTTTGCCTAGTGAAATGACAATTTTACCCTACTCGTGCAGTTTTGGACGATTTCTTCTCATTTTTCTCCGCTTGACTCCAAAGTAGCTAAACACTCAAAAACAAACGTAAAGTACATAATTTACAAGAAAAATAGCAAAGAAAGCATAAACAATAGATAATAATTAGGGTGTATTCTACACCTATCAAAGTATCTCTATGAGAATTTCATTATGATCCCACTAGTTTTCGTACCTTTGCCAATTTATATTGACAAAAAGGGGGAGAATTAATGTGTAGTTCACACTATAAATACATATGGTTTACGAATCATTATGTAAGGGGGAGTGATTGAGTACTATCTTCTCTAAGATTTTCGTACCTTTGCCAATTTCATTATGATCCCACTAGTTGTGTGTTCTGATCTTGTTGTTTTCTATCGTGATTGAGTACTATCTTCTCTAAGATTTGCTTGAGATTTAATCTCCGATAGGCAAGATAAAAAGTAGTCACAAACATCTTCGTCTCATCATTTGTGATTCCACAATATCTTGTTTCGCTACCATACGATTAAGATTATTGTGAGGTGATTGATATTTCTAGGTTGTTCTTCGGGAATATAAGTCCGGTATATCAATTGGTTCATGTTCACCTTGATGTATCAAAAGACAGAACAAAACTCATAGGTATATCTTTGGGAGACAGATTTATCTATTCAATAGACTTTTCTCTGTGAGACAGATTGGTTTATCAAGTCTTCAACTTTGGGTCGTAGCAACTCTTAGTTGTGGGTGAGATCAGCTAAGGGAATCAAGTACGCAGAATCCGGCGTGGTTCTAGAGGCGTAAGGAACACAATTGTACCTTGATCAGTTTGAGATTGGTTAGTGCTCAACTACATTCCAGTTCGAAGTTAACTTGGAGTAGGCTAGTGTCTTTAGCGGCTTAATACAGTGTGGTGTTCAACTCTGGACTAGGTCCCGAGGTTTTTCTGCATTTGCGGTTTCCTCGTTAACAAAACTTCTGGTGTCTGTGTTATTTCTTTTCCGCATTATATTTGTTTATATAATTGAAATAACATAGGTTCTGCGTAAGTTCAATCAATTGTGAATCCAACCTTTGGTTGTTATTAAATTAATTGACACTTGGATATTGGTTTTTAATACCGTCCAAGTTATTTTTTATATTCAATCGGGCTCGCAAATTCCTATTTGTTTGATTGCAGGTTGAATTGAGAAATTGAGACATAACTCTTTGATATATTTTTCTTAAGATTAAGTCTGACTTTCTAGTTGATTCTCTTGAAAGTATATTGGAGTTAGTCCATACAGATTGCTAAGCGAAATATTGGGTGTGGTTGTTAGACCCCGCTTTTTCAGATAGTCTAGTAGGGTTGGCGAAATCGATTCACGAATCGTAGCATACTGACTTGTGAAAAATCCCTACGATCGGGAAACCGTTGTACCAAATGTCTCGACAATGTTTAACATATGCTTAAAGACTTATTATTTTAATATGTTTAGCATTTCTAGAACTCTCTTAAACACTTCTAAGACTTCATTGATCACTTAAACACTTATGTGTGTGAATCATGACTAATTTCTAAGTGCTTAAATGAACATCAATTAGCTTTTAGTTCTTTGGATAACTTGCCAAACCGAACAGTAATTATACATGATTCTGTAACCGAACCTATGTGTATAATTTTCTATTATAGTTTGAAGACCTAATTTGTTTGCTTGATTTTCAAGTTATCTTACCTTGAATTCTAAGCTTCGAAAACTATAAATAGAGTATCTCTATCAACTGGGAAAATAAATCCCTAAAACTTTGTGTCTTAGTTGATTTAGAGTCGCTCTCTATTGACCTTTTAGGTCTACGACTAAAAGACTTTGCTTGGGGATTCGTGAAGCCAGGTCCGACTATCTTTACCTTGATAGTCCGTGTATCCTAATGTTACTTTTCTGTTATCGAGGTTTTCGTAATCTCTTTCAGGTAAGATAGATAGTAATCACAAAGTTCTCTTCGTCTCAGACTTTGTGATACTTCAAGATAGATATTTAAAGACTGATCTTAGGTGGTTAAGTATCTAGGCTGCTCTTCTGGAGTCGTAAGTTCCGGATTTGTGAGGTTTGCTTGCTTGTCTATTGCAAACAGATTTACACACCTTGATCTTTGATCTAAACGGAAATCACATAGGCTTATCTCTGTTAGAGGTAGATTGGTATCAGAAGTCTCCACTTCGGCTGAAACAATTCTTAGGTTGTAAAGGACGTCAGCTAAGGGAATCAAGTGCGTAGAACCTTGCGAGGTTCAGATAACGTAAAAGGCGCGACTGTAACTGAATAGCTTGGAGGGTGGATTCGGTCTCAACTATATTCCAGTCCAAAGTATGATAGTAGGCTTGTGTCTGTAGCGACTTAAGTACAGTGTGGTGTTTAATCTGGACGAGGTCCCTGGGGTTTTCTGCTATTGAGGTTTCCTCATTAACAAAATTTTCGGTGTCTTGTGTTTTTCATTTTCCGCATTATATTGTTTATCTTTATAATTGGATTTACACATGTTTGTACGTATTTAATCTAAGTAGATACGTCCGCTTAATTGTAATCGATTACGAGACTACTGATGGGTCGGTAGACCGACTTTGTTTTACCGCAAGTGCACGGTGTCAAAATTGCACATAATAGCAAGCACAGTTCGTTCCCTCAAGGAGTGTGAAAACTACTACTAACCAATATCAAGAACTAACTAATCAAGATGCAATATTTCAAAGATTGTTGTACTAAGAAAATAAGCTAACAAGTAGAATAAAACAAATTTATAAGAAATTGTAATCAAGGATGTGGAAATATTAGGGCTACGGAATCCATTATAGGTTAGGTTTCACTAATATTCTATCACAAAGGTCTCATTTAACTCGTGTAAAATAGCAAACCTAGCTGTCGAAACATGGAATATATTTTCAGTTAAAAACAATAGACAAGAATTATCAAGAGCATATGTTTATTCTCAACCTAATAAAGATAGATATCCAAAGTACTAGGCATACATGGCATACATAGTCAAAGAATTATCATAAATCATTTATCACTGATAGGTGTAGAATACACCGTATTTACTATATAGAGTTTATGCTTTCTTTGCTATTTTTCTTGCGAATTATGTACTTTACGCGTGCTTTTGAGTTTTATAGGTGCAATGGAGTCACCGAGAACAAAAGGAGAAGAAAATCACCCAAATTGAGCCAAAGGGTAAAATAATCATTTCGCAGGCTTAACACTGTTTGGAGCCAAACCAAAGGTTAAGGGGTAATTCTGTTGAGAGGAGGACTAAATCTGATCAAGCTAAGGATAAGGGTGATCATTTGTTAAAGGCACCCACTTTGGGGTGGTTCTTATCCTACACTATGAGGCATGGGTGTCCTAATCCACGCCATCAACTCTAAATGAACCCTAAATCGAGAGAAATGAATTTTCTCTATCATTTTGCACCGAGAAAAAAAAAAGGCACTGCCATGAGGAAATCCAGATCGAGAAATTGATGTTGCGATGATTGAGGTGATGATTGTTAGGCCGAGAACTTCACGAAGAGGATGAATCAAGAACAGAGAGAGTTATAATGGTCCTGACGCTGCCAAGGAAAGAAGAAGATGATGCAGCTGGAGCTTGAAGAAAAGATGGTGAATCTAGGGTTCAATTTGTGGGGGGTTTCGGTTGATTTTGCGATTAAATAAAGTTGGATAGCGAACAAGGGTTAATTGATGATGCTCTGTTGATTCAGTTGATTTGGAGAAGGAGATTAAAGGGTTTTGAGATGATTTGTGTGTTGCCAGAGATCGAGATGTGTAATGAGCTGAGATTAACAGCTCCGTTTAGAGCCAAACTTGAGAAGGAAATGGGGGTATGTTGCTGTGAAGATTACAGGCAGAATTTGAAGATAAGTTGCCAGAGAAAAATAATGATGCTGCTGTTGATCATGGGATTGAATGGAGTGTATTTATGTGTTGTGAAATTGAGAAGTTGCTCAAGAATCAGAATCACAGCAGAAGATGGGTCTGTGGTAATTGATGGGTTCTATAGCTGCTGTTGTTTCGATGGCTTAGAATTTACAGGATGTAGTGAAGCTGAGAAGAATTTTGGGTTTCACTCGAAATTGAACCACAGCAAGACAAGAAGATGGGTGTTTACAATGAGACATGAAGGTGAACTGATGATGATGTTAATATAGTGGTCTTGAGATGAGGTGCAGAATACTTTGTGTCACTGTTACCTGGGGTTGGTATTGCAGGGTTGTATGGCAGTGGTGATCCCGAAGTGAAAAAAAAGAATTGCTGGTGGTCTTTGTGTGTTGAGGAGTCAAACTGGAACTGAGATGATTGAATGGAAGTTGCAGAATGGGTTGGTTTGAGAAAATGGGTCTTGATGATGTTGTTTTTGAAGCAGTGAGATATTGAAGTTCTAGTGAAGAAATGGGATGGCCTGAGATACAATTACAGGCAATTGGAGTTGATGATGTTGTTTCAGGTGGTGAAGCTATAATGGGAGTGATATTGTGATTGAATCGATGAGAATTTGTTGAGTGTCATGAGTTTGTGGTGAATTGGGTGTGCATCAATTTGAAGTGGTAGTGAACACAGTAGCAAGAGATGGAGTTGAATCAAGTGAGTCCGGTGATTTGAGAGAAGTTGTTGGGTTAGTGAAACAAAGTGCAGTGAAGGCTGGCTGGGATGGTGCTGGTATGTTGTATCTGCAGGTATTAGTGCAAGGAAATGGAGGTTGCAGCCTTTGAGTTTAACTCGTTGGGTCAATGGGAGAAGGGACCAAGTGAGATGGTGGTACAGCTACATTGGAATTAGTAGATGGAATTGAAGTTGAAAAGGAGTCTGTGTTGTTGGATTAGGAAGTGAGGGTTGAGCTGAATTTGAGCTGCTGAGAATAATGGGGCCTGAGTTGGCAGTGATAAGCTGAAGTTAAAAGGGTGTTGCAGGATTGGAGCAGGGCCATCATGGCTGGAAGCACAATCATGGTGAAGCTCAAGTCTGGCATGTGCACAATGGCTTAGGCCTTGCCCTGACTTAGCCGACTAGCTCGCTGACTCAATTTAATATTTCTGACCCGGCTGACTCACTGGCCTGTTTTGACTCAGTGATCTGGACTGAGTTGACCCGCCGATCCGACCCGTTGACCGGTGACCGGGCGGACTTTGCCGGTCACCTGAACCGATTTCCGGCGACTTTTCCGGCCGTTTTCCGGCGACAACTTTTGGGACATATTTTTTTACATGGGTTTCTCCTTCTTATGGGCTTGGTGGATTTTCATCTAATGGACTTTGAAGACTAGACCTAATTTTAGAAGTTGGAGAAAAGCTATAAAGGGAAGGTCTTCTACAACTTATAATAGATCTTATTCTTGGAATTTGGAGAGCCGTTTTGTTTACGCTTCTAGGGTTTGCTTTGTTCTTCTTCTTCATTATTTTATTATTGAATATTGATTATGATGAACTCCATAGCTATGAGTAGCTAAACATCTTATTGGTTATGGGATAAAAGTTGATTTCTCAACATGCTTTTGATTCAATGAATTAGTTTTGTCTCAAGTAATTATTGTTTGTGATTCACAATTAATAGTGTTATAAGATTTGAAAACTTGTTAGGTTGAGTCCTAATCAATCCGATTTGTGTTCATCTCTAGAGCTATATTAGGGTTTTCAATACGAAAAAGTTGTTTATCCCCGATTCTAAGTAGCATAATTGTGGGTAGTGCTTGTAGTGATATATCCTACTAGTCACAAGTGAATCATAACTTTTGTTAAAGCGTTTAGTGCTTTTACACATTCGTTTGCATTGATGAGTCTTATTCCATAAAACTTAATGCTTTTAGGGAGTTAAACTTAATTGTGCTTTTACACTTTAGGTTGCTTTCTACGAAGAATTCACATATGCATCTTTTAATGTGGTTGTGATGAAAACAGGGAATTAACGGGTTATACTTGCGATCAAGGTATCCTAGGACTTTTAGTAAATACGAGATTAAAATACCAATTCTAATCATTGATGATAATACATGTTTGTGAATGATACTATCCCGTGACCAATATCTTCTCCTTATTGATTTCTCAAATTACTTACTTTGCTTTCAATTACTTTTATTTGCTTAAATATAACAAACATTCCCCGTGGTTACTTAGAAACTAAAATTTTATAACAACGAAAGCCTCTCCGTGGATACGAACTCTTTCTTATCGCATACTATATTTATATCTAGTTGATTGAGAAAGTGAAATTATATTTGACGGATTGACAACCGACCAATCACCAAGGTTCTATATGGATGTTGTTCAAGAATTCAACAATGTAGTATACAAGGCATAAGACATGAAAAACTCATTAAACAATCTACCCAAATATGAGAAACATAAACATGAAGTTACACTTTTATTTTCGAAACCATTGTTTAAGAACATAAACGATTTAACCTACAAGTTCATCCTTCACCCTAATGTAGAGTTTAGCTAGACAAAGCTTTCTTAAAAGCCATAAAAATGATAAAGTAAATGATTAAGCTAAACAATCAAAAAGCGAGTAGAAATGCTCAAACCCTAGTTTCTTCCCTGATTACGGCGTGTCCTCCCAACTGACTCTGTTGTTGTTTATATAGCAACTGCCGACTGAGACCTAACAATACTAGCTTAAACCCAATCCAAGCGCATGCCCCGACTTCAAATGCAGGCCATCAGTAAAGTCCGGCCACTGTCAACCACATCTTGGTCTCTGTCCATCTAGGCACCAACTTCACTTTGCTGTCCTGATCTTAAACTTCAAGCCACCACCACCGATTCACCAATTCATATAGAATCCTTACAATTGATACAAACCCCACAAAACAACATATAAGATCAACTCCACCAACACTAGTTAGTACTTGCTGTTCTTGCCAACTCCTTGGCCTGAATGCAGTCAATATACTTCAATAATCGATCTCATCTTCATTGCCATCAACAAGTGTCTTCCCAGAATTGTAACAGCCCACCAGTAACCACCAAATGCCACCAGCAACTAATCCCACCATTGAGATCACTTAACATCATCACAGAGAACTGTTGTAGTTGCTGCAGAACGTTTCAGCTGAACTTCAATTAAAACCCAAACTGGACCCATGACAAGAAATCCCACTGTCATGTTCATCGTGTTTCAGCTCAAAAATAAATCTCACTTCGATCCAATTTTTGTTGCTGAATTCGATCTCCACTAGCTTCAATCCATTTTCAGCTACTTTTCCTTATCAATCTTGCCTTTGAAAACCCATCTCTTTGCACCCAAATACTCACTGAACTCCATGGCAGCACACCTTTCTTCTTCACTGCCATCTAATCTCTAAGTCACCACACAAAACCCCAACAGATCCATCTCATTGATCCAACGATTCCATACAAAACCCATTTCAGTTAACTTCAAAAAAAAGAATCGTTTTTTGGGGACCGAGGTTTTTTTTTGGGGACCATGGTTTTTTTGGGAAAAGTTCGGTTAGTTGCAAAAAACCTTTCCCAACCGAACATAAGTTCGGTTAGTTGCAAAAAAAAATTCCCAACCGAACATAAGTTCGGTTAGTTGCAAAAAAACATTTCCCAACCGAACATAAGTTCGGTTAGTTGCAAAAAAAGAATTACCAACTGACTAGTAAGTTCGGTTAGTTGCAAAAAAACATTTCCCAACCGAACTGGTCAGTTCGGTTAGTTGCAAAAATTAGTTGCAAAAACATTTCCCAACCGAACATAAGTTCGGTTAGTTGCAAAAACATTTCCCAACCGAACATAAGTTCTATTAGTTGTAAAAAACATTTCCCAACCGAACAATAGTTCGGTTTAGTTACAAAAACATTTTCCAACCGAACAATAGTTCGGTTACGTCGCAAAAAATATTTCTCAACCGAACCTAAGTTCGGTTACGTCGCAAAAAATATTTTCTAACCGAACACATTAGGTTCCAAAAAAACCATGGTCCCCCAAAAAAAACCATGGTCCCCAAAAAACGATTCAAAAAAAAAACCAAAATATGTTGCTTAAACTCTTGTACACAGCCACAAATCAATGGCAGCAACCCTAATACGAATCATCGAACAACACAAGTTCTTCTTCAATCAACAGACTCCAAATTATACCACTTGCAATCAATCCACAACCAATCACACAAAACACTATTGCTGCTTTTGTTTCTCATTCGAAAAACTCCATTTATACCCAACTCCGGATCGAAGATGAACCCCGCAGATCCAAATTGTTGCTGCTGATTAACCCCTTGAATCTGTTGATTTTTCCTCATCTATCTTCCCTCTCTCTGTTGTCTCGATCTCTCGCCAATGAAAGTGATTGTAACAACAACTAGAAGAAATGAGAAATGAAATTTCTTCTTTACACAGAATAATTGATGTTGTTTCGATGACCACAAAGAAATGTGGTATAGAACTAGCCACGTCACCCACTTGTGCATCTCACATGCTTGGGAAAGAGATGATTTATTTGCTCAACCTCCTGGCCATCGGATGGCTTAAGGCTAAGTCCTATGGGCTAGATTGGACTGCTAGATTGGCCAAAAAGTGTTGTAAATCATCAAAAAGTGTGGGAAAAAAGTTAACACTCGATCTGGCTACTTCTCTCTCCTAGCATTTGCTCGCAGTGGCACTATTAGCGAGATTGAAACGCTGAATAGTGCGGCGCTCAAAAAGTGACACAAACGCTGAATGGTTCGACGTTATACGAATATTCCAGAGAATAACGCCGAATGGTTAGGCGCTAGGATGGACGCTGTTTCATTCGGCGTTCAACTACAACGCTGCTCCATCCAGCGCTTGACTTTTTTTTTAACTAACAACTATTTTTTCCAGAATTCCATTTCTACATGTTTGGCAATTTGTTTCAATCGTATTTTGTTTCAAAATTTGGAAATTTATCAAAGTAAATGCAGCCGTTTGAGAATTTATAATCTTCCATTACATTGCAAAACAAAGTTACAATGTTTTTTGAAGAAACTAAAAAGTACATTGAAATTGAAATCCTACTTCTAAATAACTTAAAACATAAAAAACTACATTGAAATTGAAAACCTACTTCTAGATAACTTAAAATCCCGTATCACTTTAGTATAGGGGATAAGGTCCAAACCATAACGGGCTAAAATCTCGTTCTTCCATATTTTGTAGATGGGTCTCTCACATTCTTGTAATTCATCCAAGGGTTGTCGTAGGATCTTCATTTCCGATTCTCTTTGTTGCGTTTGTGCCAAGATTGAAGAGCTTTCCATGTTCTTCCTTAGACACTCTTCCTCTTTTTCATATTTGGCCTCTCTTTGTGCTTGTGCGTTTTCAAGAAGTTCGATGAGTTTATCCATTTTTTCATCTGATTTCTGCGATGCTTTAGCCTCACGAGCCTTTTTCTTTGCTTGACCTCTACCTTCACTTCTAACATCATCGGTTTGTTCGAAATAATGTCTTCTCTTTGATATGTCAGAGGTTTCAGAATTATGAGTAGATGAAGTGCTACCAAACCTTGTTATATTTTGCAAATCTTCATCCATATTATCATCTTCATTTTCTTGAGTAGCTTGAGTTTGTTGACTAGGTTGAGTGGAAGTACCGACTCCATCATCATTATTCACCGTCGGGTTATAATCGGGTTGATAGGTCTTCAGGATCTGGAAAACCGATTCGTACCTCCAAAGTTTTCCAGTCGATGCTTCATAATTCTGTTTTCCACGATGATACTGGGGAAAAAATAAAAGGAAAAATTTAGAGAAAGAAAGAAAGAGAACAAATGGAAGAAAGAAAACATTAAGAAAAATTGAGGTACTTACATAATCCGCCTCGGTCATCCCCGTAGGTTTGTTTCGGAAGTAGGGCCTAACAAATGAAATATATTTCCTCACTTCGGTTCTTATTGTGTTGCACTTTGTTCGCAATGCTTTTTTTTCTCTTTCGACACCATTGGGACCTTTTCTTTTATTGTACTCTTCAATAATCTTACTCCAAAATATTGCACCTTTTTTTATCTTTTCCATGAATTGGATCGTTGCTTGCTATGACCCAACCATAAATTAGTGCCTATTCTTCTATTGTACTAAAGTGTGCCATAATTTTGTATGAACAAAACTATGTGAAGAAGAGGAAGAAAACCAATGAAAAATAAATAGTACTTAAAAGTATAACACTCCATATGGTTTCATAAACACTACGACAAGTAATTTAATTCAGGTCAAAGGAAATTATGCGGTTGTTGGCTGAACTGAGTATCATAAACAATGTTAGGCTCGCTTTCCCCCAACAACGCATCGCTAAATTCATTTCCTCCTTGTTGATATTGTGCATTTCCTTGTTGTGATGTAGTAGCTCCATCTTCGACCCTAGGGTGTAAAATCCTTGACCCGTAGCCCATTCATATGAACCACCTAATGTGAGGTCTTGTGATGTAAAAGCTTCATTTGGATTGTTTGGAGCATGGATAGATGGTATGGAAGAAGATGTAGATCTGCCAGATGAGGAACATGAAGTTGTAACCAATTTATACGACTCGTCCCATGTGGTTTGACGAGATCCAAGCTGGTATGAACATGATTGTTCCATAAACCTAAAGCAATCCTCCTACAAGTATATAAATTAGAGAATTTAGTCGAATATTCAAGAAACTTAAAATGAAAATGAGTACAAAATGTAAATGTACTTACCATTGTCAAATTCATCTCCCAAAAGTTATACGGACAAGGAACCCTTGGAACTGGTATTTGACGTTCTACGCCGACTTCATTGGAAAATGGTAAAGTGAATTCTATCTCCGGAAGTTGTGATGGGGGCTCATTCTGTGTGTGATAGGTATATGTCTATGACATCATGTCAGGAGGAGGGTGACTAAGAAACAAACTGCGAGGAATAGATGAGCTACCCACTGCTATCTCATCGACATTCTGTGCATGGTATGACGCAGTGACATAAGGTCCAACACTCTTCTTCGTCCACCAAGTGTTATATTGATCCTCTGTGACTGTATAATAGTCATTGACCTCTACTACAATATCATCTACATCAATTGTTTCCAAATTTGGAGGATTTGCCGGGACTACAATCTCATTTGTAATCTGCCTCGGGAATCACTCCGCCAAGTAACAACTAACTCGTGTGCGATTTTCAAAGTGAAAAAAGAGAACCCTCTTTTTGGATACCTCTAGTGCATACTCATATTGGTCTCCCGCAGCATACCGACTCTCTGCCCATGGTTGCCAAATACATGCATGATTCCCTTGTTCTAGTGTCAATCTGTATTCTTGCGCTTTTGACTAAGTGTTTCATAGTATCCTTCTGGCCTTCTCGACGTCCTCTCTTCCTTGATGCAATCCTAATTTTCTTGAAGAGATAAATCTTTGGGAAAACATCATGATGACCAGAAGGTGACTGACAAAGCAAGGGTTGCATGTTGCGAAAGTAGTAATAGTACCAATACTCAAGTACCACAACCATGCCAACTAAATTTGTACCCCTGGTTGACAAATCGTCAAGATATTTATAGGTATTACCTAACGAAGATAGACCCCAATCATACTCCCCAACTCTATTCAAGTCATCCAATAACAAAACCCAACGTTTATCTACTTTTCCAGAAGAATGCGCTAGAAGAAAATAACCAATACACCACATAAAGAATGATCGTGTCAATGTCACTGCACATTCAATATTATTCGGCCTTTTCTACTTTCAATGTAGTTTTCAAGACAACTAAGGAAAATGTATTAGTCTTAGAGTCCCATGCACCATGATTTTGATATCCGAAAAATACAAATCATCCAAAGCGGGATATGTTAGATCACTACCCACTGCGGCATAACTACTGGCCGTTTACTAGGGTCACCAGTGGGAATTCCCGTTAACATGTACCAATCTAAAGGAAGGAGGCCAATCTCAAACTCCCGAAAATGAAAGCTCCTGGTACTTTTCCACCATCTCTCAGCTATGGCTTCAACTAAGGCTCTATCTCCATTGGCGAAATCAAACTCAAAAACAGAGGAAAAGCCACAATTATCACAAAATTGTTGTGCTACCGGATTATCTTGCACTACAATATTATAATATTTTTCAATGTCTTTGAAACTACCTCTAAAACTTACTTTGCGAGGGTCTTTCGTAACATCGTGACATACATGTCCATCACATTTCCATGATGAAACTATATCCAAGCCATCTAGCATTTCATCCATACTTGTACTACAATCAATAACAAAGATGGAAAAAAATATCAATATCATTCATTTTCATACATACAAACTAAATCATCATTATCAATTATCATTATCAATATCATTCATTTTCATTCATTTTCATCCATATCATTATCAATATCATTTCATCCATACAAACTAAATCACCAGTATCATTATCATTATCATCCATACAAACTAAATCATCATTATCAATATCATTCATTTTCATCCATACAAACTAAATATCAATATCATTCATTTTAATCATACAAACTAAATTATCAAATTTTCATCACAAACTAATCAAAAATAATTCTTTATCAATCATTTTCATCATACAAATGATCAAACTATCATGCAAATTTACCTACAAACATCATACGAATTATCATTTTCATCACAAAAATCAAAATTTATTTTTTGTTCATCACAAATAATCAAATTAAATCCCCAAAAAAAAAAAATCATCACAAATAATCAAATTAAACCATACACATATCATCTACATCATCTAAATACGAAATATCAATCATCAATTTGAATGAAATCGCACCAAAAATCAAAAATCATAAAACTTTAAACCTAAAACTTAAATTTCTTACTTGGAATGATTTCGTGGATGATATCGCACCAAACCACCTTCAATCGATCACAAATACGAAGTAGAATAAACCCACGGAAGGAATTTGCAAAAAAAATTCTAGAACTCGTGAAGTTAGACATGCATTTTTTATTACGGGAGAAATGGGGGAAAGATGAGTGAGAAGTGAAAATGGGGAAGAAGGTCGAGTTTCGTGTATGATATCGCGTTTTTGTGACGCCGAATGAATCTTCCTCAATGCGGCGTTGAATAGCCTTCTTATAGATCGGTTCCTCAATTGCGTTCCAACATAGCCGACTACAAGTCAAACGCTGCTTGATTCGGCGTTCACCTGGACGCTTTATTGTTCGGCGTTCGACGCTTTTCTATTCGGCGTTTCTTGCTAGATTGGCCATCCCATAGGGGTTAGGAGGTTGACCATGCTGACGTGGATGGCCAATCTAGCAGCTAGATATCTAGCCCATAGGACTAAGACTAAGTGGTGCGGCCCATAAATTGTTGGCTCGCCAGCTCTGGCTCCTTTGGCACACAAGTCGCAAGCGCCAATTTAGCTTCTAAGATATTTGTTCTCAGGGTGAGAGGATTTCACTTGTAATTCCTGAAAATGACTTAAAACAATATTATTAGCTAGCTAACGAGACCTAGCTAGTGTAAATACGGGTATAAAAGTGTTGCACTTTCGTGCTTATCAAATTCACCCACACTTACATTTTGCTAGTCCCGGGCAAAACAGGAAATAGGCCCGCTCAACAGCTGGTCATCATGATTTTTTTTTTTATTATTTTTTTATTGTAGACGTGCTCAACAGATCATCTTACAATGATAAGAAAACACCCTACAATAGACCCGCTCAACAGTATTATTATGAGCTTTATCATAGCAAATCAAAAAAAAAAAAAAAAAAAAAAATTCATAATGAAATTGAATGCCTAACAAATATATATAAAACACTTAAACTTTACATTGTCCTCAAAATTCATCCAACGTAGAGTTAAGGTGGGAAATTCTAAAATGTGATAATTGAGTAAATCAACGTAGGCAAACAAAAATAGGCAAACAAAATTCTTTTTGTTTTTGCCTCCATAGATAAGAATTGAACAAAACTGATGGGTTGACTCCCACGAAGCGAATGATATTTGTTCCTCCCAAAATCTTGCACGCAACAAAATATACTTCATAAATCGTAATCTCAAACAAGGTGAAGATGGCATCCCAAAGTATCCTTTCCATTCCAAGCATATATATATAAAACGTCTAAAAGTTGGGGATCAACTAAAATCCAAAGATATCATCGTAAGCTAGAAAACATGAACCTCCAAACACTATAAACATCCAAAAAGATATGTGAATTCATAAGTAACTCACTCCCATAAACAACAAGTTCATAATGTTTACAAGTTTCAATTATCGACAAAGACTCCAAATTGGATATTTTCAGCGGACTCACTAGAAGTCGGTGGAAGTATTGCATTAGTAATATTAATAAGCATCAGATCACAGGAGTTAGCAAAAGGAGCTAAGCAAACAGATTTGTTACTGTGAATTACCTTACCAGTATCCATATGTTCAACACCTAAATAAGCATCTTGAAAACTATTAGGTGGAACAACGAAAGAAGGGTATGCAGCAATCTCGCGAAAAATAGGATTATCTGAATTGGCATAAAAAGATGAGCACATATTTGATAATTCAGTTTTAGTGAACTCCCTACAACCTGGAATGTTTTGAGGCATGTTTCGGAGATTCTCATTGTAACAAGTATAATCATTCACACTATCAACCATGCATACATGTTCACAAGTTTCAGAAATCTGAGATGAATTTGAAAGGCTTAACACATTTATCTCCATTTTCATATTTCCAAAAGTAAGCTCCATGATTCCATTTCGAAAATTGATAACCGCATTCGAGGTAGCCAAGAAAGGTCTACCCAAGATGACAGGAATCTGCCCACTAGGATTGGAAATAGGTTGAGTATCCAAAACAATAAAATCAACAGGATAAACAAAACTTTCAACCTGTATAAGAACATCCTCTACCAATCCCCTAGGAATTTTAATGGACCTATCAGCCAATTGGAGAGTAACACTAGTGGATTTCAAATCACCAAGTTCTAATTGCACATACACAGAGTATGGCAAGAGATTCACACTGGCCCCTAAATCTAACAATGCATGTTCGATCCTATGTTCTCGTATAGTGCAAGAAATCGTAGGACAACTTTGGATCCTTAAATTTGGGTGGAGTTTTCACGTTTATAATCGAGCTTACCTGTTCAGTAAGGAAAGCTTTCTTACGAATATTCAATTTTCATTTCGTAGTGCACATATCTATTAGAAACTTAGCATAAGAAGGAATTTGTTTAATGGCATCTAAGAGGGGAATGCTGACCTTAACCTGTTTAAACACTTCTAAGATGTCATTACGGCTAGCTCCCTTATTACGAGGTAGTAATGCTTGAGGAAAAGGAGCACGAGGAACATAAGAAATACCAGAATTACCTTTTTCGGTTTCAGCGGTTTCTTTATTGTTTAATGAGTAACATGTGCAATGGTAGGCGGGTTCCTATCTTGCTCTTTCTCCTCGGGATCACTAACATGATTATCAATGACTCGTCCACTTCTGAGAGTACTGGCGACCTGGACACGATGAGTTCGCTTAGCACCAGATGTGCTCACCTCAAAAGAACTATCGGGGTTAAGTTGTATTTGACTCGGGAACTGACCCTTGTCTCGCTCATCCAATCGGCTAGTAATATGATTTAGTTGTTTCTCTAAGTTCGCCATAGATATTTGAGCATCCTGCATAAACAAACTCATACTTTCTTCTAAACTAGAAATTCTTTGGTTAGAAAAATCATCAGTAATAGAAGATGTGTGTGTAATAAACTCAACATGCTTAATTTTAGCATTTCTTTCTAACGACTCAACTCTTTGTGACACAATAGAAATCTTGGCCTCCGAGTCTAATTCACTATCAACTCTGTAAACCCCTTTGCTACAAGTCATTATGGGTTCTCTAGCCTCCCACTCTTGGATTTTTCAGCTACTTCATGCAAAAATTATAACCTTCTTCGGCAGTCTTATCAGGGAAATTACCACCACAAAGTGATTCTACATAGTCAGTGTTTTGAAATATAATCCCTCATATAGAATCAATGTGAGCCTAGGAGTGTCAAATCCATGGAACCTCTCTAAATAATCATAAAGAGATTCTCATTCTTCTTGCGAAAAACTATTCAACTTTCGACGAATGGCAATAGTTTTATGCATATGAAAGAATTTATACATGAATAGATTAATCATGTCATTCCAAGTGCTAATTGATGAAGGGGATAATGCATTTAACCATGCTTTTGCCTTATCCTTCAAGGAAAAAGGGAACAACCTAAGTTTGAGATACTCATCAGCTAAATCCTTGAATTTCATTGTACCACACAATTCTTCAAAATCTTTAATGTGGTAGTAAGGATTTTCATTCTCCTTACCATAGAAATTAGGAAGTGACTGAATGGTACTTGCTCTAATCTCAAAAGTTGTTGTGGTGGTAGGCAGAACAATACAAGAAAGTTGAGAGACTCTAGTTGGGAACATATAGTCTCTCAAACTTTTAGGCGGAGGGTTCGTACTCTCATCATCTGTTTCCGTCATGTATAAAGGGTTAACTTTAATAAGACGATCAAACTGTTCTCTATCCTAACCACTAAGTAGATACTGCATATGCAAACAAGATACAGAAGTTTGTACAAACTCACCTTGCAAAAACTCAACGATCTTTTCTGCCGGTTTTCGAGAGATTCCAACTGCGTTTTTTCAAACTCACTAAGGTACCTAAAAAAAATCAGAAAAACTGCTAAAGAGTAACTAAAAGAAAATAAAAACAAAAATACACTATGTACAGAAACTATGACTAGAAAATCTAAATATCAATTAGAGAGGGTTTTGCAACCACTCCCCGGCAGCAGCACCAAAAACTTGATGGGTCGGTAGACCGACTTTGTTTTACCGCACGTGCACGGTGTCAAAATTGCACATAATAGCAAGCACGGTTCGTTCCCTCAAGGAGTGTGAAAACTACTACTAACCAATATCAAGAACTAACTAATCAAGATACAATATTTCAAAGATTGTTGTACTAAGAAAATAAGCTAACAAGTAGAATAAAGCAAATTTATAAGAAATTGTAATCAAGGATGTGGAAATATTAGGGCTACGGAATCCATTGTAGGTTAGGTTTCACTAATATTTTATCACAAATGTCTCATTTAAATCATTTACTATAGCAAACCTAGCAATCGAAACATGGAAGATATTTTCAGCTAAGGACAATAGACAAGAATTATCAAGAGGATATGTTTATTCTCAACCTAAAGATAGAAATCCAAAGTACTAGGTGTAGTTACCTAAAATCTGAGAAAGGTTAGAAGTGGGATTCTAGGGTTTCTGAAAGTGAGTTTCGGGAGGTTGAGCACGAACAGTCTTCACCTAAATCACGCACAGTGGCCGTTCAAAGGCTGCTTCAGTCACAGGGATGGAGGTTTAGGGCTGGTCTTAGGGAGGGAAGCAGATGAAAAGGGAGATCAAAGAACAAGTTATTTCACTAAGAGGTTATGAGAAAGATAATCGTAGCTTGGAAAATAGATGACTTATTTATAGTTGAATTCTCTAATCTCAAGTCGGTGAAGATTAGGATTGCTTTCCGTGCCGTGCGGAACAATTCTCCCGTCTCTTCAGGAATAGGGATAAACTAGGTCGAGTTTATCTCATTATTCCACCGCCTTTAATCTCTTTTGCGGTGAGAAATAAGCCGGGTATTTCTCACACATGTCGTAGACCGCCAGACCAAAACCCTAATTGATATCCCCCCATTTGTGTGAAGTTGAGTCAGCATTTGTGATGATGTGTTGAGAGAGAAATATTCTCTTTAGCCGAGTTGGCCAAGATAGAGAGATATTCTCTAATTTGTGAGAATGACTAGGATGAGTCACGTGAAAAGGCATGGAATTCCTTAGAAATCGTGTACAGAGTGTGAGAGGAGTTGAGGCTGATCTCCCTCTCTTCATGGCCGGTCACATATGTCATGTGAAGACCGTATTATTGTTTGTGGGTCCCTTTGTTGAGCATGCGGAGCTCAAGAGAGCTTATCCACGTTTTTGGATAACCATGTATATTTCAGGCTCAATTTACTAGTCGTGAGTGTATTTGAGAGGCTGAGAAATAGGCTTGAGCACTAGGTAAGGCGTGTGCCTATCATGTGAATCTATCCGAGATTTTGAGGAGAGATTTGAATCTCTCCGAGATTTTATGAAGAGATTTTGAGACTTTAATGTGTAAAAATAACCCCTTCTGGAAACCATCTTCCAAAAATGCCACCCCTAAACCAAATGCACATAACATACCCCTTATGGACTAAAACACCCTCATAACCATTAAGGTGTACACCCTTATGTAAAAATCCCGATTTCCACCTCTTAGTCAGCTTGTGACTCAGCTGCCTCGTAGGATGATATAAAAGGAAAAGTAAAACAAAAAAAAATACGATAAAACCAAGAGATGGGGAGAGATGAGCGATAAAACCAAGAGATGGGTAGAGAGGAGCGATAAAACCCAGAGATGAGAGATGAGTAGAGAAGAGCAGTGCAGTTTGTAGAAGAGAAAAGAAGAGCAGAGAAATTGATTGGGAAATTTTGATCTTTTGAACCAAAGAATCAATAACACTGTATGTGTATTCTAGATTATGAAATGTATATCTTCATAACTTCACTTATGATTTAGGGTAACTGAGCACAAAAAGGTATGATTTACGTGTTAAAATCTCTTTTTTTTTCCTGTTCATCGTCATTAGAGTATTTGGAACTGAGACAAATGATCAATTTTGTGATAGATTTTAATGAAAATTAGTATTTTATTTCAATTTTGATTTAGGGTTCATACTTTCATCACCGTAGCTTGTTGTGAATGGAAATTTTTATTTGTTTGTTTTGTTGGGTGTATTCTGTTGGGTTTCTCTCTAATTCTTGTTTGTGTTATTTCTTTTTCGCTTACGAGTCGTTGGAAATATCTGATGAAAAACTTTTCTCTGGTTTAGGAAATTATCGTTTCCATGAACTTTTGCCTGATTTAGGGGATTTTTGCCTGATTTAGGGGATTTATTTTGATTCTTGAGAGACAGTAGATGTAGTACTGACTGAACTGAATCAACATATATATTGATGTAATATAAAGTGTGTGCAATTTTCTTTATTGAATTGTGCTTAAATTGCGTGCTTCTAAGTTCTAACCCTATTGTGCTTGAGTCTGAAAGGATTTTACAACTGTTGTGAGTGCATTGAAGTATTTAGTAATTTAGCATCTGGTTCAACCTGTGCTCAAAGCTAACCCTAGCGCATTGATCCCAGTTTATTGGTTTCGCAATCCACAAACACATATTAGGAAGTGTTTGAAAGAAGCATAGATACCTATGATAGCCAGTGGCCATCTTGCTAAACAGAGCATCTCACCACCACCCTCCTCTCACAAGACGGCCGGCCTACTCTTGTCGGGGCTCCCACCATCGCCCTCATCATATTTCCCTTACAAGTAACTGCACATCCTCTAGTATCAACCACTCACTACTTTCATCCTTAAATGCTCTATCCTTATATGCCACTTCCGTTCTCCAACTAATTTCAAGCTTCTAGCATTTTTTCATGATAATATTAATGGTAATTATTGTCGTTTCGGAGCAAGAATGTCATAGAACCGAATTATTGTGTTTTTCTTTTCAAAGGAGTAGTATTTTTGAGTCACACTTAGTTATAATGGAGTACACAAAACACTCGACGGTGAGTTAATTTGGCTTATTATTGGCAAGACACGAGAACACCAATGGTTAATTTAACTCGTCATCCTTAGTTTGTGTTGCGGCCGTGTAGTACCTCCTCATACATGGAGATTTAGTGTGTTAAAATGTTATCTTTCCAGGGAAGGGCAATTATGGTGGCCTCGATGTCTATTTATGGTGTTTCTGTTTTGAATTGTGAATAGTGGTTGTAATTTATGTATTGGAAATAAATTTAGTAACAAAAGTTACAGATATCTATTCGATTAATTTGGGATAAAATGCCACAAAGGGGTACCATTATCTATTGGATTGATCAACTCAATGGCATTTGCGTAGAATTTATGTCTACATTAATGTGTATGCCGTAACTAGTTAGCCACTATTGTAATTGTAAATATTGAAGATGTTAATGGTGTTCGATCTACATTGTTTATGTAGTTTCCCATTGCGCTAATGTTTAGTCTAAAACTACTGGTATGGTGCTATAGGTCGAGTCACATAGCTTTATGTTTGTCCTGTCGGTGATAAATATCAACGTCGTCGATGATGGACTGTATAAGCTTTTGTTTTGATGTGTTAATCGACTTAGCTACCGTATAGCTAAGGTGTGGGAAATGTTTGTGTTTGTAAAGCTACGCCAGGTGGTCGTCATCCGTTCTCTCTCCGTTGTTAGCTTGCATTTTAGAGTCCTTGCTGTTTTGCAGACTAATCAAGGCCCATTCACCATATACTATATTCCAAGGTTTCGAGTCTTTATTCTGCACCCCTTGGTGGATTCATCAAGTTCTTTTGGTTTATACTCCCTTATAAGATATGTGGTGTAGCTTCTAATTGGGTTTGTGGCGCTGTGATTTTTCGGGGTGTTTTCAAACAACAAGAATTTTGGTCTATTGGAACATTTCCTTGCACGGTTAGTTTTCAAACTTATATTCATTCTAATAGTTTCTTGGTTTCTCTCTTTATCACGATCCTTTCTCCTGACATATATGTTATTCATGCTAGAAATCCAAGCAACCGGTCATGTTTAGGTGAGACATCCCGCCGACTTTGGCAAACTAGGGGTGTGTCCTGGAGATGTAAGAAGTATTTGATTGATATATCTCTCGATTTATAGTTTTGTAGTCTTCTTGGTTACTTGAAGTACATTTGCTAAAACCTGCATTATTCTTTGACTTCAGTTACTACAATAGGATTTCAGGGTCGGCATGTTTGTTGAAGAAGTTGCATTTTTTCCCCAAAGAACAAGAAGCCCTAACAGAATGTGATAAGTTTTTTTTTGCAGGATCTACATAAAATGCTATTTATGAAAAATGTTGATCCTCTCTAAAATCCTTAAAGAGTATGTGAATTTATGTTATTCGTCTTTGTTTGGTTTGTGTAGAAGACCAAGATTTTGTGTGGCTAGAATAATTTGTGAATGGATATGGTAAACATAAAATTTAACATATGGAAGATGGATGGTCCAGGGGTTGGTTCACTGGTTTGGTCATGGTTTCAAGTCTCACCAGTCCATGTTTTTTTGTATTTTATTTGTCCAGTTTACTCCAAATAGACTATATTTATATGTACTTTAATGAGAAAATGGCATTAGAGATTTTGATTTCCATCAGTCTAATGAATATTAAACGGATCATAATTATTATTTTCATTGTAGTAGATTTACTTAAAATTCTTTCTTTCAAAGGTGATGAAACAAAAGTAGAGCACATTAACCATATGGTTATTTATGTGGGGTTTTCTTCACATGTAAAAATACAACAAAATTACAGTTATTTTGGCTAAATTACATCTATTTGAGATTTAAGCAAGTCAATTTTAAAAAATTTGCTGGGCTATCAACTAACTATTTTCAATTTGTAATATATTATATATATTTTTTTTAATTTTAATTTTAATTTTTTTTTTAAATTACAAATAATTTGTCGGCAACCTAGCCACAAGATGGGCACCAATATCTTTTTGAATAACAATTCCTAATCTATGGAAAAGAAAATCACTAATTTTAACATTCATATCATGACTACTTACAAAATTCTTCACTCGCTTCAAGAACTCCATTGTCTCGTCCCCTAACTCACCCAAAGTCGTGAAAGCTATAGTACCAAACCCATAACCATGTGTAGTACATTTATCAAGGTACTTGTTCCGTTTCTTTGAAACAGCATTGGAGATGGCCTGCCCTGGTATGAAAGTACTAACTCCATTACCTGTAAAAGGTGAAATACCCGTTACGTCTAAACATACGTCACGACCTTTATCCCAGTTATGAACAAGAATGTATGCGGGACTTAAAGCACCACGACTATCATTTCAGAGGTTAATAATTCTTTTTTGATTTGTAATTGATTGAGATTAATAATTCTTTTTGATTTTTTTTTTTAAAAAGAAAAACTATCCGGACTCTAGAATCTTACCTATTCGATTCTATAAAATAAAAAAAATTGAAGCAAGGAAAATAAACATATGTGCCATTTGTGAAAATATTGACTTTATTCTACTAAGTTAATCATAGTTGGGATCATACAAAGATTTGGTTGATATCCTTGTGGTAGATTGGATTGATTAATTGAGTAGATCGGCATCAATACATTTCCTTGTGATTAAAGGTATTGATTGGCTTAATCTTAAACGATTAGCTTTGGGTAATTGAACATAAGATAGATCTAAGGACCCGACGAAGGAGTTTATGTTAAGATAAACAGAAGAGCCTTTGTCTGACTCATATCACTTGGTTGAATAGAGTTGATACCAAATAGATTTGTTGTTCCTTTACTGTTTGGAATTTGAACCAAAGGAATTGTTCCAAGTACGTGACTTATTCACAAGTCGGAGGCGTAAGAATACAGACAGAACTAACTGAACTATAGGGTTAGTTACTTGGTCTCAACTATACGAAGTTAGGTGTAATTTTGTGTAGCGGCTTAATCCTGAGAGTATTCAATTCTGGAAAATGCCCCGGGGTTTTTCTGTATTTGCGGTTTCCTTGTTAACAAAATCTTGCTGTGTCATTTACTTTTATTTTCCGTATTATAATTGTTTTATTATAATTAAAGTAAATCACACAAACGTTAATTCCTATTTACTTGATAAGAAATCCTATTGTGTTTGGTTAAGTCCGAACCTTTGTATCAAGTAAACATACTTCGTTCTTGTATTGTCTCGATCTCGTATCCATAGACGATCACACGAAGTGTGAACCGATTAGTTGCATTGTCTCGACTCAGTCCACAGACAATCACTTTCGGAGAAAGGACTTATAGGTAGGAAATTTTTTAGCTTGAGGTATATTTGGGTACCCTCGCCTTTTCTAGGATGTCTTTGAGTATTAGTCATATCATACATTAAAGATATTGGGAAAAGTTATAATTTTTTCCAGAGACCTGACAGAATGTGATAAGTTCTTGGCAGGATTAAAGACAAGTAAATAAACTTCGTATGTTAAGTATTCAATATAAACTGACTTGAAAGACAAGTAGATATAAGAATGAAATAAGTCAAGTATGTGTTACTACCTCGAACTAAAGGATAATGTATTCGTTGATGCCGACACTTCTTCAGGTTATTCAGAGCAACAAGTGTGAGTCTCAACATTTATATGTTCCTAGTTTAACTCAACAAAGTTTACTCAAGTAATCAAATCAAGCTGCTTCAAGTTTTGGAACTAAAATATGACAACCAAACTTGACATACCAATGTTTGGTGTATTCAACCGAGCAATTCCCTAACACATGAGATTATTGGATATCCCATGAGAGATTCACCTATAAGTTAAATCTAAAGAAATTTATCCAAATCTAGGATTCATACGATCTGATCATCAGACATATATATCATAAGAGATTCACCTAACTTTATTCCAGGAAAGAGATTCATTCGAATTTGAGATTCGTTCGATCTCATTTAATATCCATGAGAGATTCCCCTAGGTCAATTCCAAATAAGATATTTATTCGTAATTAGGCTTGTAGTTAATTGAATGTGTATTTACATAACTTTTTTTTTATGAAAGAATAATCTTACTCTTGAGTTCATTCAATCTTGTAATTTGATATGCTTTGAGATTCACATAAAATTATTTCAATAAACAATTATCCGAGTGTGGAACTCGTTTGATATTATAATTGAATATGTTTTTATATTTATATATCTCAATTACATGAAATAATAATCCAGTCATTGAGTTCGTTTAACATACTTAGTGACATAATCGATTGAGTATGAATCTTCAACGAAACACAAAATGTACCTATGTTGGTCATATCCTTCTTAGCAACCTAGTCGTTTGAGTAGGAAACTCAAACAGAACCCTAAATGTATCTGTATTGGTGATATCATGCTTAGCGACCTAATCGATTTAGTAGGGATTTCAAACGGAACTAAATGTAGATATGTTAATTATATTCTGCCTAGCAACCTCGAATTCTTTCGGGAGAATTAAATATCATTTGAAATTGACCTAAGCTTGTATTCTTTGAATTATTTGATCGATATTGTCGGATACATATCTTTTGAAATTGACCAACTTTTATCGTTATATAAGCCGATTCAACGAAAGATTTCTAGGATTCAGTCGATTTTATAAGTCAATATGTTTAGATTCATTAGCATTAAATACATGGAAAGTAATTTGAATATCCAGTGAATTTGAGAAGGGTATGTCATTGGCTTATAGTCAAATCAAGCTTGGTTTACCTTGATAAAATGCCTAGAAGATGGGTGATCCGTATGAAATAAGAATAGCTAATTTTCAGCCTTTCGATTGTGATCCGCACGCATTAAAGTAAAATACGTCTCGGCCGTTCGATTGTGATCCGGAAGAAATAAATTAAAATACGTCTCAGCCATTCGATTGCTATCCGCATGAAGCATGAATTCAAAGAGTCAAGGGACAGGATCAAATCCCAAAATTCACCTCCCCATTCAAACGAGAAGGAAAAGAGATCACCAAAGACTTCCCGCTACTTCTCCCCCATTTTTTTTTCCTCTATCTGTGTTAGATTTTTTGAATTATTTCAAACATGAATTATTACTCTCTTCCCCCTCAATTTCCCGCCCAGTTTTTCATCTAAATCTGTTTTATAAACAACAAAAACGTCATCACTTGAAACACACCAAGCCTCTCTCTCACCTTGAAATCATCGAAGCTCCCTGACCTTGAAATCATCGAAGCTCCCTGACCTTGAAATCATCGAAGACCTTTCTTGTTGATTCTCTCACAATCATCTCAGATCGAAGCTCTTGCTTGTTGTTTCGCTTCTCACAATCATCTCAGCTATGTTTTTCTTTCACCCTTGACAAAGTAATTTTCAGATCTTTATATTAGGATTTCAATTTTTGTTGTTTTTAAGAGATTAGGGTTTATTTTCTTCTTCTCGTTTGATGATTAAAATCTAGGGTTTATTGTTTCTATTTTCATGATGAATAGAGTTTATTTTCTTCTTAACCAGACCATAATATCCTCCCCACCACCAAGTTGTAGTACCCACTTACTTGGCCAACAAGGTTATATAACATGATACACTTTTTCCACAAGTACATGCCAGAGCCAAGGAGAAGAAATGTTTATCTCCAACAGAGCATGTTAATTCTAATTGACAAGTAAAGATGAAAAATTTATCCCACAGGATCCTCAAATATCAAACGGAGAATATCTGTCATTTGTTGTTGCACAACCGCTTGCTCCATTGGGTTGGGTGCTTGTAATTCAGTTATCGTTAGAGACACAATTCGAGCACTTCTTCTCCTTGGCGTTGATGAAGTACGAACCTCATGTGTCTTGGGCCTCCTATTCTCACTACTCCGGTCATAATAATATTTCCTGGTGCGTTTACCCTTCAGCTCTGCAACTGCTAGTGGATAGAATTTGCGCCTTGACTTATTTCGCCATTCTCGTGGTCTTTGGAATTTCATTTATCCAACCATCGTATGAAGAAAGGCAGTTAAAACAACTGAAGTTGACTACTAATAACATAACCATATCTGTAATTAATATACATACATAAGTGAACTACTACTATATGTATCTGCTTATTTGGTTACATGACTACATATTCATACTTCATAGATATCTCTAAAATATAACCACAATCGATAAAGCATTCTTGATGAATTGACATAGCCAGACACCAAAGTACATGAAAAGCACCAACAGAGTTGTTTGAGTAGAAGAAAACAGGAGTGCTTGATTAGTCTAATACATTACATAGATTATCAATAGAAGCCGAGATCCTCACAGTTAAAAAATAAGCTAGCCCTCTCCTTTACTACTTGTGACCCCTAAACTCAATTTCTGAGGTATCCCGCTAACTAAGTTTCTAGATTCAACGATGGTGATCAGAAACAAACAAACAAACATCCTTCTAATTGGTCAGTTTCAGAGTTAATGCAAATCAATAACACACATCAGTAACTTCATCACTTAACCCAAAAGCAAAAAAATCATATAGATTATAACATACCAAACAGGGAAACAAAAAATGTCGATTTTGTCCTAATGCTTGGAGTAACAAAGAATGCTTTATAATGAACATTTCAAACTTTCAGGCTTCCAACATTCTTTCCCTTAATGAGTTTTTTGCTTACTTCACAATTGATATTCTCATTATTTTGAGATCCAAAAACTTTATCAAGTTAAGTTATCGGATATCGGATTTTTTTCCGAAAAGTCCGGTAACTGAGAAAAAAACTTATACCATAGTTTTTAAATAATGTTCCCTAGTTTTTTGTCTTTTTGAGTTCAAAATGTTCAGTGAAAAGTACAAACCAACAAAAGCACAATGTTTAGAGTTTAATGACTTTACTCCCAGTCTACTAAATGCAAAAGAAAGTACACAAAAGCAAAGAAAGTACATAACATCGTAACTGAATTATACAAAGGAGGATATTTGATCTTTTGAACTCCAATGCAAAACCTCAAAACCTTCTTATACTACTACCAAAAGCAAAAATCCCTAACAAAATAATCATGAACCCAAACACAACATCCTGTAACCATAAGACCTTAACTTAATCATACCAAAAAAATGAGAAATGATTCTTACCGAGTCACTATCTATTTCCTCGATGTTTTTTTTTCTGCAAATAAGACCAATACCAAAAAGAACACAACTCCATTATATATCTCTAAATATCAAACATTAATACACTACACATGCAACCAAAACTCAGTAAGCAAAGACTAATAATATAGAGGTTTCATGGAACAGGACCCATATCCATCTCTAGTAGTAATGATCAATGTGTGTTATGATTGCGGAGACTAAATATACTAAGAAGCAAATTAAAGAAACCCAAACTGAACATAAAGTGAAAAATTCTTTAGAGACTCAAAACCAAATAGAGACTAAGAATATCCCAACCCCCTAAAATATAATCCTGTTAAACTGCCCACCCACCCCACCCTACCCCCACCCCCCTCACCCCCACTTCAGAAATGTTTTATTCTAGCCCCCCAATATTCACTGTATTTTACAATTTCATTATCCCAGCATGATTTGATAACTGCAAGTAATTCACACAAGCAACATTTAGATTGAAATATAGACATAAATTATCTTCAACTAGTACATCTAAGCCTACCAAACCAAAAACGAAAAATCAAACCCTTTAATGCATAAAACACGGTATATCCAAATGGTGCTCGATTGCCTTTTGTATGTAAAAAGGGTGCCACCTTCTCATTTCAATCTTCATCACTCAGCAATACAGGCATCATCATAAAGTAAAGCTGAAACAATTGTTCAATCAATTCATAACCACCAAAAAAATAATCTGGAGACGAGGCCTTACCATTGATCGAAAGGTTTAACAACCGTGATCATTTCAAATCAAGCAATCCCCAAAATTTGAACCCTCATAATTATGGTTCCATTCTGTAAATTCAATTGTGAAAGTGTCATCTTCTAATTCAGTTCAACATGTGCAAATATGCATTTGGAAAGCAATAACTTAAAAGAGAAAGCATGCCGCATTGCACAATAGAGAGAGCTATCAGATGAAT
This sequence comes from Papaver armeniacum, assembly GCA_023531295.1. NCBI lineage: Eukaryota > Viridiplantae > Streptophyta > Magnoliopsida > Ranunculales > Papaveraceae > Papaver > Papaver armeniacum. The sequence goes on along the minus strand of JAJJWW010001215.1, from coordinate 157,667 downwards.
TTGCTAAAAGAAATCATGATAATCTTAATTATACTCGAAAATTATAGGGTTACTGAAACCCATCAAACAATAACTAATTGAAACCCTGCAGTCAATCATTTTTAATTTCAATTTTAATCAAATATCAAGCTCCAATCGATTTGGGGAAAAAAAAAACAAAATCCTAATTTTGAAATTCGCAATTTCATATATCCAAAATCCCTAATTTCAGAGCATCAATCATCTCAATAAACAAAAACATCACGATTTTAACAAAATTAAACAAAGGGTTTAGATTACTTACTTGTTTTTGGATAATAAGAAGAGGTGTTCCTGATAAAGAGCAGTAGAACCTCAAGAAAATGAAAGAGCGGGAAGAAGAAGAATGGTAAACATCAGTAGAGAGGGGGGAATTGGAATGGAACCTGGGTTATATAAACAAAGGTGCAAGGGGTGGAGTATTGTAAAGGTCCTGACCCTGAATTAAAAGGTCCCGACTTTGATCATCCTACTTGTCACCTACATGGCGCCTAGGTGGCCTGTGGAGAAAAGGTCCTTACCCTAAACTGAAAAGGTTGAGACCCTTGAAACCTTATTTAATTCCATTAATTAGATTATTTTAATATTATCCTAAGAGTCCATTTAAAAGTCCGGACCCTTCACTGGACCCTGATAATAAAATATTAATTAAAATTGGTCTTATTTTATTATTTTTTTCTACCAGAAGACTTTGTGGAGGTCCACTAAGGTCCTGGAAAGAGTCCTGACCTTTTACACAGGACCCTAATACTTAAGTACAAATAAAAAAAGTGATTTTTAATTTTTTATTCAAATTATAAGATATTTTTAATAAAATCCTAGGGTCCAGTGAAGAGTCCCGACACTTTCTTCAGGACCCTGGCACGGAAAACCAGACAAAAAAACACTTGTTTTAATTTTTGAATGTTGGAAATAATAATAAACAACTAAGGGTCCTCTACTGTTAGGGGCATAAATGTCATATAGTGGCATTTTTGGTAGCTTGAATATATGGGTGGCACTTTTGGAATCCGGTTTCCGAGAGTGGCATTTTCACCAATTGAGCCGAGATTTGAGTCTCTCCGAGATTTTGCAGACGGCTCAAAATCTCTCTGTGATTTTTGCATAGAGATTTGAATCTCTCCGAGATTTTTGCGGACGGCTCAAAAATCCCTCTGTGATTTTTGTAGAAAGATTTGATTCTCTCCGAGATTTTTTGGGGACGGCTCAAAAATCTCCCCGTGATTTTTGCAGAGAGATTTGAATCTCTCCGAGATTTTTGCGTACGGATCAAAATCTCTTCGAAGATTTTCTTAACGGATCCGTATCTCTCTGCGGTCAGCTGGGACTCGGCCTGGAGAGAGAGAGAGAGAGAGAGAGGGAAAATGCTTTGTACGCCCGATTTAATGTCTTTGCGAGACTTTGGCTCACTTGTCTTTGACCAACGTATCTTGCAGAGATGTGCTAGGGATCAACTGTGTGTCCATATGATGAGCCAACAAGACAAGTGTATCTCGAAAGGATGTTCTAGGAGTCTGTCGAAAAGGCTTAGAGGTAGAATAACCAGCGTATCTTGCGGGGATGTCCTAGAAGTTATTCGGAAACCTCATTAAGTCGAGTCAAAGCCTAGAGCAGACATGACCAGTGTATCTCGCGACGATGTACTAGGAATCAGTCTTTGATCTCAAATAGGGTGAGTCGTTCTTACATGAGATATGCAAATCTCCGCTATGGGTCATAAGTCCGTCGGGGACGTATTTATGATCTACATAGCCTACATGACCAGCATCATCTAGTTGAGGACGTATACTAGGAATCATGGCATCACAATCAGCTGCGTCTCGCGAAAACATGCTGGAATTGTGGATGTTCTGGTTCATAAGTCTGTCGGGGACGTTTTACGCTCTACATAACCTACGTGACCAGCAATATCTCGTTGAGGATGTGCGCTAGGAATCACGGCATCACGACCAGCAGTGTCTCGCGGGGACGTATACTAGAAATCGTGGCTAAGGATGCCTTGAGGACCAAGGGCTTAATCTCTCCCGTGAGAGTTGAATTCTGTCTATAAGGTTGAAATGACACTTTTGCCCTTTATCCAAATTTCACCATCTACATTAAGTCCCCTTCTCAGAGTTGAACCTTGATTGTTCTATGATGAGTATATATATGGTAACAAATCATTCGTATGCAATTACAATTCATTCATCCTTTTAGACTTGCAGAATCCCCGAATTGATGTTTAACGATCGATCGTTACGACTTTGATCTTGAAATCGATTCTGGACCTTGGAATTCCCTGGGACCTTTTTGAACGTCAATGACATGATAATGAAGTCTTTATGGGACAAATTTTCCGTCTTGAAAGAATATAATTCGTTAATTAGGGTTTACTCGGCCAAAACCCTAATTTTCTCTCTTTGTGCATCCTTGAGTTTCTGAATTTGTACAGGTGGGTATGTGGGGAAGAGAGAGTTTCCAAACGGTTTCCTGGATGGAATTGATGTTGGTTAAGAGACGTGAGCAAATACATTCACTTACCTTTTGAAGTTTCGGAATCCTTATCTCAGGCAAATTTTGAATTCAAGCTTGTACTTCACCTAAACCCTAATTTCTCTTTTGTCCGCGTCTAACTCCTTCAGACACTCTGGAGATGCGCGAAGAGGCTTGGTAGGCGTGCATATTTCTTATGGGGTCATCACCTTGCATGTTGAGAACTTATTCAATTCCTTGTACCAATCAGACACCCCTTTCCTGAGAGAAAATGACTATCTTTGAAACCAAGGGTATTTTCGTCAAAAACCAATATGAGCCTCATTTTTCTTTGGTGTGAAAGAGATATGGAGCCTCCCTAAGCATGGTCACATCTTGAAAGAGGGATTGGCGCGTCTCTGATCCTGGTTTTGGAAATCATGAACCTGAATTCCCTGTTTCGAGCCAGATTCCCTTTATTTTCCCTGAAATTGCGCTTTTTCGTTTCAATGCCGTCCTTCTTCGAACACTTATAGAACTTAATATTCACATGTATGAGGCCTTTGTAATTAATAGATGAGAGCTTGGTGAGTCCCTAGCTGTATCAAGGCTTTCTTCTTTGAAAATACTCAAAATCGCAATATAAGGGTATTTTGGTCAAAATACCTTATGAGATCGTTTTCGTTGAAGATTAATGAGATAAAAGGGATTGAGAGAGGCTTAGAGAACCGTCTAAGAGAATGGGATAGACTTGGTCTCATCTCTTTTAGAATAAATCCTTTTTTTTCACAAAATTCTTGAAATTAGGTTTTTTTTTCGTCAGAATCCTAATTCTCTTCGACTTTGATCCCTCTGAAAAAATACCGAGAGAATAAATCACGTCCCACTGGCCTAGGAGACCATTCTCACACGTGATAAAGTCATATTCACGGCTTGGAGGAGTTTTGGAAGGAGAAAATATCTTGGTTTCCTTATTTGAGCCAAATTCCTTTGATTTCCTCTTTCAACTCTAATTGCTTTTCCCTTTTGCTTCAAGGCTTCCCTTTTTGGAATCAAATTGAAAAGATAAGTATTTTGGACGTGTTCTAGGTTTATAAACCGGTCCAGTATATTCCACGAATTTTATTCATAGTAGAATTCCTTGTTTAAGTTGAATTCCTTTGCCTTCTCTTAAAACTCCTTTCCTTGCTTGGCTTGAAATATAGTTGGACACATTGGAGGCCGAGGTAACTTGAAAACTGTGTGTATGGGTCTGGTTCCATGATTGGATAAGAACTTGATCACTTCTCTTGGCCAAATCCTCTTTTTAGGAATATTGAGAAAAGTCTCAAATCAGGATTATGTTTGTCAAAACCCTAATTTCGTCTGCTCTTGTGCTCATGAGGGAGAGAAAAGATCCGAGTGGAACCCATCGCGTGAGGCTGACCACACATGAATAGAGAGTAAAAAAAGGGTTTTTGACTTAATTTGGACAACTAGGTGGCTTGGGTTTCCTTGTTGGAGTCATATTCCTCTTTCTGCTTGAAGTAGAATTAGTTTTACAAGAAACTCATTCGTTATACTTAATGCTTGCAATTAACTCTTGATCCCAGAATTCCAAACATGGCATGAATATTTCTGAATGATCACATCTTCTTTTTGCGTCGATGGTGTAGATGGGGCAAAACGATTCACTGGTTTTTACGGAATTGAGGAGATGATCGCGCGGAGGAGACTCCTTGAACCGAGCAAAATGCTTAACCTCACACAGATGCACTGCAAGAAGGGAGTGCTTTGAATTCGAGAGATCAATCTGTAGTACTCCGGCCTAAACCAAGACAATGGTCGTTTCAGAGTAAATTCGGTCACAAGAGAGGATGGGTCGGTCTGTAGGAGGGAAGCTGAGAAATGTGTGAGATCAAGAAATGTGTTGTGTAGAAATCAATGGTGATCGAAGATTGTAGTTGTGTTGTGTATTTATATTGCTTTGGAATTGATGATTATCTCAAGAAAATAAGATAAGTTGCTCAACGTGGAGAATTGAATGATTGAATTTGCTCTAAAACCCTTGTTAATATCCCCTGTGACAAGAGTTGGATTGTTAATCTCGTGTTGTCATGAATTGAACATGTATGTTGAGAAAGAGACATGATGTGTGAATATTGTCCTTGTTTCAATCATGATTCGAGATTTATTTATATTGCTGGAATTGAAAACACCATGATCTCATGAAGTGTGACCAGTTGATGGAATCAAAGAATGGGGAAGTGGAAATCGTGTTAAAACCAGTTGCTCAACGTGTGGAGACTTGGTTGATTTTCCATCCACTACTTTGTTAACTCCTTCAACTGATTGCACGATGACTTCATGGGACGATGAGTCCTTGTATTTTTGAGTCGAACGTGGTTTGGAAGTGTTCTGAGACTCATGAATTGAACATGTATGTTGAGACAGAGATATGGTGTGTGAATAAGTTAACGTGAGCAAATATTGCTCATTCAATGAATTGTTGAATATTGATATGTGAACCAATATTCTTTGATTTGAGCAAGTATTGCTCATCTGAGCAAATATTGCTCGTTTGATGAATTATGGTAGCATGACCAAATAAAATATTAAATCGAATACCGGAAATTGAACCGAGTATGATAAATAAAATGTTGATCACGGGATCAACGTAAAATTATTAGCGTTTGAATCTGGAATCATTAACCTTGGACTCAAAACCCTAATTTGATAAATTGATGATTTATTAATGGTTTATTGAGAATTAACCACAGAAAAGGACGGACCGGCTACATGGGATTATGGGTCGACCATGTAGTGCCCAAATGCTCACGTGAGCAAATATCAAGATCTCCTGAAGACCAGTTAATTTGTTGATGAAAGGATGATTAAATGTTGGTTTAATCCTTTATTAAAATAATGCTGAACCTTAGGTGATAAAACCCAATTAATTATGAAGAGATGAGGGACCGACCAAGGGGTCATGAAACCGGCCCTGGGTGTTCACGGAATCAAATGATGATCGTTCCATGAAGTTCCACGTTGTTCGGAAGAGTTTTGGACCTAATACGTGCAATTGTGCAAATTAGGTCAAATCATGAGAATACGTGGGACCGGCTTCTTGGAAGCCAAAGAGCCAACCTTGGTCGATCAAGGTAACATGCTCACGTCACCAAAGTGTCCGTATCTCAATTATGAGAATTTTGATATTTTTTGGTGTGCGTTTGAGCAACATTTTGAGAAAATATGAAGAAATCAGGGTTTTTGCTGAAACCGTCAAAACCTTCATGAGATGAAGGAAAATAATAGAAAATGAGGGAATCATGAAGTGTGGGACCGGCTATGGCCAAGGAGCCTGGTCCCACGGTGTTTTCCCTAATTTTTTTATAATATATTCATGATTTTAGGGAAATATGATAAAACCAAAGAGTTTGTTGAAACCAAGGAGTTTTGTTGAAATCAAAGAGTTTCCATGAGATGAAGGAAACAAAAATATTAATAATAATAAAATAAGGGCGTGTGGGACCGGCTTGAGCATGGTTGGCCGGCTAGGGCCCGGTCCCGTGAGTTTTCCCTTATTTTATGTATTATTTCATGATTTGAAGGGATTTTCATAATTTTGAAAGAATTTTCATAATTTGAAGGAAATATCATGAAATCAAGGAATTTCATAAAATCAAGGAAATATAAAATAATAATAATAAAATAAGGGGTTTGTGGGATCGGCTAGGGCATGACCGTCCAGCTTGGGTCCGGTCCCACAAGTTTTCTTAATTTTATGTATTTTTTGTGCATTTTCCCATAATTTGAAGGAATTTCATAATTTGAAGGAAACATCATGAAATCAAGGAATTTCATGGGATTAAGGAAACATGAAAAATATAATAATAATAAAATAGGGCGTGTGGGGCCAGCTAGGGCATGACCGGCCATTATGGCCCGATCCCACGGGTTTCCCTAATTTTATATTATTTTTCATGGGATCAAGGAAATATCATGAGATTAAGGAGTTTTCATGAGATTAGGGAAATAATAATAAAATAATGAGGACCATGAGGTGTGGGGCCAGCTGGGATCAAGGCATGGACGGTTGGCCAATAATCACGGCCCCACAATATTTTCCCTAATTTTATATTATTTTCTCGGTGTGAAGGAAACACCATGAAACTGAGGAGTTTCCTCAAAACGAAGGATATTTGTTCAAATAAAAGGATTTTCATGAGATCAAGGAAAATAATAAAATATGATAAAATATAGAATTTGGGCGTGGGACTGGTCACGGCATGAATGGCCGGCCGGTGAGCTAGTCCCATATCGCCTTGACTATTATTTTATTATTTTCTTTCATATTTGCATAGGTTCATCATCTCGTCGTATTTTGAAATACTTGTTCGTGTGGTGATTGTTAGTGCATCATCGTTGAGTACACTTACACCATTTTGGTCGGGGCTTACTCAAAGGTAGCTCATATGCCCGTGTGTTGAATATTTATTACTAACCCATGGAATTCTCACTAAGAAGAACCATAAATTGAAGTAACGAAATATTATGAAAATATTGAATATTTTCCAGGGATTTGAATCTATTGATTTTGAGAATAATTAATTAATGGCTCTATACTAGTATGATCATCTAGGAGCGTTAATTATTCAGGAATTGAGTGATATGAGCTTGTTGAAGCGTCATATTTCATTCATATAGTCAGGGAAAACATTGTTACATCCTCCAAGACGTTATTGCTCTATACTAGCAGCAAGCTGTCTAGAGCCGTCTAATCTTTCGATTCTATATAAAAGTAATTACTCAAATTGCTCAAAGATTCGTGAGATATGCCGTTGCCTCAGCTGAGAGACTACATATCTATATATACTCTGAGAGACAGTATTCTCAGTCATAGATTCTCATAGCATGATCTTTCATGCTTTCAATAAGAGACATGAGCCTCAATATTCATCTGATTGCTGGATCAGGAATACATATAAGTATGGGTTTACGATTTTAGCCTTTGTCGAAAATCCACCATCTACATTAAGTCCCCTGCTTAGTGAGGGACAGTCATGTTCCTCAGTCATCATTGAATGGTGATTTTCTGGTCACAAACAATATAAGCAATTGAACTTAGTCATTAGATAAGACCTTACCGGATTTTTGATAGTACGAGCAAACCACGACTTGAATGAAGATTCCAGTGGCATGATAGAGCATCGTTTAATGAGCATAAATTGGTGTTGAACCGCTGATTCGATGGTGGAACCTTGTTCGGTTTAGGATTCAAGGGCCGGGCCCGAAAAGAAATCCTAGTTTTAGGAATAGACGCTCGTTCTTTCGTTAGTTTAAGGAACAAACAAAATAGACCTGAGTCTGATGATAAAATTTTTGTCTATGAGCTTTCACGAAAACAAAATTTTATTTTTTAAATACATGAGATTTCACAAAGTGGAATAAACTCCCGTTTCAAAGGTGGATGCTCATACGAGAGAATTTTTTTTATTTTGAACAGACGTGCGTCTGTTAGTAATAAAATATTGTTTATGAGCTTTCATGAAATTTTTTATCTTCGAGCTTTCGGAAATCTTTGAAAATATACTCTCGCTTCAAAGACAGATGCTCGTGCGAGGGAGCAAAAAATATATAGATATATTTTTCAAATTTACGTGAGTTTCACGTTAAATATATATATTTAGTAAAATCAATGTTTTGATTTTGAACAACTGTCGAAGTAGACAATCATACATGGTGAAATAATGTCTATATGTGAGTTTTCACAATTGTAGAATGGACGTCATTCAATTTTGAAAACCAAAGAATGTTCATATAGTAAAAATTTACGTGGGTTTTTCACGGTTTTATGAAAATCAAGTCATGATTTCGAATAATGAATTTTGTTCGTCTTTGCGAAGGAGCGAAAGGAGATTGTAATCACTACAGCTTGAAATTGTAAATAGGTAAGAGTTGTAATTTTTTAGACTCTGTTGTGAGCACATTTATTCCATGATTCATTGTTTTGTCGAAGCCTGCGCTTTGTATGAACGATGTCTTCAAGTAGCCACTTTGAGAATGACTCGACTCCCATGATGATACTTCCAAAGATGGTGTTTCCAGAGATAACATCTCTACGGATGAAACTTTAAGAAATGGTACTTCTGTAACCTCTGGGTGATGATGAGAGATCCTTCATACTGAGTTGTAGTCCTGGTTATTTCATTAGCTTTACCATAGGATGATCGTGTAGTGAGATCCTGGATCAATGTAAACTCCATGGAAATGGAAGAAATTCTACGGGAGCGGAGAACCCAGAAGTAAGGATTACATGATGTTAGCAAATGACGTGTAGTCCCCAGCCGTTTTTTTGGTGAGTTGTTAGCGCTCCTTGTGTCATGACTTTGCCCGTGCAATTAGGATCATGAGACCAAGGTTTGTTATTTCTTTTCAGACTTTTGCTCCATCGATTGACGGTCTTCAACTTGTTCCCGGGCAAACAACTCATGAATCCATCACTGATGAAGAAGTCGATGTAAGTATCCTTTTTCGTGCAAGTGATCGTGGCATTTCCTTGAATGAAATAATAATAATTGTTGTTGATGAATCCAGGAAGAAATCATTGTAGATAAGCATCATGTTGATGAAGCGTTCTCTTCTTTGGGATATGGGAATATGGAGAATTTCCAAAATGAGTTTTATTCTATAAAGACAGTTCTTTCCTTGTGGACTGAAGTCTTTTAACCAATTGATAACCAGGAGACCCCATTACATTTATTTTTCAAGCATTCTCAATAACAGAAGAGCAAGTTTCATCATTCGACCAAATCAGAAAGAACTTAAAAGGTTTCCAACAGTTTTGAATTGTAGCATCAGTTATTAACATGATTGGGCTGTGACCGCTACCTACTTGAGTAATATGAATAATCTTAGAGTGAGGGAAATTTAAGCTCCAATCATCATTGTCTAAGACCATGTCAATCATATATCTTCTTACGCCAGTACCAACATTGTTACTAGTCGAAGTATAATCTTTTCCCACAAAATCTATGTCCTCAAGACCACAAGAATTTATGATATTATTCACTAACCCATCAGAAGAAGAAGAAGCACTATTAGTCTCATTTAAGAGACGAATTTTTTTATTCACATATGAGAATCCAAGGACCTTTATGCTCTTCACTGATTTGTTGGATGTATGCCCATTGATATTTCTTCCTAAAGTAATTAGGATAACCATACATACATGTGAGAAGGTACTCAAGTTTACTAGGGTCTGACTGGATAGCTAGGTTAAACATATTATGACTGGCATCTAAGTAAACCCATTTTCCAAAGTAAAACTAGCCCTCCAGAAAGTCATATTGGATCAATAAAGACTTGGTTTGGGTATTGATAATTACTCAAAAAAAGGTTTATTTTTATCTTGACTAATCTTAGTCTCACAAAGAAAAATTATGTCAGGATTCTGAGTTCTTATCAAATCATTGAGATGATTTCTAAAGTGGAAACTGGAGGTTTTAAGACCCACGAACATTCCACTCATTGCAAACAAGAAAATACAATAATCTTCATATTTTGATGAATAAGTATTTAAGGAAGGGTTAACTCTTCACAAAGTGAAGAGGTCAAAACTTCACTAGTTGATGGATTACAAGTTCTAATGTAAAGAAAGGCACATTTTGCTCTGTGAGTTATCATATACGGGTTATGCTACATGACGAGTTCCTTTGGATGTTTGGTCGTGGTACTAGGTAGTCCTTACCTAATAGAGATGCAACTCTACAGAGGGAACAAAAAGTACACCTTACCAAAGATGGAGAAAGTTTTGTGATTCGGCCATTGACCTCCTCTCAGAATCATGTTGAAATATAGAATCGCACGACCATTGAGGAATCTAATGAGATCCTCCAGAACTTTATGTTCTTATCAAATCATTGAGATGATTTCCAGTGGAGGAGGTTTTAAGACCCTGAACATTCCAGGAAATAATCTTCATATTTTGATGAATAAGTATTTAAGGAATAATTAATGTATGTAGTAAAATGAGTGCAAAAAATAAATTTTTACGTATGCAAACCCTAAAAAAAAATTAATGCAAGCCTTGAAATACAAAGAAGGATTGAGTATGTAGATTTTAACTTGAAATTTATAATACAGAACAGGATGATTAGATATTTAAAGATGCATAAAGAATGTTTAATGCAGTGAAACTATATTTGTGTAGGAATTACATGACTCCCCATTAATGCATTTTCAGTTTGTGTTTCTTGTGTTGTGCACTTTTGAGCTGTTTGGGGATCCATGAGACCATCATGCTAGCATTGGTAGAAGAATAAACAGTTTCAGTGGGACTGAGAGGATTATCACAAGAGGCCCTAAGACATTTTCCTAATCTAAAAGCTTCTTCATCATTGTCATTACTCTTGTTGAGAAGAAAATCCATATTTACGGGGACACCATCCTTAGGAGGGATGAAAACAGTTGTTTAAGCAAAATTCTTTTGACTTTTCCTTGAAGAAGGAGTATTGGTAGTTGTAGAGCTTGATGAAACTGTTTTCCTTAAATTACTAACTTTGCCAAAGAAGTAGGGTTTCTTATGCGTTTTTGCTAGAAAGCTCGTTGCATCTTTACACACACATTTACAGTGTTTGATGATATAACAATCAATGCAGGTGCCACTTGGCTGACGTTCAAAGAAAAATTTGATCCACTAGGACAAACCATCATTAGTTATGGCTTTGACTCCCCTTCGCAGAGGATCAGTAAGATCAATATTAACACAGACTTTCACAGGATCACTTCCTACTGGAATTGCATCTTTGGGTTCGATTGCCACCACTTCTCACATGATTTCTCCTATGTTTGTGACTGCTGCTATATTCATGTGTTCAGGCAAAATATATTTGAGCTGAATCCAAAAGTGTTGAAATCCCCAGTGCTTTTCTGAGTACATCATGTTAGGTATGTAGTCATGAACCACCAATAACTTTTTGTTGATACTCCAGGGACATTCTTCAATGACCTTGTTCAATAAATTCTAGTTGTTAAACTTGAATATAAAGATATTAGCGTCAGCGTCCACAATTTTAAGCTCTTCAGTGGACATAAAAGTGTTAGAGCATTGCTCGGTCGAACTCGCAAGCGTTGCTATCTCAAGCTTGTTTGTCAAATTTAGTTGTCAAAACTATATGTCTTGATTTCTAGTTTACTTATGGCTAAGTCTCGGTCTAGGATAGTTAAGTGTAGTTGAGCTCCAGACTCCATGGCGATCATCTTACGAAGACGAAGAACTACTCAAGGAACCAATGGAACTTCATCCGACTAAAAGGTATGTGGAGACTTGAACTTATCTATCACTCAAAAGTCTACTCTATCTCCTACTCTTGAGACAAAAGTCGTATAAGTTTGATAGTTTTCATACATGCACATTTGCTATTTCGAGCCGAGTTTACTAGCCTATCTTTTTCTCGAAATATGTGTTGGTAAGCTTTCGCTTTAACCATTTTTCATCTTTACCCGTGACGAAAGTCATGATGACGTTTCAATCTTGAAAATGGCTTTGATGACGATAGTTGTGAATAACGACTATTATAACATTATAGAAGAATACTTCAATGATTGAAATGTAGAGTTGAGATTACCATCTATGGATATAAGCATATATAGTGTGTTTGCACATTAGTGTATAAATCCATGTACCGGAAACCAAGTGTGTGCATATGTGTGCATACGATATTGGTGAAGGAGACAGGTTGGGTACGCGTACTCGTATGCGTATTGGCGGAACTTTTCCTCCCGGAATATTCTGCTGAGTTTGGAGTTTACGAACTCATAAACCAGTCACCTTAGGTACGCGTACTGGCGGAACTTTTCTACCCGAAAAATTCTGCTGAGTTTGGAAACCAAAGCCAACTCAAATCCGGTAGCTAAGGTATGCATACCCGTACGCGTACCCAAGCTGGTTATTTCTCAAATCGGTAATTCATGAACTTAAAACAATAAATTATAAGGAATGCAATCTTTGCAAACCGTGGCTATATTTTTCATGAATTGATTCAAATGGATCAAACCGATTTTGTTTCAATTGTGTCTATGAATAAAGACCTAAGCAATTGAACAACTCTTCAACTAGTTCTTATGAGTCATTTGAACTAGTTATGAGAAAGATGAATACGGTTAATATGGAAGTACTCATATGGCAAACCATTGGTTAACTATTTGTGAACCAACTAAGTGTACATGTTTAGGTACGGTTAATCAAACCTAAATAAAATACATTTTATTTGTGTGTGACAAGCTAAGTTTCGATCTAACGGTTGAAAAATATTAGCTTGTATCTAATCAGGTTTTCATCTAAAGGTGAATATTGAATGCTTTGTTACTAAGCTAACATAGATTGCAAACCCTGATTTGAAAACTACATAAGGGGAACTCTAACAACTGGAAAAACTAATCCCCACACCTCTTGTGTGATACTAGTTGGTTTTGCTAGAGTCGATTCTCATTTAACCTTAGGTTTCTTCTCGAGACCATGTAGTTTAACGACTGAAAGACTTCATTGGGATTGTGAAGCCATACGAAACTACTTCTCTTGTAGTTGTGCGATCTAATCTTGCCATTTTCTATCGTACGAGTTCAATTGAATAATTGACATGAGATTATATCCCCGATAGGGAAAGATAAAAAGAAATCACAAACATCTTCGTATCATCGTTTGTGATTCCGCAATATCTTGTTTCACTACCATACGATTAAGATTATTGTGAGGTGATTGATAATTCTAGGCTATTCTTCGGGAATATAAGTTCGGGTTATCAATTAGTTCCTATTCACCTTGATTTCTATCAAAAGATGGAACAAACTCTTAGGTTTATCTGTGGGAGACAGATTTATCTATTATCTTAGACTTTTCTATGTGATACATATTTGTTTATTAAAGTCTTCGACTTTGGGTCGTAGCAACTCTTAGTTGTGGGTGAGATCGGCTAAGGGAATCAAGTGCGTAGTATCCTACCGGGATCGAGACGTAAGGAGCGCAACCGTACCTTGAATCAGGTGTGAGATTGATTAGGGTTCAACTACAGTCCATACCGAATTTAGTTTGTAGTAGTCTAGTGTATATAGCGGCTTAATACAGTGTCGTGTTCAATCTGGACTAGGTCCCGGGGTTTTTCTGCATTTGCGGTTTCCTCATTAACAAAACTTCCGGTGTCTGTGTTATTTTTATTCCGCATTATATTTTGAAATATCACAGGTTGTGCGTTGCATCGATCAATTGTGAAATCCAACTTTTGGTTATTGATTGGAAATTGATTGATCCTTGGATATTGGTCTTTGGTACCATCCAAGTTTATGTCTCTTGTATTTGATAAAGACTCACAGATTTCTATTTGTTTGAGTATAGATCAAATCGAGAGATAGAGATATTAACTCCTTGATATACTTTTTATTAAGATTGAGTCTGACTGTCTAATTGATTCTCTTAAAAGTATATTCGAGTTTGTCCATACAGATTGCTAATCGAAATATTGGGTGAAGTTGTTAGACCCCCGCATTTTCAAAAAGGCCAAGTGAATTGAATGTATTTTTGAACTGTATCATGATTCATTCTTCCTTCTATTATCACCTTTCCAATCGCAGATGCTTCCCAAGTAGGTTATTCAACACCTTTTTCATTACTATCATCTTGTTGAACAATAACCACATCATTGGTATTACCTAGATCAATAGTAGCATGTTTGAACTTGTTAACCAAATCTCCAACTTGAGATGTGCCTTCACCATCTATAGTGGGTAAGTTCAGAGTTGTATGATTTGAGGAAATAGTGTTGTGAAACAAGTTATAATAAGAGGTAATTTTGCCACTAGGGTTATGAATAGAAGAAAGAGATATCATGTTATCTTTTTCCTGATTATTCGTATTAAAACTGGGGGATATTGAATAGGTGTACTTAAGGTAAGTAGAACTGGAAATTGATAAATTGACAATAATGAGGATCCTAAATCTACGGTTGACGCGAAAATCCTATTGTTTTATTTTTATTTTTGAAAATTGGGTAAGGCGGGCTTGACATCTAAACCAGGTAACCAAGTTGAAACGGAGCTTAAACTTCTTCCACCAAAAGCCATAAAAATGATCACAAATCTTCAATAAGTTCAAACGATTAATAATAACAACAAGCTCAGCAAACGCCATGAACACAAAAATAAAAGTGGCAAACGCCATTAGAGAAACCATGAATTGCATACACATCTTAAAGGAGAACAGCGAGAATTAGCTACACATGATTAAAAAAAGAAACAAGACGAAAAAGTGAAAACTAATAAAACTTAAACAAATTTGAGAATCAAAAGTAAAAATGTTGATCGGGACATTACGCTTACAAAATTAAGTGCCTAAACTGTGTAAATCATAAAGTGAAATGATATGTCTGCTGTCACTCAATTTGTTTCAAAGAAAGTGACAGTATCCGTATTCAATATTTCTCTCTCTCCTCCGAGTTTTGCTCTGCAACTCGGGGAGCCCGAGTCACTCTGAAATACCACCACTAAACCTCTAAGTTCTTCAGTATTAACCTCCTGCTCGTAAGTAATCCTTGGTCTTCGTCTATTTCAAAGTTTCTTATAGTGATATCATCTGAAACAAGCATTCAGTTACCACCTTCTCCAGCCTTTTCTTCATTTTTTTTTCTCTTTGTTTTAGATCCGAAAATTCCCATCTTGTTTTGAAGTTTCTTTAAGATAATTCTAAAGATCTCTTCCTTTCTATCTTATTTTACCTCTTTTTTCTTAGTCTCTTGTTGTTGGTTTGGATGTCGCTTTTGTGTAACTTTGTTGTTAGATATTCGGGTTGGATCCGAATATGGTCGCCCATATTGTATGTGGCAAGCCCGGTAGGGTTCCATATTCCTTAGGGTTTGGAACCTATATAAACATCTCTAGCATATGTGTAAAGGGTTACGTGATTCCTTACGTGATTCCACCGAAATTACACCCAAGTTTTATCATTAGAAAAGTGGTAACTCTAACCCTAAAGGAGAGTTACCATCTAGAGAAAAAGGTTTCAAGTTCTTAGCCTGTGAAACAAGCTTGTGCTCATCATTGGTGATTGTAGTACCTGCTAATCGTCGTGTTGGATCGTTGTTGTTGCTGCTGCTATTCCTTGTTTACCAAATCGGAGCTCAAGAACAAGGTATGAACCGATACCCGCTTCCGCTTAATCGTATAATCTCTGATATTGGTATCATGAGCTATTGGTTTGCTGCGTTTTCGTGCTTGATATAACATGCTTTGTATGCTTGAAAGTTGCTGATAACATGATAGTATCCTGATTAGGGTTCTTGTTGTTTTTTGGGTTAAAAACCATTAATGGATGTATAAATATTTCGGATCTTGATAAGGGTATTTTATTGTGAAATATTTAATTGGGTATGTTCATTATTGATTCAAATGATCTCCTGGAAAGTTTTGTATCGTTTGAACGTGTGGTTTGAAAGATATTGCAAAAACCCTAGTTTTATATCATGTTTGTGAGCAGTGGTTTGATGATTGTTTTGATGTATATATGTCGATCCGTGTTAATTAAAATTAATGTAGATAGATAGTGCTCTCTGAGAGATTTCTTTTGACATATTATTTGCTTGAATCGGAGCTCGTATGAGTGAGATATGGTCTTCCAAAGTTGGTCATGCGCGTCTGTACGCTGCTGGAATTTTAGAGAAGACGATGAACATTAACCGAGTCAACATTGTTCACAATCGGCGAGTTACACTGTTTAAAAATCGGCGAGTTAACTCGGTCCAGGATCGTCGGTTCAGCCCGCGGTTCGGACCAGTGGGTCAACTCGCGGTCCAGCCCAGACCGGTGGGTCAGCTCGCGGTCCAGCTCGGCGGGTCAGATCGCGGTCCAGGCCAGACCGGAGGGTCAGCTCGCGGTCTAGCTCGATGGTTCGGTTCACGGTTCGGTTCGCTTTCCTGACCAGTGGTTCGGTTCGGTTCGCGGTTCAGACCGGGTTATTTGTTTTTCATTTTTCTCTATGTTGTGGTTGTCGGATCAACTCCAATTTTGGTACCCTAAGGTTTTTCGACGCTCCAAATTCAATAAAACTATTTTCAGAACCTAATAAGATTCACATGATAGAGTTTCTTTGAAATTATATGGTTAATCGTTTTATCCATGATAACATGTGAATGGTTCTATGTTGTGATTGTCTAATTTCTTTGATATACAACATGTATGGTGCTGGATTGAATTCATATCTTGCTGATTTGTATGTCTAGATAACATGTTGATTTTGATTAGATAATCATCTTGGTTTGATAACATGTTTGGTTGAATTATAATCTTGATTGAATAACATGTTAAAACAATTGAGTGGGAGGTTGTTTGGTTGAGTTTGTTTAATTCCCAAAAACCATCAACTTGCGCATATATTAAATAGATGTAGAAAATATTACTTGTGGCGCGAGAGATGATTAGGAGTTTAACGATTTTTCGATCTTGCAACTTGTAATGTTGTTTTACTATTTATTTAGATTAATGCAGCAAAGTTATTTTTGAATGTGTATAGTGCCATAAGTTTAATATCCTTTTCTTATTTTTCGCATGCTATGTTAGACTAAATGGCTTCCAAGAACATCATTGCTGATTTGAACAAGGGTGAAAAACTTGATGGCGACAACTATAACATTTGGCGCCGAAAGATCGTTTTTCTCTTGAATGATGATGGGCTGCAGGAAATAACTGAGCATGTGATGCCTCGGCTTGAGGAGGGTACGACGATTCAACACCGTCGCAACCTCGAGGCTTACCAGGAATGGATTAAGAAGGATCGCAGTGCTCGTCATATGACCCTGAGCTCAATGCACAATGATCTCATTGGGGAGTTTGAGAACCACCGGTTTTTCATGACATGCTAGAGGCAATCAGGCGAGAAATTTGGAGTTACCTCTGTGGCTAAGTTGCGCGCTTTAACTATGAAGTTTGACACTTGTCAAAAGAAGTCGAATGTTACAATGAAGCAACATTTGAGGACAATGTCGTCAATGATACGCGAACTTGAGGTCAGCAGGTCATCACTTGACAGATGAACAACAGTACAAGTCATTATTCGTTTGTTACCTAACTCTTGGGAACAAATGAAGCAAAACATGACACATAATGATAATGTCCGCACTTTTGAGGATATTTCTCGTCGTGTGGAACTAGAAGTCGAGCGCTTGGAAGCAGCTAATACTGACAGTTCTGTTTTCGCTGCTGAATCTGTTTCGCATAAGACCAATGGGTCTAAGCGCAAGAGGGGTAAGGGTTCTTCTGCTAAGAATCCTCGTGATGGATCTGGGTCATCCACTACCAACGCTCCTAAGCACAAAAGAGGCAAGCGTGCTAGTAAGAAAGACAAAGCAGAGATGAAATGTTTTAACTGTAATAAGAAAGGACACTTTGCTCGTGAATGCACCGAGCCAAAGAAGGTAATTTTGAACCTCTTCCTCGCTATGAATGTTTTGTTTCTAGTCAAGCATTAGTTGCTCATTCTCCTCATTTGTGGGTTGTAGATTCGGGAGCAACCGACCATGTAGCAAGGGATCGAGAAGGGTTCCTAGATTATCGTCGAGTTCCTGCTGGGAGCATGAGAGTTTATATGGGGAACACAACTAGCATAGAAGTACTTGGCATCGGTACCTATATGCTAAATCTGCGACAAGGGCGCACGATAATCCTCCATGATGTACTTTATGCTCCAGATATTCGACGAAATTTAGTTTCAATTAATAGTATGTTGCGTCTAGGCTTTAGTTTTCTTTTTGAGGGTAATTCTGTTAAGATTTGCTTGGCAACTGAGTTTTATGGTTTTGGTTTTATGTCGGATGGTTTTATGGTTTTGGATATTGACAATTCTAGTTCTTATGATGCTAATAAATCTATTTCATTAGTTGCGTCTTCCTCGGATGTTAATAATGATTCTGTGATTTGGCATGCTAGATTAGGTCATATAAGGCAAGAAAGGATGTCTAGGTTAGCTAGAGAAGGTCTTTTAGGCCCCATCGCTAAAGTCTCCTTGCCTACCTGCGAACATTGTCTTGCAGGGAAATCCATTAGAAAACCGTTTGGGACAAAGAAAAGGGGCCTCCGAGCCTTTGCAATTAATTCATTCGATATATGTGGCCCAATGAACGTTAAGGCAAGACATGGAGCCTCTTATTTCATCACTTTCATAGATGACTTTACGCGATATGGTCATATTTACTTGATATCCCACAAGTCAGAAGCATTGGACTGCTTTAGACGCTATGTATGCGAAGTGGAAAATCAACTAAATAAGAGCATTAAGGCTCTCAGAACAGACCGTGGACGCGAGTATCTATCTGACCTATTCAAAGGGTATTGTGAGGAAAAAGGGATCCTGAGACAATTGACTATTCCTGGTACTCCGCAACAAAATGGTGTAGCAGAGAGAAGGAATCGTACTTTGTTAGACATGGTTAGGTCAATGATGGCGCAAGCTCATCTTCCTATTTATTTTTGGGGAGATGCGTTACTGACTGTTGCCTATGTCCTTAATCGTGTGCCTTCAAAGTCAGTACCTTCCACCCCATATGAATTATGGACCGGCAGAAAACCCGAATTGGGTAATTTGCGACCATGGGGTTCAGCTGCTTATGTAGACAAGTAAATCCCTTATGAGTTCCAAGGTATTTTTTAAAAAGGGATTTGGCATTCGAAGGGAGGTAGACTACTCAATAATTTCACATTTCATTTCATTGAAATGTTGGTTAGTCCTGATTGGGAACTCGAGTAAGGAGTAGAACGTTGGGGGTTTTCTATAAAAAAATTTTAAACGAGAACCCCTTATTTGATGTAACTACTTGAGCCAATAATTTTATATGAGGAACTACTGAAATCAATCACTTGCTGCCGTTACTCTTCAGTTTTCTGTTGAGGTCTATCCCGTAGAGGTACTCAAATTGGATCAGTGATTGATTTCTAGGTTTCAAATGGTTCATTTGAATAAATTGAAACCCTTCTTATTGGATAATCGTGATACTTCCCAAAAATCGAAATTCTTGATCAATGGAGGAACAATATCACCGTTTTTATTCAATAAGATACCAAAATTAGCAACCACTATTCAAGCACTTTCTACTTAATGCGTGATCCAAAAATCGTCGTATATAATGGACGATCCATAATTAATTGTTCGGGAAAATATATTAAATTTAACTGATCACCACGATTTGGCCACAATGGGTGCTAATGGGTTTGACCCAAATAAAATATGTAACTAGGATTAAACACGGTTTTGGTGCAAATTGTTACTACGATGAACTAATGATTGTATAGTATTTTTTCCATGTAGCCCAAAGTATAGGAACCAGTTTGATATTCACAAATTTGTCATCAAAATTTCAAGCCAACCGAAAGCGGAAAACAAAGCCTTTTTGTCCCAAGTAAATTGGGTACTAGAGGTGAGGTCTTATCTCACGAAAATATGACAGATTTTATGCCGGCTTACCAGCCTCGACACAACCCACCCCTATTATCCGGGTTAAGGTACATGCTGCGTAGGTAATACACAGGCGGAGCCATATGTGAAAATTTGAAAGTAGACCCTCTCTAGCTTTTCGGTTCACCTGCCCATGCCAATTCTAACCATATATGAGAAGTGAGCCCTATTATGCCGGACTCGGG
The DNA here is from genome assembly GCA_023531295.1 of Papaver armeniacum. Lineage (NCBI taxonomy): Eukaryota > Viridiplantae > Streptophyta > Magnoliopsida > Ranunculales > Papaveraceae > Papaver > Papaver armeniacum. The sequence goes on along the minus strand of JAJJWW010001215.1, from coordinate 137,543 downwards.
TCTGGGCTAAAAGGTTTTGAGGGAAACAAAATAAAAAGAATTCAGACAAAATCCTCTACACTCTTCTCCTCTAGGTTTTCCGTCTTTCTCCCTTCTTTTATCTTTCCCACTATCTCCATTTGTCGTCGCTGCAACAACTTATTAGGGCTCAGATTTCTGGTAAGTTTGATCTCTATCGCTCTTCTCATCTGTAATGGTTTCTGTTGTAGATAAGAATCTCTTTAGTGTCACCTATTGTTGTTGTTTCCATGGTCAACTGAGGGTTTTTCATCTGATGAATTTATGTATCAGTAACTGATTTCACAGTACTACTACCTCTAACTGTCTGTCATGGAGGATGTGAATGAAAAGTAAGATTTCCTGGTGAATTACTTCATTTGATTTCTTTGTTATTGTTATCTTAGGTTATTCATAATTTTGATTTTATTTGGATTTGGTGTGTGTTAATGTATCATTAGAGTGGCGAATTTGGACGTGACTAACAAAAAGGAGAAAAAAACACCCAAAGTTAAAGCCCCTAAGACTACTGGTATGTTCTTAATTTCCAATTGTTGATTTATGAGTAGCTTTGGTTTCATCTTTTTCTTTTTTTTAAGCTGAATGTTATGAATATATCCAGGTGGTGGAAGCAGCGGTGGCGGCGGTGGTGGTGGAAAAAAGAAGGAGGTCAAAAAAGAGACTGGTCTAGGTTTATCTAATAAGAAAGATGAAAATTTCGGAGATTGGTATTCTGAGGTATTTAGTTGACCACTTGTGTTCTTACTTTTGTAATGTGGCAGTGATTAGATCTGTAGTGAATGTGTATTCTGATCTGCTGTTTTGTGCAGGTTGTTGTCAGTGGTGAAATGATTGAATACTATGATATCTCTGGGTGTTATATACTCAGGCCATGGTCTATGGCTATTTGGGAAATTATGCAAGTATGTGGACCTTTTTAAGTTACTTGATATCCTTGTATACCTATATGAGCTAGTAATCTGGATTTGGTTTGATTTATGGCATTCGATCCAACATATTGGGGTAATATGATTATGTTACTTATTTACACCATTGTCCACATGCAGACATTCTTTGATGCCGAAATTAAGAAAATGAAGATCAAGAATTGCTATTTCCCTGTGTTTGTGTCTTCCACTGTGTTGCAAAAAGAAAAGGATCACATTGAGGGCTTCGCTCCAGAGGTGAGAATCTTAATGCCTCGTACAACCATACATTAGCTACTTTTTGTAGAAACATCTTATAATCTCAAACTGTAAGATTACTTTTTGTAGAAATAATCAAGAAAGTGTTTTCTTTTGTTTGTATATAAACTAGAATCAGCCTTTGGTGAGTTTTCTTTTTTGGGACCTCCACCGAGTAGAGGTTTCTTATGATTTCTGCTGATAGATTGATGTCTGTTTTTTGTTCACACTACGCCAGGAAGTTTTGTTTGACTTAACTGTTAACCTCTCTTTGTCATCTGCTTTTCATAGAATTTTTAACCCTGCATGATCTATAAGTAACTTATTTACTCATTCTTTCACACTCACACATTCAGGTTGCATGGGTTACGAAGTCTGGAGATACAGATTTAGAGGTTCCTATTGCAATTCGTCCTACGAGTGAAACTGTCATGTATCCCTACTTTTCAAAATGGATAAGAGGACATCGTGACTTGCCCTTGAGGCTTAACCAGTGGTGCAATGTTGTTCGCTGGGAATTCAGCAATCCTACTCCCTTCATCAGGTATTCATTGTTTCCTTTTCTGAGGATAATTCACACATAGATTTATGTGTGCACTAGGTAGAGATGAGAGTCTTATGCCTCGCGCAGCTGCGCTTAAGTCGTAGTTATGTCTTATCCATATACATCTCTAAGTGTTGCACTACCATTTACTCACCTTGTAGGAGTCGTGAATTTCTTTGGCAAGAAGGGCATACGGCTTTTGCAACAAAAGATGAAGCAGATCAAGAGGTAAATGTTTAACATAACTCGAATTCTGTGATATGCTTTGTTCTCTCCTTTCAGTATCATGTTTGTTTCTATGTTTTATGCTTCCTCTTGTTCTGTGTCTGTTTGGATAAAAATGTTTATGGAAGTTTCAATAAAACTTAGGGGTGAAATATTTTTTATGCCATGCAATTTGGTCAATATTATAATAGATATGCACATGATCAGGTTCTTGAAGTTTTGGAACTGTATCGAAGAATTTATGAAGAGTTCTTGGCAATCCCAGTGGTAAAGGGGAAGAAAAGTGAGAATGAAAAGTTTGCTGGAGGTTTATATACAACAAGTGTTGAGGTGAGACATAAGTTCCATTTTGCTTTATCTTTATATTCTATCTATATGAATAATCTGTGAACTTTATTTTCTTTTGTGCAATTACATTATTCCTTTTTTGTTCTCAGGCTTTTGTTCCAAATACTGGTCGTGGAGTACAAGGTGCAACCTCACATTGCCTCGGCCAAAATTTTGCAAAAATGTTTGAGATCAACTTTGAGAATGAGAAGGGAGAAAAGGGCATGGTGTGGCAAAATTCTTGGGCATACAGCACTCGAACGGTAATCCTCCCATTAAAATTTTCCTCTTCACTTGTAAACAAATACTGTATTTTATTTATTTTAGGGGTCAATTTCATTGAAATGATATCTGCATGGCAGGCAGGGTGAGTAGGCCATTTCCAAGTAACAAGTTACGGAAATTGCTTAAGATTCATTTTGGAAAAAATAAGTTATCTCTGATCGGATGGTCCATTCTTGTTAGATCAAAAGCATCTTTATTCATTTTGTATGTACACTTTTTTCAGATTGGAGTAATGGTGATGGTTCATGGAGATGACAAGGGCTTAGTATTGCCACCTAAAGTTGCATCAGTCCAAGTCATTGTGATTCCTGTGCCTTACAAAGATGCCGACACTCAAGCCATCTGTGATGCTTGTTCCGAAACTGCAGAAGAGTTGAATAAAGCTGGTTTCCGTGCTGAGACAGATCTAAGAGACAACTACTCACCTGGTTGGAAGTATTCAAACTGGGAATTGAAAGGAGTTCCCTTGAGGATTGAAATAGGTCCAAAGGATATGGCCAAAAACCAGGTCAGTTAATTTTAATTTTGTCTCTGCTATGTTCATAGATGTTCAGTCCGATTGAGTACTCCATTTGGACACATTAACAGGTACGTGTTGTTCGCCGAGACAATGGAGCAAAAGAGGATATCTCAAGAACCAACTTGGTTGATCATATTAAGGACCTGCTGGAAAATGTCCAACAAAGCCTATTTGATGCTGCAAAGCAAAAACGTGATGCTTGTGTTGTGGTAGCTAAGACATGGGAAGAGTTTACGAAGGCCCTAAATGAGAAGAGGATGATCTTAGCTCCTTGGTGCGATGAGGAGGTTGGCTTCCATTATCTAGTTTCTTATTGCTTTTAACATTTTCTCCCTTCGCTTGTAATAAGATGTTTTTTTTTTTTTGTTTCAATTATCAAGTTAACATGGAGTTATGGTTACATTATTGTTCTTTGATTTATTCTTTCAGGAAGTTGAGAGAGATGTTAAAGCACGTACCAAGGGTGAGATGGGAGCATGCAAGACTCTTTGCACCCCTTTTGATCAGCCAGAGCTCCCAGAGGGTAATTTTTGCTATAACCCATGCTGTTGAAAAATAGATTTTGTTTTCATCCTTAACATTCAACATTATGAACCTGCTTGTAGTTTATATATATATCCCATTTGTGTTTTGTATTTTACCTTCTAATATTCGAGACTCTTGCTTTCAGGGACACTGTGCTTTGCCTCCGGAAAACCTGCTAAAAAGTGGACTTACTGGGGCAGAAGCTACTAGTTCAACTGGTGTTATTTGAAAGCAGGCATAAGTGTTTGTGTGCAACAGTTAAAAAGAGTAGGAAACCAGTAGTGAGATTTTTGAAAGTAGAGAGGCTGTCTATTTTTATTTTTTTTTGCTATCCTGGAAATTTCTGTTTCGGATTTCGTCTCAAAATTTTCTGTTTATTGAATTTAATGAATCCAAATTTCATAATTTTATATCTTCAGGCTTTTAGGACGTTTGGAATGTCTGGACTTTGCACCTTTTACGCTGTTTCATTGAATGGGCATGCCGCCTGTTATTACTTTTGATAATCAGGCCTGCACTATTATGACTACGCTAATATGATTAAATCTAAATCTACAAGTCTAATAGTTACACCGGCCAATCCCTTATTTTGTCCATAGTAAACTGCAACTAATGGCTGAATCATGGGGGAAAGCCTTGCTTGTAATGGCAGTGACCTAACACAAAAAAATTCGAAAAAACCCTCTCTCCTAACAACGGTTTTCGCAAAAAAGAAAAAAAAAAAAAATCACGATTCCGATGTATTGTGCAAATCACTCCTAGGAGCATTTAGTACTAACGAAGAAGACAAAAATTTCTCAATGAAGAAAATTTCAAATAGTGGAATCTGAATTTTCACACCATCCCTAAATCGATCTCCTCAACGAAATACATGTTTTTAATATTTTTGTATTTATTCAGTATCTCAATTTCTATGTACTTGATCGGTGTAAACAATCATATTTAATACTATATATGAAATTAGGAGAGTTTCCTTCTCCTATTCCTTCAAATAATAATAATAATAAAGGGCGTTGGTGCCCAATTGGTGGCTAGACTACCAACAAATTCTGTATAATTGACTCTTTCTTTTAAAAAATAATAATAATAATAATAAATACAAAAGAGAAGCTCCGGCGACGGTGAGGCGATCTTCCCGACTCTTTCTTTTAAAAAATAATAATAATAATAATAAATACAAAAGAGAAGCTCCGGCGACGGTGAGGCGATCTTCTGGCGATTGGAAACCAGATTCATCTCCTCCCTCCCCGACCGTGATTCATCGTCATATACCATCTTTCCTCTCTGTTTTATTGTTTATCAGCATTCAGGGATGCACTTTTCAGCCATTGTTTCCTTCTCTTTCGAGTTTTCTGTTTCTTCACAGACACAGACCTTGTTTAGAAGAAACAATGCCTAGAACACGATCTTCTGCCTCTTCAGATATCCACACTCACCATTCCCATGGCAACCCTGACTCCCAAACTCATTCGGTTCTGCCTACACAGAGTAACAAGATTCCTTGTCCGTTTGCAAACTTCGATGGCTGCCTTGGAGGTGTGGGAGGTTTGGGTTACTCTAAAAGTGGTTTTTATCGACATCTGAAAGATCAACATTTTCCCACTGAAAGTGACAAAGAGGTTTGCAGAGGACGGATTAAAAATATTGAAAGCTGCTTTGTTACTTGGGAAAAAGTTTTGAGCGATATGCAGAGTTGGCTATGCCTTAAATGTATGACTATCCATGCATGGAAAATGGCTTGCAGGTCCAAATCCCATCCTACAGACGTCATAACAGGCCCATTCAATGGAGTAGGGGTGGATTTTCTTATTTCTGGAGCTGAGAAACCACATGCTGAGATTTCTGTCACAACAGATGATGTTGTGCCTTGCAATCCCAACGATGATGAAACTACTGGCCTTACGGTGGAGCTACTCAACAAAATTCTACAAGCACAAATCACTATGACTGTTAGTATCCCACCACATTTCAGGCTACATTTCTCACGCACTCTGAAATCTGCTTTGGATTTTGTTCTTGCAAACCCCATGAACCTGGCCGCTTGGATACGTCTCGCTATTATTGCCTCGCTTGTACTTTGAATCAGAGTGCCTAAAAGCTCCAAGTGAGGAACGCCTGGGGAAACAGAAAGAAGTCAGCAGATGGCTGCAATCAACACAGCATTGTCGAAATGGAAGGAACCATCTGGTTGCCTGAGTTTGGCTCAACAATTGCTAGGCCTAACCAAACAAACTCATAAGCAACATGCCCCGAGTAAGAAAAAGAAGAACAAGACTTTGATGGCCTGTAGGAGGAAGTTGAGTTATGGCCACTATATTGCAGCCATTCGCATCCTCTCATCCAGTGGCGTTGCTCCACCAACTCCGGATACGCTGTTCGAACTCCAGCAAAAACATCCCTTTGCTCGGCCTCCTACCATACCTGCTGATGATATTTCATCACCTGCCTTATCTATTGGGGCTAAGGACGTGCTTATGGCTCTCAAAAGTTTCCCCAAAGGTACGTCCTGCTGGAGAGACGGTCTCAGGGCTCAGCATCTGCTAGATGCCATGAGCGAAGCCGTCTTCTTTATTCTTGAAGATTTGTTGATATCTATCGCTGGAGTTGTAAATCTGTGGCTTGCAGGGAAATGTCCTCCCATTCTTGGAGAATTTGTGGCTAGTGCCCCCTTGACTCCATTGCTCAAACCTGGTGGGGGTTTGAGACCAATCGCAGTGGGCACCATATGGCGTAGACTTTGTTCTAAATTAGCTGCCAGTTCAGTTTGTAAAGAAATGATGGCTTATCTTGGCGCTTATCAATATGGTGTTGGCATTCCTTGCGGTGGGGAGGGGATTTTACATTCCGCAAACAGATTACTAGAGATGCACGGGTCTGACAACACCAAGTCTATGTTGCTGATTGATTTTACAAACGCCTTCAACCTTGTAGACCGTTCTACCATAATCAGGGAGGTAAGAGCTCGCTGTCCAAGCATCTCTTATTGGGTTGAGTTCTTCTATATGAAACCAGCCAGGCTATACTATCAAAATCATGTCCTTTCTTCGACGCAAGGCGTGCAGCAGGGCGACCCCCTCGGTCCCCTCCTATTTGCCTTAGCTTTACATCCCCTTGTCGAGAAGATTGCAGCTACTTGCGTACTTGATTTCCATGCCTGGTACCTCGATGATGGTACCATTGCAGGGGACACCATGGAAGTATCTAAGGAATTAAAGATTCTTCAGGAAGATGGACCTGGCTATGGGTTACATTTGAATATATCGAAGACTGATTTATTTTGGCCTTCCTATGACCTGAGAAGAGATATTGATAATGCCTTCCCTGACAACATTGGTAAGCCGAAGGATGGTGTGAAATTGCTTGGCGGGCCGGTCAGTTTGGACTTGGATTTTTGCAATGCCACTGTGCTGGGCAGGGTAGACAAAACCATACAGATCATGAACAAAGTTCAAGAGCTACATGATCCTCAATGCGAACTTTTGCTACTCCGTAGTTGCACTGGAGTATCTAAGTTATATTTTGCCCTACGCACCACTTGCCCCAAGGCTCTACAGTCAGATGCAACTCGTTACGATGATCATCTTATGCAGTATCTACGACGTCTGGTGGTTGGATATGGGGTTGGCTTTGGTTTATTCCAGCAACGATTAGCCACCCTCCCCATTAAAGATGGTGGCCTCGGTATACTTACTATGGCATATACTATGAAGTACTGCTATCTTGCATCCCAGGCGCAGACTCAGCACTTGCAGGAATATATCTTGAAGCTACCGACAACATCAGGCTCATGTCATGGTTTGCATCACGCTTTACAGAATTTCACTCAAGATTGTGGTCTCTCTTTACTCTTTATCCGTTTTAACATCAATGATGTCGCCCCCATTACATGAAGTCTTTGGCATTCCTCTATCCACTTTGGTGTAATCCTAATGGAAAAGGTACCCTCGAGCTTCTCTTTATCCGAGCGTGAGGCTAACGTTTTGAATTTCTTTGGCAATGCAATAGGTCGGACCATGCATTGGATTTCCTAAAGGCGATACCTATACAATGGAACGGGCTTGAACAAGCGGAAATTGCGCTTAGGCGGTTCGGCTCTATCCTCCAATACCGTTTAGCCATACCCCTTTTCCAATACGAAGATAGTAAGTGTTCTTGTTGCGCAGGCCCTATGGACATCTTTGGGGACCATGCCATTCACTGTGCCAGTGAGGTGGGGCTTAAATTCCGACATGATTTGGTCAAAGAGGTCTTGGCGGATATGTGTTACAAGGCAGGTGTCGTGTCTAGGAAGGAGGTTTCCCCTGGTATTATGTCCAATGATAACAAATATCTAAGGCCAGCGGATATCATGGTTTACAATTGGGAGGATGGTAAAGATGTTTGTATGAACGTCATAGGTGTCTCGCCATTCACCAATGCTAGGAATCGTAATTTCACACCGGGCCAGGTTATCTCTGCAGCTATCACTCGGAAGAACAACAAGTACTTGGATAAGTGCAAGTCGCTTGGTTATGGGTTTGGTGTGTTGGCCTTTTCCACCTTTGGTGAGCTGGGTACGGATATTGCAACTTTTCTGAAGAGATTAAGGAATTGCATGGCTAGGAATGATGCTAATTTTAAGATAGGCAATTCTCTTTTTCATAGGCTAGGTGTTGTTATTCAAAGGGGTGTTGGCGCTCAGCTTGTAGCTAGGCTGCCCACCATATCTTGTAACGTTGATTTCGATTTAATAATAATAATAATAATAATAATAATAATAGCTAGGCTGCCCACCATATCTCCCAATTTCGATTTAGACACTAAACTTTCTTGAAAATGATTTAGGGGTGTTTGCAAGAAAAAATTTGTAGTTGTGTTGGTTTTGTGCTCCGTGAATGGTTCAACAATAATTAGTGGTGTTTACAACTCCAATCGCCAACAACAACGCAAAGGAAGTTTATTCTTTGAGAAGCTTTGGAGGTGACAATGGTCGCTTTTGTTTATTTTCCCATTCCTTGACTAGATAGGCATTGCAATTTTTCTCAAAAATGCCTATAACTAGGGCAACACATAGTTGGTGCCCGTTGTCTCGGACTACATCCACATCCTCATCTCAAAATGGACGTGGTGGCTAGACTACCAACAAAGACTCCAAATTGGAATGTAAAAATAAACAGATTTATCTAAATAAACGCCCTCAGAGGTGACTTTCTATAAAAAAAAAAAAAAAAAAAAAATAATAATAATAATAATAATAATAATAATAATACCAACTAGCTTATTAGGCTTCCAACTAGTTTCATGTAATAATATTTTAAGATAAAATAAAAAAAGTTTTTAAAAAAATAAAAAAATAAAAATAAAAATAATAATAATAATAATACCAATAATAATAATAAAGGTTGCCCACCATTTCTTGTAACCTTGATCTTTCTTCCAAAAGGGCGTTGGTGCACAAATTGTTGCCCGACTCCCGCCCATTCATGTACAAAATGACTTTGATTTTGTTTAATAAAAGCCCCCCGGAGAGAGAGACTCCGGCGATCGTGAAGGGGGTTTTCCGGCGATTGAAAACTTGAATCCCTCTTTCCTTCTGTCCGTGATTCAAAGCAAACATCTTCATCTCCTCTCTGTTTATTGTTTGGGTTGCATTCAGGGATGCAAGTTGCGACTATTGTCTTTCTAGGGTTGTCTGGTTTTTCACGGACTCAGGGTTGAACATACAATGCCTAGAACACGATCATCAGCTTCTTCAGAAAGCCATACTCATGACGACCCTGACTCCCAAACCTCGGCGGCTTCATCTTCGCAGAATGGTAAGTTTCCTTGCCCATTTGCTACCTTTGATGGCTGTCAAGGAGGTACTGGGGGGTTGGGATATTCCGAGTAAGTGGGTTGACAAGACACCTGAAGGATCAGCACCTCCCCACTGAGAATGCCAGAAACATTTGCAAGGCGAGAATACAGAACATTGAGAGTTGCTTTGCTGCTTGGGAGGATGTTCTGGGTGCCTTACAGTGGTGGTTATGCACTAAGTGTATGACTACACACACATGGAAAATGGCATGTTCCAAAGCTCACCCTGCAGATGTTATTCCGGGACCGTTTAATGGCATTGGTGCAGATTTTCTTATCCACGAGGTTGTGAAGCCACTCAAGACGACACCGGTTGCAGCTGATAATGCTGTGACATGCGCACCTGGCAGTGCTGAAACTGCAGCTGATACTATTGATACTGCAGCTGATAATATTGAAGTTACAGGGCTTACAGTAGACCTGCTCAATCAGATGCTGCAGAGACAAATCAACACGACTGTTAGTATACCTCCGCACTGCAGGCTTCACTTCTCACGCACCATGAAATCTGCTTTAGATTTTGTTCTTGCAAATCCCATGAACCTTACGGCCTGGATACATCTGCTTCTACTGCCGATTTGCACTCTAAACCTTTATGAGCCTCAGAGTTCAAGTGAGGAGCGCTCGGGGAACAGACGGAGGTTACAGTCTGCTGCAATCAACAAAGCATTGTTGTCCTGGAAGGAACCTACAGGCTGTTTTGATCTGGTGCAACAATTGCTTGGTATGACTAATAAAACTCCTAAACATCGCGCTCCCAGCAAAAAGAAGACAAACAAGCATTTAGTGGCATGTAGATGGAAGTTGAGTTATGGCCACTATACCGCAGTAATACGTATTCTCTCGTCTAACGGCGTTGCTCCACCAACACCGGATACATTATTCGAACTGCAGCAAAAGCATCCCTTTGCTCGGCCTCCACTTATACCTACAGACGCTACTTCATCAGCCCTGTCAGTGGATGCTAAAGATGTTCTTGTAGCTCTTAAGAGCTTTCCAAAGGGGACGTCTTGTGGCAGAGATGGTCTCCGAGCTCAGCACTTACTTGCCGCTATGAGCGGTGCTGGAGCGGCAATTGCTGAGGATCTGTTGTTATCGATTACCGGTGTGGTGAATCTGTGGCTCGCTGGGAAATGCCCAGCCATCCTTGGAGAGTTCGTGGCTAGCGCACCCCTAACCCCGCTACTCAAACCTGGTGGAGGTTTAAGACCTATCGCGGTAGGTACCATATGGCGCAGACTGTGTTCTAAGTTGGCAGCGAATTCTGTTTGTAAAGAATTGAACTCCTATCTTGGTAACCACCAATATGGCGTTGGCATTCCTTGCGGTGGGGAGGGGATTCTACACTCCGCGAACAGGTTACTTGAGCTGCATGGTTCGGATAACACAAAATCTATGTTGTTAATAGATTTTTCGAACGCATTCAACCTTGTTGATCGCTCCACTATTATTCGCGAGGTACGAGCACACTGTCCTAGCATTTCCAAATGGGTTGAATTCTGCTATATGAAGCCGGCCAGGTTATATTATCGAGAACATGTTCTCTCCTCGACACAAGGTGTTCAGCAAGGCGACCCTCTCGGTCCCTTACTTTTTGCTTTAGCGTTGCACCCGCTTGTCGAGAAGATTGCTGCCAATTGCAATCTAGATTTCCATGCTTGGTATCTATACGATGGCACAATCGCAGGTGATACTATGAAGTGTCAAAAGCTTTGAAAATTCTTCAGGAGGATGGACCAGGCTACGGGTTGCATCTGAATATTTCGAAGACAGAATTATTTTGGCCTTCTTATGACTTGAGAAGAGATGCCGATAATGCCTTTCCTAATGAATATAGGTAAGCCAAAGGATGGTGTTAAACCGCTTGGTGGACCGGTCAGCTTAGATGCAAGTTTCAAAGAAAGTGGTGATGAATAGGGTTGATAAAACCATTCACTCATGGAAAAAATTCAGTCTTTGCATGATCCTCAAAGTGAACTTCGCTTTTACGCAGCTTGCACCGGGGTATCGAGGTTGTATTTCGCCCTACGTACCACTTATCCCGAGACACTTGAGAATCTTTGCTGCGTGTTTTGATGAATATCTTATGCGAGTATCTTCGTCGTCTCGTAGTCGGAGATGGAGCGGGTTTTGGCTTAGTTCAAAGAACGACTAGCCACTCTTCCCATCGAGATGGGGTTTGGGTATTCTCACTATGTCTGATACTATGCAATACTGTTACCTTGCTTCTCAGGCGCAGACTCAACACTTGCAGAAAACTATTTTGGGATTGCCGGTACTAGATGACTTGGGTTTTCACAGTGCGATCCACAATTTCACGCAAGCTTGTGGGATTCCCCTTCCTGATTTCAACATTAATGATGCTGCCCCCCCAATACATGAACTTTGGCAGCTATCTACTTTGGTGCTATCCGGGAGAAGGTAACCTCTAGTTTCTCTTTATCTGCACGTGAGATTGCTGTTTGGAAATGCAATAGATCTGAACATGCGATGGATTTCCTTAAGGCGATACCTATACCTGGTCTTGATCAGGCGATTGGCTCTAGGCAGTTTAGCTCCGTCTTACAATACCGTTTGGCTATACCCCTTTTTGCGGAAGATAGTAAATGTTCTTGTTGTGGCAAGCTTATGGATATCTTTGGTGACCACGCTATCCACTGTGCTAGTGAGGTTGGGCTTAAGTTCAGACATGATTTAGTAAAAGATATTTTGGCAGACATGTGCTATAGAGCCGGCATTGTAGTTAGGAAAGAGGTTTCTTTGGGCATCATCAACAATAAGGAATTTAGGCCAGCAGACATCATGGTTTATAATTAGGAAAATGGTAGAGATGTCTGTCTTGATGTCACAGGGGTCTCTCCTTTCACTAGTGCTAAAACTCGTAGCTTCATACCAGGTCATGCCACCTCTGCTGCAACCGCTCGTAAGAACAGAAAATACTTGGACGTTTGTACTTCACTCGGATATGGGTTTGGTGTGTTGGTCTTCTCCACTTTTGGTGAACTTGGTGCGGATTTTCTAATTTTTCTGAAGAGATTAAGAAATTGCACGGCAAGGCACGATGCTAATTTTAAGATAGGCAATTCTCTTTTTCATAGGCTAGGGATCGTTATTCGGAAAGGTGTTGGTGCCCAGCTTGTTGCTAGGTTACCCACCATCTCTTGTAATATTGATTCTCAATAATAATAATAATAAAAAAAAAAAAAAAAAAAAAAAAAAAAAAAAAAAAATAATGCGCTCCAGCTCAGCTGGTCATCCCCGTTCCCCAAAAGTTTAATGCGCTCCAGGAGGTCCCAGGTTCGAGTCCCCAATGGCGTAATATTGCAGGAATTAACATGGAAGGTAGTGTTAGCTTGCCCCCCTTGTGACACAATCTCAGCCCCCGCCGTTTCGGCTCTCTTGGCTAGGTTACCCATGAGGCTCGCTGGTAGGTTTGCACAGCAACCTGTTCAATTAATGTAGTAGGGGAACATTATCAATATACCCCTACTATGAGACCCATAGCAAATATACCCTTTTGAACTTTACAAATACCCCTAAGCATAATACATTACTAAAATACCCTCTTTTATGTAATGTATATACAAAACCATTACCACCAAAAAAAAAAAACCTCTACTGTCCGCCATCACCACTGTCCACCACCGCCAACAACCACCACCACCGACCACCACCACCACCGCCGCCAACCACCACCACCGTCCACCACCGCCAACCGCCACCTACACCGACGACCACCACCACCGCCGCCAACCACCACCATTGTCCACCACCGCCAACCGCCACCACTGTCCACCACTACCGCCGCCAACCAGCACCATTGTCCACCACCTCCGCCGCCCACCACCACTACCGCCGCCGCCAACCACCACCACTGTCCACCATCAACCACCACCACCGCCAACCAGCACCGCCATTTTCCTCCACCACCGCCGCTAACCACCACCACTTTCATCCACCGACACCAATCACCACCAGCAACCACCAACTCCACCACCATCATCTAGAGGCAATTTGCTTAAAGTTGTCTCCAAATATGGAGGCAACTTGCCGAAGTTTTCTTCAATAATGGAGGCAACTAGCTCAAGTTGTCTCCACATATGGAAGCAACTAGGACAAGTTGTCTCCACATTATGAAGAGTATACACAAAATATGAACCCGGCATGAGTCGAACACGCATCATCTGACATGGATTCAGTCGTGCTACCGTTGCACCACAGGTTTGTTAACGCAAAATGACATATAAAATCACATCCAAATAAATATACAACAACTACTGATGTATAAAACTACACAGATGTTGATGGTCTGTAACATATACATACCTAGTAGTTTGCGCGCATCCAACACAAGTTCATATTTTCTCTCGCAATTACCCCCACCACAACTCAAACCACCACCGACAACACCATATCCTCCATCTCTCACTCTATCGCAACTCATATTGAGTTCTGCTGAACTTCCTAAGCATTCATTTATCCTCTTGACTTCAAAGCATGAGCATCAGCAGCACAACCATCATCAGCAACTCAACACAACAACTACTCTAAGATATATGTATAAGATAATTTCAGATGAATGAATGGACCCATAAACATAACCAAGTTGCCTCCAAACTGGAATCAACTAGCTCAAGTTGCCTTCAAAAGTGAAAGAAACTTTCTCAAGTTGTCTCCAAAAAAGGAAGCAACTAGCTCAAGTTGTCTCCAATAATGGAAGCAACTTGGTCAAGTTGTCTCCAATAGTTTTAGCGCATCCAACAAAATTACACTGCAACATATCACCACTACTTCTAACACAACAAACCAGCTCCACTGCAACATCCACTACCACCACCATTGGTGCAAACAAATCAAATTGGAAGCTCAACAAACCTGCAATATCATATTCTCGGCCTCTTAACATCAACATCACCAATGCATGGCCATCAACTACATCTCATAACTGCAGCTGCACTATTACCTCAACAAACCTAGTAATAACAAGCATTCTATCATTCATTCATTAGCTCACTACTCCATTTCCACTACCACCACCATTGGTGCTATATTAAGAAGCAAGTGAAAGTTACACAAAATATTCATGTTAGGATAGCAACTCAACGATTAAAAGAATTTTTTTTTACTAAACAAAGGAAAAGATGGATAAACTAGACAATATCTTTTATCTAGTATGTATGCCTTGATGGAAATGCAAAATGATCTAGTTATTTTGGATTACATAAGAGATCGGTGCACTTGCTGACCTTTGGTTGATAAATAAATCAACACTAAAAGATAGCTAAACACATTTCATTTACCATAAATATCATTCATGTTAGTGTACCTATCTTTTTTGTAAGCGTTTTTGCCTACATATAACACAGTGACCTTCACACACCAATCATCAGTCTCCATTAGAATCATCATCGACGTCAATTATCATTACTCAATTATCATCATTATCATCATCATCATCGCCGATTCCCATTGTCGTTTTTCTGCATTTTGGTATCTGTCATGAGTACATACAAAAGGAATAATCAGAACATCATTTTCTAAAAGCTTAATTACTATTAAAAAATCAGAGAATTTTTCTCATGAAGGTAGTTAAGTTTTCCAAATTAACAACAAACCAAATTTACTACAACTAAATAACTAAATCCCTAAATTTCTAAGATTGAAACAACAATCACATAAAGTCTAATTACATCAGTAGATTAGTTTTTGAGCTTAGATTATTTAAAATTGAAAAAGAAATCACCACAGCCAACAAGATTTGGGAAAGGAGTAACAAACCAATATCATTTGCATTTGTTCTTTCAATCGCCACCATCACCGTATCCCAACCCAAAGTCACACCAAATCTCCGCCACCACCCCAAACAACCAGAACCGCCGCTATCCATTCACCAATTTCATCGTCCCACTATCCATTCACACCAATCTCCGCCACCACCACCAACAATAACAACAAAAACTAGTTAAAATACCATTATCAAAGATAAAATTAATCTAGAGAAGAAAGATAATCACCTAAATCCCCTCGATCTCCTTCACCAATTTAGAACAGACGGAGATTGGCTTTCAATTTTCACCAATCGATCTCATTTCTAGATCTGTTTGTTCTTGGTCCTCGTCGATGTGGATTTCAATAAGGATATTGCAGTTGTTGTGGTGGTGTTGGTGGTGCGAATTGGTAGGAAGTGCCGGCGGCGATTGAGAGGGTGGTGGTGAGTTTAGGGCAGAGGAGGAGATTGTGGTGGTCATATTTTCTCCCAATGGTTTGAACGAACAAATGAAGAAGAAAGAATAAAAGATGTAAAAGGTTAAAATAGGAATTCAACTAAAAATGATTTTGTTTTGATCTTATATTTTACCCCTTAAGGTTGTTTATGCAAGGCCCACCAATTCTGAGGGTATATATAACATTCCCACATGTAGTAGTATGTCGTTGGAGCTTAGCTTGTTAGGCTTCCAACTAGTTTTATGTAATAATATTTATCCAATAATATAAAATGAATAATAATAATAGTAATAATAATAAGCAAATACTAGAACAAATGGTCCAAGGTTGAGAAAACACACAATAGGTCATGGGTTCGAGTTCGCACACATACATATTTTTCCACCGGGTCAAGCCATCACTGCATCAGCGATTCGTAAGCGTACGAAATACTTAGATAAATGCACTGCGCATGGTTATGGTTTCAAGGCACTAGCTTTTTCTACCCTAGGAGAATTGGGAGATGACTTGGTTATATTTCTTAAGAGATTGAGTAACTTCCTAGTCAGTCAAGATGCTAATTACAAAATAGGTAGTTCTTTGTTCCATAGGCTAAGTATTATTATTCAAAAAGGCGTTGGCGCCCAGCTTGTTGCTCGGTTCCCTTTTACCGACTTGTAATGTACCCATTTGTTGATGGGTGAAAACTACTCCTGCAGAATTTGGTAATTTGGGGTGTGGATGAGGAATGAATCTAAACCTTCAACAAATGCACTGCGCGGTGAGTGCTTGTAGATTCGAGAGATCAATGCATGCAAGTCCGGCCTAAACCAAGAAATGGCCGCCTGATTTGTTTCGGTCACAAAGTGAAGGAGATGGGGTTGATCTTAGGGAGGGAAGCGAAGAAGGTGTTGAGATTGTGAAGATGTTGGCTTGCTTATGACTTGTGACAAAAAGCGAGCAGGCTTACGGTTAATGTAAGGAGGCTGGATGTTGATTTTCTCGTCTCGCCCGAACTTGTGTTGTTACGTCTGTTATTCCTTGTTGTTGGAAATAGGCGGAGAACCTATTTATACAAGTCATTGAGCCTCATTCACGTTTCTCGTGGGAAGTGGAGGTAGTGGAATGATGGAGTAGTGGAGTTGTGTGTCGGTAACACACGACCAGTCTTGCCCACTTCTCCTGTTCATCTCTAACCGCCCATGACTTACTAACACGTTCTTGTGATGGCGCGTTGCACGTTGCACGCCGTAAAACCGCCGCACCAATACCCCAGAAGTATCCCCGCCTTGTGACATGATTGATGTCTAGAATGTGGATCGTGGATCCACGAAAGATAGCATGTAATGTCGAATTGAATAACCGCGTTATTCGGAAAGTCGATACTTGTGAAGTATCGTGTGTATTTTATGCGCATACGCATTGTGGTGTGGTAAGGTGATGGGTAATGACGCCTTCTCGACCAATTGACTCCCCGACCGGGTTGTATAACCAAGTCGGTGAAGTTGGACGGATGAGATGAGCCTTGAGACACTCATCTCGCGACCGTTAATGAATATTAGGGTTTTTTTGAAGAGGTGCGCAAGCATCACTCTCGAAGCTTGGTCGAAACCAAGCATGGGAAGGATTTTGAGAGGACCGACCATACATGCGTGTTGACGGCATGATGGTGTAGGTGCCTCGTATTCCGTTCCCTCATGAAAGCGCGATCCGGGCCACTCAATTTGACCGTCAAAGAGGAGTGGTCGAGATTGATTTTGCGATAGAAGTTTGATACCGCAAGAAGCCGCGCGCCACACTCTTTTCCGGCGCGTTTCCCAAGACGACCTAACTTGGCCGGTCTTGGCCTACCTGGTTTGTCGTGAAGACGGTAGGCCGATGTTCACGCCTATACCTGACTATCCCATGAAAACGTGATCTAAGCCACTCAATTCGTCCGGTGAAGTTGAGCGGTCGAGATCAATTTGCAATTTGGGAAGTGTAACCACGCATGTTTGGGCGGGCATTTTGGATTAGCCAGGCATGATATGCCTTGGCCGATTACATGAGGGGGTAGATGGGCCCACGGTGGTCATGCTGGTATGACCGAACCTGCTCTATTTGATCTCGGACCCTCCATTCGTGCCGAGAAGATGGACGCGCGCGATGGCTTGAACCCTAATTTTGGCTTGCAAAGCCGTGCGACCATGCTCTTTCAAAGCGACGAATTTGTTGTAACCAATCATGTTTGGTTTTGGACCGATTGGTCAAGTGTGTAAAGGTCACATGGTGATTGTGTCGACATGCTCCGGCCCTTTGAGTCTACATCTACACCCTCCATCTATACCGCGAAGATGGATGGTTGAGACCGTTTTGCGGCACATGTAATATGCCGCAAACCCTAATTTAGGGTTTTCCCCGTCCATAATGCTTGGTATGGACGGTTTCTTGGCAAGCAAAGGCCAATAGTCGACCATGCGGGGTCGGGCCGTGTGTATTCCATACCTACTTGGGGTGATGGAATTGATCTGGGGTCGTCCAATCATGCTTGTGGAGTTGGATGACTGCGATCGGATCATATCCGACCGATATGGTCGGTGCCGGATGCTCAATCGGGCTAGTATAACACACCGAGAGGGGCTCAATCGGGCTAGTATAACACACCGAGAGGGCTCGGGCTAGTATAACACACCGAGAATCACCGCACATGCGGGTATTTCGTACATGGTTTCATTATAGTGTTTGAGGTTCGTGTTACTCTGTAGAGTAACACTCGGTCGTCATGCCACACTCGATAATGATTCATTATGGTGCTTGGAGGTTCGTGTTACTCAGAAGAGTAACACTACCGTCATGCCGCACCGATAATGAGTACAGAAATACAAGGCTGATATGAAATTCACAGGAAGGGATTGTTGCTACATGCTCCAACTCGGAGGAATTTCATGTATTCACGAATGGGATTGTTGCTACATGCTCCATTCTTGGTTAATTAAGTGAGGAGTATCCGTCACTTATAAATGGCTTTACCTTTTACAAGATGTCAGCGTATGAGCTTTCCTAAGTTTTTACAAATTTAACCTTAAACGAAAATCCACCATTAACATTAAGTCCCCTGCCTAGCACATAATGGTTACACTATTGTGTGGTAGGCATGAGATGGTGACATACGAAATGACCGAGCTAGAGTGAATACATATTTACCTTGATAGTTTCACATTGTCAGCGTTTCCACTGGAACTGGTCGGTCTTGATTAAGGATGCGAAGGAAGCAGGACTTGATCCCGGTGAGTCGCTTTGGTTTCTCTTGTACATGTATGAGCTCTCCGCTCCTTCGGGTGTACTTCTTTCATCACATACGGCTTTCCTCGGGTATATCTCGATAAGCCTCGTCGATTGTTATCCCGAATTAGCAGCCTTCATAGGTGGTAAGTAAAGACTTCTTTTCCCTTCGGGATTCTCGCGTCGACTTGTGAGATTATAAAGAATCATCTCACGTGGTCGTTTATTCCATGTCTCGAATGCATCGCTCGATTTTCTCGATTAATCGATCGATAGATTTGATGATCCTCTATTTTTGTGCTCATAACCTCCTCTTCTCTGCAGATTATCATGGAAGCGGTAGACGCTCATTCTGTTGCTTCCCCAGAAAGAAGTTTTGAAGTTGACAAGCCTGAAAACCATGCGTGGAGAAGTAATGGCTAAGATCGATCTTCCTCTTC
Organism: Papaver armeniacum; assembly: GCA_023531295.1. Classification (NCBI taxonomy): domain Eukaryota; kingdom Viridiplantae; phylum Streptophyta; class Magnoliopsida; order Ranunculales; family Papaveraceae; genus Papaver; species Papaver armeniacum. The sequence goes on along the minus strand of JAJJWW010001215.1, from coordinate 118,196 downwards.
GCGAAGTCGGCTGTTCATCCGGGGGATGTCTATCCCACACCTTCGTATTACCAGAGGACGTATCTGTGCACTTTCTACTGCGATTGACATGGAGGAGCGGCGGAGGCGCGAGGAAACGCTACAGACACTAGTAAGCGCAAGGGCAGAGAGATTTGCAGCGCGGTTGAAGAGGCGGAGAGTTGAGCATAAACGACCTCCAAATGAAGACAAGTGTGATTACCCGATCCAGGACGGCGTGATAATTCTTGATTCTGATACAGAGGAGTCTGAACATGTGAAAGAAATTTGCGCGGCCCCTGGTGTTGCTATGCCCTTTGATGCTCCCAGCTGGCCGATGTTGGGATGGAGTCGCCTGTCAGATGCGGAGATGTCCCATGCGAGATTGAGGGAGATTCGAAGGGAGGCGCATCAACAGGTGATGGAGCAGAATCTGGCGGTGATGCAGGCGAGGCTGACTCTCTTGGCGATTAGAATTTCATTCTTTCTTTTCCAAGCATGTTCCATACCTTTGAATGTTTTCCTTGTACTCAGTGGCAGGTGAGTTCAAGTTTTCCTTTCGTTTTTATGGTTTGAACAAAAGTTTTTTTTTTTTTTTTTTTTAATCCTTTGCCAAAATTGCAACCGACCTTCTCGGGAACAAGGGTGTTCCTCCACACGTGATTCTTTGTGATAAAAGAAGTAATTATCATGATGGAACATTTACGGACTGTGATGCAAGATCTTCCCGGCTTTGTCAGCGTATAGCAATCGTTTTCCTTTCTGTGCACACGTTCTGTTTCCTTCTTCCCATGAGATACTTGCTTAGGGTTTCCCTTCTTGCTCTGCTCTAGTATGTTGATTTAGGCCGACTCAGGGCTTTGTGTTTTTAGAAGTAGAGAGGTTCTCAGATGGAAATAATACTTCAATTAAATTGAGGATTGAAAATTGGAACCCTAACTATGAATGCAAGCATTGCAATCATTTTTGGAGGAATTACAAGCATGTCATGAAACTGCAAAAGGAAACACGCTGGAAAAAATAGCACAAAGATTTTAAAGTGTGGAGAATGTTGGAAAGCGGTAGCACAAAGATATCTTAAGTTCTTGAAGGTTTGAGCCATCGTGAGTGAATTGTTATGCCCTCCAAAGTTATCGGCGTTGATGAGCTTGGTAGTAGCCACCTAGGATAACATCTCGCTACTGTGTACGGTTCATCTTCTCTTTTGGTGGGTGAGTCGGGTAGAGTGGTCATCTTCACCGTCATGTTTCCAACATTGAATGTAGTCGCCTTCGTCACTAGGTTTCCAATTCCGAATGGGTTTGAGCGTGCGTACACTTGGACCTTGGCCCCGTTGTCTTTGACCAAGACAGCTTCTATGCTCCCGATAAAACGTTTGAAAGGGCCGCTTCCCATTCACATCTCCTAGCCGGGGGTTGGTTTGTCGGTTGGAGCCAGTCCCCAGACTTGTCGAATGAGGGACGGTAGTTTGCAAGGAGGGTTGTGTGATGAGACTTACTTGAGACCGAACCTTTCGGTGTATGCCGACAGCTCTCTCCGGGAAGTTGTGTCATATTGGCAAGTTCTTTGGTGGCGGGACAATCATCGTAGTCCAAATGGGCGTGTTGGAGACTCTTTCTGTATCGAAACCTAGTAGAGGACAGAATTCCGGTATGGCTTTGTTGTCATGCGTCCAAGAGCGCCCTAGGATCATGTCGTAGTTGGGATGATCTTTGACTACATAGAACTTTGCTCGTGTTGAGGCATCTCCCAATTTGACTTCAAGGTCGATGTATCCATATGAATCTATGAGTTCTCCTCCTGAATCTTTGACCACAGTTGGATGACGAGTAGCTTCTTGCTTTGAGATCTTTGCCGCTCTCAAGGTCTTGACAGTAATGATGTTAAATTCTGAAGCCGTATCGATCAACGCGTTATCAAACTCAACGTTTCTCAAACGAGTGACGGTTAGGAGTCCCCAGTTTCCGTTGCTCATGTCTTTCAGAAAGACCGGGGTTCCCCGGACTGCTGCGGATGCAAACGCCTCCCCGACACAACGTGGTTGAGGGCGTGAACATGTCTTGACGCTGTCCTTTGGAGAAATATAAGATTTCACACATGTGCTCCATCATAGATTGCACGGTCTTGCGAAACGAGTCCCCGGAAATCATGCGGTTCTGATAGGTAGAGGATCTCTATGAACACCTTCGTTTCCAAAGCCGGAGTTCCCCTGTCTCTACCTTTTCCCCGAATATTTCTTTCAACTCGTTGCAATCTTTGGTTGGATGATGGACGAACCTGTGGTAGCAACAGATATCCGGGATCTCGCTATTTCTTCCTCGGTCGGAGGACGCCCGATAGGGGGTAGTTTTACGGCATCATCTTGGATCCACGCTTCCAAGAGCTCTATCACTTCATTCATGGGAAAAGGAAAACCCGTGTCTTTGGCGTTTTGTGCGGGAGTTTTGTCTGCCTTTTCGAGACGAAGTCTTGTGTGCTTTGAGGATGTTCGCTTGGTTTGTTGTTCCGTTATCGAAGCTTTCCTCTTTTCTCCTCTCGCTACCACACTCACGAAGGGCCAGGTGTTGTATTGTTTGTTTGTGAGACGCCGCTTCTCGACTTTCACGCAAATCTTCACTTGAACAACTCGGTTCTTTCTAGTAGTCTTTGGTGCGCTTGTTCTTTGAACGTTTTGCGCTTCGTGGAGTTCGTGAGAATGTTTGAAAGCCCAGATTCTCTAACGGAGCGCGGTATATGGGTATCATCCCATTGATGCATGATTCCACCAATTGCCGTTCGGTAACATTCGGGTCGTGATGTCCAAAGGCTTGGGTTCGAATCTTTTAACGAAGTCGTTGGGATGTTCATTGTTCCGCCGAGAATTCTTCCCAGTGTCCGAAACGTGATTTGTTCGTACACGAAGAAATACTTCTGTAGAAAGCACTCGACCATCTCGCTCCAATTGGATATGTTTGTTAGGCGCAATGTTGTTGTACAGTGTATGCCCTCCCGTGAGTGATTTTGAGAATTCTTTTAGGCGTAAAACATGATTGTATTCATGTTCCCCAAGGCTTCCAAGAATCGAGAAATGTGTTCACGAGCATTACCGTACCGTCGTAGAGGGAGAACTCGGGAGAGGTGTAACCTCTTGGTAGAGGAATCCGTTGCACATCTTGAGGGTACGGCGGTGATGTTGGTGTACGTCCGTTCGGTCCCCTTTTCCTCGATTTTGGAGAAGTCGCTCTAGATCTTCACGCGTAATGAAGTTGGAAGACCGGGTCTCTCTCCCTTGGCGCTCGGGAGCAACACGAGTTTCTTCATTCATGTGAGTCCGAGTGGAAACACTTTGCTCCGGTGTATTGAATGCATCTCTCGCCGACTCCAAGGGTTGCCGTGAATCTTGCGGCAATCGTTCACCAAAGTTTTAAGGAAAGTGAGTACCTCTTTCGGAGTTGCTGCCATGTCTCTTTTGAGTTTTAGCAAGAATTTCCCGTTTCTCCATCAAGTCTGCAATGGTACTAGACAGGCGGTCTTCCTCTCGTGTCTCCTACTCCTCGTCCCGATGGAGGAGTGAAAGTTGTTGCTGCAACCACCGGAGGCGTTACGCTCGAAGAGAAGCTAGGATTTGCGGGCGCTCGGCTCGGTGATGGGAGGTGTTACACCTGCGGGATGTCTCCTCGCTCCGCTAGTGTTGGTGATAGAAGTGACAGCTCCACGAGATGTATTGACCGTTAGCTCCACCGACGGGTACATCAACACCGGAAGTGTCATCCATGCCGGCTCCACGGAGTTGATTGCCGATCCGGACCTCGGTTCCACCATCTTGGAATGAATTGCCGATTGAATTGGTTCTAAGATCTACCCTTTTTGAAATTGATGAAATTGAATCGGATTTCAAAGAAATTGATTTTACGACCGAGAGATTAATCTCCCACCGTGGTCGCCAATTGTTGATGGGTGAAAACTACTCTGCAGAATTTGGTAATTTGGGGTGTGGATGAGGAATGAATCTAAACCTTCAACAAATGCACTCGCGCGGTGAGTGCTTGTAGATTCAAGAGATCAATCAGGCAAGTCCCTACCTAAACCAAGAAATGGCCGTTCCCGACTTGTTTCGGTCACAAAGTGAAGGAGATGGGGTTGATCTTAGGGAGGGAAGCGAAGAAGGTGTTGAGATTGTGAAGATGTTGGCTTGCTTATGACTTGTGATGAAAAGCGAGCGAGGCTTACTGTTAATGTAAGGAGGCTCGGATGTTGATTTTCTGTCTCGTCGAACTTGTGTTGTTGTTCTGTCCGTTATTCCTTGTTGTTGGAAATAGGGCGGAGAACCTATTTATACAAGTCATTGAGCCTCATTCACGTTTCTCGTGGGAAGTGGAGGTAGTGAAATGATGGAGTAGTGGAGTTGTGTGTCGGTAACACACGACCAGTCTTGCCCACTTCTCCTGTTCATCTCTAACCGCCCATGACTTCCTAACACGTTCTTGTGATGGCGCGTTGCACGCCGGCACGCCGTAAACCGCCGGACCAATACCCCAAAGTATCCCCGGTTTGTGACATGATTGATGTACTGGAATGTGGATCGTGGATCCACGAAAGATAGCATGTAATGCTGAATTGAATAACTGCGTTATTCGTAAAAGTCGATACTTGTGAAGTATCGTGTGTATTTTATGCGGTCACCGCATTTTGGTGTGGTAAGGTGATGGGTAATGACGCCTTATCGACCAATTGACTCGACCCGGGGTTGTATAACCAAGTCAGTGGTGAAGTTGGACGGATGATATGAGCCTTGAGACACTCATCTGCGACCGTTAATGAATATTAGGTTTTTTTTTGAAGAGGTGCGCAAGCATCACTCCCGCCTTGGTCGAAACCAAGCATGGGAAGGATTTTGGAGAGGACCGACCATACATGCATGTTGACGGCATGATGGTGTAGGTGCCTCGTATTCCGTTCCCTCATGAAAGCGCGATCCGGGCCACTCAATTTGACCGTCAAAGAGGAGTGGTCGAGATTGATTTTGCGATAGAAGTTTGATACCGCAAGAAGCCGCGCGCCACACTCTTTTTCGGCGCGTTTCCCAAGACGACCTAACTTGGCCTGGGTCTTGGCCTACCTGGTTTGTCGTGAAGATGGTAGGCCGATGTTCACGCCTATACCTGACTATCCCATGAAAACGTGATCTAAGCCACTCAATTCGTCCGGTGAAGTTGAGCGGTCGAGATCAATTTGCAATTTGGGAAGTGTAACCATGCATGTTTGGGCGGGCGTTTTGGATTAGCCGTGTATGATATGCCTTGGCCGATTACATGAGGGGGTAGATGGGCCCACGGTGGTCATCTTTAGTATGACCGGACACTTCTATTTGATCTGTGACCCTCCATTCGTGCCGAGAAGATGGACGCGCGTGATGGCTTGAACCCTAATTTTGGCTTGCAAAGCCGTGCGACCATGCTCTTTCAAAGGACGAATTTGTTGTAACCAATCATGTTTGGTTTTGACCGATTGGTCAAGTGTGTAAAGGTCACATGGTGATTGTGTCGACATGCTCCGGCCCTTTGAGTCTACATCTACACCCTCCATCTATACTCGCGAAGATGGATGGTTGAGACTGCTTTTGCGCACATGTAATATGCCGCAAACCCTAATTTAGGTTTTCCATTCCATAATGCTTGGTATGGACGGTTTCTTGGCAAGCAAAGGCCAATAGTCGACCATGCGGGTCGGCCGTGTGTATTCCATACCTGCTTGGGGGTGATGGAATTGATCTTGGGGTCGTCCAATCATGCTTGTGGAGTTGGATGATCACGATCGATCATATCCCGACTGATATGGTCGTTGTCGGATGCTCAATCGGGCTAGTATAACACACCGAGAGGGGCTCAATCGGGCTAGTATAACACACCGAGAGGCTCGGGCTAGTATAACACACCGAGAATCACACATGCGGGTATTTCGTACATGGTTTCATTATAGTGTTTGGAGGTTCGTGTTACTCAGAAGAGTAACACTCGGTCGTCATGCCACATCGATAATGATTCATTATGGTGCTTGAGGTTCGTGTTACTCAGAAGAGTAACACTCGGCCGTCATGCCGCACCGATAATGAGTACGGGTGAAATACAAGGCGATATGAAATTCACAGGAAGGGATTGTTGCTACATGCTCCAACCTGGAGGAATTTCATGTATTCACAGAATGGGATTGTTGCTACATGCTCCATTCTTGGTTAATTAAGTGAGGAGTATCCGTCACTTATAAATGGCTTTACCTTTTACAAGATGTCAGCGTATGAGCTTTCCGGTTATTTACAAATTTAACCTTAAACGAAAATCCACCATCAACACCATTTTCGTCTTGCTAATAAAATGCCCTGGGTGGCTCTTTTATAATAATAATAATAATAAAACGGGCACCTAGCTCAGCTGGTCATCCCCGTTTCCGAAAGATTTATGCGCTCCAGGAGGTCCTAGGTTCGACCCCCAATGGCGTAATATTGCAGGAATTAACATGGAAGGTAGAGTTAGTTTGCCCCCTTGTGACACAATCTCAGCCCCCCATCCGCTTCGGCTCCCTTGGCTAGGTTACCCATGAGGCTCGCTGGTAGGCTAACACAACAACCTGTTCAATTAATGTAGTAGTATGTTGTTGGAGCTTAGCTTGTTAGGCTTCCAACTAGTTAATGTAATAATCGTTATCTAACTAATAAGGCCATTTCTTTTTATAAATAACAAATAATAATAATAATAATAATAATAATAAAGAAATATTTTCTGTCCAAATAAAATAAAATCAGTCAGATAAGTTAGGTATGACCCAACAAATTAAGGCCAGTTCCTATGGGCATGGCAAACTCTCAAGTTTGCCATTTTTGCACCCACTATGGAGCTGGCAAACTGGCCTGGCTAAGTGGAAAATTTGCCACTTAGCCAGGCCAGGTCAAGTTTCTATCGAGCGGTCGAGTCTCGAGCGCTCGGTCAAGACTACACCGTTCGGTGTTTTTTAAACCGTTAGCGGCTTTTATTGGACCGGTCGGTATAGTCTAAACCGCTACATAGAATCTGATCCAACGGCCATAAATCTCCCCCCTATAAATACCAAATTCCTCTTCCATTTTAACTCACACCTTCTCTTCTCTATTCTTCACATTTGTTAATCTGAAACAAATTTCATCATCCAACTCTTTCATTCACCCGTATTGTATAATTTATTTAATATGTCTCAATCTAATACTCAATCTAATAAAAATAAGAAGATTAGGGGTCCAAAATTTATCGTAACCGAAGATGAAAGCATTTGCAGAAACTATGTGTTCTTTACACAAGATAGTGTCGATGGTGCCCAACAACAATCTACCTAGTTGTGGGATAACATATTTGCTAAATTTCGTGAAGAAACTATGAACATCAACGATCGTGATGCAAATGGATTGTCCGGTCTCTTCATTATAATCAATGCCCAAGTTGCCTTGTATGTTGCTGCTATAATGCAAGCTGCTCATGCTCGAGCGAGCGGTCTTGTCGATGTTGATGTCGAAAGAAAGTGTCGAACTGATTGGCACCACAAACATGGGAAAAATTTGGTTATGAAAGTTGTCATCATATTTTGAAAGTGTTGCCTAAATATAATCCAGAAGTGTTAGCAAACATGCAGAATATACCTGCAAGTTCACCGTACACTTCTTCACCTTCAACGCCAGCTTCACAACCATCTCAATCATCTCATCCCCCTTCGGATCATCCATTTTATTCACCAAAAATCACAACAAACAACAATTCCAACTTGAATGTCGATGCTGCGATCAAGAGAAAATTATTAGGAAGATATGCTGCAAGAGCAGCGAGAAAAGCTACCCAAGAAGGAGAAGCAAGTGAAGGTGTTTTGGATACTTCGATAGAGCATCAGAAGACCGTCGAAAAACAAAGAGCTGTAGACCGGCAGTTCTTGACTAGGGAGATGAAAAAACATCGACAAACTCAAGAGAAATTTGTTTCAAACTATGACAAGAATAAGATTCTAAATGCAAACACCTCAACAATGAATACCAGAAAATTGATGGTATGGGAGATGGACAGGTTAGCAGAGGAGTTGGAAGAAAAAAGAAACGAGAAAAACATGGAAAAACAATTTGGAGTTCAAGCTGAAGATGAGGATGATGAAGACCACGATGAAGTAGTGCCACTTAATTAATTAATATATCAGCTTTAATTTTAATGAAGATGTAGTAGTTTGGTTATGGTGAATGAAATTGCTCTAGTTTTTTCATTACAAATTGGTCTAGTTTTTTCATTACATTACATTAAAACTTAAACTTGACAATATCCATGAAAACTAAACTTAAGACTAGAACTAAACTTAAGACTATAACTAAATTGTTCTAGTTTTTTCATTACATTAAAACTTAAACTTTGACAACATCCATGAAAACTAAACTTAAGCCTAACATCCCATACGAGTTATTAGAAACTCCTTAAGAATTTGGTAGTGCGCTTCGTATTCAAAATTTTTCCTTTCCATCTTTGCCACTCGTATCGAGTTCGTATTCCCAATTCAGCATTGGTGTCACCTCTAAGACGATATCGAGTGACAATCCTTTTCATAACTATAAAATCCACAAGATATTTTTTTATAGTCATGAATCGGCAAATCAAAGCAGCATGATCCCGGTTATGAGATTACCTATTTATGTGCAGAATGCATAATGAATTTTACCCAAATAACTCATACTAGGTAAGTTCATCCGTCGTTCTTCACCTCTCTTCTGGTAGTATATTACATAGTTTTTACAAAGAGATAAATCTTCATCTTCAGTGAATCTAGGATCATCCATAAATTACCCATAAAGTATAGAAGTTTTTGTAGAGAAGTGAAGGTGTGATTTTGAAGTGGATGAAGTGGAAGTTTTTAAGTGAATGTGTGATTTTGAAATGGATGAAGTGAAGGTATATTTATAAGGAATGTTGGAGATTGACTCTAGACCGCTAGCGATTAAGTCTAGACCGCTACCTTTAATGACCGTTAATTTTGTTTAACTTAAAAAGCTTCAAAACAAAACTATGAAACAACAAATGAAACTTAAACAATTAAACAACTTCAAAACAAAACTATAAAATAACAAATGAAACAACACTGAAATAACAAATGAAACAACACTACTCAATTCGTCCTCCATCTCTTCCAAACTAAGCGCACATATTCGCTCTGAGATCTTCCCTTAACCTGTTATACAAATTTCTGTTCTCAATATGACTAGTCATTTGCTCATAGTTCCTTGCAGGTAATCCTCTTGCTGGTATAATCTCAGGCCTTAAGTCTTCATCTTGATGGTTAGTCCAATTCTTATTATGACGAGTTTCCTGGATTACCATGTTATGCATAATGATGCAAGTCATCACAGTCTTATGCATTTCACGAGCACTTAGACCACGATAAGGCTCACAAATGATTGCAAAATTCCGCTTCAGAATTCCAAAAGCCCGTTCCACATCCTTTCTCGGTTCCATTTGTTTACTATTGAAATATGAGTTACCGACAGGTGGCTGACGGTAATATTGAACTAAAGTTGACCATTTTGGATAAATTCCATCTGCAAGATAATAACCATGAGTTACTGATTCCCGTTGATAGTGAAATTTACCTGAGGACAAATTCCATACTTTAAATCTTCACAAAGGCGATTTGTGTAAAACATTTATATCGTTCTGAGATCCCGGGAGACCAAAAAAAACGTGCCATATCCAACAATCATAAGAAGCAGCAGCCTCAAGGATAACCGTTAGTTTTGCGTAGTGAGCCTTATACTGACCGACCCAATAGGTAGGGCATCCGGTCCATACCCAATGCATGCAGTCAAGACTACCCAACATTCTGGGAAATCCCCTTTCCTGATTTTGCTTTAATATTTCTCTAACATTCGCGTCAGTTGGTTTTCGTAAATAGGTTGGACCAAAATGATTAATCATTGTTTCGCAAAACAACGAAAGATACTTGTATGCGGTTGTTTTGCCAATGCGATGGTACTCATCATTATAATCTGGAGGTCTACCATATCCTAGAATCCTTAAGGCCGAAGTAACCTTTTGTTCAGGAGAATGAACTCTAATATTGAGTGCATCATACTGATAATTAAATTGAGGTTCTACCTGAAAAAGCTCACCAATAATCTTTAGCACCAAATGTCGGGGCATGCGGAATCGGCCTTGGAAATTTTCATCAGAGAACACACAGTCGGGAAGAAAATAATCGTGCATCAGCTTCTTGTGTCATTCATCCCGTCCCCGGTACATATATCTTCTTGTGAACACTTCTCTTGGCTCTGGATCCCTAGGTATTTGCCCCGATGAATATAGCTGCAACAATATGTTGGATAGTTCTTTATGTTCATCTGACTCATCATCAATTTTTTGAAACGCCTGAACGAATATTCGTTGTTGTTCTTCAAATCGATCCATATGAATACTCACTTCTTCGTCAGAAGAATCCATTAGGTTGAAAATAAAAATTAAACCGAGGATTAAAGGTACAAAAGAGTAAGATGATAGAGTTAATGAGAAAATGCGGTGTGATTAAATTGAATTGAATGTGGTGAATTTATAGGGAGACGTTGGGACAAATAGCCGTTACTTCATTATTTAATAAGCAACAATTACAAGACCGACCGGTTTTATGAAGGTAGAAATTCTGGATATCTTTGAGGAATATGGATATCTTTGAGGAATATGGTAGAAATTCGGGACAGTTTATTAGTGCAGAGAAATGTACAATTTATGCTAGTAAACATCTTTTAACCAGAGCTTCTCATATAGCTGCAGATCACCACATTCCAATGGGTTCTTTGCCTTTTCGATATCTTGGAGTTCCAATTTTTCAAGGTAAGCCTAAGCCATCTCATCTTAAGGAGATTTTGGATAGAATCAAGCTTAAGTTTGCTACTTGGAAGGGAAAATCTCTATCCTTGATGGGTAGAGTTGAGCTTGTAAAAACAGTAATTGCCAGCTCGGATCTATACAGCTTCCATATTTACAAATGGCCTAGTTCCTGCATTAAAACTCTTGAGAAGTGGATTCGCAACTTCGTGTGGTCTGGTGACATTAATGTCATCTATCACAACTCGGTAGCTTGGGATAACATCTGCCTACCCGTGAATGAGGGTGGTCTAGGCATCAAATCCTTGACGAGTCTTAATAAGGAAGCTCTCATGAAGATGACTTGGAGAATAATGACTATGGACTCAGCTTTTTGTAATTTCATTCGCACTCGTTTCAAAGGTTCTGCTTACAAGAAATCTTCGGTTTGGCACGGCTTTAAAACTCAGTGGAGTATCATCCAAAACAGTCTGGTTTGGCTAGTTGGTGATGGAAGTACTATCGACTTCTGGAATGACATTTGGTGCAGCAATTTAGACTCCTCTATTGCAGATCATTTAGAGTTAGATAACTCAAAATCTTCATAACTGTGTCGCGGACTTTATTATTGATGGGAAGTGGAGTTTTCCTTCCTACATGCTTGAGTTAAATAGTCATATACATCAATTGATAATGGAAACTCCTTTTTCTCCTCAGAATGTGGATAAACAGGTGTGGAAGTTGAGTAAAACTGGAAGTATTTCCATGAAAGATGCCTATGATTTCCATAGACCAAGAGTATCTGAAAATGCTGATTTCAAGGATCTTTGGACTGTCAAAATTCCTCCGAGACGAGCTTGCATTGTTTGGAAGCTATTACACAACAGGATTGCCACTGATGATAACGTGAAGTTTTAGGGTATTGAGACAGACAACTGCTGTAATCTCTGCGCCACTCCGAACTGTAATGAAACTCAAAACCACCTCTTTTTTTGTTACGTTTTTGCTAACTCTCTTTGGAGTTGGATCATGCAGTGTTCAATCATCGCTTGTCTGCACCGATGTTAGTGCGATGTTCACTTCAATTAGAGCTTTGTTGGTTGTACTCAAACCAAAAAGTTGCTCTGGGTAGCTGTAATCAGCTGCATTTGGCTATTTTGGTTTTGCAGAAATAAACTCAGGTTCGACCACTGTATCACTTCTCCTAATCATGCTATGCTGCATTTGAAAAGTCTTATTATAGAGTCTAGCAAACACAATGGTGGATACTCGTTCTACACCTCTCCTGACAAGATTATTCTTAACTTTTTGGGGATCAAGAGAAATCCTCCTAAGCTTCCAATAACTATTCCAGTGAAATGGAACGCGCCTCCTAATGGCTGGATTAAGGCCAATGTTGATGGATGCTCGCTGGGGAATCCAGGTCCCTCGGGTTGTGGTGTTTTGTTTCGAGACTCCAACAATTTGACTAGAGGATGCTTAGCTCAAGGTCTGGGTATTACCAATTCAATCTATGCGGAACTTTGAGGTGCCATTTATGCTTTTAGACTGGCACAGTCAAGAGGCATTCAAAAATTATGGCTAGAGTGTGATTCTACTTTTGTTTTACACGCAATTAAGAATCCTGCTTTGGTTCCTTGGTCACTTTACACTCACTTTGGTGCAATTGTCCAAGTTTATCTCCTCTATACAATTTGTTTGCTCTCATATGTACCGTGAAGGAAACTCTGTGGCAGATGCACTTGCCAAACATGGAGCTACGACAGATTCTCATTGGTGGAATGATCCTCCTAACTTTATTAGAAGTGTTCTTCTCATTAATAGCTCTGTCCTACCTTTGTATCGTTTTAAGAATATGTAATCTTTCTGTAGCTTTCTCTTTGTTCTTTTCTTCTTTTTCATCTCTTGTTGGAGGTAAGGTCTAGTCCCCCTCTTTTCTTTTCTTTTTATTGATTTTAATAAATTGCTCCCAGTGTGCATTTGCAATGGGTAGCTTCCTAAAAAAAAAAAAAAAAAAAGGTCGCTAACGATAGAGATTCGACCGCTAGCGATGGAGAATCGACTGCTAGCGGTCTTCATAAAACCGTTCAGTCTAGTCTCAGCCGTTCGGTGGAGACTCGATCGGTTAACTTTTTTCCCATAGTGGCGCGACCAGTTTTCCAGGCTAGCTAGCATGGCAAATGGGGGTTTATCCAACCCCCATAGGAAATGGCCTAACAAATATTTTTTCTTGAGTCAGACCCTACTTAGTCGGACCCAGACGACTCAGATCCAGAAATAAAAATAAAACAAAACAAAGAAGCTCTAGTTTTGGGTTCCATTAGGTTTTATGGAACAGAATCAGAGCACATAGAAGAAATCTGGACCTCCCATAAAACAAATTGTACATGTTTAAGATATCTCCAACAATTCATCGTACAACTTTAAACTTTGATTGAAATTTATAGTCTGTAACACTTTTTATCAATCGATCAGTTCATCAATCAATCAATCGAGGTTATGGGTGAAGAAGGTGGCAAAGTAATATCATCATCAACCAAGAAAAGAAGTGAACGCAATCGTCCTCCATTACCGAACGCAACGCCTTGGCTCGTCTTTCCTTATAAAGTAAAGGGTAACAAACAAAATCAAGCTCTCTATAATATTTGTGAACCCAATAACATAAGTTGCAGAAAACACATACCTGAATTGAGTGGAAAAACTTATTGGCAAAAGCATTCTCATCAAGGATGGCTAATCTCCATCTTATGCAACAGTTATCCTCAGCTCCTAAAGGTCGGATCGCATCCAAGAAAGTCAAAAATGTCGTCCCAATTCCAAGGTAAATTGCTGGGTTATCCGAAAAACGTAGATTTTCCAATTGAATCATGATTGCCATTCTGATACGATGAAAATGATTTTCACTCACTCATATATCGTTCTCTATGATCTGTCTTTCTGTTGAAATCTGCAGGCATGCTGCTACTGAACCATCTTCTGATGTCGATGATTTTGAGAAGAGATTAGCTTCCCTTCGTCGCCTCTGAATAGTCAAATAGCACCAACATGTTGTCTCATATATATCATAGTAATAATAATCTTTGTATAAATTTGTCTCTTTGTCACACCCCATCCCATCTTTGATCTTGTTTCTGTTATCAATTATAATGTTTTTCCTTCACTCTTTTTGTTCTATTTGTCGTGTAGTTTTCATCCCTAGTTTTCAGTTTGTTACATATCTCGTGTTTCAATTCGTTTATTGTGTTCAATAACAACCAGTAGCTATAATTGATAAATGGACAAATTATTGTAAATGGAAATTAAACTAATACATGTATTTTTTGTATGTGTAAGTTTTGATGTATAACTGATGAGTAACTTGTAGTTACACATACATATAGCATGTGTAATAAAAACTTACATATGAATATGGATGTGTAACTTGTAGATACACATGCCACACACATGTGTAACTTCTGCGTACACATCTATATAAAAGTGTAACTTTGCATTACACATGCCATTTGGATGTGTAATTTCTGGATACACATGCCATATGCATGTGTAATTTGTGTGTACACATCCATATGTCGGCGGTGGTGGTGGTACTTGGTGGCGGCGGCGGCGGGCGACGATGGTGGTCGGAGGTGGTTGGCGATGGCGGCGGTGGTCGTCGTCGTCGGCGGCGGTGGTTGGTGGTGATGGTTGTCGGCGGCGGTGGTGGTGGTCGGAGGTGGTTGACGGTGGTTGTGGTGGTCAGAGGTGGTGGAAACATCATCATATAATATTTTAATAATTTTGGGCTTAAATTTAAATTTTATTTAATTATGGGCTTGACAAGATGCATAAGGCTATCAAGGTCTTTTAATATTTTGGGGCCTAGATTTAAACTTTTTTTAATTAAGGGCCTCATATTATGGGTTACCCATGGGTGGGACCTTAACCTAAAAATCCCTTAAATAAATTCATTTTTTCCCGAGTCGGACCCTGCTTAGTCAGACCCGGACGACTAAGATCCAGAAGAAATAAAACATTAGTCAGACCCGGACGACTCAGAACAAACAAGCTCTAGTTTTGGGTTCCATTAGGTTTTATGGAACAAAATTAGAACACATAGAAGAAATCTAGACCGTCCAGAAAACAAAAGGTTTAAACAATTCATCATACAGGTTTAAACTTTGATTGAAATTTATAGTCTGTAACACTTTTTATCAATCGATCGTTTAATCAATCAATCGAGGTTATGGGTGAAGAAGGTGCCAAAGTAGTATCATCATCAACCGAGAAAAGAAGTGAACGCAATCGTCCTCCATTACCGAACCGAGCTCCATGGCTTGTCTTTCCGTATAAAGTAAAAGGTAACAAACAAAATCAAGATTTCTATAATATTTGTGAACCCAATAATAGAAGTTGCAGAAAAAACATACCTGAATTGAGTGGAAAATCTTATTGGCAAAAGCATTCTCATCAAGGCTGGCTAATCGTTATTTGTGATGATCCAACATACAACCCTGCCCCGAACTGGGATTTTGGTGATTGTTTCCTGTGGAATCTTGCATCGTTAGAGACCACACGGTTACCTAGTTTATTACCTTGGTATTATAAAATGAATGAATATTCTCTGATAGACTGTGTTTTGTCATCCCCTCCTAGAACTAGAACTAGTACAATTGCTTATCCTGATAATGCTGATGATGAGCCAATGGTTCTATTGATTTTTCTTCTTTGCGGAAGAGATGATTGCGACAATGATATACTTTTGGTATTTTCTCACCCTGGAAACAAATAATGGAAAACAAAATGGGTCTTGTCTCAAGATACTAGGACATATGAATTCCTCATTACTTCTCTTTGTTGTTTTAAAGATAAGTTATATCTTATGTGTGGACGTGATCAACACCTAGAGATTGATAAGGGAAAGCTTTGGGATGATGACGATGATTGATGCGGGAGCATTTTATGTTTCCTTAGGAATGTTTTTAATCTAGGAATGTCCTACAAAATAGGGACGTTTTGATAGTTACTTCTATATTTACTTTAGGGTTTCTTTGTTTAGATTTACCTTTGCTAGTATAAATAGGTTATTAGGCCCTTCTTAGAAGACAAACTTTATTATTTTTCATACAACTTAAATCTAATGATTATTCAGAAGAGTTAGGTTTAACCTAATACTCGATTTATCTACGTTCTATTGTTATTAATCCTATGTTCTATTCAATGATCTTTGTTCTGTTTGCCCTAGTTTACTGTTTTAGTTTCTAGAATTGCATCAGTTGGCGCTAGAAACAAAACACACCAGCAAACCTTAGTTTCTCCAATGGTAGGTAGAGATAGAGGTGGTGGTAGAGGTAATGGATACTTAGATTCCACTGAGTCACGAACTTCGATTGAAGACATGTTGCGACAGCGACAGGGACGTGCAAAAGCTCGAATGGAGATACCGGAGAGCCGACGCAAACCTTTAGATTCACCGGAAGGAGTTTCTGAAGAAGATGAACACACAAAGGTCGATAAGAATCGTCGTTATGTTGTTCATGAGAATCCAGTATTCTCACAACACACCCCTTTATATTCACCGGAAGGAGGATCAAAGGATGATGAACACGTGTTTAATGAAAATCTTTTTCATAACCGTGTTGTTCATGAATCACATCGTGGAAGATTACAAAACAGGTTACTCAAAGCCCTTGACTTGAACACCAGATGGGCGAAAGTTGAAGTGGGTGATATGGCGGGAAGAATACATGCAGAAGACTTCCTAGATTGGGAGGCCAGCATAGAGAATTACTTTGAATGGAATCCTATGGATGAAGCTCGTAAAGTGTTGTTTGTGAAGTCAAAACTGAAGGGGTCAGCACTACAATGGTGGAAAAGGCTACAAGAACGACGTACGTGGCAAGGAAAGAAGAAAATCAACACTTGGGATCACATGAAACCGAAGTTGCGCAAACAATTTCTACCACCAGATTACACAATGATGACGTATAAGAAGTTTCACTTGCGACAATCTGACCTTAGTAGGAGCACAAAAGTGCGCAACACACCAACAGCTGCTCAGGGTTACAACTGAACTGTGCAAGAAACGAGTCAGTTGCATTAAAGATGATACCAATGAAAACACAT
This sequence comes from Papaver armeniacum, assembly GCA_023531295.1. NCBI lineage: Eukaryota > Viridiplantae > Streptophyta > Magnoliopsida > Ranunculales > Papaveraceae > Papaver > Papaver armeniacum. The sequence goes on along the minus strand of JAJJWW010001215.1, from coordinate 101,271 downwards.
TGGGAGCTGAAATATGATGAGTTTGTCAGTGGAGAGCCGAAGTATGATGAATTTAAAAGTGATGGCGAAGTCGTCGTTGATTGGGACTTACCACCAGTCTACGACTGCGATAATTACTTGGAAATTGAAGAAAACGTTTTAATTACTTCTGTTGATATTGTTCCTTTTATCAAAGAAGACATTCCAGAAGTTAAAGAAGAAGTTATGCTTGCATCTGCTAGTATTGATTCTTCTATCAAGGTCATATGTAGTCCCATAAACCTAAACACTCAAGCTTTGTACATGGTGAACAATCTCACTGCAGAGTTAGATTTTTACAAGTACAAGGAAGAGTTTAATCGTACCAGTAAAATTCGTGGGCGAATTTTCTCTAACAAAGGGAGGAGTATGATGATGTAAGAAGTACCAAACATAGTAAGTATTCCAATACTATGTCATGATAATGAAACTACGAGTTCTGACTTGTATGTGAAAAAGTTCGGTCATAAGGAAACTTGGGCAGAAAACTATAGAAGTAGAATTCGAGGTCGAATTCTCTCTAACAAAGGAGAGAGGATTCAAAGGACGGAAGATTCCTTTGCCATGGACTTGCATTACTCAGAAGAGTGTGCAAAGACTTGTGATGAGTTGGGGCCGCGAGGTGAGATTCTCAGTTGCACTGTTACCAATAAACTATGTAAGGATGCATACGGGTATCATCTGCAACATGGCGTCGAACCAGTAGCACTATTTTTGGACCAGCTAGTTGGCGAGGGAAGAGAAGCTTACATTGGTGATATTAAACATATCAATCACGAGGTGTGTGTAATCATCATGAAGAAGAAAACAATGGCAGTGGAATTGACAACAGTTATTGGCAGAAATTTGATATTGGACGTAGTCGAAACATTTAAGAATGCGTCACTTTCAGTTAAATGTGCTAACCGCGAGAACTTTTATAAGATGTTGGATTGCTGGGGTTTGAAGACAATTCGGCTGACGGAGATATGTGATGTTTTTTTGTTTAGGATCAGGATCTAGTTACTACATGCATCCATGATATCTTGCAATTGTAATTCTAAGTGGGGAGCCTACTAATCAGAAGTGGGTTAGTAAGGATGTTAATCATTATTCAACAATCCTCGGGAAAAGTGCGGTTGTGATGATTTTTGGGACAAGCTTGGGTACGTATGATGTGGTTATAGATTTGTCGGGCAGTATCGAAGGAAAGTACAGCCTAATGCAGTCAAAGCAAGAGCATTTTTCAACAAGCTTGTTGTATGCGAAACAATGGTCTAGGTTACTGTTTAGTATCCTTGATAGTATGGTCACCTTTTGGCTTATGTTTCTAGCTACAACTTTAAGAATGGAAGTTATTCAAGTAGTGCTCAATAGGGAGAAAGAGTTGCAAACTTGCAGCGTTAATAGGTTGGTTCAGATCAGTGTTCTGAATGCAACACTTCGTATGATGAATGTGCAGTATGCAAGCACAACAAATACCAAACAAATGGGTCAGAAGTTGCCAGGAAGAAAAAGAAGAATTTGGTTGCTAGCTTGGCATTTTTCAATGGCTAGCTCAGACCAGAGATTAGTACGTGCTGAGTATCAAGACGCAATGACAGAATCAATGCTTATTGACATACCTAAGTCGAGAATCAGAAATGAAGATTTGGGTTTCGTGTTTGATCGTGGAAAAGTAGTGGGGATATCCTATGACACAGACAACATTACTTGCTCATTGCATTTCAGGATCTCTAAAGTTTTGGGTTTCGTTTTCGATCGTGGGAAGGTCGAAGTGACAACAAAGATATATGCAGAATTCATATAACATCTCATCGGAGCTGAGATTTATTTCAACCTGGGGTGGTTGATGCAGGAGCATTTTATGTTTCCTTAGGAATGTTTTTAATCTAGGAATGTCCTACAAAATAGGAACGTTTTGATAGTTACTTCTATATTTACTTTAGGGTTTCTTTGTTTAGATTTACCTTTGCTAGTATAAATAGGTTATTAGACAGACTTTATTATTTTTCATACAACTTATAATCTAATGATTATTCAGAAGAGTTAGGTTTAACCTAATACTCGATTTATCTACGTTCTATTGTTATTAATCCTATGTTCTATTCAATGATCTTTGTTCAGTTTGCCCTAGTTTAGTGTTCTTATTTCTAGTTCTGCATCAATGATTCCCTCACTTTAAGGCCATTCGAGGGAGTGACCATATTGATAGCATAGATTTTTATGTGGAATCTTCTGTTGAACTCTTCAAGGTTGAAATAAATTTCAATAAGAGACAAGACATGAAGGCATTCAACTCAGTAGTTGTGTGGAGGTTGGATTTCGCTTTGAAGGAGTGGAAGGAGGTGACTTGTTTGGGAGATCATGTTCTGTTTATCGGAAAAAACACTAGAGCTTGTTGCTCGGCGTCCAAATTGGGACTCACAAGTGGTTGTCTGTATTACACACTTCCAGAAGATCAGGGTTTATATAAATTTGAAGTACAAAGTAGCGGTAACTCTGTTATTTTGCCGTGTTTAAAGCTACCAAGGCCATGGTTCCCATCTGATTGGATCATGATTCTTGATGGACAGCAACTAGAGGAAGAAGAAGGAGATAGCATGGGAAAGGCAGTAAAAAACGAATCAAGTGTAATGGCCTGTGAAAAGAACGAGAATGAGAAGGATGGTGGATTTGAAGTAACAAGTCCTTGGGATATTCTTAATGCTGTTATTTTGCCATGTTTGTCGTGTTTCCCATCGATTGGATTAAGATTCTTGATGGACGACAACATGGGGAAGAAGAAGAAGATTGCATGAGAGAGGCAGTGGAAAATGGATTAAGCACAATTGCAGAGAACGAGAACGGATTTGAAGAAACAAGTCCTTGGGATATTCTTGATGCTGATTCCAGAGAGTTGGTTGCAAGTTATCTTCATCCGTTGGATTACGTGCATTTTCGTTCAGTTTGTAAAACAATTCGAGCGATGATGCCTGTATCAAAGCGGACGTTTGCAACAACTAGTATCACGAAGGCCTCAAATTTATTTCCATGGCTGGTGTTTTGTGGAGATAACAATGACGTCATCTACAATTTCGTAATCCCTGTGCGTAATAATGAGTACTATCTCTTGAAGTTTTCCGAGTTGCTACTTGGTGCTACTGTTAGAATACGAGCATCCAACTCAAAACCAATTGGCAAAGAGTGGAGAGGTCCTAAGGGATTATAAACCGCAGGATCTTAGATTGCCCAACAATGTGGGAATAATAATATCTCAACACGCCCCCTCACGTGTAGCCTCGCTGGGTCTAACACGTGGACAATTAAATCGGGTGACGCGGAGTAAAGGCGCGGTCAAAGACTCGTCGCAAATAGCCTGCTCTGATACCAAGTTAGAATACGAGCATCCAACTCAAAACCAATTGGCAAACAGTAAAGAGGCCCTAAGGGATTATAAACCGCAGGATCTTAGATTGCCCAACAATGTGGGACAATAATCTCAACAGCTGCTATCTGTTTCCAGAAGGATGGTTGGCTATTAATGTCAAGAAAGGAAATCCTATTCTTCTAACAATTCATTCACAAGGGAAACCATTAATCTTCCGCACGTGGGGCATCATTTCTCTTCTAGCATCTGTTTTTGTTCGTTGCCGACTTCCGCAGACTGTACAGTTTTTGCCATTGATCAAAGTGAGCATGGAACAATCACTGTCTATTCCATTACCAGAGGGAAACAGGTCTGGGTTATTTTAAACTTCGATAATGCTATTCAGTATAGGCCATTGTGTAATCCTCCAATTTTGCATCAAGGGGATTTCTACTGCGTGGACTATAACGGGCTTTTAGGAGCATTTAATTTGGAGGATAAAACCTGGAAAGTTCATGGGATTCCGCGTGAAAGATACAGTGATACATATACGTATTCATTATGTTACTTGCTTGAAATGTATCCACAATGCATCTTAAAATTTCTAGATGCAACATTTTTTGTTGAGAGAGAAAACCTGAAGATTTAAACCCTTGGTTTCAATCAGAAAAACCAAAGGTGTAATTAGGTTTTGATCAGCGTACTATTCCTATTTGGTGCTCATGTGAGAGTTTCTTAGGTTTTGGTATCTCTCCAGGAACTGCTATCACTTGGGGAAGCAACTACTGTGTGTAAGTGGGTGGTTTATTCTTATCTCAATTTGGTGTGTAGGGTAGGGATATTGTGAATTTAGGATGAACAGTGTTTATTGAGCCAATTTGGAGGTACTTGCTGCAATGGTTCATATTGAATTTTACTTTTGTTGTAGAGGTCTCTTTGATGGTTCCAGTTGGTTTCAGCATGAAAATGTTCTGATAACAGGATTGTTTATAACCTCACAGTTTTGGTGTTGGAACTTTGGTGGTATAAGTTGCTGATGTTGTGTTTTTCGCACTCTCAGTAATTTCTTCATTTTTTTCTTTCCACCACCAACTTTCTTGATATTCTTGTTAGTAGAAGAGAAAAAGTAGACAGTGTTCTTTTAATAGTTATGAATTATGTAAGACATTTTGCAAATGTCATTCCCAAATCATTCGCTAGACTGACTGCCGTGTAAGCGAAGCGAATTTCCAACTAATGAGCTTTATATATGTGTGTTCTTAGTTTGCTATCCGTCAACTCAGTTAGCAACTTCTGTAGGTATGGATATATATTGACTAATGCTTTGTTCAATCTTCAATTCAAGTGATTCGACAGCATGCATCTTAATTTCACTAGAGAAAGTTTTGATCTTTATTGTGTTTTTGATCTTTAATTTCAAATCAGTATGTGCTATTCAGATTGATCTCTCTCTGATAAACTATAGGGCTTAATAATGGTTTTTGTTCACAGATCTGATACTGGTTTTGTCTTTTGTGTTAGGATGCGGCTTTGAAGTTGCCAGCAGACAAGGAAACTACATCTTAGAGATGCAGAAGGGGTGGTGGGTGCAGAAATGAGAAACAACCCTAATCTTGTAACACATCCTGGTGGTGTGGCTGCCTCTGTTGTTGCTGCTGCTAGGCTCAACCAGAACAATGACTAGGTTGATGAAAATACCCAGAAATCAAGTTTCTAGAGAGAAGGGGAAAAAAAAAACAAGGAATGTCAGACTAGCTTCATAGTGATGGTGTAGCTAGCAGTCTTAGGGAAGTCTCTCCATTTCAGTAGACTGTATGTGAAGTTGTAAACCTCTGTGCCTTTTAATGTTAATAGTGTTGCGGACCTCGCTTTTATAAGTAAGTGTTGAGCTTATGCAGTAGCACAGGCATCTAAACTGTCTTAGTGGGATTTTCCCATATATACGCTGCTTTATGTTGGTGAATAGTCTGCCTTTACGTTTGGAAATTCCTTTGTTTTTATACTTGTACTGAAATTTTGGTGAATTGGGTATTTCAGATATGTGATTATAAATAAGAAAAGTGGGAAGAATTTGTTCTCTTACTTTGTAGTTTCAGAAAGAATAATCTGAAGATCCTGCTGTTCTTTGGCTGCTCTTTTCATTTGTCTCCCCACATAATGTGTGGTCTATTCTGTGGTCTTGCTGCCACCAGGATGCTATTCTGGTTTGCTTTTGGCCTTCTTGGTCGAGATCTTTTTGTTGCTGTCAGTGTGTCAATATTTATACAAGAAGTGTTTATATATATATATATAGAATGAACTTTTATGTCCAGGCGTTTGTGGCTCACAGGCTCCAAATGGTTTTGGATGTGGTCTTGGGGCACTGCAGTTGATATTATGTGCCTTCTACAGAATCCCACAAGCAAAGACGGTGGTTTTGCTGCCTGTTATGGGACCAATGTGACCTGTAGTATAACCGAATATGATGATTTGATTAAGGTGAGACTTCGAGAAACCTCTTCAAAGGACTGCTGCTACATTTTGTAGGTTTTGTCCTGGAGTTGGCCTGGACCATTCTGCCTTGTGAGATGTGACCCTAAAATTGTCCAGTGTTCTAAAATTCAACATGTGAGGTTGAATCCAGATTTTTTTTTAGATTTTTTTTTGTCATGTGACTTAAAATCTGACTAACGGTTCCAAACTCCGACTCACGACCCAAAATCTACATTGTTCGATATAGGTCTGAATCTTTATCTTAATACTGTCCGATTTGAAAAATGTATAACCTCTACATTGTTATCTTGGTACTGTGTGATTTGAAAGATTCCGAACCTGTACTCTAAATTTCTCTTCCAGCTAATAGACCTGTTTTTAGTATAACTTGAGCATAAATTATACATGAAAAAAGCTTAACACATGAACTGTAAAATTCAGTTGAGGTGCATCTTGTAGGAAATGTCATTCAGCTTCAGACATCCCCACTGTATCGACATTCCCATTGTCCATCAGAATTTGCTCTACAAGTTTATTGATCCCACTGTCATTAACCTACATGGATACAAAATTTAATGCAAGCCATAGTTAGATAAAATGATACACAAGAAAAACAATACAAAATTGAAGGTATACCTTCACTCCAATCGCAATGGCTGTCTTCATTTTCACAAGTTCACCCAATCTTAAAGAACCACCTTTCTTATCTCTGACGAAGATAAGAGGAACCTTCCTTGAATATGCCAAGCTTGGAATATGTTTTGTTAACCACCGAGGATTGCAATCAGCAGCTAGAATTACAGCCTACATAGAAATGTATTTTCTTGCTCAAAATGTGTGTGTGTCTCAAGTAAATCTTGCAAACATTCTTAAAACGATAGTTGAGGTGAGTAATGCAATTGAGTTTACCTGAAGCCGAACCGAGGAGCCTTTCTTTTCACAACTGTCCAGAGCAGGCTGTGGAGAAGTACTTCCCGACTCAGAGATTGGCTTCATTCGCTCCAGTGTCCGGGTTACATCATTGACTCCAATTGAAAATTGTTGCTTAATCCATATTTTTTCAGGCAACACTCCTGCAGAGAGCTTTGCTGCCTCTATCTCCCTGTTACATATAACAGTTTCTTTGAGTCCCCGCATCAAACATGTAATACGCAGAAATTAAAATGACAACTCTGCAATGTAGATTTTGGTTACCTATTGAGGGATTTGAGCAGAGGAATGAGACGTTCTCCTTCATAGCAATTCAGCCTTAAACCCCAGAAAAACCCAGACATCAAATTATTAGATATTGAAAGACAAAATTGAACACTAAAGAAATCTAAATCAAAACCCAATCTTTAATTTGGTTCAACGAGCTTACTGTTGTTGTTGTTGCTGCTGCTGTTGAGTGGAGATAGCCACGGGGGTTACATCATTACTTTTCGGTTTCTTATTTCTTTTCCTCATATCGTCTAAGTAGCTCGAAAATCTCAGAGCTCAAATTGAGGGGCAAGAGGGAAACAAAGGCCGAGGGACAAAATTTTAGTTATTTCAGCGTGGAGACAACATAACCAGGCTAGAGTTTATGGGACGGGCCGGATGGCAGTCACAGTTGGGGCACTTGGTCGACTGCTTATGCTGCCTCCGCTGCTGCTCAGGTCACTAGCATCTTGGCTGTACTATTCAGCTGGGCCTTGCCGGTACTAAACATGTAAACTGCTTGTTGACTGACACTGGCAAGCAAGTGCTCTCGCCAGTATATGAATTAGTCTGGCCTGGTAATGAATGAACGCCTTGTTAATGCAAATTACATGAATGCACCAAATTTCATTTTGCTGGGGATGCTAAGGATGACCCTAACTGATAAAATTCATGAACCATTGAAGGAAAAGAAACTGTAGTAATCAGACATCTAGAATCATGGAAATGAAGGAATCACAAATGTACTTCCAAATTTTGCTTTCTACAAAGACGAAACAAAGAGCTGAAGGTAAAGATTAAATATAAATAAGTTATACATACAAGAACCCCAGATAACAATTCTTTCTCAGAGGCTGAGAAACAAAAAACAACTACTCTTATCAATTCGAGTTTATTGCTGCTGCGTTCTACCCAGGAGATGCCTCGTCTCCGTCTTTCTTCAAAACAGAATTAAGAACCTGCCTTGAGATGTATGTATCGAGTTCCTGTGACACCCCCGTTAGTTTCAGATCAAAGTTGTTTCGATACTTTTGTTTTGGTGAAGGAACTACACCAGAAAATATTGTTGGGGAACCTGAACACCGCCTTCTTGGACTTGAAAACAACCCTGGAGATCCTGGGAACCACCCTTTAGTAACGAGAGGTGTTATTCCTGAATCTGTACTGTCTATGTTCTTCTTCTCTGGGTTCATCATTAAGGGGCCACTTTTCATTTCCAGTGGTAGTGGCTTTAATGACTCGAGCTCTTTCGTAGACGTCTGTTTCATGATCCTTTCTCTGGTCTTCTCTGCTGCTAATAGAGCTTTTTCACTGCTCATCTTTATCAGTTTCCATGGGTCAATGTTTGCTCGGAAGCCAGGCTTCTTGTTTAGTGCTGATGGATTGGGTTCTCCGTCAATTCTGATGGATAATCTTGCAGGGGTTTGAATGGTAGTTTTGTGTCCATCGCATACAAATCGGGATATAAATGTGGGCTTTTCTGGCGAATCAAAGTCGGAACAATCATCAGAAGAAAATCCTGAATCACTGAATGGGTCTATAGATTCATTCGCTTCCTTCATTGCCAAAATGTAATCGTATGTTCTCATACCCTGCAGCAAATAATTGGAGCTAAATCTTAAGATAGAACTATAAGAGAGTCCTGACAAAAGATAGAGAAATAAAAACTCAAAAGGTGCTACCAAATAGTATTGCCCTCATGCTACATGTGCGATACGAATATTCATGAACTTAGAAATGAAACCAGCAAGTCAGGGAAATGTATCTACCTTTCGAATGAGAACCACATGAAAGAAGAAAAGCTGCCCTAAAGCGGCAGAACCATATGCAGTCAGCAGAACCAAGAACACCTGCGGGCACAGTGTCATTCACTTATTAGCAATGAAATTAGTTACTGAAATTTCTTATTCAGAATACTTTCACATCCTAAGTGATGTAAAGGAATTTTAATTGTATAACAAAGGAATAATCAGAAACCATTACCGATATTGCTGCAAGAACTCCTCTTGGGAATTCTAGGTACAGTCTCTTCTCTAGCTCCGCCTCTATGCCTTTTTTATCTGTAAAACACCTTACAAAAATTGCAATGGCAGTTCCTCCTTCGATAATAAGCTGCGTTTGGTAGAAAAGAACAACATTAGGAACCGAAAATCTCTTTTGAACTGCAAGATGTGAGAGAATGATATAGCCACTAACCATCAACAAGACGAAAACCATTAGAAGAAAGAATGTGGTGTAGTTCTTCTTTCCAACACAATTGTTCAACCACTGCAATTATCAAAGACAATCAGAGGCGAAATTCAAGTGGTTATATTTAATCCCATCAGCAATTAAGTGAAGGAAATATTTTATAAAAGAGAAAGCCTAAGATTCTCACTCTGCAATGGTGATCAAATCCTTCAACACAGCGGTTGCAAGTCCTGCAATGCTTGCTGGTTTTCTTAACCTGTGAATAAAAAATAGTTCAACCTCACCCATTAAGTTTCACGACAACCCATGAATTTTCACTATTTCTCATTTCTTCCTAATACCAACTACAATCCTGCTATTCAAATTGACAATATACTACAAGATAAGTTTGCATAACTAACCTCAAAATCACAGTAAGAGCAAAATGTGATGTCATCGTCTTTCAGATCAGGTGTCAATGCATCATCTTTAATAACAAGTAGGAATGGCAGTAAGGGTTCAATCTGAACATTGGTACTCAAGGGATCCAGATATTTCCTTCTTATACAATGCTTCAGTATCTTCCTCTCCAGTCTCCGAAAAAACCTCATTAAAATCTGACTAAATAAGTAACCATAATTAAGTTTTGCGAACCCTCTTGTTTTCACTTTTCTTTTCTTCTTAAAACTAGTTTTATCAGTCGGGTCTATTGCAGTACACCTTACAAAGAAATAAATAACCGAAACCACCTGAAAATACAACACAATTTGATAGTAAATCGGTGCCCAAGTTAGCTAAATAGAGAAAACAAAATGTGGAAGACCAATATAAAGAGTTTGCAATTATGATACATACCACAACAGAGAAAACACTAGTTATCGTGATCTCAAGAATCTTATTTCCAAGAAAAAGCCCCAAGAATGCGTAAAATGCGACAACTAGAAAACTGAAAATCGCAATTCCCACAATCTACAATATTTCCAATAAAACAAAATTTGTGATTAGTTCCAACACAAGGCGAAAGATAAATGGGTTAGAGAATTTGAGATACTGTTGCATATGATATAAAGTTATGGTATTGCGATTCATTTCACTTTTAAAAAGTGATGCAATGCTACGAGGCGTACACCACAGCAACAACTACCTCCAGCATCACCACTACCACAACGACCACAACCACCTCCAGCAACAGCACAAACACCTCAGCGACACCACTACAGCAAGCACCTCAAATACAACCACCACCAACAACACAACCACAACTTCCATTTCCATTCCATTTTCACATAGAGTTAGGTTGCAGACAGGGGAGTTAAGACCATTCTGGGGTGGGGAGCCCCACCCCACACACACGCACATAATGATGATCAGTGGTGATCCTAAACCTCGGATATGCAAGTGTGATTTCAAAGTTATTGGGGCAATTGCCCTCTTTTTAGAACCCCCTTTAACGTTCAATTAGGTATCAGCTAATGGGGGTCTCAATCTCAATTACAAATAATTAAGTGAATAAAGTTTTCATATTCCAAATACAGAACATAGATTCAACAAAATGGTTTTACAAATTCAAATCACATTTATTTCCACATATAGAGACCAGACAGATCTCATCAAATCAAATGGTGTTATTAAAAAAACTGGAACTGTAAAGAAATTATTGGATCTTGGGTTAATGGGTTTTACCTGTAATGGATGAAGAGGACGTTGCCATCCATGTCGTCTCATGTTTCTAATTTTTGCAGCAAAACTACAGCTTTGATCATACATTTCTTCCGTTTTATTTTCTTCCTTTTTAAGCTGTTTTTTGAGTTGATTTCTTCTCTATTAATGCAGATCCATCAAATTAAATAAATATGAAAGTGGTTGCCGGTACGGTTTTTGGGTTCATTTGGTGTTTCAGTAAGAATGGTGTTTCAGCAAGAATAAGATAAGACACACTGTTTTTGCTGCTCAGGAAGGAGAAGAGGAATTTTTAACGGTCTCATTTCTTAGGATTCCAATTTCGAAATTTGAAATTGAAAGAGAGAGAGAGGGGCGGAAGGGTCGGATCCAGTGCCGCGCGCAGCTGTGTAGAAAAGTGTAGTCTACAATCTAAGTTGAAATTGAAAATTAGAGATGATCATGGTCTTGTAGGCCCACATCTTTCAAAGTAGGTCAAACTTTGGACTACACTAATTAAGCGCTCAATTCAAAAGGGTGGATGGCTATCCTTTTATTAGTATACTCATCCATCCTTTGTTGTGACTAGTAGAGTAAGATTTTTTTTTTTTTAATCAATCTTATAAGTTTCGTTCATAATAAGATAGAGATTATATGGACTTCAAGAACATCAAAATCAACGACCGGAATACAACTAAAAGGAACGAACAAAAAGTAATTTGTGAAGAGAAGTAACGAACTACCAACTCTTATGATTTATTTCGTTAAATTCCGGAATTTTCGGAACGGGTCAAAAACATTACTTGGGGTGTTTCCCGAGTTATGTGGTTTCCTGGTTGAGTTGTTTATCTAATTTAGGTATAAAACTAACCTAGGAAGTTGTTGGGGGGACAAGTTTGTGTGATCTATAAAAGGACCCGTAGGGTTATAGTTATAGACATTTTCTTCTTAGAGAGCTAATAAGCGTTTGTTTTTAAGAGAAGAAAAAGGTAGCTAGGGTTCTTATTGTGGGAGAACTTTGAGTGACTAGTTCTTGTGAGGTAAACATTGTTGTAAGAGTTTTTCAAAGAATTAGTGAAGTCTTTTATTTGTCAAATTATTTCTTGTTTCTTCTTAGTTATCTATATTATGTTTAATCGTTAGAACATCTTACTCGAGACGAACAAGTAATAGTGTTTCTCTCTTAAGGGTAAACTCTTCACTGAATTCTACACCAATAAGAGTACCAAACAATCCAAAGATTGAAAGAATGGTTTTTGGATTATAATCCAACCATTTTGGTAACATTTTTTCTTCTTGAAAAAGAGATCTGTTCATAAAATTACGAGAGTAATATGCCCAAAGTCTTGAATCTTGATCACCATACTTGAAACTTTCATCCAAAATCTCCATTAAAATCACAAAGAAACGCCATGAGAGTGCATAGAGAATCTCCACAAAGGAGAAGACATAAACAAAAAAGGGAAAAAAAAAACCACAAGAACACCATAAATTTCCTAAAAAGAATGGAGATTGAAGCAAAAACTAAAACAAATCTAACCTAAACCATTACTTATCTAAGAAAACAAGAAAGATCTAGCCCGGAATGGACTAGATCTAAGCAGTAAGCTTTAATGGTGGTGGGAGGTTTTTTGGGTTTCGATAAGGAGCTAGAGAGGAGAGAGAAGAGAGAGAGAAAATGAGTCGTGGAGTAATATTTTCAATTGGCAGAAATTATAATTACTTAACCAAAATAGAGACTTTGGAGCGAGTAAGAATATAGATATCTTGATGGAAGAGTGGAGAAATAAGAGGATTTTTTTTTTTTTGTGTGTCTTTGGATGGAGAAGAGAATGATAATAGTGGACAATAAGAGGAGTAGTGGCATGCCAGATTACAAGCAAGGCAAGAATTCTGCAGTTTGATCCTTGTCAAGGGAGAGAAATGGATAGAGTTAAAGTTACACATATGTAACAACAAGATGACAATACAATATATTTGCATGAATTGGCTAGACATAGAAGAAGAATAAGAAGTGATCACACTAGAGCTATCAGGTGAGAAGAGAAATGGCAATCGATGACAAAGAGATTAAGGAAGGCGTAGGTGAATATTTTCCCAAAAAACAAGCTGCAAGAACAATTTTCTTAAAATTTCTCAAGATGCGAACAAATGGTTAGAGTGTGAGATTTCAAGGTGCTTAGTTGCTATGAATAAGATTTGGACAAGCTAAGACACCAGGGCCAGATGAGTTCTCAATTAGTTTTTATGTTCTCTCAGGACATTATTAAGGATGATCTAATGATGGTGTTTTAAGAGTCGCAAAAGAGTATATATATATATATTTTTGGATTTGAGGTTAATAAATACTTTCTATATTCTTAATTCTTTTTTTTTTTTGAATGAAAAGAGGAGACTGATCTTATTCCTGGACTTTTTAAGATAATATCAAAAGTATCAGCTGAAAGATTCAAAGCCATACTACATAATATTACTTCACATCAACAAACTTATTTCATAGGAAAAAAAAAATATAGGTTTTGGATGGCGAATTAGTTACGAATGAGCTTATAGATTTTAGACTAAGAAGTTGTCAACCCCGTTTACTTTGGATAAGTTAGGTTAGATGTTTTTTTAAATTTGTGAGGTTTTCCATAACAAAAACTAGAATTTATAAGAAAGTATAGGATCAGGGATAAATAGGTTTTACTTGTAATATGATCTTTCCTTGAATATCAAAGGAATATACTTGAACACTAAGATATGAGTTTAGCACATGTTCAAATCACTATGACGATACTTATGAACATTCTCAAGTTAACTTGTGTATATATCAAAGTTTGTAGAAACGCGATGACAACAAACATGTCAAAAAGGTAAATATAAGAAGTTAAACATTGTCAGGATCGGTCCTAGGATCTATCCTCGCCACAACGAATCGGTCCTAAATTCAATTTCGAGTATGAGACAAGTTTCGCAATTCTATTACCTTAAATATTATTATGAAATTGCTTGCAAACATGATTCCAAGGTATGAATTCACTTCTGAAATCAACACACTAAATTATAATGCATTACCAATTAGTGCAATGTCGAGAACACAAAGTTCATATATAAACTATACTTCGTAACTCCATATATTCAAGTTGTAGAAACAACTAGTATATCATTCCTTAATGATACTTTGGTCTTAATATAAGGACAAAGTCACTATTACTAAAGTAATTGTAAAAAAACTTGACTTCGTATATTATGTTTCAATGAATATATATTTGAAAGCACAAAATATAGAAATGGAACAAGTCAAGTTTGTAGTTACTAACTTCGAACAGAACTATGATGTCATTTTTGTCTTCCATACGTGTTCATGTCTTTGTCAGTAACCATATTAAGTCTCAACATTTCTATGTTCCTAATCTAACCTAATGAAGTTAACTTTAGTAATCAAATTGAGCGACTCCGAATTTTGAAACTAAACCTGATAACCAAACTTGACATACACTTTGTGGGTTCAACCAAGCAAAGTTCTAATGCTTGTGATTCTTATAGCACACTTGATTCTTTGGGATCAAAAAATTTGTTTATTTTGATAAGCATAAGACTTCTGGAAGGATCGAACAAGTTGTTTAGTTGCATTAAGTTGCTTGGATAGAGCTTGTTCACTTAGATTGATAATTTTCATAATCATTATCTTGGTTTGATCTTTGACCAAATGAGCTTATATTAATTTTACTAAAGATTATTTACTTTACTCTGATCAAAAGATTGATTTGGGAGGTTAATAAGTAAGTTGGTTACTGAAAGAAATTTAGTCATTGATGTTTGAAGTTATGATCCAACAGATTTGAGAGCGCAATTCTTCACAATGGTGAATCAACTCAAGATAGTGGACTCTGTCTTGGGATTCACATGCACAAACACGATTGGTTGAAGACTCGTACTAAAGGAACTGAGTAAAGAAAGAGTGTTTACTTGACTCAACATATGAAGTTGTGGTAGACAATTTGTACAACAGTTAATTCTTGTAGTATTCAAAACTGTTCCAAGTCCCGTGGTTTTTCTGCCAGCCAGTTATTCTCGTCAATTTTTGTGTGTGTGTCTGTGCGATTTACATTAGTTTCGTATTATATTATTTATGTTTATAATTGAAGTAAGTATACTTGTGCGTTAAACAACTTGGTAACAATCCCATATATAGTTGGTTTTAGATTCGAACTCTGACTATTTACCAATTACACCTTGTTAAAATAATTTTTCGGTCCTTATTGTTTCAGTAAGGTTATACAAGATGTTTTTGTATGGGTTGATATCGAAAAAATTATGGTGGACTAAAATTATTTTATCGTTTAAGTCTTGATCTTTATAGTATTATCCCTTGCATAGTCTTTGTTAGACAAAAAAAAAAAAAAGATTACATGTAAAACGGTATGTTGAGGTTAATCACACATCACTTGGATTTTTTTTTTTGAGTTTCTGGAATTAGTCCCTCGCTATAATTGGCGTGTCACATGAACTCTTATAGTAATCAAGTTACATTGATCAGTTACAACGAAAAATAAAATAAAAATCCCTATCTAAATAACTGAGCTTATGATGAAATAGAGACATGAGTAGGTTTGAATAATCGATCATAAAGTTTTTCTACAAACGTTCAACACATTTGGAGTTTAGAAAACATCGGAGTTTAGAATTGAATGCATTGTTCAATTTAATAAATTTTCAAAGGTGATGAGATGCGGAAGCTTAATTTAAAACTTTTTTTTTGAAGCAGTATTACTGTTAAGAAGAGTCGTTATATCTTTCCTGCCTAGATTTGGTCATTTTCCACCGAATCTTAGAAAGAATTTCTTTTATTTTTTGAATTTAGTATAGTTAATTGAATAAGATATTTTATTTTGTTTTCAATATATTTCTTTGTCGTTTTGGGGCAATTTTTCTTCTTTCTTATGGGACGATCTCTTAAAACTATGATAGTTGTTGGTTCTTGGCTTTTTTAATCTCGATTCAAAAACATCGATAATTCAACACGACACCGCTTTGAATCCATACCCAATCGAATTTGGGCATTCGAGTTCGATTGGGTTTGCAAGAGTACGGGCAAAATACTCATTTATTTTATGAGTATCTCTTATCAAAGAACGCAATCCAATTAAATGGCACGAGTTAATTCCCGTTTACGCCAATCATTCATCCCTTGTACATATATAAAAATTGGGTATTTTTGCGGTTTATCGCTCTTTCTCTTCGCGGTATACTTGTAATATACTATATTAAGTTGTATTAGGGCTTTGTTTGTTTGTTTTTTTTTATTTTTTTTGTATTTTGATGTTTTTGTTATTCTTGTAAGCTAACATATAATCACTATTTTGAATTAAAAGAATTGATATATATCGATTGTCGAAAAAGCAAAAAAGTTGGAACAAATCACAATAGATAATTAAATAGATAAATAATCAAGCAATTTAATTTTTTTCTACCCTTCAACATGGAAATTGCGAGAATATAAGAGGCATTTAGTTGAATCTCTAGAACTAGACACAATTAAGATTCAAAGAAGAGAAAACTCATTCTTCTACAATTTCCAAAACCACACTAAACTATGTCCCTTAGATTCTAAGTTGACTCTTGAAAAGACGAGGGTACCCAAATATACCTCAATCTAAAACTTTTCCACCTATAAGTCCTTTCTCCAAAAGTGATTGTCTATAGACCAAATCGAGACAATACAACTAATCGGTTCACACTTCGTGTGATCGTCTATGGATACGAGATCGAGACAATACAACAAAGAAGTATGTTTACTTGATAAATGGTTTGGACTTAACCAAACACAATAGGATCACTATCAAGTAAATAGGAATTAACGTTTGTGTAATTTACTTTAAATTATAATAACAACAATTATAATTGCGGAAAATAAAAATAAATGACATAGTAAGATTTTGTTAACGAGGAAACCTCAAATGCAGAAAAACCCCGGGACCTTGTCCAGAATTGAATACTCTTAGGATTAAGCCGCTATACAAAATCAAACCAACTTTGTATAGTTGAGACCAAGCAACTAAACCTATAGTTCACCTAGTTCCGTCTGTATTCCCACGCCTCCAACTTGTAATAAGTCACGTACTTGGAACAATTCCTTTGGTTCATATTCCAAGCAGTAAAGGAACAACAAATCTGTTTGGTAACAACTCTTTTCAACCTAGTGATGTGAGTTCGGCAAAAGGCTCTTCCGTTTATCCCAACAAACTCCTTTGTCAGGTCCTTAGATCTATCTAATAACAACTACCAAAGTAATTGTCAAGATTTTGCAATCAATATTTTGACTCACAAAGAATTGTATTGATGCCGATCTACTCAACTAATCAATCCAATCTCCACAAGGATAAACCGATTATAGTTGGATCCTCTTTAACCAAAACAAGTATTGTGCACACCAAAGATTATGAACCCAAATCAGAATTCTTCTTCGTCTTCAAATCTTATTAGATCTTCAATAAACACCCACACAATCAACTTGAATCTCTTGTGATCAGTCACGCACAGAACGGAGTTTGTTAATATTGGATTATCACAAGACGTCTTTAGATCTACAAACAGTCTAAAGATCCCCGTCGAAACTTCGATCTAGTTTGAGTGAATCTTATATCAGAAGAGAAGATTCTCAAGCATAAACAAACTAGGTGCAATCAAAGTTCAACAACCATTAGTCAATCAAATCAATCGAAAAATACTAATAAACCGCAATTATCTAGTTTCCCACCAACGGTACTAATAGAGATTCTCAATCCTAAAGAAGTCTTTAAACCGAGAGGCCGTAAGAGATTTCGCCTAATTAGGTTACTTTCCTCTCTGAATAGGCGGATCCACCAGTCACAACACAACTAGGTAGTTTTGGTGGCTCTGAGGATTAGTTTTATCGAAATGCAAACTTTGATATTTATAGACCAAGGAAGTTCGGACACCAATGAATTTCCAAAACCGAAAATATTCTCAAGTAATGCAATATATTTCCAAATTCGGTTCCCATAATTCCTGGAAATGCTTTGTACATTGACCGAAAATCTCTTAGAAAATCTCCAACTAGTAAATGCACATTACTAATTTTCATTTTCCAAAAATAAAATTAAAAACCTTAATTAAAAGATTCTCAACTTATTTTTCGATCCAGGATTTTCCTTTAGCTATTAAGGAATATCTTTGAACAATAAAAGATAAGCTTTACTGCACATGTTCAAAGTATGTCGACATCTTAACTTAGTAAATCATCTTTCATATTTACTATCTTGGAATCGATTTTCCACACTTCCAAACAAGTTTAGAATTGGTTCATCTGAATTCCAAGAACTATGTGATTGATCAACAACACTCAATCACCAAACATGACTTTCACGGTTCTACCAAAACAAGTTTCGGTTCTACCTCCATGTGGGTTATGGAATTAGTCACACTAGCTTTCCAAAATTTGGTTGACTAGGTACTAGGATCGTTTCCCACATATATATGGTATCTAACTTGTATTTGTTGCACATGTCCATAGGATCGGTTCCCAATATCTAAAAACGTGTTGCAAATGTTCATAGGATCGGTTCCCAATATCTAGAAACGTGTTGCACCTCTTACAAGGATCGATTCCCCTCTTGTGATCGGTTGCACCTCTTACTAGGATCGGTTCCCCTTTGCTTAGAGTTGGTCTTACGAATAACACTAAATCGATCATACCATCTCAGGTGATTACTTAAGATCGGTTTCACTAATAAAAGTCATACCAATACAAAAGTCAGGCCTTGTGAATAGTTTTACCAAGAACATAAACAAGTCATGAGCGGTTGTACTAATCACACATATTGGTAGTTCAAAAGGTATGCAATGAATAACAATACCAATAAGCCTAACGATTTCCCTTTCGATTCACAAAACAAGTTCATGAATTTACTTCCTTTAAACGAATGTAAAACATTGTTTCCTAGGATGAAATCTTCACCTCATACCCATACATAATCACAATAGCATTCAAACGATTATGTCGATGTCTTATATACGAAGTTCAAAAGATAAGCGTTATACTTCGTATTGTATTCCTTAATACTATGTCTAACTAGAGTATAATCATTCATGTTTCACAGTTATGTTTTCAATATGTACGACTTGAAAGATACGTTAGGGAATGAAACAGTTCAAGTAAAATATTACTAACCTCAAGTGGAAGGATGAAGTTGTTGTTGTAGCTCCTTACTTCTTCACTTCTTCAAGTCTTTGTAATACTTGTAATGTCTCATATCCTAATACTTTCAAGCTAAGCTATACGAAGTTGACTCTAGTACATAATCAAGCAACTCTTTAAACGAGTTTTGGTTCACTAAAATATGACAAACAACCATGACACACCAACGCTTGGTGGGTTCAACCGAGCTATGCTCTAACAAAATTGATTTTTTTCAAATTCTCTTCTAAATCCTTGACCTTTTTAAGAGTCGTACTAAGATCAGTCTCCAATTGTTTTTCTCACGTGAAAAATGCCTTTTCTCTGACATTAAAACATTCTCGTTGAGAGACATAACTTGCTTCGGTTTTTGCAAGTCTTTCTTTCAACACAAGGAAATTTTGACGAAGATTATCACATTCAGAATTCTTTGAACATATATCTTTGTTACGATATTTAAGAGTAGCTTGTAATAAGATATATCCAGAATCATATCCCTTACAGAGATTTCTCAATTTTCTGTTTTCAACGCAGAGAGGAGTTAAAAATTCAGTCAAGCAGGATGTTGACTTATTTTTCTTTAGGAGATGATCAAAGGGAATGATGTACTGAGAGACTTCTTCTTCGACATTTTGTCCTTCTTCTGAATCACTTTCATCATAAAGTTCATTTAACTGTTCATCCAGACGGGCTTCCCAGTTAAGTGTGAATTTAGAAGAAGACGTCGAAGTAGAATTCTTAGTGGAACCAGGATAATTGACCAAGTTGGAATGTCCATGAGCTATTGGCGTGTGATTGGAGATATTCTCATCCATATCAGATCGCTACAAACACAGACTTATAAGGTCTTTAATGTGTTTGCCTTCTTTGATACCAATTGAAAATGCGGGGTCTAACAACCACACCCAACAATTCATTTGGCAATCTTAGAGGACTTACTCCAATACACTTTCTAGAGAATCAACTAGATAGTCAGACTCAATCTAGAGTAAAGTATATCAAAGAGTTTAATATCTCTAACTCTTAATTCAATCCGCAATCAGCAAATAGAAATCTGCAAGCCCGGTTGAATATAAGAGGAATAACTTGAACGGCACCAAATACCAATGTTTAAGTGTCAATCAATGTAAATCAACAACCAAAGTTTGGATATTCTAATTGATTGAACTTAACGCACAACCTGTGATATTTCAATTATATAACAAAATATAACGCGGAAAAGAAATAACACAGACACTAGAATTTTATTAACGAGGAAACAGAAAATGCAGAAAAACCTCGGGACCTAGTCCAGATTGAACACCACACCGTATTAAGCCGCTACAGACTCTAGCCTACTACCAATTAACTTCGGAATGGACTGTAGTTCAACCCTCATCAATCTCACACTGATTCAAGGAACAGTTGCGTTCCTTACGTCTCTAATCTCATCAGGATACTACGCACTTGATTCCCTTAGCTGATCTCATCCACAACCAAGAGTTGCTATGACCCAAAGTCGAAGACTTGATAAACAAATATGTCTCACACAGAAAAGTCTATAGGATTGAATAAATCTGTCTCCCACAGAAATACCCAAGAGTTTTTGTTCCATCTTTTGATAAATCAAGGTGAACAGGAACCAATTGATAAACCGGACTTATATTCCCAAAGAACAGCCTAGTATTATCAATCACCTCACAATAATCTTAATCGACTAGCGAAACAAGATATTGTGGAATCACAAACGATAAGACGAAGATGTTTGTGATTAATTTTATCTTGCATATCGGAGAAATTAATCTCGAGTCAATTATTTCAATTGTACTCAATACGATAGAATCGGGCAAGATCAGAACACACAACTATAAGAGAATAGTTGGGTCTGGCTTCACAATCCCAATGAAGTCTTTGAAGTCGTTAACCTACAGGGTCTCGATAGAAACCTAAGGTTAAAGGATAATCGACTCTAGTTATGCAACTAGTAACACACATGAGGTGTGGGCATTAGGTTTCCCAGTTGCTAGAGTTCTCCTTTATATAGTTTTCAAATCAGGGTTTGCAATCCAAGTTACCTTGGTAACAAAGCATTCAATATTCACCATTAGATGAAAAACCTGATTTAACCAAGCTAATATCTTTCAACCGTTAGATCGAACTTAGCTTGTTACACACAAATGAAATGTACCCTCATTTAGGTTTATGTAACCGTACCTAAACGTGTACACCATGTTGGTTCACAAATAGTAAACCGAGGTTAGCCATATGATTACTCTCATATTAAACCTTATTCATCTTAACCATAACTAATTCAAATGACTCAAATGAAACTAGTTAAAGAGCCGTTCCATTGCTATATTCTCATAGAATTATACAAGAACACAATTGAAGCAAAATCGATTTTATTCACTCGAATCAATACATGAACATTGTAGCCACGATTTGTAAAGATTGCATTCCTTATTTTATAAATGTTTAGGTTCATGTACACAACCAATTTTAGAAAGTAACCACATAAGTATGCGTACTTAAGTAACCTAATTTGAGTTTGTTTTGGTTTGTTTTGGTTTTCCAAATGCGTCGTGTACGCATACTTTGGTAACTCGTTTGAGTTGGTTTTGATTTCCAAACTCAGTAGAAATTCACGGACGTGAACTTCCACCAGTATGCGTACATGCACGCATACTTAGCCAGTTTCCATCAACCATTTAGTACACACACAAGTATGTATACATTTGGTTCTCGGTTTTGAACTTATACACAAATGTGCGAACACACTATATGCTTATATACAAAGATGGTTACATGATTCTAAGCTCTTTATTTCAATCATTGAAACATTCTTAGAGGATGACAATAGCCGTTTTCACACACTATTAGCATCAAAGCAATTTTCAAGATATTGAAATAATCATTATCGAAACATTCCAAGTCTACACCAAATGATTGTATCACACAAACCATGTAAGATGTTACTCGGAAATTTTCACATGATATAAGATGAACTTGGTCGAAGCGAAAGCTTGTCAACATATATTTCGAGAAATATGTAAGTGAGATAAACTCAGCTCGAAATCTCAAATGTGTATATAGAAAACTATATCGTAATACGACTTATATCTGAATATAGGAGATAAAGTAGAAATTGACTTTCCAAGTGATAGATGAGTTTAAGTCTCCACATACCTTTTTCGATGAAGTTCCACAAGCTCCCCTTAGTAGTTCTTCGTCTTCAAATGATGAACGTCGTGAAAACTAAGCTCAACTACACAATCTATGTCCTAGTCTGAGACATCTATAAATAGGCTAGAAATCAAGACTTATAGTTTTGATCACTAACATTGACAAACATGCTTGAGATAGCAACGCATGCGAGTTTGACCGAGCAGTGCTCTAACACATGTCTCAACTATTAGCGTAGTAGTGATACCTAAAGCTTGTTCCCTACATATGAAACCTACACCTCCAACTCCATGGTGTCCTCTTGGCGCCTCATCTTGTTGATCTTAATCCATTTTAGATTAGGGGAGACCCAACCTACCAAGGTCGATGATTGTTGTTGATCACTGTCGTATGTGTCAAAAATAAATTTATTTTCTCACTACTCAAAATATTATAGCAAGGGCAAGAAACGATCGTTCCCACAGAGGGGCGTTTGTTGTTAAACAATTTTGGATTTTTTTTTTATGAAGGCAATAAAAGAGCAAAGTAAATATTAGAGAGTAATCAATAGTTGAGAATATTGGTCAAGGAGTTCATCTTCAATCTTAATAAGTGCTTTCATACATGATTAGAATTAAAATTTAATCTCTTTATCATCAAGAGCCCTAGACTATCAAGTGAGCAAGATAATCCGTTAATTTCCTAAGTTCATCAACACACACATTAGAGCTGCGTATGTGAATTCTACCTAAAGAATAACCTAACGCCTTGCGCTAATTAAGATCAATTCTTAGGAGCATTAAGTTTCAGAAATAGGCTAATCAATGCAATTGTCATACATTGCGCATGACAATTCGGACAAAGGTCAAACTCTACATATGCTTACAAGAGTGTATCACTACAAACCGTAATCATATCGTGCTACTTGTATTTAGGGTTATCGCTCGATGATGAACCCTAAAATAGCTATGGACAAGAATGCAAGTTCAATTAATTGGCCACTTAACTAAACAAACGTCTAAATCCTATTACAATACGTCAATCATGTGATTATGAAAAAATAGTAGAGATTTGAACAATAATCAAGAGAGAAAACTAATTCATAACTCAAGCACAAGTTGTAGATATATGACTACATCCTTAACCAATAATATTAATTTAGCTACTCATAGCTATGGAGTTCATCATCATAATATTCAAATAAAGAAAATGAAACATAAAGCAAACCCCTGGTATCCTGCTCTCTCTAAAAGCTCCAACTAGAATTCTTGATCCCAAAAGTTGTAGAAAATATTTCTTTATATCTCTTCTTAGGCCAAGCCTTCAAAAGGTCCAATAGATAGAAGTCCTCCAAGCCCATGTGTGAGAAAAACCCATGTGAAAATCTTCCCCAAAAGTGGTCGCCGAAAAACTGGTGAAGGTACCGGAAGTTGGCCGAAGAATAGTTCAGGTGACCGGCAAAGTCAAACCTGCCACCGGTCAAACGAGTCGGAAACTGAGTCAACTCGGTCAAAGTCAAGAGTCAGAAAGAGTGAAGAGGATTCAAGGATAAGTCAACTACCTGACTTGGCTGAATGATCTGAACTGCAATGGCCTAGGCTACTTGCACTGTCTGTGACCAATGTTGTGCAATGATTGCGCTTCACCAGTGCAATCCAGCCATTATGGTTGTTCCATCACTCCATAACTGCAACTTTAGCTCTCACTGCATACAACTGAAGTATTCTTGCACCTCAGTTTCATGATCAATCCCATCAAACAACACCAACCATTCATTCCTGCAATCACCGGCAAAGTCATTCCCTGTAATGCATTCTTCTCAACTCAATTCTCAACGATAGCCACTGCAACAGACCCTACTGCAGTAATATGCTAAACTATGTTTCTAAGAAATGACACACATATCTTTTACTTGTTTTGAAAATTAAGATACATATCATAAAGACAAAATGAAGAAGTGTCATCTAATTAGAGCTGAATTACCGTTCCGTACACTCATATCTACTTAACCGTGTTGCAGGTTATTTCAAATTGAGGAAAAAACCGCAGTCATATTGGACGAACGAGGTCAAATACCTGAAAAATAACATTTTCTTCCACGTGGATCTTTTGGGGTAAACTAAACAACGAGTACTATGCTATGGTTGGTACGACAATGATTAAAATTGGGTGCGATTTTAGAAGATGGCTAATATAATGTTTACGTAGTGATTGTGAACATACTTATTGAGTTGGTGGGGTGGGCTTACTATTTCAACACAAAATATGCGCATTGTAATTTCTCATTATGTAATAATTTTTTATCTTTGATGAGTATTTATTTTTAGGGTGCAGTATATTCATGAAAATGACTCAAATAAGCTTTTTTTTTTTTCTGATAATTGAGGTATATTTAATGTTACTAAGACATGGTACTTTTAATTAAATTTTTTTTACCATCAATTCATTAGTGATTTAGCAATTACATTCATCCACAATTTTAAAAATTGTGTGCTTGAGGGGCATCCGGGTATTTTTCATGTATCAATAGTTGTTGTTTGTGTTTCTATGATCATTTTCTCTAGGTTCATTTGATTTGATTATTTGTTTAATGAATTTTCGAAATGATAATATCAGTTTTCATAATAATATTGATATACGGGGTGGAGGAGATAAGATATATCTGATTGGGTTAGCTCGAGAGTTTTCTGGTTTGATGGTAAGATTCCTACAATAACTAACGATCTAAATATTGTTACTTTGTATTAACTCCATGGCAACATGACTTATCAACATTTATTTCAATTAATGGAGATGAAAAAGATACTCGACGTATGGGCTCAAAAATAGCATGTTGGTTAGTCTACTTTGAACGTCGGATGATGTATTAAGTAAGCTCAAAATAAAATGGAATTTGAAACAACAAAGATGGGCAACAAGTGATGTGATCCATCCAACTATGAATATATATATATATATATATATAATGGAAAAAAATATTTGAAAAAAAACGGAATTACTAAAACAAATACAAATAAAATACGAAGAATGTTGAACATTTTCATAGTGTTAATTTTTGTTTGAAATTAGGATCAAATAAAGTGGAACACAATTTTTGTACGATCTAAAGAGCTAGGATGCAATTTCTTTCATTGTTTTTCATTCAAAATTTTCATGACATTGCAATTGTAATTCCCTATAGTGCATGCAATCATTTATAATAATTTACGGGTACTCATAAACTAAGTCAACGAAAAAAAGATTTAAGTATCTTACCTACAAATGCACCGATTTTTTACTCTCACCCTATAACAAGATAGGCTATATGAAGTGATTTTCGTGTAGCCATGATTTAAAACTCATGTTCTATAATAAAATTAGTGTTTTTTTTTTTACTCTGAATGAGAAGATTTGTTATTTCTAACCTTCCAGTTGTGCTAAAGAATTACAATGAAATGATTTATTTTTTATTATAATTATTATTTTTGCTAGCATAAATTGGATATTCCCAGAATCAAATAGGTAAAACACCATATTTGGGGATTTTTTAAAAACACTGAGACTAATCAAGATGTATATCATGAAAATACCGGTAAGGATTCCTTAAAAATAACGAGGCTAATCAAGATTTTTTTGATTCTAAAAGTTCCACTTATTTTTACCGATTTTACTTTTGTTTTTGTTTTTTTAGTAGGTAGTGGTTTCTCAGTTCAAGTTCAAACAAAATAGAATTAGGATTAGAGTTCTCATCAAATTATGCGTGCAGTTCAAAGGTTTGTTAGTTCGTACAAGATGAGAATTGAGTCTTTTGCTTTCTTTTTTTCTATTTATTTTGATGGGGTTTTGCGTGTTTTAGCTTGGGAGAATCAGGTTTTTCATCTAACTATGAATATTGAATGCTTTGTTACCAAGGTAACTTAGATTGCAAACCCTGATTTGAAAACTAAATAAAGGAGAACTCTAGCAACTGGGAAACCTAATCCCCACACCTCCTGTGTGTTACTAGTTGCATAACTAGAGTCGATTCTCCTTTAACCTTAGGTTTCTTCTCGAGACCCTGTAGGTTAACGACTTAAAGACTTCATTGGGATTGTGAAGCCAGACCCAACTATTATCTTGTAGTTGCGTGATCTGATCTTGATGTTTCTATCGTGTTGAGTACAATTGGAATAATTGACTCGAGATTTTATATCTCCGATAGGCAAGATAGAAAAGTAATCACAAACAACTTAGTCTCATCGTTTGTGATTCCACAATATCTTCTTTCACTAGTTGATTAAGATTATTGTGAGGTGATTGATAATTCTAGGTTGTTCTTCGGGAATATAAGTCTGCGTTATCGATTGGTTTCTGTTCACCTTGATTTATCAAAACACGGAACAAAAACTCTTGGGTATTTCTATGGGAGACATATTTATTCAATCCTATAGACTTTACTGTGTGAGACATATTTGTCTATCAAGTCTTCGACTTTGGGTCGTAACAACTCTTAGTTGTGGGTGAGATCAACTAAGGGAATCAAGTGCGTAGTATCTGCTTTGGGATCGAGAGACGTAAGGAGCGCAACCGTACCTTGAATCGGTATGAGATTGATTAGGGTTCAACTACATTCCAGTCCGAAGTTAATTGGTAGTAGGCTAGTGTCTGTAGCGACTTAATACAGTGTGGTGTTCAATCTGGA
Organism: Papaver armeniacum; assembly: GCA_023531295.1. Lineage (NCBI taxonomy): Eukaryota > Viridiplantae > Streptophyta > Magnoliopsida > Ranunculales > Papaveraceae > Papaver > Papaver armeniacum. Next base: position 74,463 of record JAJJWW010001215.1, on the reverse strand, counting down.
CTAGGTCCCGGGGTTTTTATGCCTTTGCGGTTTCCTCGTTAACAAAATTATGGTATCTATGTTATTTCTTTTCCGTATTATATTTTGTTATATAATTGAAATATCACAGGTTGTGCGTTAAGATCAATCAATTAGAATATCCAACCTTGGGTTGTTGATTTACATTGATTGACACTTGAACATTGGTCTTTGGTACCGTTCAAGTTACTCCTCTTATATTCAATCGGGCTCGCAGATTTCTATTTGTTGATTGCGGATTGAATTAATGGTTAGAGATATTAAACTCATTGATACACTTTATTCTAGATTGAGTCCGACTGTCTAGTTGATTCTCTAGAAAGTGCATTGGAGTAAGTCCTCTCAGATTGCCAAACGAATTGTTGGGTGTGGTTGTTAGACCCCGCATTTTAAATTGGTATCACAGCAGGCAAACACATTAAAGACCTTATAAGTCTGTGTTTGTAGCGATATGAGGATGAACGATATTGTTCTGATAAACGTATCGCCAGAAATGAAATTTCTGTTTCTATGAAGTCTATTAAAGAGAAAAATTTGTCAATCTCGAATATAGATGAACCTAGTGTTCCAAGGAAACAGATACACTTTGACAAGTGTTTCCGTGACTACCTTACTGACGAGTCTGACTCAGAAGTTGAAAGGAATACATCCAAAGAGAGTTCAACGATTCTAAAACTTTTTAAGATCCAAGATGATAATGTCAATCGTTTGAAACACAAAGTCAATATACTTGTTGGTATGGTAATCGAACGTGAATCTCGTTTGAAGATCCATCAAGAGGAAAATCTCAAAAAGGATACATTGAAAATTGAACTTAAGTAAACTCTCCGTTCAAGAGTGTTCAAATGAGTCCACCATACCAATTGCTTCTGATGTAACTGTAAATGAATCAGTTCTAGAAGCAAAAACGAAAACCCTTCATGTTGAAAGAGATGTGCATGTGTCTTCCTCTAATCTAGGAATGTTCACATCACACGGAAGGAAGAATTCTCCCAACAATGGTGTTAAGACTGTTCCGTCTAATCACTCTGGTGATCAGAAAGTGTGTCTCTTTTGTAATTCAAAAGGTATTGGTGAACAAAAGAGGAATTCTAGGTTGAACGACAATTCTATTATTCGTCTTCAACACACCTTAGATTTAATCCTCAAAGGTGTAACTGACATTCATATGTCTAAACCAATTGGTTTTAGTACTCACCCTGTGTACCCTACCAGGAAAGTCAGTTCAATGAGTTCCTCAAATGTTCAAATGCAAAACGGTCCTCCTAAACCATTTCGTCAAGAAGAACTCATGGATATTCTTCAATTAAGAAGGGAGATAATGTTGTTCATGATGTGAAAAAGGTACCAGAATAAGGAAGCAAAAATGAAGGTATGAAAGACAACTTAAAAAGGATGATTGAAGGATATAAATAAATTATCAACAGACTGTCTATTCCCCCTGGCCAAAATTCTTCAGGTAAGAATCAGCACTATGAGTCATATTTTGATGATAACAAATTTTATGATAACTTTTCACATCATAATGGTTTTCTTCCAAAGATTAGGAAGAAGAGGTTTAACCGGAAACGACGTTCATTTAATGTGCTGAAGGCTCATACTTGTGCTAATTAATCACAAGGTTGAAACCTCACTCTCAAGAAAAATCCTGGAAGAGTGAGATGTATTCGGGTATACTTGATGGCAAAATGTTTTCTAATTTTCCATGCTATTTTCTTATCGTTTTTAGCTAGATGTTCTTTCACAAACATTTTTGCATAAGTATTTGTATTTGGTTTTTTTTTTTTTTTTTTAAATGGGTTTATATGTCAAATTTGCTATGCTCTAAATTTTTCTCTTGTGAGAATAAAATTTATTCGAGTCAAGTCCTGTGAGATTTACTCTCCTAGCAAATATTGGTTAAACTTGTTTTTGCAATATTGTTGTTTTGATGTCTTCTTCTCTAAGGGTAAGGTTGTGCACGTGCGTGTACCTTCTTTTCATGGCACGGACTATACTTGGAAACCCTGAAATTCTGTTTCCTGAAGAAACCTATAAATATCAAACCTTTTGGAAGTGTACGCATACTCTTATTGTGTTATTGAAAGGATGGGGTCTTCTTCAAGTTCTTGGGATTTACAAGCCGATTCAATTGATGATTCGGTTTATATGGAGTTTGTTTTGAAGAAGAAAAGAACCCTTATTAAGCCTGACGAACTCGAATCTTGTGCCTCATGATATTATGCGTTTTCTCATCAAGATCGAGAAAATGCTGAGATGGTCTCTGCTGAAGTGGTTCATGGTTTTCTCACTGATCTTGGGAAGACTCAATTGAAGCTCGAGAACTCTGTAAAGGATCTTAACTTTTTACGAACTGAGTTGAAAAAGATTGATTTTGATCTTGTTCTCATGAAGTCACAGGTTAAAGATCTTCTCAATGAGGATATCTTCTCCGAAGATGCAGTTGATACAGTTAGTCACAAGTTTGAAGGTCTTGTAACCAGTGAAGCTTCCATACCGGAACTCTAATGTCACTTGTGACTGCCTCTTGTTCCTAGGGTTGTTTTTGATTTTGTCTAGTAAATCTTCTTTTAGAGAATTTATTTCTTGTTTTTAGAAGAATAACTAGGGTTTGGAATAGCCATTATTGTGAGTACACTTAGCTATGTCCAACGATTTTCATCTTTAATGTTTTTAGATTTATTTATTTAAATTCTAAGTTTTTTGGAAGATGATTTTTGCAATTTTAATCTTTATGATTTATATATTGCAAATTGTTATGGGATATGTTGTTTACATCTGTGAACCTGTGACTGTCCTATACTTGTTCAAAAGTTATCTTTATTATGTCGGTATGAAAGTATTGATAGAAGATAGAATGAACTTTTGACATTACAAAAGTTAAAGCCTTTTATGTCATTGTTTTGATGGAAGAAAGGATAAATCTTTTTTTTACAGGGATTAAGTCTATTATATGTCATTGTGCAAATAGTGATGGAAAATAGAATGAATCCTTGTTTATTCCGCAGTATTGGTCGATCTCCGATCCACATTTTTGTGCACATACTGTGTTGCTCCATAAGGTTCCTTATGTTTGAGCATGACCAAATAAATTGATCATTCTCTTGTGGTTAATTTAGTTGTTGTTCCGTAAGTTCTGTTATGTCGAGCGTGACCAATTGAATTGATCACGATGTGGTTAATTTGGTTGTGTATTCCAATTAAATTAATTTTGGGTTTTCTTGTGATTAATTTGGTTGTATTTTTCGATTGCATTAATCACGGGTTCTTTTGTGGTTGATTCAATTGAATATTTTGGATACAAATTCATGTTTTCATGTGATTTGAGTTTATCCAAAAGAAATCCTTCTTTTCTTGTAAAAGCAAGGTCGCCTTCGTTGTTCTTTCGGGAATGACATTTTATGGGGAGAATTCTTTTTGAACTTGTGCTTAATTGCCAAATCTTTGTGGGGAGTGCGGCTGTGGAATATTATAGGGGTTATCTTGTATCTTCATAAACTCCTTGATGAATGCATTTAGCTTCGGCTTTATGATGGCATCTAAAAAAGTTGATATGGTATTCTCTTTTAGTCATGAAGTATCTCTGTGAAAATTTCATGAGGATCCAACTAGTTTTCGTACCTTTGCCAATTTATATTGACAAAAAAGGGGGAGAATTAATGTGTAGTGTGATACTACAAATACATATGGTTTACGGATCATTATGTAAAGGGGAGTGGTTTTCATGTTGAGATGAAGTATTGACTAAGGGGGAGTGATACATATCACCATAATATTGTTGTCAAAGTTGTGATACAATTGAACTTTGATGCTGTGTAATAATACTATGACACTGTATAACAATGATTGTGAGCATTTTGTTTTCTCATTGTTATCGCTACGTATCTTTAACATCTATGATGCTGAACTTACAACCTTTAGGATCATGGAGTACTTGGAAGTGACGAAGTTTTTGAATGCCAAGGAGATCAAGCATTTGGATGAGAAGCTACAATTTTAATCTATTTTGTAATCCATATGTATTGATAGTTTTGTCACTAAAATTGACAAAGGAGGATATTGTTAGAGCACTTCTCGGTCGAACTCGCATGTGTTGCTATCTCAAGCATGTTTGTCAATGTTAGTGATCAAAACTATAAGTCTTGATTTCTAGCCTATTTATAGATGTCTCGGACTAGGACATAGATAATGTAGTTGAGCTTAGATTTCACAGAGTTCATAATTTGAAGACGAAGAACTACTAAGGGGAGCTTGTGGAACTTCTTCGACAAAAGGTATGTGGAGACTTGAACTCATCTATCACTTGGAAAGTCTATTTCTACTATCTCCTATATTGAGACATAAGTCGTGTTAAGATATAGTTTTCTCTGTACACATTTGAGATTTCGAGCTGAGTATATCTCGCTTACATATTTCTCGAAATATGTGTCAGTAAGCTTTCGCTCCGACCAAGTTCATCTTATATCATGATAAAATTGCCGAGTAACATCTTACATGGTTTGTGTGATACAATCATTTGATGTAGGCTTGGAATGTTTAGATAATGATTATTTCAATATCTTGAAAATTGCTTTGATGTTAATAGTGTGTGAAAACGGCTATTATCATTATAGAAGAATGTTTCAATGATTGAAATAAATAGTTTAGAATCTTGTAACCATCTTTGGATATAAGATAGTGTGTTCGCACATTAGTGTATAAGTCCAAAACCGGGAACCTAAAGTATGCATACTTGTGTGTATACAAAAAAAGGTTATAGGAGACTGGGTAAGTATGCATACCTGTACGCATACTGGCAGAAGTTCACGTCCGTGAATTTCTGCTGAGTTTGAAAACCAAAACCAAACTCATCCGGTTACCTAAAGTACCCGTACCCGTTCGCATACTTAAGTGTGTTACTTTTCCAAAATCGGTTATACGTGAACCTAAACATTAAACAATAAGGAATGCAATCTTTTCAAACCGTGGCTATAATGTTCATGATTGATTCGAGTGAATCAAACCGATTTTGCTTCAATTGTGTTCTTGTTGGTAATCTAAAAATATGACCACTTTTTGTAAAATCTAAGTGATCAATTACCACAAAAAAGATTGGAAATGGTTAGGGCCGAAAAACCAAAAATGTCCCTCCATTTTAGTCCAATTACTATAACTCCTTATGTATCCTATGTTTTCAGGGGTATAATTGGCAACCAAACTTTAATATAACATATCTAAAAATCCGTGCCTTGGAATTTTACAAATTTTATCTCGTTGGAAAGGTTATGAAAAACTCTACGCAACGAGTACAAACAATATTAAATTTAAAGTTTTTGAGAAAAATTCGGAGGTATTTATCATTTTAGGCACAATTTTAGAAAATTAAATGTATATCTATTATGCAAACCACCACAAAGGATACATAATACTTTATCTAGCAAAATTTTGGTTTATGCATCAACTAATTTTCCGTTGCAATTAATAAAACGATGTACTCCCTCCGTTTCAAGAAAAATGATACTTTCATTTTAGGCACAATTCTCGAAAATTGAATGCATAGTTGATAGGTGTAGAATACACCGTATTTACTATCTAGAGTTTATGCTTTCTTTGCTATTTTTCGTGTGAATTATGTATCTTATGTTTGCTTTTGAGTTTATCAGGTGCAATGGAGTCATATGGAGCGAAATAAGGAGAAATTACCCATTTGGAGCAAAAAGGCAACAAGGTCAATTCACGGGCGATGTTTGGAGCATGCAAGGTTGCGCGAGAGAGGAGTTATGCGTGAAATTAAGTTGTCGGTCTCCTAGAGCTGACGAAGCCAGCATCTGGTTAGCCCTTAACCACCACAGCAGGGTGCCAATATAAACTTTACTCATTACCTAACCACTAGCTTAATTTCGAGAGAAAAACATTTCTTTCAATCATTATTTGCACTGAAATGAATTCGAGAGAAAGGAAAGGGATTCAACGGACGAGGTTTCTTCTTGCATTTGCCGAGATCGAGATGAAGGAGGAGAATGATTTCTTGTTGAAATTTCGGTGAAAAAGAGGAATCGGAAGAACATGGGACCATTGCGGATAGGGAATACGAGGGTTGGTTCCATTGAGGTTAGGGTTTGTAGAAGACCTCTGTGATGAGCGAGAAATGGAGGTGAGTCGATGGATCTGTCATAGATTTTAAATGGGTTTAAGAGATTGGAGTCGGGGGAAGTCTTTCTTGTGATGAGACGACGAAGGAATTAGGGTTCGAAGTTTCAGCTAGAGATCAAGAACTCGGCAAGAAGAAGGAAGAATGGCGTGTATTTCTTTGGCGTTACGGACCGAGAAATAGGGCGAGATTGAGCTGATTACGGGTATGAGATGTTTGTTGGCTTAGGGTTATGTTGCTTTGGCAAGCGGTGATAATCTGGTGGAGATTGAGGTGAGCAAGATCTTTGAGATGGGTGTTTCCCAGTTGAAGATTCAACAATTGTAGATGGTGAAATTGGTGGATATCTGTGAAGATTGAGGTGGTTTCGATGCATTTGGAGTTACATGAATTCAAGTGCATTCTTTGGTGGATTCGAGAGATGGCTTGAACTCGGTGGTGGAAGTATGGGTGCAGTGATATGATGTTTATGGAGGAGATTAAGACGAGGATTGAAGTGATTTTATGAGATTGAGTGCTTGACGGGGAATTTCGGGTAGCAGTGGAGTTGAGAAATTGCATTTGTGAAGGCATGAATGGATGCAGAACTGAAAACTTGGAGCTTTGCAGGCAAGAGAAATAGTGCGGCGTTAGGTATGAATTCAAGTGCGAGGCATGAACTAAAAATTGGTAGCCTGGGGCCATCATGGTTGGAGTTTAAATGGAGAAGCACATGATTGTGCGGCACATTGCAAGCTTTGTGCAATGGCACGAGCTAAGACAAGTCGGTTCAATCGGTAGGAGTCGGTGGCCCGACTCGGACCTTGACCTTCGGTCGACTCCGAGTTGACCGGCCGAGTTGGATGGTTGACCGAGTTGACCCAATTTGACTCGTTGACCGGTGACCGGGCGGACTTTGCGGTGTCCAAACGTTTTTCGACAACTTTTCCGGCCAAATTCCGGCCACAATACTGCATTTCAGCGACCACTTTTGGGACATATTTTCACATGAGTTTTCTCACAATGGGCTTGGTGGACCACATGGGCTTTGGACTATGAAGACCTAATTTTAGAAGTTGGAGAAAAGCTATAAAAGGGAAAGTCTTCTACAACTTATGACATATATTTTTCTTGGAACTTGGGAGAGCCGGTTTTGTTTACGCTTCTAGGTTTTGCTTTTGTTCATCTTCTTCTTTTCAATTATTATTATTATGATGAACTCCATAGCTATGAGTAGCTAAAAATATTATTGGTTATGGGATAAAAGTTGATTTCCAACATGTTATTTGATTCATGAATTAGTTTTGTCTCGATATTTTATTGTTTGTGATTCACAATTAATAGTGTTATATGATTTGATTGTTTGTTTGGTTGAGTCGGAATCAATCCGATTTACATTCATCTCTAGAGCTATATTAGGGTTTTCAATACGAAAAAGTTGTTTATCCCACGATTCTAAGTAGCATAATTGTGGGTAGTGCTTGTAGTGATATATCCTACTAGTCACAAGTGAATCATAACTTTTGTTAAAACGGATTAGTGCTTTTACACGTTCGTTTGCATTGATTAGTCTTATTCCATAATACTTATTGCTTTTAGGGAGTTAAACTTAATTGTGCTTTTACACTTTAGGTTGCTTTCTAGGAAGAATTCACATATGCATCTTTTAATGTGGTTGTGATGAAATCAGGGAATTAACGGGTTATACTTGCGATCAAGGTATCCTAGGACTTTTAGTAAATACGATATTAAAATACCAATTCTAATCATTGATGAAAATACGTGTTTGTGAATGATACTATCCCGTGACCAATATCTTCTCCTTATTGATTTTTCCAATTATTTGCCTTGCTTTATTTTATTTTTACTTTAGTATTTCATTAAAACAACAAACATCCCTCCCTTGGTTACCTTAGAAACTGAAAATTGCATAACAACAATTGCCTCTCTGTGGATACGAACTCTTCCTTACTTTATACTTCATTTAAATTTAGTGAGTAAGAAAGTGAAATTATTTTTGACGGATTGACAACCGACCAATAGTCATTATGCAAACCACCACAAAGGATGCATAACACATCATGCAACCATATTTTGATTTATGGATCGACTAATTTTCCGTTTCAGAAAAAGTGATACTCTCACATCCCGTTTCAGGAAAAATGATACTTTCACTCCGTTTCGGGAAAAGTGATATTTTCGCTCCGTTTCGGGAAAAATGAAACTTCGTTAGTTTTGGAAAAAGTATCACTTTTCGAAAGCGAAGCGAAGTGTCACTTTTTTCGAAATGGGGAGAAAGTATCACTTTTTCGAAAGCAGGCGAAAGTATCACTTTTTTAAAGCAGGACGAAAGTAATCGTAGACAAACCCCATCTTCAGATTCTTCTTCGGTCGGCCTTTCCACCGTGGCAACGGTCGTACTAGTATAATCCATGAGAATATAGCAATTGAACAACTCTTTAACTAGTTTCATTTGAGTCATTTGAACTAGTTATGGTTAAGATGAATAAGGTTGATATGAGAGTAATCATATGGCTAACCTCGGTTAACTATTTGTGAACCAACATGGTGTACACGTTTAGGTACGGTTACATAAACCTAAATGAGGGTACAATTTATTTGTGTGTAACAAGATAAGTTCGATCTAACAGTTGAAAGATATTAGCTTGGGAGAATCAGGTTTTTCATCTAACCGTGAATATTGAATGCTTTGTTACCAAGGTAACTTAGATTGCAAACCCTGATTTGAAAACTATATAAAGGAGAACTCTAGCAACTTGGGAACCTAATTCCCACACCTCCAGTGTGTTACTAGTTGCATAACTAGAGTCGATTCTCCTTTAACCTTAGGTTTCTTCTCGAGAACATGTAGGTTAACGACTTAAAGACTTCATTGGGATTGTGAAGCCAGACCCAACTATTATCTTCTAGTTGTGTGATCTGATCTTGTTGTTTCTATCCCGTTGAGTACAATTGGAATAATTGACTCGAGATTTTATATCTCCGATAGGAAAGATAGAAAAGTAATCACAAACAACTTCGTCTCATCGTTTGTGATTCCACAATATCTTCTTTCGCTAGTCGATTAAGATTATTGTGAGGTGATTGATAATTCTAGGCTGTTCTTCGGGAATATAAGTCTGGGTTATCGATTGGTTCCTGTTCACCTTGATTTATCAAAATGCGGAATAAAAACTCTTGGGTATTTCTGTGGGAGACAGATTTATTCAATCCTATCTTCGACTTTGGGTCGTAGCAACTCTTGGTTGTGGATGGGATCAACTAAGGGAATTAAGTGCGTAGTATCATGTTGGGATCAGAGACGTAAGGAGCGCAACTGTACCTTGAATCAGTGTGAGATTGATTAGGGTTCAACTACAGTCCAGTTCGAAGTTAATTGGTAGTAGGCTAGTTTCTGTAGCGGCTTAATACAACGTGGTGTTCAATTTGGACTAGGTCCCAGGGTTTTTCTGCATTTGCGGTTTCCTCATTAACAAAATTCTGTTGTCTGTGTTATTTGTTTTCCGCATTATATTTTGTTATATAATTGAAATATCACAGGTTGTGCGTTAAGATCAATCAATTAGAATATCCAACCTTGGGTTGTTGATTTACATTGATTAACACTTGAACATTGGTCTTTGCTACCGTTCAAGTTACTCCTCTTATATTCAATCTGGCTCACATATTTCTATTTGTTGATTGCGGATTGAATTAAGAGTTAGAGATATTAAACTCTTTGATACACTTTATTCTAGATTGAGTCTGACTATCTAGTTGATTCTCTAGAAGGTGCATTGGAGTAAGTCCTCTCAGATTACCAAATAAATTATTGGGCGTGGTTGTTAGACCCCTGCATTTTCAACTGGTCACAATTAGATTGGTACATACACCTCCATGAATTAAAAGGAAAGTTCTCAAGGCACATAATCATTGTTAAAGCATGGCTCGGATGAACCCACCAAGCGTTGGTATGTCAAGTTTGGTTGTCATATTTTAGTGAATCAAAACTCATGTTAAGAGTCACTTGATTATGTACTAGAGTTAAACTTCGTATAGGTTAGCTTGAAAATATGAGACATTACAAGTATTTGAATACTTGAAGATGTGAAGAAGCAAGGAGCTACAACGACAACAATCATCCTTCCACTTGAGGTTAGTGATATTTGACTTGAACTGTTTCATTCCCTAACGTATCTTTCAAGTCGTGCATATTGAAAACATAACTGCGAAGAATATTTGAACTCTAGATAAACATAGTATTAAGGAATACAATACGAGGTTTATTGCTTAACCATTAAACTTTGTAGATAAGACATCGCCATAATCATTTGAATGCTATTGTGATTATGTGGGTGGGTATGAGGTGTGGATTTCATCCCAGGGAATAATGTTTACATGTTTTCTAAGGAAGTAAGTTCATAAACTTGTTTGTGAACCGAAAAAGAAAATTGCCAGGTGTTATTGGTTTTGTTATTCATTGCATATCTTATGAACAACCAATATGTGTGATAGAGTATAACCGTTCACAACTTGTTGTGTTCTTGGTAGAATTGTTCACAAAGGCCTGACTTATGTATTGGTATAACTTTTATTAGTAAAACCGATCTTAAATAATCACTTGTGGTATGATCGGATTTTGTATGTCTGACCTTGTAAGGAAAGGGAACCGATCCTTGTAAGGAAAGGGAACCGATCCTAGTAAGGGAAAGGGAACCGATCCTAGTAAGGGGTGCAGTACATCAAAGGGAACCGATCCTTTTATGGGGTGCAACAAGGTTTATAGCGAGAAGGGGAACCAATCCTATGGACGTGTGCAACACATATAAGTTAGATACCATATATATGTGGAGAACCGATCCTAGTACCTAGTCAACCGAACTTTTGGGAAGCTAGTGTGACTATGCAGAATACTCACATGGAGGTAGAACCGACTTTTTTTTAGTAGAACCGTAAACCCATGATTGTGATTGAATGTTGGTTTGATCAATCACATAGTTCTTGAAAGTCGGATGAACCAATTCTAAACTTGTTTGGAAGTGTGGAAAATCGGTTTCAAGGTTGTAAGTGTGAAAGAGAACATACAAAGTTAAGATGTCGACAAACTTTGAACACGTCTTTTGAATGTTTATTTTTATAATTGTTCAAAGATATTGCTTAACGGCTAAGGGAAGAGAATCCCAGGATCGAAACATAAGTAAGTTAAGAATCTTTTAATTAAGGTTATTAATTTCATTTTGTTGGGAAATTACAGAATTAGTAATGTGCATTTACTAATTAGATTTTCCGAGAGATTTCGATCGTTATTTTTGGACAGAGCATTTCCAGGAATTATGAAAACCGAATCTGTGCTTTTATGAATATCTTGAGAATATTTTCGGTTTTAGAAATTCCTTGGTGTCCAAAATACCTTGTCTATAAATACACGAAGTTTGCCTTTCTAGCAAACTAATCCTTCGTAACAACATATTTACTCTTTTATTGTTGTTACTGGTGTAGCCTCCTATTCGGAGATGAGAGTAACCTAATTATGCGAAATCTCTTACGGCCGCTCAGTTTAAAGTCTTCTTTGTGATTGAGAAGCTCTAGCGCGACCCGTTGGTGGGAAACTAGATAATTGCGGTTTATCTTTGTTTTCGATTGATTTGATTGACTAACGGTGGTTGAAATCTGATTGTACCTAGTTTGTTTATTCTTGAGAATCTTCTCTTACGATAAAAAAGATTCACTCAAACTAGTCCGAGTTTGACAGGGGATCTTTAGATTTGTTGTTAGTTCTAAAGATGATCTTGTGATAATCCATTGTTAACATACTCCGTTCTGTGCGTGATTGATCACAAGAGATTCAAGTGATTGTGTGCAGGTTTTTATGAAGATTTAAGAAAATTTGAAGACAAAGAGGATATTGAAGATCTGACTTGGGTTTTATAATCTTTGGTGTGCACAATACTTGTTTCGGTAAAAGAGGATCCAATTAATAATCGGTTTATCCTTGTGGTAGATTGGATTGATTAATTGAGTAGATAAGCATCAATACGTTTCCTTGTGATTAAAGGTATTGATTGGCTTAATCTTAAACAATTACCTTTGGGTGATTGAATATAAGATAGATCTAAGGACCCGAAGAAGGAGTTTATGTTAAGATAAACAAAAGAGCCTTTGTCCGACTCATATCACTTGGTTGAATAGAGTTGATACCAAACAGATTTGTTGTTCCTTTACTATTAGGAATACGAACCAAAGGAATTATTCCAAGTACGTGACTTATTCACAAGTCGGAGGCGTGGGAATACAGACGGAACTAAGTGAACTATAGGGTTAGTTACTTGGTCTCAATTATACGAAGTTAGGTGTAATTTTGTGTAACGGCTTAATCATGAGAGTATTCAATTCTGGACATGGTCCCGGGTTTTTTCTGCATTTGCGGTTTCCTCGTTAACAAAATATTGCTGTGTCATTTACTTTTATTTTCCATATTATAATTGTTTTATTATAATTAAAGTAAATCACATAAACGTTAATTCCTATTTACTTGATAAGCAATCCTATTGTGTTTGGTTAAGTCCGAACCTTTGTATCAAGTAAACATACTTTGTTGTTGTATTGTCTCGATCTCATATCCATAGACGATCACACGAAGTGTGAACCGATTAGTTGCATTGTCTCGACTCAGTCCATAGACAATCACTTTCGTAGAAAGGACTTATAAGTAAGAAAAGTTTTAGCTTGAGGGGTACCCTCGCCTTTTCAATAATCTTTTCTGTAAGATAGATACATAATCATCTTTGTATCATGCACTACAAATCGTTTTTCATTATCTTTATTTTTGACTTTTTTCCCCACCTCGTCAAATTTTGTTTCAAAATTCGAAATGTTCTTCAAATCCTCATTTGTTTTGTTTTTCTTAATGCCACAGGAGGCTTGGAAAAAATTCAACTCAGAGGAGCGCTAATACTGAAGTCCTCACATGATTTCCACGTAAATAGTGCCACGTGTGAAAAGAATGGTGATGTGTACAAAGTTTGTCATGTATGCAGTGCCACATATGCAATGTATGTTGACATGTACAGAGTCATCCCGTCTAGTTGGGTTACAATTACCGATTCAAAGGACTAATAAGTCTTTTTAGGTACACTTAACGGTGCTAACTTTCCATCCACTGATTTTGGTCAAATAAGGCCTAGTTTTGTCAGAAATAAAAAAAAATGGCTTACTTTTGTAAACCATAAGAAAAAAGGCCTAGATTTGTATAAAGCCCTTTATATTTTTAACGGCTGAAATTCAAAGGGGTAGATGGTGGTGTTATACGTCTCGAATTGTGCTCATTTTTAATAGGAATGTAGAGTCTTATAAGAGGAACATATCATCAAAATAGTAGATTTAGATTCATTTTCGTTTGGGTTTTGTGGAGAAAATTACGCAAATCATGTATGATAGTGTCCATCTAAGAGTGTCCATGGATCCTCCCTCTATATGTATATATACCAAGTGTGTTGTCAGTGGTACTGAATCTTGTCACCAGCAGAAAATTGAAGGAACATGCATGCGTGTAGGAGGTGGTATATGGTCACATCCAAGTCCTCCCCACGGTGCTCCATTAAGATGAAAAATTTAATTGATGTACCTCATATTGCCTTTATAGTCATAAAAGTCATATAACTTAATTAAATCTTAATATTAAGAGGGTAGAATTGTAAATGGGGTCATCTAATCTTTCCTAAATAAAATAAAAGAGGAGGGATCCCTTCACATTTTTATTATCACACCATCTCACACGTTGGACGTTATTTTTGCTAGAAAAAATAAACTGTAGTGAATTTGAAGCTAATATTTTGAGGATATGTTACTATTACATAGTTCTTAGTTCTTTCCAAAAATGAGCGTATTCTGAAACGTATAACACCACCATAATAACCTGTTTATATTCCATGTGTAATTTAAAGAAAATAATACCATTGTATTCGGGTATACAGGTTAACATGACCCTTTTTTAATAGCATTCATCTATATCCTGATAGAGCAGTGCTATCCCGCACGATTCTGCGGGAGAGCTTAATAAGGTATCAGCATATGAGTTGTTGGATTTTCTGGTAAGCTGTTGGATTGATTTTATTTTAATTTTTTCGGTTATACACAGCTGGTAGAGTTAGCAAATTAGAATTAGGTCCCTTCTCTTATAAACTAAAAAGAAAAGCATCCTCTATATACAATAATATTTCTCTCAGTAATTTTAATTATTAAGAAGGAAACCTATTATAGGGGCTCCAAACATTGGGTTTTGAGGGCTCACAAAATAACAAAATTGGGTTATGAAATAGTAATCAACAAAACCCCATATCCAATTATTTTTTGTAATGGCTAAAATATCCTCCATAAATTATAAAATTAAATTTATTATCTTTTCATTCATAAATCATGATGAAGATGATGATCATATACAAAAAATTAAATCTATTATCTTCTCCTTCTATTTCTATTCATAAATCATGATGAAGATGATGATCATAGAAAAAACTTATTATTCTTCTTTCTCTCTTCTTCTCCGTCGTGATAAAGATGGCGATCATAAAAAAAAAGAAAACCCATCACTTATTTTTTTCGGTATTGTCTAAGGAAAATTCATATTTCCTTATTTTTTCATACTTGTCTACGAAAATGTTGAGAAAAATTCATATTTCCCAACCGTAGACAGCCTACGGTTGGGAAAATTCATACTTCCCAACCGTCGGCAGAAATGTTTACGGTTGGGAAAATTCATACTTCCAAACCTAGGCAGTCTACGGTTGGGAAATATGAATTTTCCCAACCGTAGACATTTCAAAGCTGTTTTTCAAAAACCTAATTCTATCGATTCCGCTTATCCATGCATTAAAACCAATAAAATAAGATGGGTTTTGATTTTACCTTATTGAAGTCATTGCGGGTGGATTAAGTAGTGTTAATCGATAATGAATTATTTTGGGAATTGACGATTAATCGAAGAAATAGGCAATGGAGGTGATGGGGAAGAAGAAAATGGAAGAATTAAAGGAGAGGAATGAAAACAAATTAGTTCTAGGTTTCAATATTTAATCGGTTAAGGGTATTTTAGTATTTTTCTTATGAATTAGGTCCCCTTATCTTCATTGTAGGATATTTGAATCCTTAGGAGCCCTCAAAACACTTTTCTTGGAGCCCCTATAATAGGTTTCTTAAGAAGAGCATACGTTTCTTAAGAAAAAAACTCACCTTTTTACATTAAAAACCCACCTTTTTCTGAATTCTGATATCTTATGTTTATGGTTTTGTGAAAATGAGTCCTCGACGAAATTTTAATTGGGTTTGCATCATCTTAATCTGTCTGTTCGTCCGTCTTTTTTCATTCACTTTCTTTGTCTTGTTTCTCCTAATTGAAATTGACAGAATTGTTAAACAATTTTACTGGTGAACATGATAGCTTCCAAGAATCATCCGAGATCTCATCACTAACGACATCAATCCTCGTCAACAACGGAAAATATTGAATGCAATTTAGTTTGCAATAACATTCTGGTAAGAAACACGCCGTCTGGCCGTTTAGAAACAAACTATTCACGATGCCATTTTCACAGTTGGTTGTCCAATAGAGTATTTGTTAATTTTTGTTAACTGAATCAATGTATTCTGTGAGAATTTTTGTTGTGTATTGAACTAGTTGGTACTTAGTAGTTGTTTGGTTTAGGGAAGAATCCCAAAATTACAAGGAAAGTAACCTTTAGGATTCCTAATTCAATTTTGGTTCACCGTGTTTTTATTGATTGGTGATGTATTGTGGTTGGCCTGGTTCAATGTTGGAGTAAAAAGTATGTCATCATCTTTTAGTGTAAAATTTAAGCATATAAAGGAACCGAAAAAATGAAAAAAGTTTAAAGGACCTGACTCTAATTTGCTAACTCTACCAGCTATATATATATAACCGAAAAATTAAAGTAAAATTAATCCAACAACTTACAAGAAAATCCAACGGCTCATAAGCTGATACCTTATTAAGCTCTGCCGCAGAGTCGTGCGGGATAACACTGCTGATCCTGATATATAAGTTAACATGACCCTGAAAATATAGCATGCCTTCCATTTTCTCGATTATCATGTCACTTATTCTTTTTATATTGTGTTATCTCTCTCTGAGTGTGGCTTTGAGAGATATAAAAGCAAATTTCCCAAATGAAACCCTAGTGAATATCTCAGAACGGAAAAAAGCCCTAAAATCTCTCTTCTGAAATTTTTCTATAAACCTAATCATTCTCTCGGATTTCGAATCTCGTTTCCATTTCTTCTTCTAATTTTTCTGTTAACATTTTAAAGTTTCGATCATGGGTTCATGATGGATGGAGATCTATACCTCTTCAGATAAGAGCTATCTCTTCATTCGATTTCGATTGTTATGTTTTCTTGATGACTATACGAACTCTAATTCTTTCTTAGAACTATCTTGTTGTGCAGTAAAAGCATGGTCGATACCTCTTCCGATAAGTCCATTCACATTTTGTTATATAATTTGAAGAAGCATTTGGATCTGTTCTTTCGTCATCTCCGGAAATGTATTTCACCCTACTGCACTTGCAGATAAGCTTTTAGTTTCTCTGGGGTCCTGTTGCAATTCTCAGGGTGTGGGGTTTCTTTTTGTTCCTTGTCATTTCTAAGCTGTGGGGAATTGTTGTGTTTCTGCACACCTTAATTTGGGGGTTTGCTAAACCATGTGAATTTCAGGCTTAACTTATCTTATCCTCATCAATTTTGTTTATAATTGATGCTTGTAGTATGTTCCAGTCTGTTTGGTGTTGCTATAAGTAGTATTTGCTATTTGATCATGGTTTTTGCTTACTATTTTTATTTTTGTGGATTTTTGGATTTATGGGAATAGATATCAAGTTTTCTATTTTGTATTGGTTGATTGAAGCTGGATCCTAAATGTTTCCTATGTAACTTTCTATAAGTCAAGTGAGACTGATTTGTGCTTATAAGTTTCTCTTTCAAGATAATTTTTTCTAGAAAATTTTTGATTGCGCCTTTTGATATCTTTCCATGAGATGAATGTTGTAGTTGCAACAAAATGTGGCTGCATTGGTTATTTCCTCTACATATTGAAGATATTTTGGATTGATATATTAAGATAGTTTTTTCGTTTTAGTCACATATTGTAAGATCTTTTCGATTGATGTATTAAGGGAGTCATTGCGTAATTCGTGATGTCACACAGTTGAAGGCTCAAGCCCATGCAATACTGGATGTTTGTTCATGGGCGTCTTCCGTGATGAGTTTTTCCTGGTATGATGCACATGCACTTGGCCACAATAGAAGGGCTACATAAGATTTCATTAGAAGTTTCGGAATCTCCGCATTAGAAGTTTCTATGGCCCCAATTTTCTTTTTGTTCTATTCCCTTCAGCTGAACTACGCATATGTCAATTTTAATTTTCTTTTTGTTCTATTCCACTATAGAAATTTTGCAGTAGTAACTTTCTCGCCCAGAATTTTGAATGTTTAGGCTAGATGTTACATATGTTTATAAAGCTTTTATTTTTTCCAAACGATAAAGCTTGTTACCGAGCTAGGATCTCGGAGTAATGACATCTAAACTTGACTTGTATTCTTAGGCGCCAAAAAGAGACTCTTGACCTATTATAGAATTGTGTGTTTGATGAATTGGTATTTTGCATTTGTACTCAGCAGACTGGTGTGTGTTTCCAGAGTTATATATATATATACACACATTGTGTTGCCGTTGTAAGAAGTAGCCGAAGCCCAATTGGTTGAGTTGTTTGAGGACAACAATATGTGCTGGATCCATGCCAAGGGACTATCACAGTATACAGTATTTGGATCTTTCCATGCCAAGACAATTTTTTCTAGAAAATTTTTGATTGCGCATTTTGATATCTTTCCATGAGATGAATGTTGTAGTTGCAACAAAATGTGGCTGCATTGGTTATTTCCTCTACATATTGAAGATATCCATGCCAAGGGACTATCATGCGTAAAGATATTCAGTGGCTAGGAAGGCAAGGTGAGGAGAAAGGGATGATGCGAGTTTTGAAGAAATTAAGACGTTTCGAGTAGTGTCAGTTCTATCATGTAGACGACGTTTCATTTCGTTTTTTAAAAATTATGTTTACATGAATGAGAATGCATGATATTTTCATAATGTGGAGCTAAATAGTAATGTTACAAAACAGAGAATGCCATAACAACATTATTCTGTGGAGATTTTATAGGTGAGAAAGTAAGTACTTTATTAAATCTCTGAACAAAGAGAAAGAAACATGTGAAAAGAGAAAAGTAGTTACCTGATCAGGATGATTGAAGGCTGGAGGTGCAGCAACATCATTGTTCTCTCCGAGTGGAACATTCTGTAGAGATTTGGTAGGTCAGAACTCAGAAAAAAAGACAAAGATATGGAGTAGGTACCATATGCAAGGTTAAAGCTACCCCTAAACCTAGTTATGTGGAATGATCGACTATAAACATAAAGTCAAATGGCTAATGAAATATCTTGTAAATGAGTTAACATCATTCAAAAGCTTCATCCAATAAAAATTGATCATTTGTTCAAGTATATGGTACTGTCAATTATAATAGGTGTGTCATGATATGTAGTGGTTGGTGACTTGTTAACATTATGAATTTGTCGAAAATTATCTCAAGATAGGATTTGCATATAAGAAATTTTTTTGTTCTTCTGGCCATCTATTTTCTGCCCTGTTGTTCTTATAGGCATAAAGTACTTTTCTCTTTGTTGCTAAGCCATATTATGGTGGACCGTGATAACTAAAACTAGACAAAAGTTGAAGAAAAGGAATGAATTACAAATAGAAAAAAAAACCTACTACTATGGTTCTACCCAGATTTACAATGTACAATCAAAAAAAGAAGAAAGAAACATGTGAATAGAAAAAGAAGCTACCTGTACAGGATGATGGATGGTGGCAGGAGTAGTGGGGGAGGTATCGGCCATCCAAAAAGGCTTTGACGAGTGATAGGTCTAGACATAAAATAGAGTAGGGATCTCATATTTGATAAAAAGCTAAATCCAATAGGATAGATATAGATAGATAGAGAGAGATTATACCTGTCTGAATTGTACGTGAGATTTCTTATCGGCATCATCGGCTTTGTCCGCTCTTGTATCGAAGAGTTGATTGATAGCTTCCTCATGTACAACAAAAACATCAATAAACAACAAACCATACCAAAAAGTTACTTTCTAGGAAAAAAAACCAAAAATAGACGAGAGAGATAAAAAAATAATTCAGAATCATACTTGTTGTCTGTGAGATAAGAGTTGGAATTGATTGTCAGCCTCTAGTTTTTGTGGAATGTCAATGTGAGTACTTGCATTATAACTCCCATGGAACTATATCAAAAGAAACAAAGAAAAACAGATCCTTTTATGGTCATAATAAAAAGTAAAGTTTTGTAATAGAGTAAAACAAAAAACAAAGGAAAATCAAACCCTAGTCTTGAATTATAAGAGAGAAGAACCTTTAGATTTTTTGGGGTTTCGTTCCCATCTTCCTTGTCAGATTTCAAACGCCTTTTCATTGTTGATGTTTCACTCTTCTTGACAAAAAGAAAAGACAAAGATAAATCAGAAGAAGCAGGTGAAACAATAATCATTACATCGATATATGGAAAGTAAAGAGTTCTACATGTGAATCCATTCGATTATTCAAGGCAGCAGCAAACCATGGTAGTAGTTCATAGAAGTACTAGTTCAGAGAAGAAGAAGAAGAAGAAGAAGAAGAAGAAATAGTAATTACTAAAACAATACCTAGCTTTTTTTTCCCCTTCCAGTTTTCAAATTCAGTATCTCGTATAATTGTCTTTACCAGTCATATTTCTAACCTCAATAACCTATTACTACTATAACGGTCACATTACTGACCTTCTAATTGTGTTTACAACCGGTTGATGATCGGTAGTCTGTTTTTCAAATTTTTTTACCTTTGCCTGCAAGTAGTACATATCAAAAATAAGATTTCCAGTAATACCCCCTTCTTTCTCATATTTATGACCTCAATAACCTATTACTACTAACGGTCACATCACTGACCTGCTAATTGTGTTTACAACCGGTTGATCGGTCGTCTGTTTTTCAAATTTTTTTACCTATGCCGCTATTGCCTCTTATGCAAGTACTAATACATACTCAAAAATAAGATTCCCAGTAATACCCCCTTCTTTAATTTACATTTCCCCAATCCTCCTTTATTTATTTCGATCTTATTAAATACCTAAGGTCATAAGTCATAGTTTCATTGATGCAGCATCTTGATTATTACATTATCATCAGCCCCATCAAATGGAACGACCAAAATTGCCAAATCGGTTTATTTATTATGTAATCCTAGCTACGAGGACATCTTCCTATTAAAGGAAAGTAACCTTTAGGATTCCTAATTCAATTTTGGTTCAACGTGTTTTTATTGATTGGTGATGTATTGTGGTTGGCCTGGTTCAATATTGGAGTAAAAAGTATGTCATCATCTTTTAGTGTAAAATTTAAGCATATAAAGGAACCGAAAAAAATGAAAAAAGTTTAAAGGACCTGACTCTTATTTGCTAACTCTACCAGCTATATATATAACCGAAAAATTAAAGTAAAATTAATCCAACAACTTACAAGAAAATCCAACGGCTCATAAGCTGATACCTTATTAAGATCTCCCGCAAATTCGTGCGGGATAACACTGCTAATCCTGATATATAAGTTAACATGACCCAGAAAATATAGCATGCTTTCCATTTTCTCGATTATCATGTCACTTATTCTTTTTATATTGTGTTATCTCTCTCTGCGTGTGGCTTTGAGAGATATAAAAGCAAATTTCCCAAATAAAACCCCAGTGAATGATGTGATTTTAACAAGTTGTAGAAAGTGGTAGTAAAGATTCGTTCAACTCGGACTTGTGTAGACTCGATTTCAAACTTAATAATAAAAAAATATATACAAAAGATGTCACAAATGTCGAGAGGTACCGGGACTTAGGATTTCACCATTAATCACATTCACTTGGTTCATATATGATTCATAACAATTCTAGCTCTTTTGTTGACTCTTTTCTTTGCCAAAAGTAGATTTTGTAAAATATTAATTGTAAATCACAAGCATGGTGCATCAAAAGCTCTATGTCTAAGCATGCACCATCAAACGAAATCACAAATAATTAATAAAAATCATAAATCAATTAAATCAATGCAAAAGTCATAGAGAATCGATTATAGTTACCAAATGATTGTGAAATAAGGCTTCCTCCATTGTCCCAGTGATGGGGTTTAGCTCATTGTGTTGGAGACACGCTCAAAATATGGATTCATAGCTCAAAAGGTGTGTTTACAATGGTGAAAAGGAGAAAAGTTATAAAAACAAAGAAACTGTAACGTTTATAAGCGTTACAAGCCAAATCTGTTACCTTTGTTATTTTACTTTGTAACAAGAACGACAACTTATTATTGTAGCGGAATTTGAGACTATCTTCTGCAGGATTTTGTTTTTCAGCTCCTTCTTCACCAGCAGCAGCAGGAAGCTTTCCTGCACTTCGTTTCTTCGACTCTGTGACTGCTCCCAATCCTCCGAATCGACCCCAAAATTCTCAACAACATTGCTCGACCTTCCAACTGCCTATATATACCCAACAGGTGCCAAGAATCCCGAGAAATCTTCTCTTTTTCCTCCCTGCAAGTCACGTGAATATCTCCTTTTTTATCTCAGTTTTACGCGTCTTTCCTATTTCCAACTTCCTTACTTTGATTTGTACGAATCCTGGGAGAATACTTCACACGTAACTGCCAAAATTAAATCCTAAAACATCCCGGAATATCTTTCCTCCCGCTTTATCGAATCCGCCGCCTTACCTTTCTGTTTTATCTTGTCGCAGCAACCTGATTTACCGAGAATCAACTATCCACCAATTCTAGTCGATCCAAACTGGTGTACCAACCCTGTTTAGTTCTTACGAGTCCAATCCAAGATAAAACAACGATTGAATCTCCGCTAAAACATCTCAAAAATCCAAATATCAACCCGAGTATTATTCAACTCCTGTTTCGACTCAACACGATTATCTAGCCCATTTCTTTCGATTCCGGAGAACATATCATTCCTGTTTAGTCCAATACAATCTTCCCAAGAAGTTTCAACGATTGAATCAGCCTAAAACACGTCCAAATCCCAACCCTAAATTCTGCCAGTGAGTGAACTTGTTTTCCCGCCAAATTGTGAATTTGAATTTGGAAGATGACCTCCCCCTATCCGTCTGTGGGGTGCCTTTAATACTTGGGATGTAAATAGCAATTAGGGTACCCCTTATCAGTGGAGTACCCCTTAGTAATTAGGTTACCCCTTATCCAAATGAGGGGTACCTTTAGTGATTTTCTCCCACGAGCACAAAAACCACTTTTCGAGCCAATTTCGCCGCAAAATCTTATTTCTCCAAAAACACCTACAAAAACATAAAACACCATAATAAATACGAAATCGAGTGCCAACAATATATAATATTGAGATTAAATTAGACACAAAAATGTGTCTATCAAATACCCCCAAACTTATTATTTGCTAGTCCTCGAGCAAAACTGAAATAAATAAAATCCTAACTCATTGTCGCAGGCATCATCGATTGCATTTAGCGTATGCAATAAGACTTTAAACCCCTAGGTGGCCCTAGTGGCCGAGTTATAGTCTCGGGAGGGTTTACAAGAGGTATACCCACAAAACCTTTACACTTGCACCCTAACTATCTACGCGAGAACCTTGGAAGGCACTAAAGAATCTCCTTGGTTGGCATACTTTTTGACTATAGGAGAAAGTACCACGATGCGAAATTCCAATTGTTGTACACGAGTTTGCACTCAAGCATACTAAAATTCATATATAAGTGACAGAGCTCTACTCAGATAGTTTCGGACATCATAACCGGAGTCAACCAATCACATGGATAGATTAAGAAGATGGATGAGAAAAACGTAGATGGTTTTGATGTTGACTAAGGTGAACGATGTTTCTCATATCTGTCTGAAGGCCACTGCCAAAATGAACCTATCCTAATGGACTGAGATACTGGTCCGTACTAATATCAACACACTGGCATATACAAGGGAACCAGTGGTCGATAATCCTAACTCTAGGTCAACACAACTGGCATATACAAGGGTTCTAGTGGTCGACTTTATTGAATTTATTCCGGTTGGTCTAATGGTCTGGTCTCATTTTTTTTTCTGTATCTCAATCACTCTATTTCACCCTAGCAGTGGTAACAACTTGAATCGTGAGCCCCACCTAATCACTTAGACAAACATATTTTGAAGAAAACAAACAAAAAATAGAAGTGAAAAGGATTCAACGAGATATGGCGAAACTACCATGTTTTTTTCTTTAATTCTAACACCTGAGCTCTGTGCTTTTATGAATAGACTCTTTAGATGTTTCCATTTAATCAGATTGGTTCCTCAACTCCTACAACCAAAATGCATCCATCCACTTAGATTGGTTAGTGCCATCCTTAATAAGCATAAATTTCTAGGCTATGGAGTTTAACAATGCAACTAAAATGTTTCTCCCATACCCCCAAACTTAAATCTAACATTGTCCTCAATGTTCTAAAGATAAAATTAAAAGCATGAACAAGGAGAAATTGTTACCATTTGAAGTAAAAGAGTTAAGGAAAGATATTACCGTGTCGCATGAATATTGGGTTACCTCCCAAGAAGTGCTAAGTTTAAAGTCTTGACCAGGACTAAGAAAGGATTAGTCACCTCATAAAATCATAAAGTAATAGCCGAAATATCTCATGTCATCAAAACCAAATAGAGCTATTACAAGTAAAAGGAATCTGCAACATGCCAAGAAAATGAACAAATAAAGCACACCCTTGTCTAGTTTCCTGTTTAAGACAACTACATCTAGATGTGGTTCAGGTTCAGGTTCTATAACTGGGTCCAAATAAAATATTTTCAAGTGTTGCATTTCCTCGTAGCTAAGATCCGATTCAGGTATTAGAATCTGGAAAAACTCAAATAAAAACTTAGAAGCACATAATAATAACCTAAATAACTGCGGATCCTTAAAGTCAATCAAATTTGAGTCACACAATGGACCACGATGAAACTGGCGGTCAATCTTAAGCAAATGTGTCGGTACTAATTTCCTAAAGTACTTAGGCTCAGTCTCAAAACTTAATAATTGACACATTTGAAACTTATACGTTCCCACAATTGGTTGAAAAATATTTGGTGGGAAAACAAAGTCAATCTGGGTATCATAGCCTGAATAAACCACATCAACCAGAGGATTGGTTTCTAACAACCGAACTTCCTTATGGACATCACTAGGTTCAGGAAAATGTGTATGAAGATAATCTTTTAAAATGGTTGAGGCACATATGTCAAGTCCCAAGTGAGGGACCTTTCTAAGCGTTAAAGCATATGGAGAATGATAATCACCCCCAAACTTAGAGATTTCAGTCTCTAGAAAGACTAGTCACAACTTCCCTAATTTCAAGGTCATTTGATTCCTGAAAATGGTCAATTGATTCTTCTAAGTCAGGTTCATCCTCACTCATATTTGAGCTCTCTATGAGTCTATCTTCTTTGTCTAAGGCTAATGTTTCTAAATCGCTAGACTTTAAAACAGTATTCTCAGAATAAACTCGTTCCTCAAAACTATCATCAGCTTCGTAATCATAAGGAAATACTACATCGTCTAAAACGGGGGTATCTCTAGTCAAATCCTCGTCCTTTTGAATAGGTGAATAATTATTAAAATTATTTGGATTTGAACTAGAAACATTATCATTATTAAGCTCAATTGGAGTAACAAATTCCTGATCACTATGCCTACTTATTTCAAATTCTTCATCAACACTATCCTCATCATAATCATCATTATAATAACATAAAAATGGTTGAACCTCATCTAAACAAGTAGTGTTACCAATTTTATCCTCGTCATCTTGATTATGCAAATAACTATCCTCATTTTCAAGGGTATTATTGGAAACACTGTATTGGAAATCAAGATTATTTCGAGGAATTCTTTCGTTGGTCTCAGCTATCATCTTGAGGGATTCCTCTATAGAAAGTTTTCTTTCGTCATAAACTAAGTTATTCATCTTAGCTAACTTACGTGTCGACTCCTCTAATTTACTGAGAGACTCTTCTAAAGGAGAAATATAAGAATTTTGCTCGTATGACCCGTGCGTGTGTGGATAGTAATTGGGCTCATCATGGTATGAGCCATAACCTTGAAAAGGTTGATGTTCTCAACCACTATTCACACTATGGTCAAAGTAGTAACGTCCATTTTGAAACTCAGTCAGATATTCTTTGTATTGGCTATTGTAATACCAGTTCGACATTCTATTGCAGGGGTGTGAGTTGTCACACAGAATAAAACCCACTGACAGGGGATTCGTGGGTGGATAGAGTCTTACCTCCCGTACCAGACGGGCGATGAACCGTTGAAGTCGACTCGGCCACCGAATCCGATGTCGATTTAATACGAACCCGAGGGGCCGAGACAGTATCGTAATTGTCGTCCTTCCCTGCAAACAATTTATATTTAATTTTTAACCCTTCCTTAGGGTTTCAAAAATAATGTCCAAGTCCAAAAATAAAGTCCAAAAAGTGTCCAAAAAATTACAAAAAGACAACCCTATTTACAGTTTCTAAAAATAAAACAAAATAACTATATACAAAATCTTCTTCTTCACTCCTTTTGAATTCCTCTTTTCTTCTTTGGAAGATGCTTTCCTTTTATAGCACTTTTTCTTTCCTTGTAGCTTCGCTCCAAATCTGAAAAACATCGAAAAATACCAAAGGCGTAAAAGAGAACAAAAAATATAAAAAAAATAGAAATAGAAATAACTCTAAAACCTAAAACCTAAATACAAGTCCGCGTCGGCGGCGCCAAAAATTGATGTGATTTTAACAAGTTGTAGAAAGTGTTAGTAAAGATTCGTTCAACTCGGACTTGTGTAGACTCGATTTCAGACTTAATAATAAAAAAAATATATACAAAAGATGTCACAAATGTCGAGAGGTACTGGGACTTAGGATTTCACCATTAATCACATTCACTTGGTTCATATATGATTCATAACAATTCTAGCTCTTTTGTTGACTCTTTTCTTTGCCAAAAGTAGATTTTGTAAAATATTAATTGTAAATCACAAGCATGGTGCATCAAAAGCTCTATGTCTAAGCATGCACCATCAAACGAAATCACAAATAATTAATAAAAATCATAAATCAATTAAATCAATGCAAAAGTCATAGAGAATCGATTATAGTTACCAAATGATTGTGAAATAAGGCTTCCTCCATTGTCCCAGTGATGGGGTTTAGCTCATTGTGTTGGAGACACGCTCAAAATATGGATTCATAGCTCAAAAGGTGTGTTTACAATGGTGAAAAGGAGAAAAGTTATAAAAACAACAAACTGTAACGTTTATAAGCGTTACAAGCCAACTGTTACACTGTTATTTTACTGTAACAAGAACGACAACTTATTATTGTAGCGGAATTTGAGACTGTCTTCTGCAGGCTTTTGTTCTTCAGCTCCTTCTTCACCAAAGAGCGAGCAGAAGCTTTCCTGCACTTCGTTTCTTCGACTCTGTGACTGCTCCCAATCCTCCGAATCGACCCCAAAATTCTCAACACCATTGCTCGACCTCCCAGCTGCCTATATATACCCAACAAGTGCCAAGAATCCCGAGAAATCTTCTCTTTTTCCTCCCTGCAAGTCACGTGAATATCTCCTTTTTTATCTCAGTTTTACGCGTCTTTCCTATTTCCAACTTCCTTACTTTGATTTGTACGAATCCTGGGAGAATACTTCACATGTAACTGCCAAAATTAAATCCTAAAACATCCCGGAATATCTTTCCTCCCAGTTTTATCGAATCTGGCCGCCTTACCTTTCCCCGTCTTGTCGCAAAGAACTCCGATTTACCGAGAATCAACTATCCACCAATTCTAGTCGATCCAAACTGGTGTACCAACCCTGTTTAGTTCTTACGAGTCCAATCCAAGATAAAACAGCGATTGAATCTCCGCTGAAACATCTCAAAAATCCAAATATCAACCCGAGTATTATTCAACTCCTGTTTCGCCTCAACACGATTATCTAGCCCATTTCTTTCGATTCCGGAGAACATATCATTCCTGTTTAGTCCAATACAATCTTCCCAAGAAGTTTCAACGATTGAATCAGCCGAAAACACGTCCAAATCCCAACCCTAAATTCTGCCAGTGAGTCCCGCCAAATTGTAAATTTGAATTTGGAAGATGACCTCCCCCTATCCGTCTGTGGGGTACCTTTAATACTTGGGGTGTAAATAGCAATTAGGGTACCCCTTATCAGTTGAGTACCCCTTAGTAATTAGGTTACCCCTTATCCAAATGAGGGGTACCTTTAGTGATTTTCTCCCACGAGCACAAAAACCACTTTTTGAGCCAATTTCGCCGTAAAATCTTATTTCTCCAAAAACACCTACAAAAACATAAAACACCATAATAAATACGAAATCTAGTGCCAACAATATATAGTATTGAGATTAAATTAGACACAAAATTGTGTCTATCAGTGAATATCTCAGAAAGGAAAAAATCCCTAAAATCTCTCTACTGAAATTTTTCTATAAACCTAATCATTCTCTCGGATTTCGAATCTCGTTTCCCTTTCTTCTTCTAATTTTTCTGTTAATATTTTAAAGTTTCGATCATGATGGATGGATATCTATACCTCTTCAGATAAGAGCTCTCTCTTCATTCGATTTCGATTGTTATGTTTTCTTGATGACTATACGAACTCTAATTCTGTCTTAGAACTATCTTGTTGTGCAGTAAAAGCATGGTCGATACCTCTTCCGATAAGTCCATTCACATTTTGTTATATAATTTGAAGAAGCATTTGGATATGTTCTTTTGTCATCTATGGAAATGTATTTCACCCTATTGCACTTGCAGATAAGCTTTTAGTTTCTCTGGGGTCCTGTTGCAATTCTCAGGGCGTGGGGTTTCTTTTTGTTCCTTGTCATTGCTAAGCTGTGGGGAATTGTTGTGTTTCTACACACCTTAATTTGGGGGTTTGCTAACCCATGTGAATTTTAGGCTTAACTTATCTTATCCTCATCATTTTTATTTATAATTGATGCTTGTAGTGTGTTCCGGTCTGTTTGTTGTTGCTATAAGTAGTATTTGCTATTTGATCATGGTTTTTGCTTACTATTTTTATTTTTGTGGATTTTTGGATTTATGGGAATATATATCAAGTTTTCTATTTTGTATTGGTTGATTGAAGCTGGATCCTAAATGTTTCCTATGTAACTTTCTATAAGTCAAGTGAGAATAATTAATTTGTGTTTATAAGTTTCTCTTTCAAGATAATTTTTTCTAGAAAATTTTTGATTGCGCGTTTTGATATCTTTCCATGAGATGAATGTTGTAGTTGCAACAAAATGTGGCTGCATTGGTTATTTCCTCTACATATTGAAGATATTTTGGATTGATATATTAAGATAGTTTTTTCGTTTTAGTCACATATTGTAAGATCTTTTCGATTGATGTATTAAGGGAGTCATTGCGTAATTCGTGATGTCACACAGTGGAAGGCTCAAGCCCATGCAATACTAGATGTTTGTTCATGGGCGTCTTCCGTGATGAGCTTTTTCTGGTATGATGCACATGCAATATGCCACAACAGAAGGGCTACATAAGATTTCATTAGAAGTTTCGGAATCTCCGCATTAGAAGTTTCTGCGGCCCCAATTTTCTTTTTGTTATATTCCCTTCAGCTGAACTATGCATATGTCAATTTTAATTTTCTTTTTGTTCTATTCCACTATAGAAATTTTGCAGTAGTAACTTTCTCGCCCAGAATTTTGAGTGTTTATGCTAGATGTTACATATGTTTATAAAGCTTTTATTTTTGCCAAACGATAAAGCTTGTTACCGAGCGAGGATCTCGGAGTAATGACATCTAAACTTGACTTGTATTCTTAGGCGCCAAAAAGAGACTCGTGACCTATTATAGAATTGTGTGTTTGATGAATTGGTATTTTGCATTTGTACTCTGCAGACTGGTGTGTGTTTCCAGAGTTATATATATATATATATATATACACTGTGTTGTCGTTGCAAGAAGTAGCTGAAGCCCACTTGGTTGAGTTGTTTGAGGACAACAATATGTGCTGGATCCATGCTAAGGGACTATCACAGTATACAATATTTGGATCTTTCCATGGAAAGACAATTTTTTCTAGAAAATTTTTGATTACGCATTTTGTTATCTTTCCATGAGATGAATGTTGTAGTTGCAACAAAATGTGGCTGCATTGGTTATTTTCTATACATATTGAAGATATCCATGCCAAGGGACTATCATGCGTAAAGATGTTCAGTGGCTAGGAAGGCAAGCTGAGGAGAAAGGGATGATGCGAGTTTTGAAGAAATTAAGACGTTTCGAGTAGTGTCAGTTCTATCATGTAGACGACGTTTCATTTCGTTTTTTAAAAATTATGTTTACATGAATGAGAATGCATGATATTTTCAAAATGTAGAGCTAAATAGTAATGTTACAAAACAGAGAATGCCATAGCAACATTATTCTGTGGAGATTTTATATGTGAGAAAGTAAGTACTTTATTAAATCTCTGAACAAAGACAAAGAAACATGTGAAAAGAGAAAAGTAGTTACCTGATCAGGATGATTGACGGCTGGAGGTGTAGAAACATCATTGTTCTCTCCGAGTGGAACATTCTGTGGAGATTTGGTAGGTCAGAACTCAGAAACAAAGAGAAAGATATGGAGTAGATACCATATGCAAGGTTAAAGCTAACCCTAAACCTAGTTATGTGGAATGATCGACTATAAACATAAAGTCAAATGGCTAATGAAATATCTTGTAAATGAGTTAACATCATTCAAAAGCTTCATCCAATAAAAACTGATCACTTGTTCAAGTATATGATACTGTCAATTATAATAGGTGTGTCATGATATGTAGTGGTTGGTGACTTGTTAATGGTCGATTGTCAGCCGACGCAAAAATAATTTAAGTTCTTTCACTTTACAATTATAAATAATAGTATAGTTTAAAGAACAGATTCGTTCCACAAGGAGATATGAGTTGTTATTCGTAATTGAAAACTTAAGTAACCTGGGGGGGAATTTTTGTTGTTTTAAAATTAATTTAAAATAAAAGATAAAAGTGTTTTAAGAAAATATCAGAGAGAAAAGCTGATTAAGGAATTCGCCGTCCATCACCACACATGTTAATCAATCAAGCATCATTCACACACTCATTCACCAATAACCTTAAAGTATCCCCAATCGGTGTATATACTTCGTTACGTCTCCACAAATCAACAAATAATGCAATCACAATTATATGAATTCTTTTCCGACAAATAACCTAATGCTTATCGCTAGAAGATTCAACTTGAGGAAAGCTTTAAAATCTATGAAACGAGTTATTCATAGGCAATACAAACACAATCGTGATATATTCAACCTAGGCCAAGTTTTACTTGTGACTTCCTTCATGATTCACACCGCTAGTGATCACAAATTACTACTAATTATTAGAATTCTTGATAAAATTA
The DNA here is from genome assembly GCA_023531295.1 of Papaver armeniacum. Taxonomy (NCBI): domain Eukaryota; kingdom Viridiplantae; phylum Streptophyta; class Magnoliopsida; order Ranunculales; family Papaveraceae; genus Papaver; species Papaver armeniacum. The sequence goes on along the minus strand of JAJJWW010001215.1, from coordinate 43,715 downwards.
CCTAAGACTTCTAATTAGTGATGAATAAGTTATTATGATATTTAATTCGCGACTTAAATATGCAAAAAAACTAATAACGACAATGGCAGCAAGCCATCATAGACTCAAACTCCTCCGTTCTTTCTCATTACTGACATTACCAGCACATACGTTACATACTTCTCATCATCACGATCATCAACTCAGCTCCATTAAATCTCTCTATCACTGTCTCTTGCTTCGATCACCAGCAGCAGCTTCATCATGAACACCAATAATTATAGCTTCAATGGAAGCAAACAACTCCATCACCAAAGACGAGCTCTCCTAGCCTCAACAACACAGTGCCTTCTCATTTTGTTTCGTGGTTGCAGCTCATCTCCGTAAGCCATCAATGGCAACATCATCCTATCTGATCACAACACCACTGCCATTCTCGAGTTCTTATTCAATCACCAGTCAACCCATCGCTAGCTCCAGCTTCCATCACCAAGTATCAGCATCATCAGCCTTCATCAATGGAGGTCATCACTGCCATTAATCACCACCGATAAATTCCAACTCCCTATTCCATCACATCCCGAGCCTTCAACACCCTACTGCTCCATGTAATACTCATTCAAAACCACCACAGACTCTTGTTCACCATCTCCTCTTCATTACTGCCAATGGTAGCAGCTCGAACAACAGATATCCATGCAGAACGGCACGCGGGATTTTCCATTTTGAAATGGAATAAGAAAATGGCAGCCCTGTGTAAATGAGGCGTCTGCCTTTAACATTATTTGAATTTCAGCCTCCCCCTTTGTAAACTACCTGACTGTATTTAGTAGTTCCTTTGTAACATGGTTGCCCCCTAGCAGAGTGGATGCCCCTTAACAAAAAATGGGGTGGAAATAGCATTCGCCACTAAAATGACCATCTTGCCATTTTCTTTCAGATTCTCATTTTGCTCATAACTTCTTCATACGAGCTCAGAATGACTCCGTTCTTTCGCCATTGGCTTCGTCTTTTCATCCTCTTCAAGATGAAAAGTAGAAATCTTGTACTTGAACGAGTTCCATTTGGTCTTTGGCCATTCTCCACTTGTAGCTAGCTTCTTTTTTTGCACAATTAAGTGCCAATTCACTTCTTTTGGATGATTCACCTAATAAAACATAAATAAGAGAAAACAAGCGTAATATACAGTAATTTGCAAGAAATCCAACAAATACTAGCATAGAATTGACACCAAATATATGTGAAATATGCACTTATCAAATTCCCCAGCACTTGCCTTTTGCTAGTCCTCGAGCAAACTAAACTAAACTACAACAACTCCCTTTCGTTGAGGTTACGGTTGCATTTAGCAAATGCATCAAGCCTTTAAACCCCTAGGTATCCCTAGTGGACGAGTTATAGTCTCGTGAGGGTTTACCAGAGATATACCCACAAAACCTACTCCAACTGCAAAGCGTTCCAACTTCCCAAGCATCCAAAGAGCTATGAGGACATAGAGTTTATGCATGCTAGTAATAAGAAGTTAGAAATACCAAAGAACATATTCTCATTCCTAAATGTTGAGTGAGAAATAACCACACCATAATGAGAGAACGCGTGTTTGAGAGCGATCAATAAGCATTTCGCCTCGACTTCTGCCTCACTTAAAAGGATTTTATGATAATTGCACTCAATAAGACAACTTTTTTATGGGTCTCACATGTGTGCAGGTAGGAATGAAGAGTGAAATCCTACACACGTTGAATGGTGGGAAGGAAACCTTCCGAAATATTTCTGGAGACTCCACAAGATCGTGGGAAATAAAAATCTTTTTCTGATGATCTCTAAGAAAGGAAATCAACCACTATAGCAAGGATGGGAGTACTTACCACCTTCACATCCGATCAGCAGTGAAGAAAGCACCACTCTCACATCATCCAATAGAAACATAGTCTTCAGCTTGTCTTCTTCATCTTCTTGGTCTTTGGTCTTCAACGGTTGATGATGAACTCTTGAACTTCGTAAAACTTTGACAATTTGTAACTCTTTTCTCTTCAATTTCCTTGTTGCTTGAAACTTCTTTTTAGATTTTTCTTCCCCATGGCCTTATTGAACAAATAACAACCTAAATGCAAATCTTTTTGTATCTTCTCTTCTTTTTCTTTTCTATTTTTATTTTTTCTCTTTTTATTTTATTTATTTTTTTTTAAATAAAAAGATTGCAACTAAAAAAATAATTACGGAATTAAAATAACATGGCCATGAAAGAAGTACTTTACCACTTTGATCTTCATAACTTGTATTGTCTTTGTATCCTAAACTTCAATAACTCTCATCTTTTGATTTTCTTCGCTCTTGTAAATAAATCTTCATACTTAGATATAAAATTACGCTCCTTATATGTAAGTCTTCAACATGTATATATAAAATCTGCCCATTGTATGTTGCTTTACTTGGATATGAAATTTACTCTTCCTTGTATTGTTGCTTGTAAACCTCAAACGTATTCAACTTTCCTTGTAGATTTTGATGTCGTTCCTTGTTGATGATGGTTGTGTTTCTATGGACCTGTTGTTGGCGAGTGAGAGAGAATGGTGCTAACTGCAAATCAAACTACAAGAAGGTGGTTTTCATCTATAGACGTCACCCTTATGATTGACAAAATTAGCACTCAAGAGATCAAAGATTAGTGCTTTTATTGGTGGGAGGTTGGGTAGCTCACCATTCTACCCGGAATTAACGTACGGTGACACACACTCAAAAGAAAGCTCTTTAGTCAATTACAAAGAAATTTTTTGGTCTGGTGCCTCGGTTGATATGAAAATAGGTAGTCTCCACTAATGATTGATCAACAACTCTAATAATGCATTTCTCCCTGCTCCTCATTTGCATCACCGGCATGATTAAATCCATTATTTAACACTCTAACAAGCAAGAAATCTGAACGTAGTTCCCTAACACTTCCAAGTTCAGTTATGTCGGTCAGAATCTCTATGTAAACATACCTAGAAGTATGCTAGTGACTCTAAAATCTCTACAAGTTGGAGGTTTTATTCAAATATATACAAAAAAATCGAAAATTTTGACTCAAAAAGGCTAAAAACTCTATATGCAAAATATGCAAACACTCCCCCACACTTAAACTTCACATTGTCCTCAATGTGCAAAACTGAAAATTCTGAATTCTGACGTAGCAGCAGATAAAACACGAAAACTGTACAAATTGGTAAGGAATTTGGAAAAACACCATTTCACAAAAGTTGTTTGCCTATGTCTTTTATACAAAGTTTCAAAAGGGAACAGTGTTTCGACAAACGGTCTGACAGTTATGGTCTCTGGACTGAACTACGTGCAGTCTGAATTTTTCTGACGAAAAAGGATTCGTCAAAATTTTCTTCAAAATAGATTACGGACTCAATACAATTAAACATGGGGATGCAAATATGACAGAAAAACTGTAAAAACTAAAAATAAAAGGGTTTAAGATACAAAACCTATGGGTTGCCTCCCATTTAGCGCTTAGTTTAACGTCTTTAGCCCGACTTGGCGTTCGCCTTTCTACTCCTCCAGAGGGAGCACATCAACAAGTTGTACCACTTCCATATTCTCAGGTATAAAGTTCTCGTAATATGGCTTTAAGCGATGACCATTCACTTTGAATCCATTTCCTAAGGTTAAATCTTGAATTTCTACTGCACCATGAGAAAAACTATTAGTGATAACATAAGGTCCCTTCCAAAGGGAACGCAGTTTGCCAGGGAATAATCTAAGACGAGTATCAAAGAGCAAGACTTTCTGTCCAATAGTAAAATGTTTTCTAGAAATCATATTATCATGAAAAGCCTTAGTTTTTTACTTGTAAATTCGTGAACTTTCATATGCTGCGTTTCTGATCTCTTCTAGCTCACTCAATTGAAGTTTTCTCTGCTCTCCTGCACCATCCATCTCCATGTTGCACTGTTTTATAGCCCAAAAAGCCTTATGCTCGATCTCAACAGGAAGATGACATGATTTACCGTACACAAGTCTAAAGGGAGACATCCCGATAGGAGTCTTGTATGCGGTTCTGTAAGCCCACAATGCATCATTTAGACGTAAAATCCAATCCTTCCTCGTGGGATTCACGGTTCTTTCTAGGATGGATTTCACTTCTCGATTGGAAACTTCTGCTTGCCCGTTAGTCTGTGGATGATACGACGTAGCAATCTTGTGAGTGATGTTGTACTTCTTCACCATCTCCTCTTCATTACTTCCAATGGTAGCAGCTCGAACAACAGATATCCATGCAGAACGGCACGCGGGATTTTCCATTTTGAAATGGAATAAGAAAATGGCAGCCTTGAGTAAATGAGGCGTCTGCCTGCCCTTAACATTATTTGAATTTCAGCCCCCCCCCCTGTAAACTACCTGATGTTTGTAACATGGTTGCCCCCTAGCAGAGTGGATGCCCCTTAACAAAAAATGGGGTGGCAATAGCATTCGCCACTAAAATGACCATCTTGCCATTTTGATAGGATCCGGAGATGCATATATGTAAATAACCGCAATCACACGGTGTCTAACTAGTAGACAGAGGCAAGTACGGGTCGAACCCACAAGGAGCGGTGGAAATACTCTAATCAATATCTCCAATGAACTAACAAGAAATGATTTTTGGGATTTTTATAATGAGAAATGTAAAATGAAATAATAAAATTACTGAAATATAATAAAATCAATAGGAAAGTTGGTACCCAGGGTTTATAGTATCCACCACTATTTCTATTCAATTACTGAAATGAAACATAACTCATGAATATTTATTTATCGTTCGTTCTATTGACATCACCTATTATATGTATTAGAACCGCAAATATCACTGGGACACCCTAAGCATGGCACATCAAGAGATTAAACCCAAGCATGCACCATCAAATTGTATTAGTGAGAAATTATGCGAAACTAAAATATTGATTCACAAATATTATTTGGCTCTTCTAAGCATAACCCATCAAAGAATTAACCGAAGCATGGAATATCAAATAATGAGACAAAAATATTTATGAACCTAACAATTAGGCACAAAGGTTATATGAAACCGGTGAAGCAACAACTCATATTTCAATTAAATCAATAAACAATATCAAGAGTTAGTTTATTCAAATCATAATAGCCTCAAAACCATATATAATCAATTCGAAAGTGGTCTAATGCTCTAAGTGGTTTCAACAGAAAACCCTAGCTAAAAAGTTTAGCAACACATGAAAATGGATTTCTCAAAATCCATCAAAATGAATTAAAAGAGAAAGATAAATTAAACCGTTATTGCCGTCGTCACCCGGCAATCGATCCTCTTCTTCTTCCCTTCTTCTCCGTTCTCAGTAGCCGCGCCTCCCCCCTTTCTTCTTTTTCGATCTCCCTTCCTTTGTATCTCTTCGTGTTAGGTGTAGGGGTGAGCATGGGCCGGTATGGACCGGTTTTCACCCCATCCGCATCCAATCCACTGCACTACAGATTTCAAATTTGGCATCCGCATCCAATCCATATCCAACGGATTTGCATCCAATGGATACACGGATGGACGGATTGGATGCGATAATCCAACGGATTTGTTTTAGTTAAAATTTATAGTAAAGAAAATAAAGCTAACACAAATGACTCCTTATAAAACCTACATATCCTATATATGTATAGAAATATAAAAATGTCATGTACAACACCCCAAGCAAATATCTTAAAAATTCCTAAATGATCCATAGTATTTTCTAGAACTATATAAATGCCCTATAATTTAACGGATATGGATATCCAACGGATTTTCAAGGTTGCATCCGGGCCCGATCCGTTATCCGTTGGATTTCAAAAATTCCATCCGCATCCAACCCATTAACGAACGGTCCGGACATCCATCCGCAAATAAACGGTTGGTCCCGGTTAAATCCGCGGATTACGGGCCAAATGCTCACCCCTAGACTTAGGTGTTGCTGCGAGAAAAACATACCTAGTAACTCTCCGCCAAGGCCCAGTCCAAATACCCTTACCAGTTTATAAATCCGGACCCATTCAAAGTCCAGCAAGTCTAACCAGTTTATGCCCATCTCCGTCCATAAAAAAAATGAAGTTCATCAACTCTGTCCATCTACGTCTCAGTCATCCAACAAACACATCTTGACTCTCTGTTGCCTGAATTCTCAACAACCAAACTGAGGATGTAAAACCACTGCCGGCTATACAGTTCAATGGCTACAGCTCCTCTTTATTTTCAGTTCATATGTTGCCTGTCCGTCTACAGCACTTAACAACACCCAACTCCCAAGTCATCACCGGCAACAACAATTCACCCTCCTTCTCGGTATTTTCTCTTTTGTTCAACCCCAAATGAGCTCCAGATTCGGCCCCAACTGTTCACTGAGTCGATCCCCATGAACGCATAGGTGTTGCTGCTGTTGAAAGAGCCTTGATCGACCACCACCTCCAATCATCTCGTTATACCTCGAACTTCCATTTAGACTCAATCCTTGTTCACAGCCATGAAAATCAACAGAATTCTCATTGCAGTCGCGTACAAAGCATTTGTTCGCTGCCATAACCATGATGATATCACCACCAGCTACTACTGCCTGCTATTAACTCTCCTCCATTTCTCACGAAATCCAGCCAACATTTAATCCATCTCAAAACCCATGCCATCATCACTAGCAAACCCCAAATCAAGAACAGTCAATAAACATACATCTCTTCGCCATTAGAGAGTAACCATCAAACTCAAGGCTGTAAGCTTGAGTTTCTCCTCTGACTTTCCACTACACAAAATATAGGCCAAGTATGACCTATCAGTTCGAACCAGCTCGATCGACTCCATCTCTATTCATGCAAACACCCATCAGAACTTAGGTTGTAGCGGCGCAAAACAAGCCAGTGGCATCGATCTGTTCTTCTCGCTGGTCTTGGCAGAATCCAGTTCACATCACCACTTTCCTCTAACTTCGCCGCACCAGTTAAGCTCAAGAACGACATTCCGTAGTTAGCCACAGCACCACTGTCCGATTCATCGATTGAAATCAGGCAGCAACTCTCAACAACATCAGCTAGATTCTGTTTGTTTTGAGACCACTGGTCATAGCCATGACCATGGCAGCACATGCCCATCTTCTTTTATGTCTTCTCGAGCCTTCATCTATTCCGACCAGAATAAGAAATGTCTTTTCGCTTTGATTGGTGATGTTTGCCGCAAAGGCTATTTAATTTCACATTTCACTGTTTTAGTCGTTCATTGCATCGGTGATAGGAATAACTTGTACTTTCTACAAAAACACTAAAATAATATCGTTAGCCAAAATATTGAGTCCTAAGACTAAGTCTTATGGTGTGCTAGTCTAGCACCTAGATTAGCAGCCCACGCGCCTAGTAAAATCACCTAAGTCTTATGGGGTTGCTAGACTAGCATGCTGATCGGCCCCGAAACAAAACAAAGCCAAGCGCTGAACCATTCAACGTTACAAACTTTATTCGAACCATCCCGCGCTTGACCGGTCAACACGGTCGTAGCGTTGAATAATCCGCGCTGTGGCTCGAACCGATTCGGCGTTACAAAAATCGATCTAACCAAGCAATGTATATCGATCTTCTTCTTCTTCCTCATTTCATTTCTTCCTCACCCCAAAACCATCCCAGAAAATGCATGTCCTAGATCAAGATTTCGGGGATTTTCGTCACAAATCGCTCCGGGGTTTGATCAACAACATCATTGGAATCATTTGAGATCGGTTTGGACCAATCAAATCCGCAGAAATCGATTTGGGTAAGATTTTGAAACTTTTTTATTTGTTTGTTTGTTTTTCCGATTATCATGATGTTGTTGATGAAATTGATATGTTTAGATGATTGGTATTTGTTATTTAGATGATATTTCTAGTATTGTATGATTTAATTTGAATTTTTGTGAATGAAAATTGATATTGGGGATTAAAAAACCTAAATGTAAAATTGATTATTTGTGATGAAGTTGAATGATAATTTGTATAAGAGATTACATGATTATATAATTCGGATTATGAATTATGAATTTTTGATACTTGTAGTATTTTTGAGGTGAAAATGATACTTGTAGTATTTTTGATGAAGCTAAATTTATAATTCGGATGATTATGATGAAATGATAAAATGTGGTGGATAAAATTGTGAATTTGTATGAATTATGAATTTGAATGATTATGATGAAAATGATAAAATGTGGTTGATTCTTTTTTCTTTTGTTATTTGATTGTAGTATGATATGGAAGATTATAGTATGAATATAGAAGAACATTTAGATGCTTTGGAAGTAGTTTAGAGGCAAAGGAGATAGGCATGTATCTAATAATTTGAGTGATAGTCGAACTATAAACTTTAGAGGCGGTTTAATGAGGTTGAAACGTTATACAACATTGTAGTGAAAGATAATCCGATACGCAAAGAATCTGTGATAATTGTGGGTTTTCTTACGTCTTTGGAGTTTAACTTTTCCAATGCGGATAGAGGTTTAGTTGAAGCCATAGGTGAAGATGGCGGAAAAAAACCAAGAGCTTCCATTTTAGAGAATTTGAGCTTGGCCTCCTTCACTGGAGATTGGTATATGTTAACGGGAATTCCATTGATTTGACCTACGAAAAATCAAGTAGTTATCTTAGGTATTAGGTGAGCTAACGGTTGTTGCTTTGGATGATTTGTATTTTCAAGATTTCAAAGGATTTGATAAGCTGGAACACTAAGTCTGGAACAATATCCACAGGTATCTTGAGAACCCTACGTTAAAAGTAGAGAAAAAACCAACAATGTTGAATGTGCGAGATGTATTGGCAAGAGCATTCTTTCTTTGGTGTTTTGGTCATTTTCTTATTGCGGGTTCTAGTGGAAGAGTAGATAAACGTTAGGTTTTATTTATCGATAATTTGGATAAAGTTGGGGAATATGATTGGGTTTTAGCTTCCTTAGGTAATACCTATAAATTTCTTGATGGATGGTGAGAGAATGGGAAGGGATTTATCTGGCATGGTTATGGTACTTGAGTATTGGTACTATTATTACTTCTGCAACATGCAACCTTTGCTTTGTCGACACCTTCGGAGAACACTCTGATCTTTTCCCAAAGATTAGTCTCTTCAAGAAGACTAACATTAAATCAAGGAAGAGAGGCCAAAGAGGAGGCCAAAAGGATACGAAGAAACACTCGGTGTCCACTGCAAGGAAGAGGTCAATTTGTGCTCTTGCAAAGGACACCGAGTGTTTCTTCGTATCCTTTTGGCCTCCTCTTTGGCCTCTCTTCCTTGATTTAATGTTAGTCTTCTTGAAGAGACTAATCTTTGGGAAAAGATCGAGTGTTCTCCTAAGGTGTCCGACAAAGCAAAGGTTGCATGTTGGAAGTAATAATAGTACCAATACTCAAGTACCATAACCATGCCGTATAAATCCTTCCCATTCTCTCGACCATCCATCAAGAAATTTATAGGTATTACCTAAGGAAGCTAAACCCCAATCATATTCCCAACTTTATCCAAATTATCGAGCAATAAAACCCAACGTTTATCTACTCTTCCACTAGAACCCGCAATAAGAAAATGACCAAAACACCAAAGAAAGAATGCTCTTGTCAATACATCTCGCACATTCAACATTGTTGGTTTTTCTCTACTTTTAATGTAGGTTCTCAAGATACCTTGTGGATATTGTTCCAGACTTAGTGTTCCAAAGCTTATCAAATCCTTTGAAATCTTGAAAATACAAATCATCCAAAGCAACAACCTAGCTCACCTAATACCCCATAACTACTTGATTTTTCGTAGGGTCACCAATGGGAATTCCCGTTAACATATACCAATCTACAGGAAGGAGGCCAAGCTCAAATTCTCTAAAATGGAAGCTCTTGGTTTTTTTCCGCCATCTTTCAGCTATGGCTTCAACTAAACCTCTATCCGCATTGAAAAAGTTAAACTCAAAGACAAGAAAACCCACAATTATCACAAGATCTTTGCGCTATCGGATTATCTTTCACTACAATGTTGTATAACGTTTCAACCTCATTAAAAACTGCCTCTAAAGTTTATAGTTCGACTATCACTCAAATTATTAGATACATGCCTATCTCCCTTTGCCGAAACTACTTCCAAAGCATCTAAATGTTCTTCCATATTCATACTATAATCTTCCATATCATACTACAATCAAATAACAAAAGAAAAAAAGAATCAACCACATTTTATCATTTTCATCATAATCATTCAAATTCATAATTCATACAAATTCACAATTTTATCCACCACATTTTATCATTTCATCATAATCATCCGAATTATACAAATTTAGCTTCATCAAAAATACTACAAGTATCATTTTCACCTCAAAATACTACAAGTATCAAATTTCATAATTCATAATCCGAATTATATAATCATGTAATCTCTTATACAAATTATCATTCAACTTCATCACAAATAATCAATTTTACATTTAGGTTTTTTAATCCCCAATATCAATTTTCATTCACAAAAATTCAAATTAAATCATACAATACTAGAAATATCATCTAAATAACAAATACCAATCATCTAAACATATCAATTTCATCAACAAATCATGATAATCGGAAAACAAACAAACAAATAAAAAAAGTTTCAAAATCTTACCCAAATCGATTTCGTGGACGGATTCTGTCCAAACCGATCTCAAATGATTCCAATGATGTTGTTGATCAAACCCACTGAGCGATTTGTGACGAAAACTCGGAAATCTTGATCTAGGACATGCATTTTCGGATGGTTTTGGGGTGAGGAAGAAATGAAATGAGGAAGAAGAAGAAGATCGACTTCTCTTGGTTAGATCGATTTTTGTAACGTCGAATGGTTCAACACCAAAGGAATTATTCTCGCTCCGACCGTGTTGACCGGTCAAGCGCGGATGGTTCAATGAAAGTTTGTAACGCCGAATGGTTCAGCGCTTGGCGCCGTTTTGTTTTCGGCCGACTAGCATGCTAGACTAGCAACCCCATAAGACTTAGGTGATTTTACTAGCTGACGTGGACTGCTAATCTAGGTGCTAGACTAGCACACCATAAGACTTAGTCTTAGTCTAACTAATATAAATATGGGTATAAAATGTAGCACTTGCGTGCTTATCACATTTTCTTTCAGATTCTCATTTTGCTCATAACCTCTTCATACGAGCTCAGAATGACTCCGTTATTTCGCCATTGGCTTCGCCTTTACGTCCTCTTCAATATAAAAAGTAGAAATCATGTACTTGAACGAGTTCCATTTGGTCTTTGGCTATTCTCCACTTGTAGCTAGCTTCTTTTATTGCACAATTAAGTACCAATTCACTTCTTTTGGATGATTCACCTAATAAAACATAAATAAGAGAAAACAAGCGTAATATACAGTAATTTGCAAGAAATCCAACAAATACTAGCATAGAATTGACACCAAATATATGTGAAATATGCACTTATCAGTTAACATTATGAATTTGTCGAAAATTATCTCAAGATAGGATTTGCATATAAGAAATGTTTTTGTTCTTCTGGCCATCTATTTTCTTCCCTGTTGTTCTTATAGGCATAAAGTACTTTTCTCTTTGTTGCTAAGCCATATTATGGTGGACCGTGATAACTAAAACTAGACAAAAGTTGAAGAAAATGAATGAATTACAAATAGGAAAAAAAACCTACTACTATGGTTCTACCCAGATTTACAATGTACAATCAAAAAAAGAAAAAAGAAACATGTGAATAGAAAAAGGAGCTATCTGTACAGGATGATGGATGGTAGCAGGAGCTGTGGGGGAGGTATCGGCCATCCAAAAAGGCTTTGACGAGTGATAGGTCTAGACATAAAATAGAGTAGGGATCTCATATTTGATAAAAAGCAAAATCCAATGGGAGAGATAGAGATAGAGATAGAGAGAGAGAGAGAGAGATTATATCTGTCTGAATTTTATGTGAGATTTCTTATCGGCATCATCGGCTTTGTCTGCTCTTGTATCGAAGAGTTGATTGATAGCTTCCTCATGTACAACAAAAACATCAATAAACAACAAACCATACCAAAAAGTTACTTTCTAGGAAAAAAAAACCTAAAATAGACGAGAGAGAAAAAAATAATTCTTAATCATACTTGTTGTCCTGAGATAAGAGTTGGAATTGATTGTCACCTCTAGTTTTTGTAGAATGTCAATGTGGGTACATGCATTATAACTCCCATGGAACTATATCAAAAGAAACCAAGAAAACAGATCCTTTTATGGTCATAAAAAGTAAACTTTTGTAATAGAGTAAAACAAAAAACAAAGGAAAACCAAACACTAGTCTTGAATTATAAGAGAGAAGAACCTTTAGTTTTTTTGGGGTTTTGTTCCCATCTTCCTTGTCATATTTAAAACGCCTTTTCATTGTTGATGTTTCACTCTTCTTGACAAAAAGAAAAGACAAAGATAAATCAGTAGAAGCAGATGAAACAATAATCATTACATCGATATATGGAAAGTAAAGAGTTCTACCTGTGAATCCATTTGATTATTCAAGGCAGCAGTAAACCGTGGTAGTAGTTTAGAGAAGTACTAGTTCAGAGAAGAAGAAGAAGAAGAATAATAAATAGTAATTACTAAAACAATACCTAGCTTTTTTTCCCTTCCGAAGCCAAATTCGAGATCTCGTCTAATTGTCTTTACCGGTCATATTTCTGACCTCAATAACCTATTACTACTATAACGGTAACATTACTGACCTGCTAATTGTGTTTACAACCGGTTGATGATCGGTAGTCTGTTTTTCAAATTGTTTTACCTTTGCCAGCAAGTAATACATATCAAAAATAAGATTCCCAGTAATACCCCCTTTTTTCTCATATTTATGACCTCAATAACCTATTACTACTAACGGTCACATCACTGACCTGCTAATTGTGTTTACAACCGGTTGATCGGTCGTCTGTTTTTCAAAATTTTTTTACCTATGCCGCTATTGCCTCTTATAAGTACGAATACATACTCAAAAATAAGATTCCCAGTAATACCCCCTTCTTTAATTTACATTTCCCCAATCCTCCTTTATTTATTTCGATCTTATTAAATACCTAAGGTCATGAGTCATAGTTTCATTGATGCAACATCTTGATTATTACATTATCATCAGCCCCATGAATGACCAAAATTGCCAAATCGGTTTATTTACTATGTAATCCTAGCTACGCGGACATCTTCCTATTAAAGGAAAGTAACCTTTAGGATTCCTAATTCAATTTTGATTCAATGTGTTTTTATTGATTGGTGATGTATTGTGGTTGGCCTGGTTCAATGTTGGAGTAAAAAGTATGTCATCTTTTTAGTGTAAAATTTAAGCATATAATGGAACCGAAAAAATAATAAAAGTTTAAAGGACACGACTCTAATTTGCTAACTCTACCAGCTATATATATAACCGAAAAATTAAAGTAAAATTAATCCAACAACTTACAAGAAAATCCAACGACTCATAAGTCGATACCTTATTAAAATCTCTCCTGTGAGAGTCGTGCGGGATAACACTGCTCATCCCGATATATAAGTTAACATGACCCAGAAAATATAGCATGCCTTCCATTTTCTCGATTATCATGTCACTTATTCTTTTTATATTGTGTTATCTCTCTCTGCGTGTGGCTTTGAGAGATATAAAGCAAATTTCCCAAATGAAACCCCAGTGAATATCCCAGAAAGGAAAAAATCCCTAAACTCTCTATACTGATTCTATAAACCTAATCATTCTCTCGGATTTCGAATCTCGTTTCCCTTTCTTTTTCTAATTTTTCTGTTAACATTTTAAAGTTTCGATCATGGGATCATGATGGATGGAGATCTATACCTCATCAGATAAGAGTTATCTCTTTATTCGATTTCGATTGTTATGTTTTCTTGATGACTATACGAACTCTAATTCTTTCTTAGATTTATCTTGTTGTGCAGCAAAAGCATGGTCGATACCTCTTCCGATAAGTCAATTCACATTTTGTTATATAATTTGAAGAAGCATTTGGATATATATATATATATATCTTGTTGTATTCCAAGAAAAAGCATGACCTATTATGAGAATTGTGTGTTTGATGAATTGGTATTTTGCATTTGTACTCGAGCGAGACTAGTGTGTGTTTCCGAGTTATATATATATATATATATATATATATATATTTATATATATACACTATGTGTTTCCGCAGTTATATTATAAGAAGTAGCTGAATCCCACTTGGTTGAGTTGTTTGAGGACAACAATATGTGCTGGATCCATGCCAAGGGACTATCACAGTATACAGTATTTGGATCTTTCCATGCCAAGACAATTTTTTCTAGAAAATTTTTGATTGCACATTTTGATATCTTTCCATGTGGTGAATGCTGTAGTTGCAACAAAATGTGGCTGCATTGGTTATTTCCTCTACATATTAAAGATATCCATGCCAAGGGAATATCATGCGTAAAGATGTTCAGTGGCTAGGAAGGAAAGCTGAGGAGAAAGGGATGATGCGATTTTTGAAGAAATTAAGACGTTTCGAGTAGTGTCGATTCTATCATGTAGTCGACGTTTCATTTCGTTTTTTAAAAGTATGTTTACATGAATGAGAATGCATGATATTTTCATAATGTAGAGCTAAATAATAATGTTACAAAACAGAGAATGCCATAGCAACATTATTCTGTGGAGATTTTATATGTGAGAAAGTAAGTACTTTATTAAATCTCTGAACAAAGAGAAAGAAACATGTGGAAAGAGAAAAGTAGTTACCCGATCGATGGTTGACGGGTGGAGGTGAAGCAACATCATTGTTCTCTCCGAGTGGAACATTCTTCATGGAGATTTGGTAGGTCGAACTCGAAAAAAGAGAAATATATGGAGTAGATACCATATGCAAGGTTAAAGCTACCCCTAAACCTAGTTATGTGGAATGATCGACTATAAACATAAAGTCAAATGGCTAATGAAATATCTTGTAAATGAGTTAACATCATTCAAAAGCTCCATCCAATAAAAACTCGATCACTTGTTCAAGTATATGGTACTGTCAATTATAATAGGTGTGTCATGATATGTAGTGGTTGGTGACTTGTTAACATTATAAATTTGTCAAAAATTTCTCAAGATAGGATTTGCATATAAGAAATGTTTTTGTTCTTCTGGCCATCTATTTTCTGCCCTGTTGTTCTTATATGCATAAAGTACTTTGCTCTTTGTTGCTAAGGCTAACCCCTATGGGCTAGATTGGAGTGCTAGATTGGCCAAAAAGTGTTGCAAATCAAGAAAAAAGTGTTGGAAAAAAAAATTAACAGTGATAGTTGATAGTTCTATCACCTAGCAAGTGCTCGATCCAACCATCGTAAATGAGATTAAAATGCTGAACCGTTCGGCGCTCAAAAAGTGACATAAACGCCGAGCCATTCGGCGCTCTATATTTTTTACTAATTTTTGAGAGAGAATGTGATAGAAAGAGAAGAAAAAGAGGGAGCGAGAGAGGGAAAAAAGAGGGAGAACGTGATGGATGGAGGAAAAAAAGGGAGAGAGAGAGGAAAAGGTTGGAGAGAGAGAGAAAGAGAGTGAGAGAGATAATGATTAGTTTTTTTAAAAAATAAAATTATGTAACGCCGAACCATTCGAATAATTTAGCGTTGTTCTATTCAAATAAGCCACTAGATTAGCAATACCATAGGACTTAGGAGGTTGCCCAGCCGACGTGGATGGCCAATCTAGCAGTTAGATATCTAGCCCATATGACTAAGCCTAAGCCATATTATGGTGGACCGTGATAACTAAAACTAGACAAAAGTTGAAGAAAAAGAATGAATTACAAATAGAAAAAAAAAACTATTATTATGGTTCTACCCAGATTTACAATGTACAATCAAAAAAATAAAAAAGAAACATGTGAATAGAAAAAGGAGCTACCCGTACGTGAGGATCGTGAGTAGAGGGAGGTATCGGCCATCCAAAAAGGCTTTGACGAGTGATAGGTCTAGACATAAAGTAGAGTAGGGATCTCATGTTTGATAAAAAGCTAAATCCAATGGGAGAGATAGAGATGGAGATAGATAGATAGAGAGAGATTATACCTGTCTTAATTGTATGTGAGATTTCTTATCGGCATCATCGGCTTTGTCCGCTCTTGTATCGGAGAGTTGATTGATAGCTTCCTCTTGTACAACAAAAACATCAATAAACAACAAACCATACCAAAAACTCACTTTCTAGAAAAAAACCCTAAAATAGACGAGAGAGATAAAAAAATAATCCAGAATCATACTTGTTGTCTGTGAGATAAGAGTTGGAATTAGACTACACCTCAAGTTTTGAAGAATGTCAATGTGGGTACTAGCATTATAACTCCCATGGAACTATATCAAAAGAAACCAAGAAAATCGATCCTTTTACTACGTAAAAAGTGAACTTTCATAATAGAGTAAAACAAAAAACAAAGGAAAACCAAACCCTAGTCTTGAATTATTATAAGAGAGAAGAACCTTTTTTTTTTTTTTTGGGTTTTGTTCCCATCTTCCTTGGTCTTTGGCTATTCTCCACTTGTAGCTAGCTTCTTTTATTGCACAATTAAGTACCAATTCACTTCTTTTGGATGATTCACCTAATAAAACATAAATAAGAGAAAAACAAGCGTAATATACGAAGAATTTGCAAGAAATCCAACAAATACTAGCATAGAATTGACACCAAATATATGTGAAATATGCACTTATCAGTTAACATTATGAATTTGTCGAAAATTATCTCAAGATAGGATTTGCATATAAGAAATGTTTTTGTTCTTCTGGCCATATATTTTCTGCCCTGTTGTTCTTATATGCATAAAGTACTTTTCTCTTTGTTGCTAAGCCATATTATGGTGGATCGTGATAACTAAAACTAAACAAAAGTTGAGGAAAATGAATGAATTACAAATAGGAAAAAAAAAACTACTACTATGGTTCTACCCGCATTTACAATGTACAATCAAAAAAAAAAAGAAAAAAGAAACATGTGAATAGAAAAAGGAACTACCCGTACGGGATGATGGATGGTAAGCAGAGGAGTGGGGAGGTATCACCATCCAAAAAGGCTTTGACGAGTGATAGGTCTAGACATAAAATAGAGTAGGGATCTCATATTTGATAAAAAAAGCAAAATCTAATGGGAGAGATAGAGATAGAGATAGAGAGAGAGAGAGAGAGATTATACATTGTCTTAATTTTATGTGAGATTTCTTATCGGCATCATCGGCTTTGTCTGCTCTTGTATCGAAGAGTTGATTGATAGCTTCCTCATGTACAACAAAAACATCAATAAACAACAAACCATACCAAAAAGTTACTTTCTAGGAAAAAAAACCTAAAATAGACGAGAGAGATAAAAAAATAATTCAATCATACTTGTTTTTGCTCGAGAGATAAGAGTTGGAATTGATTTATCGACCTCTAGTTTTTGTAGAATGTCAATGTGGGTACTTGCATTATAACTCCCATGGAACTATATCAAAAGAAACCAAGAAAACAGATCCTTTTATGGTCATAAAAAGTAAACTTTTGTAATAGAGTAAAACAAAAAACAAAGGAAAACCAAACCCTAGTCTTGAATTATAAGAGAGAAGAACCTTTAGTTTTTTTGGGGCCTTGTCAGATTTAAAACGCCTTTTCATTGTTGATGTTTCACTCTTCTTGACAAAAAGAATAAACAAAGATAAATCAGAAGAAGCAGATGAAACAATAATCATTACATCGATATATGGAAAGTAAAGAGTTCTACCTGTGAATCCATTTGATTATTCAAGGCAAAGATGAAACCGTGGTAGTAGTTTAGAGAAGTACTAGTTCGTAGAAGAAGAAGAAGAAGAAGAAGAAGAAATAGTAATTACTAAAACAATACCTAGCTTTTTGTTCCCTTAGGTTTTCAAATTCGGTATCTCGTCTAATTGTCTTTACCTGTCATATTTCTGACCTCAATAACCTATTACTACTATAACGGTAACATTACTGACCTGCTAATTGTGTTTACAACCGGTTGATGATCGGTAGTCTTTTTCAAATTGTTTTACCTTTGCCAGCAAGTAATACATATCAAAAATAAGATTCCCAGTAATACCCCCTTCTTTCTCATATTTATGACCTCAATAACCTATTACTACTAACGGTCACATCACTGACCTGCTAATTGTGTTTACAACCGGTTGATCGGTCGTCTGTTTTTCAAAATTTTTTTACCTATGCCGCTATTGCCTCTTATAAGTACGAATACATACTCAAAAATAAGATTCCCAAGAATACCCCCTTCTTTAATTTACATTTCCCCCGATCCTCCTTTATTTATTTCGATCTTATTAAATACCTAAGGTCATAAGTCATAGTTTCATTGATGCAACATCTTGATTATTACATTATCATCAGCCCCATTAAATGGAACGACCAAAATTGCCAAATCGGTTTATTTACTATGTAATCCTAGCTACGCGGACATCTTCCTATTAAAGGAAAGTAACCTTTAGGATTCCTAATTCAATTTTGATTCAAGGTGTTTTTATTGATTGGTGATGTATTGTGGTTGGCATGGTTCAATGCTGGAGTAAAAAGTATGTCATCATCTTTTAGTGTACAATTTAAGCATATAATGGAACCGAAAAAATAATAAAAGTTTAAAGGACACGACTTTAATTTGCTAACTCTACCAGCTATATATATAACCGAAAAATTAAAGTAAAATTAATCCAACAGCTTACAAGAAAATCCAACGACTCATAAGCTGATACCTTATTAAGTTGTCCCGCAGAGTCGTGCGGGATAACACTGCTCATCCTGATATATAAGTTAACATGACCCAGAAAATATAGCATGCTTTCCATTTTCTCGATTATCATGTCACTTATTCTTTTTATATTGTGTTATCTCTCTCTGCGTGTGGCTTTGAGAGATATAAAGCAAATTTCCCAAATGAAACCCCAGTGAATATCTCAGAAAGGAAAAAATCCCTAAAATCTCTCTACTGAAATTTTTCTATAAACCTAATCATTCTCTCGGATTTCGAATCTCGTTTCCCTTTCTTCTTCTAATTTTTTCATGGGTTCATGATGGATGGGAGATCTACATTTTAAAGTTTCGATCATGGGATCATGATGGATGGAGATCTATACCTCATCGGATAAGAGTTATCTCTTTATTCGATTTCGATTGTTATGTTTTCTTGATGACTATACGAACTCTAATTATTTCTTAGATTTATCTTGTTGTTCTATTCCCTTCAGAAAAGCATGGTCGATACCTCTTCCACTATAAGTCCATTCAAATTTTGTTATATAATTTGAAGAAGCATTTGGATATATATATATATATATCTTGTTGACTTGTATTCTTAGGAGCCAAAAAAGCATGACCTATTATAGAATTGTGTGTTTGATGAATTGGTATTTTGCATTTGTACTCTGCAGACTAGTGTGTGTTTCGCAGTTATATATATATATATATAGATAGATATACACTATGTTGCCGTTGCAGAAGTAGCTAAATCCCACTTGGTTTGAGTTGTTTGAGGACAATAATATGTCTTTGGATCCATGCCAAGGGACTATCACAAGATAAGATAGTATTTGGATCTTTCCATGCCAAGACAATTTTTTCTAGAAAATTTTTGATTGCACATTTTGATATCTTTCCATGTGGTGAATGCTGTAGTTGCAACAAAATGTGGCTGCATTGGTTATTTCCTCTACATATTGAAGATATCCATGCCAAGGGAATATCATGCGTAAAGATGTTCAGTGGCTAGGAAGGAAAGCTGAGGAGAAAGGGATGATGCGATTTTTGAAGAAATTAAGACGTTTCGAGTAGTGTCAGTTCTATCATGTAGACGACGTTTCATTTCGTTTTTTAAAAATCATGTTTACATGAATGAGAATGCATGATATTTTCATAATGTAGAGCTAAATAATAATGTTACAAAACAGAGAATGCCATAGCAACATTATTCTGTGGAGATTTTATATGTGAGAAAGTAAGTACTTTATTAAATCTCTGAACAAAGAGAAAGAAACATGTGGAAAGAGAAAAGTAGTTACCTGATCAGGATGGTTGACGGCTGGAGGTGCAGCAACATCATTGTTCTCTCCGAGTGGAACATTCTCAGGAGATTTGGTAGTCGAACTCACGAAACAAAGAGAAAGATATGGAGTAGATACCATATGCAAGGTTAAAGCTACCCCTAAACCTAGTTATGTGGAATGATCGACTATAAACATAAAGTCAAATGGCTAATGAAATATCTTGTAAATGAGTTAACATCATTCAAAAGCTCCATCCAATAAAACTCGATCACTTGTTCAAGTATATGGTACTGTCAATTATAATAGGTGTGTCATGATATGTAGTGGTTGGTGACTTGTTAACATTATGAATTTGTCAAAAATTTCTCAAGATAGGATTTGCATATAAGAAATGTTTTTGTTCTTCTGGCCATCTATTTTCTGCCATGTTGTTCTTACAGGCATAAAGTACTTTGCTCTTTGTTGCTAAGGCTAACCCCTATGGGCTAGATTGGAGTGCTAGATTGGCCAAAAAGTGTTGCAAATCAAGAAAAAAGTGTTGGAAAAAAATTAACAGTGATAGTTGATAGTTCTCTCACCTAGCAAGTGCTCATGATCCAACTATCCATCGAGATTAAAAATGCTCAACTGTTTGCGCTCAAAAGTGACATAAACGCCCGAGCCATTCGGCGCTCTATATTTTTTACTAATTTTTGAGAGAGAATGTGATGGAAAGAGAAGAAAAAGAGGGAGCGAGAGAGGGAAAAAAGAGGGAGAACGTGATGGAGGGAGGAAAAAAAGGGAGAGAGAGAGGAAAAGGTTGGAGAGAGAGAGGAAAAAGATGGAGAGAGAGAGAGAGATAATGATTAGTTTTTTAAAAAATAAAATTATGTAACGCCGAACCATTCGGCGTTTAGCGCTGTTCTATTCAGCGTTTCACTGCTAGATTAGCAATACCATAGGACTTAGGAGGTTGCCCAGGCTGACGTGGATGTCCAATCTAGCAGCTAGATATCTAGCCCATAGGACTAACCCTAAGCCATATTATGGTGGACCGTGATAACTAAAACTAGACAAAAGTTGAAGAAAAAGAATGAATTACAAATAGGAAAAAAAACTACTATTATGGTTCTACCCAGATTTACAATGTACAATCAAAAAAATAAAAAAGAAACATGTGAATAGAAAAAGGAGCTACCTGTATAGGATCAGGAGTAGAGGGGAGGTATCAGCCATCCAAAAAGGATTTGACGAGTGATAGGTCTAGACATAAAGTATAGTAGGGATCTCATGTTTGATAAAAAGCTAAATCCAATGGGAGAGATAGAAATAGAGATAGATAGATAGAGAGAGATTATAACTGTCTTAATTGTATGTGAGATTTCTTATCGGCATCATCGGCTTTGTCCGCTCTTGTATCGGAGAGTTGATTGATAGCTTCCTCATGTACAACAAAAGCATCAATAAACAACAAACCATACCAAAAACTCACTTTCTAGAAAAAAAACCCTAAAATAGACGAGAGAGATAAAAAAAAATAATCCAGAATCATACTTGTTGTCTGTGAGATAAGAGTTGGAATTGACTGTTAGCCTCAAGTTTTTGTAGAATGTCAATGTGGGTACTAGCATTATAACTCCCATGGAACTATATCAAAAGAAACCAAGAAAAACAGATCCTTTTACGGTCAGAAAAAGTGAACTTTCATAATAGAGTAAAACAAAAAACAAAGGAAAACCAAACCCTAGTCTTGAATTATTATAAGAGAGAAGAACCTTTAGTTTTTTTTTGGGTTTTGTTCCCAT
Source organism: Papaver armeniacum (assembly GCA_023531295.1). NCBI lineage: Eukaryota > Viridiplantae > Streptophyta > Magnoliopsida > Ranunculales > Papaveraceae > Papaver > Papaver armeniacum. The sequence continues at coordinate 21,919 of JAJJWW010001215.1, read as the reverse complement.
CTTCCTTGGTCTTTGGCTATTCTCCACTTGTAGCTAGCTTCTTTTATTGCACAATTAAGTACCAATTCACTTCTTTTGGATGATTCACCTAATAAAACATAAATAAGAGAAAACAAGCGTAATATACAGTAATTTGCAAGAAATCCAACAAATACTAGCATAGAATTGACACCAAATATATGTGAAATATGCACTTATCAGTTAACATTATGAATTTGTCGAAAATTATCTCAAGATAGGATTTGCATATAAGAAATGTTTTTGTTCTTCTGGCCATATATTTTCTGCCCTGTTGTTCTTATATGCATAAAGTACTTTTCTCTTTGTTGCTAAGCCATATTATGGTGGATCGTGATAACTAAAACTAAACAAAAGTTGAGGAAAATGAATGAATTACAAATAGGAAAAAAAAAACCTACTACTATGGTTCTACCCAGATTTACAATGTACAATCAAAAAAAAGAAAAAAGAAACATGTGAATAGAAAAAGGAACTACCTGTACAGGATGATGGATGGTAGCAGGAGCTGTGGGGGAGGTATCAGCCATCCAAAAAGGCTTTGACGAGTGATAGGTCTAGACATAAAATAGAGTAGGGATCTCATATTTGATAAAAAAAGCAAAATCTAATGGGAGAGATAGAGATAGAGATAGAGAGAGAGAGAGAGAGATTATACCTGTCTGAATTTTATGTGAGATTTCTTATCGGCATCATCGGCTTTGTCTGCTCTTGTATCGAAGAGTTGATTGATAGCTTCCTCATGTACAACAAAAACATCAATAAACAACAAACCATACCAAAAAGTTACTTTCTAGGAAAAAAAAACCTAAAATAGACGAGAGAGATAAAAAAATAATTCAGAATCATACTTGTTTTCTGTGAGATAAGAGTTGGAATTGACTGTCAGCCTCTAGTTTTTGTAGAATGTCAATGTGGGTACTTGCATTATAACTCCCATGGAACTATATCAAAAGAAACCAAGAAAACAGATCCTTTTATGGTCATAAAAAGTAAACTTTTGTAATAGAGTAAAACAAAAAACAAAGGAAAACCAAACCCTAGTCTTGAATTATAAGAGAGAAGAACCTTTAGTTTTTTTGGGGCCTTGTCAGATTTAAAACGCCTTTTCATTGTTGATGTTTCACTCTTCTTGACAAAAAGAATAAACAAAGATAAATCAGAAGAAGCAGATGAAACAATAATCATTACATCGATATATGGAAAGTAAAGAGTTCTACCTGTGAATCCATTTGATTATTCAAGGCAGCAGTAAACCGTGGTAGTAGTTTAGAGAAGTACTAGTTCAGAGAAGAAGAAGAAGAAGAAGAAGAAGAAATAGTAATTACTAAAACAATACCTAGCTTTTTGTTCCCTTCCGGTTTTCAAATTCAGTATCTCGTCTAATTGTCTTTACCGGTCATATTTCTGACCTCAATAACCTATTACTACTATAACGGTAACATTACTGACCTGCTAATTGTGTTTACAACCGGTTGATGATCGGTAGTCTGTTTTTCAAATTGTTTTACCTTTGCCTGCAAGTAATACATATCAAAAATAAGATTCCCAGTAATACCCCCTTCTTTCTCATATTTATGACCTCAATAACCTATTACTACTAACGGTCACATCACAGACCTGCTACTTGTGTTTACAACCGGTTGATCGGTCGTCTGTTTTTCAAAATTTTTTACCTATGCCGCTATTGCCTCTTATAAGTACGAATACATACTCAAAAATAAGATTCCCAGTAATACCCCCTTCTTTAATTTACATTTCCCCAATCCTCCTTTATTTATTTCGATCTTATTAAATACCTAAGGTCATAAGTCATAGTTTCATTGATGCAACATCTTGATTATTACATTATCATCAGCCCCATTAAATGGAACGACCAAAATTGCCAAATCGGTTTATTTACTATGTAATCCTAGCTACGCGGACATCTTCCTATTAAAGGAAAGTAACCTTTAGGATTCCTAATTCAATTTTGATTCAAGGTGTTTTTATTGATTGGTGATGTATTGTGGTTGGCATGGTTCAATGCTGGAGTAAAAAGTATGTCATCATCTTTTAGTGTACAATTTAAGCATATAATGGAACCGAAAAAATAATAAAAGTTTAAAGGACACGACTTTAATTTGCTAACTCTACCAGCTATATATATAACCGAAAAATTAAAGTAAAATTAATCCAACAACTTACAAGAAAATCCAACGACTCATAAGCTGATACCTTATTAAGCTCTCCCGTAGAGTCGTGCGGGATAACACTGCTCATCCTGATATATAAGTTAACATGACCTAGAAAATATAGCATGCTTTCCATTTTCTCGATTATCATGTCACTTATTCTTTTTATATTGTGTTATCTCTCTCTGCGTGTGGCTTTGAGAGATATAAAGCAAATTTCCCAAATGAAACCCCAGTGAATATCTCAGAAAGTAAAAAATCCCTAAAATCTCTCTACTGATTCTATAAACCTAATCATTCTCTCGGATTTCGAATCTCGTTTCCCTTTCTTCTTCTAATTTTTCTGTTAACATTTTAAAGTTTCGATCATGGGATCATGATGGATGGAGATCTATACCTCATCAGATAAGAGTTATCTCTTTATTCGATTTCGATTGTTATGTTTTCTTGATGACTATACGAACTCTAATTATTTCTTAGATTTATCTTGTTGTGCAGTAAAAGCATGGTCGATACCTCTTCCGATAAGTCCATTCAAATTTTGTTATATAATTTGAAGAAGCATTTGGATATATATATATATATATCTTGTTGTGCAGTAAAAGCATGACCTATTATAGAATTGTGTGTTTGATGAATTGGTATTTTGCATTTGTACTCTGCAGACTAGTGTGTGTTTCCAGAGTTATATATATATATATATACACTATGTTGCCGTTGCAAGAAGTAGCTGAAGCCCACTTGGTTGAGTTGTTTGAGGACAATAATATGTGCTGGATCCATGCCAAGGGACTATCACAGTATACAGTATTTGGATCTTTCCATGCCAAGACAATTTTTTCTAGAAAATTTTTGATTGCGCATTTTGATATCTTTCCATGAGGTGAATGCTGTAGTTGCAACAAAATGTGGCTGCATTGGTTATTTCCTCTACATATTGAAGATATCCATGCCAAGGGAATATCATGCGTAAAGATGTTCAGTGGCTAGGAAGGAAAGCTGAGGAGAAAGGGATGATGCGAGTTTTGAAGAAATTAAGACGTTTCGAGTAGTGTCAGTTCTATCATGTAGACGACGTTTCATTTCGTTTTTTAAAAATTATGTTTACATGAATGAGAATGCATGATATTTTCATAATGTAGAGCTAAATAATAATGTTACAAAACAGAGAATGCCATAGCAACATTATTCTGTGGAGATTTTATATGTGAGAAAGTAAGTACTTTATTAAATCTCTGAACAAAGAGAAAGAAACATGTGGAAAGAGAAAAGTAGTTACCTGATCAGGATGGTTGACGGCTGGAGGTGAAGCAACATCATTGTTCTCTCCGAGTGGAACATTCTGTGGAGATTTGGTAGGTCAGAACTCAGAAACAAAGAGAAAGATATGGAGTAGATACCATATGCAAGGTTAAAGCTACCCCTAAACCTAGTTATGTGGAATGATCGGCTATAAACATAAAGTCAAATGGCTAATGAAATATCTTGTAAATGAGTTAACATCATTCAAAAGCTCCATCCAATAAAAACTGATCACTTGTTCAAGTATATGGTATTGTCAATTATAATAGGTGTGTCATGATATGTAGTGGTTGGTGACTTGTTAACATTATGAATTTGTCAAAAATTTCTCAAGATAGGATTTGCATATAAGAAATGTTTTTGTTCATCTGGCCATCTATTTTCTGCCCTGTTGTTCTTACAGGCATAAAGTACTTTTCTCTTTGTTGCTAAGGCTAACCCCTATGGGCTAGATTGGAGTGCTAGATTGGCCAAAAAGTGTTGCAAATCAAGAAAAAGTGTTGGAAAAAAATTAACAGTGATAGTTGATAGTTCTATCACCTAGCAAGTGCTCGCAGTCCAACTATCAGCGAGATTAAAATGCTGAACCGTTCGGCGCTCAAAAAGTGACATAAACGCCGAGCCATTCGGCGCTCTATATTTTTTACTAATTTTTGAGAGAGAATGTGATGGAAAGAGAATAAAAAGAGGGAGCGAGAGAGGGAAAAAAGAGGGAGAACGTGATGGAGGGAGGAAAAAAGGGAGAGAGAGAGGAAAAGGTTGGAGAGAGAGAGGAAAAAGATGGAGAGAGATATAATGATTAGTTTTATAAAAATTAAAATTATGTAACGCCAAACCATTCGGCGTTTAGCGCTGTTCTATTCAGCGTTTCGCTGCTAGATTAGCAATACCATAGGACTTAGGAGGTTGCCCAGGCTGACGTGGATGGCCAATCTAGCAGTTAGATATCTAGCCCATAGGACTAAGCCTAAGCCATATTATGGTGGACCGTGATAACTAAAACTAGAAAAAAGTTGAAGAAAAAGAATGAATTACAAATAGAAAAAAAAAAACTATTATTATGGTTCTACCCAGTTTACAATGTACAATCAAAAAAATAAAAAAGAAACATGTGAATAGAAAAAGGAGCTACCTGCAGGGATAGGATGGGAGGAGTAGGGGAGGTATCGGCCATCCAAAAAGGATTTGACGAGTGATAGGTCTAGACATAAAGTATAGTAGGGATCTCATGTTTGATAAAAAGCTAAATCCAATGGGAGAGATAGAAATAGAGATAGATAGATAGAGAGAGATTATAACTGTTTTAATTGTATGTGAGATTTCTTATCGGCATCATCGGCTTTGTCCGCTCTTGTATCGGAAAGTTGATTGATAGCTTCCTCCTGTACAACAAAAGCATCAATAAACAACAAACCATACCAAAAACTCACTTTCTAGAAGAAGAAAAAAACCCTAAAATAGACTAGAGAGATAAAAAAAATAATCCAGAATCATACTTGTTGTCTGTGAGATAAGAGTTGGAATTGACTGTTAGCCTCAAGTTTTTGTAGAATGTCAATGTGGGTACTTGCATTATAACTCCCATGGAACTATATCAAAAGAACCAAGAAAAAACAGATCCTTTTACGGTCAGAAAAAGTGAACTTTCATAATAGAGTAAAACAAAAAACAAAGGAAAACCAAACCCTAGTCTTGAATTATAAGAGAGAAGAACCTTTAGTTTTTTTTGGGGTTTTGTTCCCATCTTCCTTGGTCTTTGGCTATTCTCCACTTGTAGCTAGCTTCTTTTATTGCACAATTAAGTACCAATTCACTTCTTTTGGATGATTCACCTAATAAAACATAAATAAGAGAAAACAAGCGTAATATCAAAGAATTTGCAAGAAATCCAACAAATACTAGCATAGAATTGACACCAAATATATGTGAAATATGCACTTATCAGTTAACATTATGAATTTGTCGAAAATTATCTCAAGATAGGATTTGCATATAAGAAATGTTTTTGTCTTCTGGCCATCTATTTTCTGCCCTGTTGTTCTTATAGGCATAAAGTACTTTTCTCTTTGTTGCTAAGCCATATTATGGTGGACCGGGATAACTAAAACTAGACAAAAATTGAGGAAAAGGAATGAATTACAAATAAGAAAAAAAACCTACTACTATGGTTCTACCCAGATTTACAATGTACAATCAAAAAAAAAAGAAAAAAGAAACATGTGAATAGAAAAAGGAGCTACCTGTACAGGATGATGGGTGGTAGCAGGAGCTGTGGGGGAGGTATCGGCAATCCAAAAAGGCTTTGACGAGTTATAGGTCTAGACATGAAATAGAGTAGGGATCTCATATTTGATAAAAAAAGCAAAATCCAATGGGAGAGATAGAGATAGAGATAGAGAGAGAGAGAGATTATACCTGTCTGAATTTTATGTGAGATTTCTTATCGGCATCATCGGCTTTGTCCGCTCTTGTATCGGAGAGTTAATTGATAGCTTCCTCCTGTACAACAAAAGCATCAATAAACAACAAACCATACAAAAAACTCACTTTCTAGGAAAATAACCTAAAATAGACGAGAGAGATAAAAAAAAAAATTCAGAATCATACTTATTGTTTGTGAGATAAGAGTTGGAATTGACTGTCAGCCTCAAGTTTTTGTAGAATGTCAATGTGGGTACTTGCATTATAAATCCCATGGAACTATATCAAAAGAAACCAAGAAAAACAGATCCTTTTACGGTCAGAAAAAGTGAACTTTCATAATAGAGTAAAACAAAAAACAAAGGAAAACCAAACCCTAGTCTTGAATTATAAGAGAGAAGAACCTTTAGTTTTTTTGGGGTTTTGTTCCCATCTTCCTTGTCAGATTTAAAACGCCTTTTCATTCTTGATGTTTCACTCTTCTTGACAAAAAGAAAAGACAAAGATAAATTAGAAGAAGCAGATGAAACAATAATCATTACATCGATATATGGAAAGTAAAGAGTTCTAACTATGAATCCATTTGATTATTCAAGGCAGCAGTAAACCGTGGTAGTAGTTCAGAGAAGTACTAGTTCAGAGAAGAAGAAGAAGAAGAAGAAATAGTAATTACTAAAACAATACCTAGCTTTTTTTTCCCTTCCGGTTTTCAAATTCAGTATCTCATCTAATTGTCTTTACCGGTCATATTTCTGACCTCAATAACCTATTACTACTATAACGGTAACATTACTGACCTGCTAATTGAGTTTACAACCGGTTGATGATCGGTAGTCTGTTTTTCAAATTTTTTTACCTTTGCCTGCAAGTAATACATATCAAAAATAAGATTCCCAGTAATACCCCATTCTTTCTCATATTTATGACCTCAATAACCTATTACTACTAACGGTCACATCACTGACCTGCTAATTGTGTTTACAACCGGTTGATCTATTATCTGCTTTTTCAAATTTTTTTACTTATGCCGCTATTGCCTCTTATAAGTACGAATACATTCTCAAAAATAAGATTCCCAGTAATACCCCTTCTTTAATTTACATTTCCCCAATCCTCCTTTATTTATTTCGATCTTATTAAATACCTAAGGTCATAAGTCATAGTTTCATTGATGCAACATCTTGATTATTACATTATCATCAGCCCCATTAAATGGAACGACCAAAATTGCCAAATCGGTTTATTTACTATGTAATCCTAGCTACGAGGACATCTTCCTATTAAAGGAAAGTAACCTTTAGGATTCCTAATTCAATTTTGGTTCAACGTGTTTTTATTGATTGGTGATGTATTGTGGTTGACCTGGTTCAATGTTGGAGTAAAAAGTATGTCATCATCTTTTAGTGTAAAATTTAAGCATATAATGGAACCGAAAAAATGAAAAAAGTTTAAAGGACCCGACTCTAATTTGCTAACTCTACCAGCTATATATATAACCGAAAAATTAAGGTAAAATTAATCCAACAGCTTACAAGAAAATCCAACGACTCATAAGCTGATAACTTATTAAACTGTCCCGCAGAGTCGTGCGGGATAACACTGCTCATCCTGATATATAAGTTAACATGACCCAGAAAATATAGCATGCTTTCCATTTTCTCGATTATCATGTCACTTATTCTTTTTATATTGTGTTATCTCTCTCTGCGTGTGGCTTTGAGAGATATAAAAGCAAATTTCCCAAATTAAACGCCAGTGAATATCTCAAAAGGAAAAAATCCCTAAAATCTCTCTAATGATTCTATAAACCTAATCATTCTCTCGGATTTCGAATCTCGTTTCCCTTTCTTCTTCTAATTTTTCTGTTAACATTTTAAAGTTTTGATCATGGGATCATGATGGATGGAGATCTATACCTCTTCAGATAAGAGTTATCTCTTTATTCGATTTCGATTGTTATGTTTTCTTGATGACTATACGAACCCTAATTCTTTCTTAGATTTATCTTGTTGTGCAGTAAAAGCATGGTCGATGCCTCTTCCGATAAGTCCATTCACATTTTGTTATATAATTTGAAGAAGCATTTGGATATATATATACATCTTGTTGTGCAGTAAAAGCATGACCTATTATAGAATTGTGTGTTTGATGAATTGGTATTTTGCATTTGTACTCTGCAGACTGGTGTGTGTTTCCAGAGTTATATATAGATAGATATACACTATGTTGCCGTTGAAAGAAGTAGTTGAAGCCCACTTGGTTGAGTTGTTTGAGGACAACAATATGTGTTGGATCCATGCCAAGGGACTATCACAGTATACAGTATTTGGATCTTTCCATGCCAAGACAAATTTTTCTAGAAAATTTTTGATTGCGCATTTTGATATCATTCCATGAGGTGAATGCTGTAGTTGCAACAAAATGTGGCTGCATTGGTTATTTCCTCTACATAATGGAGATGTCCATGCCAAGGGAATATCATGCGTAAAGATGTTCAGTGGATAGGAAGGCAAGCTGAGGAGAAAGGGATGATGCGAGTTTTGAAGAAATTAAGACGTTTCGAGTAGTGTCCGTTCTATCATGTAGACGACGTTTCATTTCATTTTTTAAAAATTATGTTTACATGAATGAGAATGCATGATATTTTCATAATGTAGAGCTAAATAATAATGTTACAAAACAGAGAATGCCATAGCAACATTATTCTGTGGAAATTTAATATGTGAGAAAGTAAGTACTTTATTAAATCTACGAACAAAGAGAAAGAAACATGTGGAAAGAGAAAAGTAGTTACCTGATCGGGATGGTTGATTACTGAGGTGAAGCAACATCATTGTTCTCCCGGAGTGGAACATTCCAGGGAGATTTGGTAGGTCAGAACTCAGAATTCAAAGAGAAAGATATGGAACAGATACCATATGCAAGCTTAAAGCTACCCCTAAACCTAGTTATGTGGAATGATCGACTATAAACATAAAGTCAAATGGCTAATGAAATATCTTGTAAATGAGTTAACATCATTCAAAAGCTCCATCCAATAAAAACTGATCACTTGTTCAAGTATATGGTACTGTCAATTATAATAGGTGTGTCATGATATGTAGTGGTTGGTGACTTGTTAACATTATGAATTTGTCAAAAATTTCTCAAGATAGGATTTGCATATAAGAAATGTTTTTGTTCTTCTGGCCATCTATTTTCTGCCCTGTTGTTCTTATAGGCATAAAGTACTTTGCTCTTTGTTGCTAAGGCTAACCCCTTTGGGCTAGATTGGCCAAAAAGTGTTGCAAATCAAGAAAAAAGTGTTGGAAAAAAATTAACAGTGATAGTTGATAGTTCTCTCACCTAGCAAGTGCTCGCAATCCAACTATCAGCGAGATTAAAACGCTGAACTGTTCGGCGCTCAAAAAGTGACATAAACGCCGAGCCATTCGGCGCTCTATATTTTTTACTAATTTTTGAGAGAGAATGTGATGGAAAGAGAAGAAGAACAGGGAGCGAGAGAGGGAAAAAAGAGGGAAAACGTGATGGAGGGAGGAAAAAAGGGAGAGAGAGAGGAAAAGGTTGGAGAGAGAGAGGAAAAAGATGGAGAGATAGATAATGATTAGTTTTTTAAAAAATAAAATTATGTAATGCCGAACCATTCGGCGTTTAGCGCTGTTCTATTCAGCGTTTTGCTGCTAGATTAGCAATACCATAGGACTTAGGAGGTTTCCCAGGCTGACGTGGATGGCCAATCTAGCGGCTAGATATCTAGCCCATAGGACTAAGCCTAAGCCATATTATGGTGGACCGTGATAACTAAAACTATACAAAAGTTGAAGAAAAAGAATGAATTACAAATAGAAAAAAAAAACTACTATTATGGTTATACCCAGATTTACAATGTACAATCAAAAAAATAAAAAAGAAACATGTGAATAGAAAAAGGAGCTACCTGTACAGGATGATGGATGGTGGCAGGAGTAGTGGGGGAGGTATCGGCCATACAAAAAGGATTTTACGAGTGATAGGTCTAGACATAAAGTAGAGTAGGGATCTCATGTTTGATAAAAAGCTAAATCCAATGGGAGAGATAGAGATAGAGATAGATAGATAGAGAGAGATTATACCTGTATTAATTGTATGTGAGATTTCTTATCGGCTTTGTCCGCTCTTGTATCGGAGAGTTGATTGATAGCTTCCTCCTGTACAACAAAAGCATCAATAAACAACAAACCATACAAAAAACTCACTTTCTAGAAAAAAAAACCTAAAATAGACGAGAGAGATAAAAAAATAATCCAGAATCATACTTATTGTTTGTGAGATAAGAGTTGGAATTGACTGTCAGCCTCAAGTTTTTATAGAATGTCAATGTGGGTACTTGCATTATAACTCCCATGGAACTATATCAAAAGAAACCAAGAAAAACAGATCCTTTTACGGTCAGAAAAAGTGAACTTTCATAATAGAGTAAAACAAAAAACAAAGGAAAACCAAACCCTAGTCTTGAATTATAAGAGAGAAGAACCTTTAGTTTTTTTTTGGGTTTTGTTCCCATCTTCCTTGGTCTTTGGCTATTCTCCACTTGTAGCTAGCTTCTTTTATTGCACAATTATGTACCAATTCACTTCTTTTGGGTGATTCACCTAATAAAACATAAATAAGAGAAAACAAGCGTAATATACAGTAATTTGCAAGAAATCCAACAAATACTAGCATAGAATTGACACCAAATATATGTGAAATATGCATTTATCAGTTAACATTATGAATTTGTCGAAAATTATCTCAAGATAGGATTTGCATATAAAAAATGTTTTTGTTCTTCTGGCCATCTATTTTCTGCCCTGTTGTTCTTATAGGCATAAAGTACTTCTCTCTTTGTTGCTAAGCCATATTATGGTGGACCGTGATAACTAAAACTAGAAAAAAGTTGAGGAAAAGGAATGAATTACAAATAGGAAAAAAAAAAACCTACTACTATGGTTCAACCCAGATTTACAATGTACAATCAAAAAAGAAAAAGAAACATGTGAATAGAAAAAGGAGCTACTCCGTACAGGATGATGGATGGTAGCAACAGGCGGTGGGGAGGTATCGGCCATCCAAAAAGGCTTTGACGAGTTATAGGTCTAGACATGAAATAGAGTAGGGATCTCATATTTGATAAAAAGCAAAATCCAATGGGAGAAATAGAGATAGAGAGGGAGAGATAGAGAGAGAGAGATTATACGTGTCTGAATTTTATGTGATTTCTTATCGGCATCATCGGCTTTGTCTGCTCTTGTATCGAAGAGTTGATTGATAGCTTCCTCATGTACAACAAAAACATCAATAAACAACAAACCATACCAAAAAGTTACTTTCTAGGAAAAAAAAACCTAAAATAGACGAGAGAGATAAAAAAATAATTCAGAATCATACTTGTTGTCTGTGAGATAAGAGTTGGAATTGACTGTCAGCCTCTAGTTTTTGTAGAATGTCAATGTGGGTACTTGCATTATAACTCCCATGGAACTATATCAAAAGAAACCAAGAAAACAGATCCTTTTATGTTCATAAAAAGTAAACTTTTGTAATAGAGTAAAACAAAAAACAAAGGAAAACCAAACCCTAGTCTTGAATTATAAGAGAGAAGAACCTTTAGTTTTTTTGGGGTTTTGTTCCCATCTTCCTTGTCATATTTAAAACGCCTTTTCATTGTTGATGTTTCACTCTTCTTGACAAAAAGAAGAGACAAAGATAAATCAGAAGAAGCAGATGAAACAATAATCATTACATTGATATATGGAAAGTAAAGAGTTCTACCTGTGAATCCATTTGATTATTCAAGGCAGTGGCAAACCGTGGTAGTAGTTCAGAGAAGTACTAGTTCAGAGAAGAAGAAGAAGAAGAAATAGTAATTACTAAAACAATACCTAGCTTTTTTTCCCTTCCGGTTTTCCGATTCAGTATCTCGTCTAATTGTCTTTACCAGTCATATTTCTGACCTCAATAACCTATTACTACTATAACGGTAACATTACTGACCTGCTAATTGTGTTTACAACCTATTGATGATCGGTAGTCCATTTTTTTCAATTTTTTTATCTTTGCCAACCGTAATACATATCAAAAATAAGATTCCCAAAGAATACCCCTTCTTTCTCATATTTATGACCTCAATAACCTATTACTACTAACGGTCACATCACTGACTCCACTAATTGTATTTACAACCTGTTGATCGGTAAATGGCTTTTCAAATTTTTTTTTACCTATGCCGCTATTGCCTCTTATAAGTACGAATACATACTAAAAATAATATTCCCAAAGAATACCCCTTATTTAATTTACATTTCCCAATCCTCCTTTATTTATTTCGATCTTATTAAATACCTAAGGTCATAAGTCATAGTTTCATTGATGCAACATCTTGATTATTACATTATCATCAGCCCCATGAATGACCAAAATTGCCAAATCGGTCTATTTACTATGTAATCCTAGCTACGAGGACATCTTCCTATTAAAGGAAAGTAACCTTTAGGATTCCTAATTCAATTTTAGTTCAACGTGTTTTTATTGATTGGTGATGTATTGTGGTTGGCCTGGTTCAATGTTGGAGTAAAAAGTATGTCATCATCTTTTAGTGTAAAATTTAAGCATATAAAGGAACCGAAAAAATGAAAAAAGTTTAAAGGACTGGACTCTAATTTGCTAACTCTACCAGCTATATATATAACCGATAAATTAAAGTAAAATTAATCCAACAACTTACAAGAAAATCCAACGACTCATAAGCTGATACCTTATTAAGTCGTCCCATGAGTCGCATGGATAACACTGCTCATCCTGATATATAAGTTAACATGACCCAGAAAATATAGCATGCTTTCCATTTTCTCGATTATCATGTCACTTATTCTTTTTATATTTGTAGGATCAGAATATCGCGGCATCAATACTTCGCGAGATTAATCAATGACGACATTGCGAGGGAGTCGCAAGGAAGTAAAATAAATGACGCAATGAATGACAGCACTATAATGAAACCATGTACGAAATACCCGTATTGTGCCCCATCCTCGGTGTTATACTAGGCCCAGCCCTGCGTGTTACTACCAGTCCCATTGAGCCCCTCTGTGTTATACTAGCCTGGACAGCATCCTGACTGATCATCATCCGCATATGACTGATCGGGCAATATCCAACTCCATAAGCATGATTGGATGACCTGCATCATTCCATCACCCCAAGGTATGGAATACCACGGCCGACTCGCATGGTCGGTCATTGGCCTTAGCCCGCCAAGAAACCGTCATACCAAGATTATGGACGAAAAACCCTAAATTAGGGGTTTCATGGTATACGGTGAGCATGTGTCGCAACAATTCAACCATCCATCTTCGCAGGGATAGACGAGGTGGATGTAGACCTAAAGGGCACAGTGTCAACACGATCACCGGTGGGGGACCGCCTACACACTTGACCAATCGGTCACATTCTAATAAATGTTTGGCCGCGGATACAAAATCATCACCCAACAAGGAGGGCGACGGCTTCTTTGTGCCAAACACAGGGTTTCAAATCATCACGCGCGCCCATCTTCTTCATCAATGGAGGTCAGCGATTAGATTAAGCAAGGGCCGGGTCATATCAAAGATGACCATCGGGCTCATCTACCCTCCTCATGACGTCAAGGCATCTCATGACCGGCTAATCCAAAACGCCCGCCCAAACATGCGTGGAGTTGACTTCCCCAAATTGCAATCGATCTGACCACTCAACTTCACCGGATGATTTGAATGGCTTAGATCACGCTCATGGATAGTCGTATAGCAGATCACTACCGCTTATCCCCGTCACAAACCTCATCTAACAAGGGACTCACAAGACGTGTCGCTCAAACGCTACCAACTAGTGGATCTCATGCCGGTTTCCAACTCTTGCGGCAACGGATTGCCGGGCAAAACCGATCTCAACCACTCCTCTTTGCCGGTCAAATTGAGTGGCCTAGATCGCACCTTCATGTGACAGCAAGACATGGACGCGCAGGCACAAAGATGCCATCTACATATTAATGGCCCTGGCTTACCCCTTCCAAATTCTTCCATTACTTGTTTCGACTAAATCAAGAGTCATGCTGCAATTCTCTTCAAAAACTCCTAATATTCATTAATTCATTGCATTTAGTGTCTCAGCATCATCTCATCCGTCCAATCTCACCAAATTTTGGTTATACAACTCCCTGGGTCAAGAGTTATTTGCTAGCGAGGCCATTACCTATCACTTTACCACACCACATAATGCAAGACTGTGATAAAGGCCAATATACTTCACAAGTATTCGACTTTCTTCAATAACATGCTTATTCAACGGAAGATTACACGCTATCTTCGTGGATCCACGATCCACACATCTCCAGACATCAATCATGTCACAAACTGGGGGAGACACTGGGTACGGGTTCTGGGCGGTTTACAAGGCGGCACAGGTAACGCGTCATCACAAGAACGTGTCAGAAGTCATGGATAGCTTAGAGATGAACAGGAGAAGTGGGCAAGACCGGTCGACGACAACTCACTAACTAATACCCACTTCTCCACTTCCCACGAGAGTATTTGGAACGAGGCTCAATGGCTTGTATAAATAGGTTCTCCGCTCTATTTCAAACAACAACACAAGTCTGCACGAGACAAAATCAAGTGTTAATACAAAATCGTATCTAAACACTCCAGACCGGCCAACAACCTCGCAAGCTCCGTTACCTTCACATAAGTCATAAGCAAGCCACCACAATCTTTAACACCTTTCTTCGCTTCCTCCCAAGATCAACCCCATCTCCTTCACTTTGTGACCTAAACAAGTCTCCTGAACAAACATTTCTTGGTTTAGGCCTGACTTGCACAGATTGATTCCCTTGATTCCACAAGCACTCACCGCGCAAAGGCATTTGTTTAAGGTTTGAATCATTCTCATCCACACCCCAAAATTACCAAATTCCCACAGAGTAGTTTTCACCCATAAACAATTGGCGACCACAAGGAGATTGATCTATCGCTCTGCAAAAATTGAACTCCCCACCCTTCTGGCCTTCTATCTCGACGTATCCTCACCGAGACCACAAAAGTGTCTGGGAGTATCATGGGAAGCATGAATGAAATCGTCGAGGATGTCTGGCAAATCAACGAACACCAAAAGGCAGAGCGAGACATTTCACTTTTGAATGATATAGCAAAGACAATTAAGGCGAGGGTCGATAGGCACGACTTCTGCATAAAGGTAGTGAACGTTGAATCCCAGAATGAGTCACACTTTACAAGTGGAGAAGGGAAGAGAGCACGCAAATGTAAAAACGAATCAAGAAAGATGGACAACACGGAATCAAAACAGAGGAAAAGACTTGTCCGAGTACTACAATGTCTCATGTGATAAAGAAAGGAAGCTCAAGAAATTACGGAGCTCCTCGCGAGATTCTTATATCTTCAAAACTCTTGCTGAAGCCCTAAGACTGTCTAACTACAATGACTTTTCTGAACTCCAATTTCAAGAAATGCTTTGAGGAAGAGAAATCAATCAGAAATACCTGGAATACAGAGATGGTGCTGCTCAACTGAATACCAAGAAGGACATCACGCATCTTCCACATCCCTTTACCTAGCGAAAGCATCCGGCAGATAGCGATGGCACTCGCAAATCTTCCAACTTCATCTCCTCGTTCCACATCAAAGCCACGGAGAGACGCTACAACGCCCACTCGATCCAGAAAAAGTCGACACAACGCATTTACATTTCCTATCCCGATTTAATGGGGATTCTGAGCCACCAGGCGGGGTACGAAATGAAGAAGTGGCTACTCCCGGCATGGCGTCCGCCTAATCGATTGCTAGCAGAATGACCTTGAGGTAATCGGCTATTACTAATTCTGCCTCCCTTCATCACTCCCAATTAGTGAATGCAACGCTTTGAAGCGCATTGTTCAGGAGAAGCTTGGTCCGTGATCGACAACTCTAAGAAATTGGTGCCGGGATCTTCTTGTAAAGGCAACCTCCGGTCCGATACGAGCAGGCTGAGTCAAAGCGGTGGTAAGTTTTACTCAACAATTTTACAAGAAAGATAGTCTGGAATCCACTGCGACTTGGCATCCCGCACGTGGACGAAAGAGGCTCAAAGGATCAACGCCATGTTTGTTTCCATCCGTACCTCCCTTTGCATAACATTTACAATTTCACGGATATGTGCAATCATTCATGACCAAGATCCAAACTCATTTAACATAATCTCTTTCAAAAGGTTGTTCACAAACTATCTCAAAATAAGCCAATTCAATCACCTATCAATCCAAAACCGAGATCAAAGAAAATCTCACTATCGCTCAAAAAGAAAAACATCTAAAACAAGAGACAAGTATATAGCATGACTACTTTGGCCGAAAGTCCTTCAAAGAACAACTCGTCCTTCCGGGCGAGACTTTCATCCTTTAAAGTACAACTCGTCACTTCTCCAGTTCTTAGACAACTTCTCAACCTATTCTTCCCAAGTAGCAACACAAACTGCAGAAGGAACTTCATCCTCACTCTGGAGCTCTGAATCTTGGAGAACCTCTAAGAATTAAGGACTCATCAAGCTGTGCATCAAGGCAAACACGTCCATAAGGACTCAATCTTCAATCATCTCCTGGAAATCGTTTGACCTACTGACGCCATCCCATTGATAGAAACTAAAGCTTGGACGCGCTTGACCAACGCAAGATGACTTGAGTTTCATGGTGGTAGCAATGTACCGTGCTTCTCCCATATCGGCAACTCTTTCGAATCAACCGCATCAATCCACCAACCAACACATGACATGGATAAGGGACAGAAAGTGATCGAACAAAGCCCTGTGTTGTATCACCGGTGGTTCACCAACCGGGGAGAGCTGTCACAGGTGAGGCTTTCTAAGGAGTCACCATAACAGACGACTGGAACCTCGCTCAGATGGATCTCGGTCAGGAGCCGCTCAACTATAGCAGGCATCGCTCTCTACATTCCTTCCGCATCTATTTCTGCCGCTCGGGGTGCTAATCATCAATACCATTAACAAGACTACTATAAGGGGGAAGCGCTTGTTCAAACCGAAGCTTGCATCATCTCTCGCTGCGAATAAAGGAGCGTTTTCCAGACTTCTAAAGATGAAGACTGGGGTACGCCAGACTTCTCAAAGATGAAGACCAAGATTAATAAGGCCTTTCTCATTTTGAATGCGCGCCAACCTTGTGAAGACATTCTCTTTTGAAATTCCCGATTTCAAGCAAAGATCGCTTTTTAAGAATTTACATCGAGAAATGAAAGAACCGAGGGAAAAGATTTAAATACCTTGCATATTGGAGGAATTGAGGACTACCGGACCGCATGCTTGCCTCTCTAGGCGCCTCTCCTACTGGGGACTCCGCAACCTCAGCCTGCTCCGCTTGGTCAAAGTGGCTTCAACCGGAAATGTCGCCAGAGACGCCAAGATGGCCTACTACGGAATCACAACACTCTCCGAAAAATTTCTGAAACCAATGCTGTCTCCCCCAAAATTCCTTATACTTACCTGCTATCACCGGGTTTCTCCCAATAGGCCGTAAGGGAAGGCTCACCTATGGACAAACATGCTAGCGTTAAGAATATTCGAGAGATTCTTTCGAACCTCTTGGTGAACGAATAAATGATTGACCCCCATCAAATCCGATTAGCGAGCACTTCACAATATTGTACTGAGTCACAACAAATTTCTCCGCTAAATGCAGACGGACATATCTCGAATGCACCGCGTTGGTAAATAAGTTCTCCAGATTTCATAGTTTCGACATCGCGTACACAACACAAAGATCGACCGCTGTTTATAGCAAAAGTCTTTGGCCGAACAATGGAAGGTGGACCGCCCCACGGACGGAAATCTGCTGCAAGACACACATTGTCAAATACGCCCACAAGTTTTGCACCACCTCTGACGCTTTATTCCAACGGAAAGTATTCTCAGCCACCATATGTTTACCGAGAGAATTTCCAGAGCAGGAGGCGAATTTGAAGTGTTCCCATAAGAGCGCTTCGAATAAAGCAAAGAATGTGCGACTCACCTTCTTGTGTCTGCTAAGCATGTGCTATCCATCGTTAAAGCATCCAAATGAGAATACAAGATCCAAGAAACAATGAGCCCGAGAGGAAGAACCTCACCCTTCGCCAGCCTTATAGCAATTTAATAAGTTCATTTCTAATAGCTTTCTTTTCCGTAACCATCATCGGTCACATCTCTGGATAACCATAAAGACAGAACGCAATCACGCCGGGAAGCCATTTTCCAACTCTTGATTCAAATTTCTCTTGATCTGCAGGAGATTCACTCCAAAACCTACCTGTGTAAGCATTTCATGCTTTTTTCCTCCTTCTCCGTATTGTCGGCACTCCGCCACCTTGAAGTATAGCAAGATAGTTACTCTTTCCGTATCGTAGAGTTCGTGAAGAAAGGCTTGTTAAATGCAGTTCATTAATGCGCCTACACCTCCAAAGCAATAGTCATCTCTCCCCATCTAGATATGGTCATGGTGAGTAGAAATACGCCACCGGAGGCTGGAAGGTAATCAAACCCGCGATGTCTTCCTAATTTCGAGAGTAGTGATGCCATGACCGCATTGAGGATCTCGCGCTGCACAACCCCCTTTTCTCAATGCATTTATTACTCAACATAATGCCTCATCCATCCTTCATAAGTAACCCGTATGGAGTATGGCAAGTCTTGGAAGTCAATAGGATAAGGCGGATATTCGCTTTCTTCTCGAGACAAAATCTCACGCCACAGGGTTTAAGAAGAGAGTTTGATCGTCGTCTATATTTTCTCACACCTGAAAGCAAGACTATCTTATGAGAAGGATGTCTCCGATGTTTGGAAAAGGCAAGGTGAAACAACTTCCATCATCAATGTTCTACATATTCAAGCCTCCATTAACACTTCCCGACTTGGCACCAAGACATTCCAAGACATATTATGAGTTCTTTTCTTTTCACCGCAATGAAATAAAAGACAGGAGTTAGAACTTGTAATAAAGCACAAGAAATGTAGTTACACACGGTAATACACACACCTACATCTGAGCATGCAACGTCACCCAAACATCATTCAAGTCTCTGGTATTGATCAAGCTTCGTATAACTCAAGTTTTCAAGTCTCGGGATAAAATGTCAAGTCCGCATGTTTCTAAGTTGCAATTTCAGCTCGGGATGCAAAGTGGTGAGACCTAATGTCAATCACATGTACTCACGACTCATCGCTTCATTCTCACGCATCATAACACCATTTTCCTGATTCATGGAATCGTATATAGATTCAAGCCAAGGTTTTCCTTTTCAAGATACAACCTAAAAGCTAGATTTTTGTATGCAATGGCGGAAAAACTAAGTATATACAATATCTTACCAAAGGTGTTTACCAGCGTTAGCAACAACAAAAAAAAAAAAAAACGGTTAACCTTGGACGGGCGGACGGCAGTAACGGGCGCGCATTTGTCAAGCAGTGCCAAAGAAAGTCACTGGATGGAGCTTGCTTTGACAACAAATTCTCAGGAGAAAGAAAAAGAAAATAAGTTTGGCTTTCTTTATAGACAAAATTGAAGAGTCTCAATAAAGAAGGATTCCTCCCAGCTCGCCTTCTCTTGATTCAAATACCTGCCAAAGAACCGGCCCTACCAAGATTTCTTCAGAGGTGATGGCGCGGGAAGGAGCCAGCGCCGCCGTCACTTCAAATTTTTATCCTCGCCTTCACATAAGCAATACTGACCAGGCCTGGGCCATTGTTGCTGGTGTACTGACAGCAGCAGGCGTGGGAGCCCCATCGCTGAGGATATTTTTGCCAAATTTGTAAAGATTCAGAATATGCGCCGACATATCTGTAAAAGTTGAGGCCATTTAGTAAGGCCGATACCCTCACTTACTCAACAGAATGAGTGTGGCAACAATCCCATTCGTGGAATACATGAGCTCTCTTCAGGTCAGAAAGGCACACATGTGAAGCCTATGGTCACTTTGTAGCTTGGGGCATTATCGCTATGGCATGACGATCGAGCGTTACCTTACAAAATAAATACGAACCTCCAAGCACTATAATGAAACCATGTACGTAAATACCCGTGACAGTTGATCCTCTGTGTTATACTAGCCTGAGCCCTCTCGTGTGTTATACTTAGCCCGAATAGCCTCTGTAAACAGATTAGCTCGAGCTGAGCATCCAGACTGACCAGATTACCCTGATATGATTCGATCACAGTCATCCAACCCATAAGCATGATCGATGACCGCATCAATTCCATCACCCCCAAAGGTGTATGGAATACTCCGCTACTGACTTCGCATGGTCGGGTCATTAGCCCAGTCACAAGAAACCGTCATACAAGCATTATGACGAAAACTCCTAAATTAAAGCTCATGCATATTACATGTGCCGCAAAATTATCTCCAACCATCCATCTTCGCAGTATAGATGGAGGGTGTAGATGTAGACTCAAAGGGCCCAGAGCATGTCAACGACGATCACCATGTGACTCGCGCCTACACACTTGGACTAATCGGTCAAGACCAACCATGTTTGGCCGTGACAAAATCATCACCCAAACAAGGAGTGAGACGGCATTTGGCTTGGTGCCAAAATTAGGGTTTCGAATCACCACGTGGGCCCATCTCTCTCCTAACACGAATGGAGGGTCACAGACAGATTAAGCAAGGTCGTTATACCAAAGACACTCACTCGTGGGCTCATCTACCTCCTCGCGCGATCGGCTAAGGCATCCTCACGCCCTATTAATCCAAAACGCCTCGCCTCAAACATGCGTGGTAACACTTCCCACAATTGCAACCAATCTCACCACTCACCTCACCGTGGATATTTGAATGGCTTAGATCACGCCATGGGATAGTCGCATAGGCATGATCACCACTGCCATCTTCCCGCCAAACCCATCGACCAAGACCACCAAGATGTGTCGCCTTGAAACGCGTGCTCCGAACTAGGGATCTCACGCCACTGTTCTGAACTCCTTGCATGGCAACGGATTCTCGCCAGAACCTGAGATCCCAACCACTCCAACTTTGCCTGAGCCAAATTGAGTGGCTCTGTGATCGCACCTTCAATGGGGACGGTAAGACATGGATCGCAGTATTGACCAGCATGCCATCTAAGACATCGTCCGGCCGGTCCTCTAATTCCATTACTTGGTTTCGACTAACCGAGCCATGCTTGCACTCCTTCTTCAAAACCCTAATATTAATCCAAATGGCAGATGAGCAATTAAAGATCATCCTCATCCGCCTGTCTGGTGCCCACATAACTCGGTCACAGGCCACTTGCCATGAGGCGTCAGCCCATCACTTTACCACACTATAATGGGCATTCAGATAAATACACATGATACTACGAAGCCGACTTTCGAATAACACAAGAGCCGACCAGCACAGCGCGATTTTCGCGATCCATGCATTCACATTCTGCATATCAATCGCGCCCAGCAACCTGACATACACGGGCATATCGGGCGGGCTGAGCAGCCGCGTGCCGCAGTGGCCCGCCATCACAGCAACGTGTCGCAGCCGCGACGCAGAGACAACAGAGAAGTGGGCAAGATCAAGTCGACGCGATTGTCTCCACTACTCATCACTTCCCACGGCAGTATTTTGATGAAGCTTCACGACCAGAGTAACATCTTCCGCCTCATTTCAACAACAACACAAGTTCAGAAGGTATTTAAAATCAAGTGTTAATACAAAAATCGTATTCAAAACACCTGGTGAGATCAAAGCAGGTCAACCGCGAAGCCCGCCACTTCCTCGCCATAGTTATAAGCAAGCTGTCACCACAATCTCAACACTTTTCCTTAAGATCAATCATCTTCCTTCTCTAGACCGAAACAAGCTCGAACGCCATTTTCTGTTTAGGTCGGTCTTCAGATAGTATTGATCTTCTCGACTTGATTATCATACAGCGTATTGTTTAAGGTTTAAATTCATTCCCTATCCACACCCAAAATT